>CM026218.1:21342358-21942358 GCA_014839995.1 Xenentodon cancila
GTGTGTGTATGTGTTTGTTTGTGTATGTGTGTGTTTGTGTGTTTGTGTGCGTGTTTGTGTGTTTGTGTGTTTGTGTGTGTGTATGTGTTTGTTTGTGTGCGTGTATGTGTTTGTTTGTGTGCGTGTATGTGTTTGTTTGTGTGTTTGTGTGCGTGTATGTGTTTGTTTGTGTGTTTGTGTGCTTGTATGTGTTTGTTTGTGTGTTTGTGTGCGTGTATGTGTTTGTTTGTGTGTTTGTGTTTTTGTGTGTTTGGAGGGTCCGGCCTTGGATAACTGATCTAATAATTTCCCATGGTGGAACACAGACGACAGCAAACACCATTAAACTTTCATCAGCTTACATTATTGATAAATTTATCTCGCAGTCTAAGATGCTATCTGTTTAAAAAGGCAGCAACTTTGTTCCAAAATCTCTGCTCATGAATATGAATGCGTTCTGCACACCAGCTATTATACTGACACAATGGGGGGACTTGGGAGGAATTATATGAAGAGATCGATTTTTATGTGAGTGGTGAAAGCAAAGGCTGACTCTACAATCGGTTCACGTCGTCAATATCCAAAACAAACCCTGCTCAAAATGTCTTCGTATCATTTCACCTGTCAGCACATATGGTATAATTGCTTCACCTTAGTTTTACATCTAAGATGTGTATGCGTCATTTCCAAGTAAGATCAATGCACCGGCAGCTCCTCCACACACACACACACACACATGTATATATAAAGACACACACATCTCTCTCATCAGCTAGGAAACACCCCTGTATCTCGCCACTGCGGACTGCGAGTTGCTTAGCAACGCAGGCTTTCATTGGGAAATACTGTGAAGTCACATATCTATTGCTGTGGTGTCTGTAGCCGAGGTGATGAAGCAGAGTCGTAGCAGCCACGCAGCAGAACTTTAAAAGTCTGTGATGAGTCTGACATTCCTTTCAGCAACATCATCAAGCATAGGATGCAATTTCCCTATGCCTTTTATCCTCTACCACCTCCTCCTTTGTGATCGCAGCTTACTTACAGACTTCACAAGCCCTGTGGATTTCAAACAGAGAGGCTCGAGGTCACGGCTGTGCAATGAGATGAGGAAAGCCTGGCATGACCGGAGTTATGTTATACCTGAAGGAGGTTATAAGACTTTGATTTACCATGTCGTGAGCTGAACTTACTGCTCTGCCATCCTCTTAGATGCCAACAGGCCAACAAGTGAACAGGAAGAAGAATAAAACATGAAAAAGAAAGGAGTGGGGGATGGATTTTACACTACTCTAACTGGCTTGGTGATGAAACGGTAGGAAATATCCGTCCAGTCAGTAGGAAAGAAGGGAAGACCACACTGTACACCTCAGACCAGCACAGGCGAAGCTCGCTCAAGCTTCAAATATGCTCATCTTTGCTGTGAAGTTTTATGATGTACATCATTTTCTCAGTCAAATGCTTCTTTGCACCTGCAAGACTGACATATCAGCACCTTTCTAAAGACATAACCTCCTCCATGACGCTCATGTTACAGTCTCCGTAACGGCTGCTCTCACTGATTATGCCACTACTTTTCTGTTCACGCTTGGACGCTGATGTAGACAGATTATTTTATTGTGCTCACCAGAGCAAGCAAGGGCACAATGAAGGCCACCAAGATAAGAGATCAGCGTCTTCAAAAACCTTCAATTGAGAGAACGACATATACAGAGACAAGCATATAAAAACAAACCTGGAAAGGGCCGAGCGCTACTGGGGGATTTGATGAAACCGGAGATGCTCTTATCAATCTCAGCTTATGATCAACTGTGATCAATAACTGGATCATGGACAAATCAATAACTCAGCAGCCTCATGAACTGTGCATCTAGAAGATGACTTTACAGAACAGATACCTCTGCTGTCTCTCATGGCAGAATTTTATTATGATAATTGGCATGAACTTTTCTGCACAAAAGTCCCAAGAATGTATTTGTAATAAATCACTTATATTTCTCAGATTAAGAAAGGGAAACTGGAAAACTCATAATCGCCAAGGCAAGCTTATAAAAATAAAAAAAAGGAGGGATGGGGTGCATTTTCAGTAAAATATTTGACTTCAGAATCTCTATGGTGCTTAGAGGTCTAGTTGGTGAGAAATAAATCTAAACACCTGGTCTTTTGCAGAGATCTGTGTGTGTGGGTTTCTTTTTCCGCACCATATTTCCTCCAACATTTCATTTTTTTTTTATTTGTGCATCACGCCAGTTCCAACATTACTGCAGGGTGAGAAAAAGTACTGCGTACTAAATGAAAAGAGGACAAACTTGGAGCAATGGGAAGGTAAAAGCTCCTAAAATATTTACATGTGTTCAAAATAAAATATGTATAATGTACATAAATAAGTTAAATGAGCTCTGCTCTACATGTAATGTCATTTTCTGCTCCATCAGGTTGTGACTTTTTCACTACTTTGTCTGCTGTGTAAGATTTATGCGTTTTAGGCCGATCTGAATGAAAAGGACTGAAGGACTTTGTACTAGTGAACTTAACAACATGGACTTTCTGCACTGGTCTGGACCAAATGTACCACATCCTTAGACTTTACGTGTTGATTTGATGCAGCGGCACGAGGCACACCTTTACAAGAAACGTTTTAGAGCAGAAAAAGTACATTAGACATGCAAAGACAACGTGCAAGCCAACATAGGCCCACCCAGAAAAACACACGCACACAAAACACCTGTGGCCAGGAAGTTCTCTGAATCAGCAGATGTGCGTCTTTCAGATAGGATGTCGCACCACATCTGTCACTCTAATCAAAGGAGAAGCACTGGCCGGTAGGAATGTGTGTGTCGGTGTGTGTCGGTGTGTGTCGGTGTGCATATGTGATCGGTTACCATGTGTGCTTCTGACTGCCAGTTGGAGCTTAAACATCCCTGAGACACAGGGGGGAAAAAAAACAACACAAAAAGCATTATTACATATTTCCAACAACAATCACCTCAACACGTGCTTTTGGAGCACATGCACGAACATGTGACGTATCGCTTCCAATTCTTGCTGAGTTACAAAAGTAAAAAAAAAAGGTGTTTCAAGTAAAAAAGAAAAAAGAAAAAGAAAAGGAGTTCTGCAAAAACACCAGCGATGAAAAAGTGAAGGAGCAAAATAAAGAGAGAGAAATTAAGGGACAGAATTGAATGAATGATTTTAATGATGAAGGATGAATGATGGATCTGATGTGGAGGTTCAGACCTCTGCGAGGGATTTTTACTATTTATCCTCCCAAACAACAAAATCCAGGGCATAAAATATCACTGTAGGACTGGTAAAAGGTTACTTGCAGGCTCACTCCAACACGTTGTGAGACTTCAGGAAAGTGTGCGATAGATGCAGGAATGAGCGCGTTAAGTAAGGGCAGAGGTCAGGTGGTGTTTTAATTCCCTGCAGCTTTTCATTAATTAAGCGGTGACTCCATCGCTCCCTCGGCCCCTCTTTCAGCCTCAGCCGGCCATGAGGCTGCTTTTGCTGTAGTTTCAGTCATGATTGAAGCTATTTAGAGCCCTCCTTCCGCTCAGTGAAATTATCACTGAAAGTACAAACACATATACATGCAGATTAGGAAATGCATTCAAATGCCAAAGCAAACTGGTTGAGCTTATCATTTTCTAGGGAAAGAAACCGCCAAACTCACATCACGCAGCTCTGACAGGTTAGCAAGAGGTCAACAAGCATGAGAACTAAAATTATAGTGGAAGTTAAAAGCTCAACTGAAAGTAGGCAAATAAAAGGAAATTGAGATATGAGAAAAATGAGGCGCAGCGCCAGAACGAGCATGATTAAAAAGAGGTCAGCGTAATCGGTTCTGCTAATCTATGTCCGGAGCAGAACGCAGGGTAATGGTGGGGAGGTAGGCACGCTACCGGGTCTGTGTTAACACACACACACACACTAACACACACACACACACACACACTAACACACACACCTAACACACACACTAACACACACACACAAACACACACCTAACACACACACACACACAAACACACACCTAACACACACACCTAACACACACACACACACACACTACACACACATACTAACACACACACACACACACACACCTAACACACAATACTAACACACACACACCTAACACACACACACACACACACACACACTCACACACTCACCTAACACACACACACCCACACACACACCTGACACACACACACTCACCTAGCACACACACACCTAACACACACACACACCTAACACACACACACACACCAACACACACACACACTCACACACTCACCTAACACACACACACTAACACACACAGACACACACACACACACCTAACACACACACTAACACACACCACACCTAACACACACACACACACCTAACACACACACACACACACACACACTAAACACACACACACACACACACACACCTAACACACACACACACACCTAACACACACACACACACACTAACACACATACTAACACACACACACACACACACCTAACACACACACACACACCTAACACACACACACACACACTCACACACTCACCTAACACACACACACACCTGACACACACACACTCACCTAACAACACACACCACACACACACACACCTAACACACACACACTCACCTAACACACACACATACACACACACCCACACAACTAACACACACACACACACACACACCTAACACACACACACACACACCTAACACACACACACCTAACACACACACACACACCTAACACACACACACACACACCTAACACACACACACACACACACACACACACACCAGCTTTCATAGATGTGTGGAGATACAGATCAACACACTGAGAAACGCTAATTAGCAATCAGTGCTAACGGTGGGAAAACATTCTCAAAGTTTTGCCGTGACGCCGTGTTCACAAGGAAAAGGTTATAAAAATACACGGGGACACTCCAGGGATAGCTGCGCCTTATCCCTCCGTCATGGGGCTGGCTTTCGGACTGTTACTAAAATCGTAAATTAATACTGACGTTACCTTTTTCACCTCTGAGACCTGAATTTTAGCATCTGAAACGTCTTTGCTGAGAGCTTCAACGTCACCACGTCATCCATCCTGTAACCTCAGATGACTTGACTGCACCTCACCAAGCCCGATTAGACTCCGTCTTGTGTACAAAAGTTCTGGAGAAGTCTGTTGAACAGGCTTTGACGTATTCTCTGACTAAGTTTGTCAAACTCCACAAGAAGAGAGAAATCTGCGCTTGTTCTTGCTACCTTGAGAATTAGATCTCATTTCTCTGTTCTTGTTGAGTATGTGACAACCTTTACAGACAGTTGGCAAGGAGAAGTGCTCCATACACTGTTTTCAGAACATCACATCATCATGTACTTTTATTTGGACGATGGTTTTGTCAACTTTTTGCATTAAATCTGACATTAATTGTCGCTTTGATCCTAAAAAATAGATGACAAGCTTAAAGTAATTCAGAAAACAGTACACCATATCTGACTGATGTGCTTCTCTTCTCTGAACCCTTTTAAAGGCTCGCAGGACAGCGATTTCTGGCTTTCTTCTGTTATCGAGTTCAGAAGGAGAAATAAATCAAAGTGGATTTAAATGTTCTGTCCTAAATCATAAGCGGTAGCGTTTCCTCCTGGCTCTGCTAGAAGTGGCGTGTCTGTGATTAGTTAGGGAATCACAAAGAGACGTTTCTTAGACTGCAAACACGTCTACAAACAAGAAACAAGAGGTTTGCTTTTATTGTTGGTGCAAGAATACATCGAATATATTCAGAAGGATATTTGATTCACCTCTGGGATTTCAGGCACACCACCTCACAAACTTCATAGGTATCATTTTAAACCCTTAGTCTTGTTAAACACTAAGCTTGTTTTTAAAGGAATCTTGCAAATATGCTCAAATATTATTTGAATTAAATCTGTCAAATACGAAAATAAATACTGGGTTTCCCCAACAACATGGGCCTGATAGTTACGTTCGAGCTGTTTTAACAACATACCACTTCTTTCTTAAAAAAATGAACCCAAATAAGACCGGCATCACATCAACCAGCAGCTACAACCTCGTACATCGCCCAGCTTCCGCTTATCTCGGCTCAGGTCGTAAAGGCAGCAGTCTTACCAAAAAGGCCCAGACCTTCCTCTTCCCAACCACCACTTCAGCTCTACGCCAAGGTGCTCCCAGGCCAGCAAGGAGATATAATCTCCCCAGTGTGTCCCTGAGTCTGCGTTGGGGGTATTCTCCCAGCCGGACATACCAAAACACCTCCCGGTGGAAGCAGGCACCCTAACCAGGCGTCAAACCACCTCCGTCGGCTTCTCTCAATGTGGAGGAGCAGTAGATGTTCTCCAAGTCCCTGTCCATAAAATTGTCTTATATAGAGCCCACCATTCAGGACCAACTTCTTAAACCTTTTTTTTTGTTTTATTTTGTTTTAAATCACATCCAACATGTCTGTTTCCCTATTTCATGCAGTCCCAGTTTACCTAGTGGTGACCAGCACAAGCATATGCACACTTACTTGTCTTCTAACAGTTATTGCAAGTAGGGCAGTGAAGGTGGTGTAATGTCTGGTGTGCTCTGAGATCTGTCTGGTTCTGAGTACACTCTTTATCCTCCAATCTGCATTTGGCTTGTGATCTCCCCCTTATAAAAACACATACACATAGAGACCTGGGAAACTCTAGGACCCAACAACAGTCCTCACAGAGAAGAACTCTTTGTCTCCCTCCCCTGATTCTACTTTCTGCTCTCCTCTGGTTTCTCCTCCCGGCCAAGCCAATGCTCTGGCACCGAGCAGCCCATTATACAAAGCAAATAAGCCATGGCTATAGGCTCCAGTGGCTTCTCTGAGAGGAAGCACATGGTAAGCAAAGGGTGTGCGTGGAAGAGAGAAAGATGGAGCACATAAACATCAGTGATTCTAAAAGCTTTGCCAATCTCAAAAATGCCTTGTGGATATTAAGTGTTGGATGACTCAAAATTTTTCGCTGTAGCTATATAAAAATCCCAGGTCTGTGTTGTTGTTGGGCCCTGCCAACTTCAGAAAGAGAGAGAAAGAAAAGGAGGACCAGAGCGGAGCAAGCTTTTAGCAGGGTTTGCAAATGCAACAACAGCAAATTTAAATCTTCAAGCTTCTAAGCCCTTTTTTGAAAGGCTTTGCCCTACTCTAGTGGTAACGTTTTGGCCATAGAGTTTAATGCTGCAAAAGCCAATACCAAACAGTTATTGAACAGCAACTCTAAATACCCCCCCCCCCCCCCCCCCCCCCCCCCCCCACACACACACACACACACACACACACACACAAACAAACCACAACCTCCACAGTCCACAACATGTGGAGCATTTTTCTGCCGAAATGTGCACCACACTGTGAGAGGCATAAATTATTTGTATTAATATGTTACCAGCCCCAGACCTTCTCCGGCTGTCTCTCACGCACCCTGTGGCAACACAGCTAAAGGTCATACACGCAACCTCAGCTGCAGACGGCATAAAAATCTGAGCAAATACATGACACGCAAACACTGTCTTTTTCTCCAAAGATGAGTGTTTACACTTCCTGAGATGGCTCTTCCTTGCTATTGGCTACGGAGCAGTCGCCATGGTAATGGACTCAGCATCTCTCTGTTTGGCCATCATGGACTTGGAGCGTGTTGATGTTATGTACAGTACAGGAATGTGCGCACATATGGCTGTGATTACACAAACACACACATGCAGAGTTGCAGCAGGAATATCATGTGTCTGATTGGAGCTTTAACCAACAGCATGTTTTGACTGTTTTATCAAACGTGTATGCGCTAAGATAAGATGTGTTTCATGCACGAGACGTGGCTTTTCTCCTAGTTGGCAAAAAATGAGTTTCGTGCCATTTTGAATGAAAAACACTTTAAGATGCATTGACAAAAAAAGGACAGACAGTACTGGAAGTAATGCAAGAGTTTCCTCTTTTTTTTCCAGCTAACTCAGCAAAACACCCACTAACAGCAGACAGACACATATGCACATATCTAATCCATATGTGGTCCTCACAGAGCAATGCAGCAGGAAGTAGCTGTCTGCAAACACCTATAATGAGGGAACACCAGTGAGCACCATGGTGGGTGGGGGTGGGTGGGGGTGGAAACAAAAGAGCCAGGGAAAGAATCAACAACAAAGGAAACCCAAACAATAGGAAACAAACAAGCAGGGAAGCCTCAAAAATATGATAGGCTTACTGAAACATGGACAGAAAAGGCACATGGAAAGTGGCAAAGACAGGAAAAAAGAAGAAGATAAGTAGGAGCAAAGTCTTTAATAAGGTTTGTGAAATCCATGTTTGTGTAATGTTAAATGTTAATACACTAGTCACTAGTTAATACACATCCTTGATAAAAATCATTCACATATGCAGCGATGTTGAGCAGCGTTAACTTGAGTACATGTTGGATAACAATTTGTAATCAGCAGATTTCCGGAGGGAGGACAGAATCTTTTCAAATGAACTGGTTCTGTTGGTAATCTCTCTGGACAGAACTTCTAGGGGTAGTCGACGGGTGGAGGGGAGCTTTGGTGACCTCAGGATTAAGTCTGCTGTGGACGTTATGGTGCTGCTGGCTTCATGGAGCCCGTGAGCGTGCAGCGTCTGCAGTGGATTAGATTCTGTTTCTAAGCTGTGGGTCGTGGGAAAAATAATGATAACTGAAATACATTTTCAATCCAGGGTGGCAAGGCTCACCCTTAGAGATGGAGTGAGAAGCTCCACCATTCAGGAGGGACTCTGAGTCTCTGTTACACGTTGAGAGGAGCCAGTTGACGTGGTTGAGACATCTGGTTAGGATGGCTCCTGGATGCCTTTTATGGGAAGGTGTTTGTGTGTATAACTGCTGAACAGATTACATCTCTGGCCTGGCAAGGGAACAACTCGGTTCTCCTCCAGATGAACTAGAGGAGGTGGCTCGGAAGAGGGAGGTCTAGGCCCCTTTGTTGAGGCTGCTGCCCCCACAACCCAAATTCAGAAAAGCAGAAATGAATGGTTCAGTGGACGAGTCTTTGAGAACCGGCGAAGCTCTGCTCTTGTTTATCATTCTGTGATACAACTCAGAATTTGGTCCCACAAATCTACATTTTAATGAGATCATATGATCTCCTGATAAAAACTTGCCGTCGGCACAGATGGAGGAGAATGAGATAATGGGTAGAACAGAAGGACCAATGTTTCTGGTACTAGGAAGACTTCAGACATCACTTGGATATACTGAAACCAGTTCAAGACTTTGCATTTTAGGGAACATTAAAAAAAAAACATTAAACATTAAAAACAACAAAGGGATGTATTGAACATTTATATTGAAAATTAATTTTTTGTCGATCAAATTTGCAGACACAGATCAGGGTAGTGGATAATACTGGATAATACTATATCCAGGTTATTCAAGTGCCTCCCTGAAGAGGCACATGTCACTGAAAAAGGAGGTGGAGTCAGTCGAGTGGCTGGCTCCGCCCTACACAATTGACTCCTAAAAACAGAGCTCTAAACATGTGGTTGAAAATGGCAACGTTGTTTTATCTCTGTGGTTGTCTGTCCTCAGCTTGTCTCATTTAAATAATGTTTGGCTCACATAGGTGCGCAAAATATCTCAAAATCTCAACCCAATGAAAAGAAATGCATGTCGTTTGGTGGAATCATATCTCCAAACGTTTACTGTCTCCACCCACTTCTTAGGATATAGAAACAGGGGATGACATGTATTCCTGTACAGCCACAAAGCCACCATGTATTGTGTTTTTTTTTATTTAACTTTAAACTCCTGTCAGGCCTAAACTTAACTCATGATATGATACATTTGAAACAATGATATCCTCAGCAATAAAGGAAAACCAGAGTATGACAAAGGTATAGATGAGTCAAAGGGTGTAGACAAACATCAGAAGACTGAGTAGGTGCAAAAAGCCCCAGGAACCATGAAGGGATGTCAGCTCTCCAGGATGCCTGGGCTGCTCTGTGTGAAGTGGCTGATGCCTTTCCAGGTGCATGTGGCACAAACAAAGTGCCTTTCACAAAGAAACAAATGGACCGGCAAAAGACAAAATGACAGTGAGAAAGCGGGAGGGCTTCACAACAACAGATCTTCATCCGATTTCTGTGATGTCCTCATCAATACAGGAACACAATATTTCCTGCCTTTCAGCAGCAAACAGCATTACTTTAATGTGTTGTGTCTCCATTGAATCTGTACAATTTTAATGACAGATTCCCATCACTGATCTTAAAGTAATTACAGTACCGTCTTATCTAGTTTTTGTAAATAATTACACTTGCATGATTTGCAAGTAAATACCAAAACCAGTTTGTTTGGGGTGTTTTTCATTACAAATCTATTTTCAGCGTTGGTTTGATTTGTTTTACAAAGTAAGACATGTGACACTGATGTTTGCTAAAGGTAGCTCAGAGCACCATCGCAGCTCAGTTAGGATGTAGGATGTAGGATGGAGGATGTAGGATGGAGGATGTAGGATGTAGCATGTAGGATGTAGGATGTAGGATGGAGGATGTAGGATGTAGGATGTAGGATGGAGGATGTAGGATGGAGGATGTAGGATGGAGGATGTAGGATGGAGGATGTAGGATGTAGCATGTAGGATGTAGGATGGAGGATGTAGGATGTAGGATGTAGGATGTAGGATGGAGGATGGAGGATGGAGGATGTAGGATGTAGGATGGAGGATGTAGGATGGAGGATGTAGGATGTAGGATGTAGGATGGAGGATGGAGGATGTAGGATGTAGGATGTAGGATGTAGGATGTAAGATGTAGGATGTAGGATGTAGGATGTAGGATGTAGGATGTAGGATGGAGGATGTAGGATGTAGGATGTAGGATGGAGAATGGAGGATGGAGGATGGAGGATGGAGGATGGAGTATGGAGGATGTAGGATGGAGGATGTAGGATGGAGGATGGAGGATGTAGGATGGAGGATGTAGGATGGAGGATGGAGGATGTAGGATGGAGGATGGAGGATGGAGGATGGAGGATGGAGGATGGAGGATGGAGGATGGAGGATGTAGGACACCTGGATGCAACAAGTTTCCCTTTTTTCACTTTTGCTGCTCTTACATTTGAAAGGCATGCAACGTAAAAGAAATATATTGGAATAAGTTCAATTAAAAACTGCAGAGTCTCCAGGCAGCGCTGCTGTTATCCATGGAGCTAAACATGGAAGTCAGGAGGGTTAGATGACCACTACGGATACATTTGCATCTACGCGGCTGGCGGATGAGCAAGTCCTAATAACAGAGTGTGAGAGTCAGTTGGGGAATGGTAATTGGCCACATAGGCCAACAATCAGCGCTAATGGGTGCTGAGTAAATACCAGCAGTTGGCTAATAGCCATTAACATCCTACAACAGAACGAATGAGCATAACCACTGGAGGTAATATCGTAAAGCCATGTTTCTGCTTAGCCTTCTGCAAGGCACCATTTGTAAGCTGTTAAATAAAAATAGCCTATGTAATATTTCCCCTGTATGAGCAGAAGCCAGAGGTTGGTAGCTCAGACTAAAAACGTGGATTGCACTTATCTGGCTCTGTCCAATGATATTAAAATGCTTGCACAAGCCCCTAAAAGCTCAATATTTAATGCAAGGACTGATTGCCAGGACCCCATTGGCGAATGGGCCAAGAAATAGTCCCATACACTCACTAATGTGTGAACAAAAGAGCTTCAGATATGCTGTGAGGCTGATTGTTCACCTTTAGAAGCAGCCTGGCTGCAGCTGGTACTTACCAGAAACAAGTATCAGCGACAACGGCAACTTTTCCTCTGCTCCCAAGTTTAAAGAAGCAAGCATTGTAGCTTCTCGGGGAGGATCAAATATTTGGTGCTTCCACTCACTGGCTGTGACCGTCACCCTCATCCCAAAGACTCATTGACCCCCATGAAAAATATACACATACACTAATATTGATTTTGTTGGTTGGATTTGTTTTCTAACAGCATAAATTGTGCTGCACTTGTGCCCTCATCTACTGGTATTTTGCCACCCACCCTTTTCTGATTTTGAATGTAATTACCCGCACAGCCCCGCTTCAATGAAATCAAACTACCAGCAACGTTGTGTTTATTAAAAGCACAGAGTTAAGATATCAAACGTTACGAAGGCGTGCAATGAATAAGGAACACTGGTGATTGTCAGAAGTAAAAACGTGTTCAACAACAGAGTTGTTTTAATAGTGGCTACACACCTGCACGAGTAGCCACGTTGTTCACACAGTCACACATTTGTTCGTGCACTCTTGCATTTGTCTCTTGAATTGCTGCTTGACTCGGCTCCTAATTGGAGTGCCGGTAGCAGCTCGACTAACCCTATTAAGTTGTCTCAAATTAGCTTCAATAAGACAGCTTTATTGCAGCTAATACATTGGGATCACAGGACACATGACATTAATAGAGTTCCTAATGAGGGATCCATCAGCCAATGAGAGCTGAAGGCAATTTTGTTAAGTTTTAAAGAGCTCTTGGCTTTGCGGAAGAAAGCAAAGAACGAGGCGACAGGACCAAGTTTGACAGCAAGATGTTCATCCAGAAAAGGAGTTTATTAAAGTTAAATTTCATTAGTCATTTAAAGACCATAATGGTGTGACTTTGGGCTACGACTCTCACAAGCAGTTCATTTCTGTAAAATTACGCGGTTCTGTCAATTTTGGTGACTCACACGCTCTTTTTTCAGCGACTGTGTACATCCAATTACCTGCATAATTATTTTATCAATACGTTTCCCACAGGCTTCTAGTCTAGAGGAGCGATGTTAGCGTTTAATGTCTTGGCCTATAAGGAAAAGAAAAGTCTGTTTATTTGCAGTGGCACAGCAGAGCAGATCAATCAGGGGGGGACTTGCTCTTTTGGCTTCTCTAAATGTCACACAAGATCCCAGAGAGCCACAGCAAGCTTCTGCTAACATGAGATGACAAAGCCAGCGCACTAGGTTCCCCGCTGTAACATTTGTAGCCTCCCTCTCCTGGTGGGCGCAAAAGAAATTTAGAAACTAGGAAAAAACAAAAAAAGAAAGAAAAAAGAAGAAGGTGTGGGTAAGAAAATAAGTAAAAGTGTCAGAAATCTATCACCACTGACAAAAGCATCATCGCAACTGCTGATGAAAAATGACAAAGACAATGTAATACAGTATATTGACTGTTAGACACAAAAGATAAAAGCACATCCTTGTCGTATACACACTCTCACACTCCTCCTGTCAGACTCAAGCATCTCCTGACACGTCGGCCGCACCGATCAATTCCAATTTACACTGGAGCCAGGCTTCTCATCAACCACTTCTTCTCCTACAGGAATTTGTTGTTTTTTTTGTCACCGCGCTCCACAGCACATACCAGCTCATCGCTGGTGTGGACTCTAAGTCCTCCAAAGGTCATGGTAATCTTAAAAGATTTAAATAGAAGATAAGTGAACTTTTCACCTCTCATCTGAAGCAGCGTGGCCCATTTACTTTACCAAACTTCTTTCTCATGAAATGGGACTGGCAACCTTTTCGGTCCACAGCCACTTACACCGTTACAGAACATATCAAAGCAATCACAACGGAAAAGGGGCGGGCTTTGTGTGATAACTGACAGGGGAAAGTCTTTGCAAAATAACCAGCATGAATCCAGTTGAACCCAGAGGAACCAGACTAATGCTTTTGGCTGGCCAGCATACATCTGAAAGGCTTCTGTAGGTCTGACAAACTGGTGGGGAGTTTTAGGCTTAAAAGCTCTTGCTGGGACATTCATTATTGTTATCTTCTACTGATGCATTTTAGCATTCCAGCTCTCTTCTTTTCACCCCTCTTCTCTGGTGTAGAAGTTCTTTAATCCCAAATCCCCTTTATTCAGACACAAACAGAAGGAGGTGGTGATTTATTTGAACACATGTAATCACAAGTACCACATAGTGGCGGCTATTTCAGGAAGAAAGTGGTGTGTCCGTATGTAGTGGGGTAACAACCTTAATTCCACGTATGTCTGTCAACTATGAGTCAAAAAGGCAATATTTATATATTTGTATGTATCATCGCACCATCGAATCACCAGCATGCAGCCCATGTCTGATTGATAAATCTTTCATACGAGACTGATGCATCTTTTATTGAGCCGCATTGGAACTGAAAGCCGTATGGATTAAAAAGGCTCATCACCAGCTACGTGCACCACTAGGATCAGCGTTGTTTCCGCTTTAAAATAGCAATAAATGCATGTGGGCAGCGCGGGAGCAGTGCTGTGGAGGCAGCAGGCACTAGGCTCCGGGGAACCGGGCAGCGCAGGGATGAAACACATTGAGCCTAAAACTGCTTCTGTTCCATTAGTTCAAAGAACATTTATTTCCTCAGCAGAATGCCAAAATCAAAAAAAGAAAAAAAAAAAAAACAACAAAAAAATCAATCCTGCACAAGGTCGATCATAATTACGAGAGGATTCCCAGAAAGCTTTGACATTTACCATCAGGACGGTGGAAACTTTGAAACAGTTATGGCTAATCACCTGAATGGAGAAGGCAGCATTTAAAAGGAAGATGGGAGATCTTTGGCTCAGCTGCTTATATTTTGATATATTTGGTTTAAAAGCTTTTCTTTTGTTGGCTACAATACGTAAAGGAACTTGGTAAATCGCTCTCCAGATATCCTTCAGATAATGCTCAAAGTATTCAGAGTCAGGGAGTCAAGAGAAACTTGAGTTGGGTTTTTGAAATGAAGGTTTAAAGACAAACTACATCATACATACATGGAGCAGTGCTTCTGGTAAACAAAGCGTGTTCCCTGTAGCATTACCAGTTTCACTACACAGTCCTTATCACTACACTAATCCGTATTCCCAACTTGGGAGTCTAGAACTGTAACAGGGTCGCCCCCCTTCTCCGGCCTTCCTGACATCTTGTCCCTATTCCAGCATTGCCCCCCAGTTCTGGCGATGGCGATCCATTCGCTTGGATCAGGTGTGGTGGGGAAGGGAAACATCTAAAACCAGTAAGCTCCACTGACTCAGCAAAGTAGTACAGCAGAGCTCTGCTCTGTGCTGCCTGACACAACCCTCCCATTTATGTGGACTTGAGTCCAGAACCAGAAGACTGGTTCATGGCCTCTTAGTGGCTGGGGTTTTTAGAAAGGGCAGTGAGGGGTTCAGCATGTGACTGGGCTGGGGACCGATCAGACAACCCTCCACTTAGAGACGTCTTCATGTATCACACTGTAAAACGCCAGCATTTCCAAGGCCACTAAACTGGACAAACGCTCTAAACAGACAAACTGCGTGCACAGAAATACGGGCAAATAGAAAAACAGAAGGCCTTCATTTAAGTGTATATGTACCCATAATTCCAAGCTACAAATTACAGCACCTGGACACACACAGATACCAAATCAATACTGTATTATACGTTCGCCGACGACTGTATTAGGCACATCCGATATGCCTAATAATAAACTGCAATCATTATCCAATATACAGGTAACATGAAGGACAGCTGCAGTATTCCTAGAGAGAGGAAATCTAGGATTTCTAAAAGGGGACTTTTCCCACAGGTACAGACAAATAAAAACAGCTGACGCACAGTCAAGAGGACACGCGGTAAATGGACTAAATGTTTGCACTGTTACAGGTCACGAGTTCTTGTTTCCATCTTGTATTTATCACGACAGCGTCTGAAGTCCTACCACCCTCTTGTCTGACTGTCATTTTCGATCTTTGTCTCCATTCGCCCCTCTACCCTCGTTTCAACGGCTGTCTCTTTCTGTCCATCTCTCTTTACATCACCGTCTCAGCACAAGTTCTCCTGGCTACCGCCGCAGAGGAGAGGTCGCTGCTTATTTCAAAGCATCCTTCATTCTCTGGCGTCACCTCTGACTGCCGCCTCTGTCTGTGACTTCCAACCCATTGATCACAGCGCAGAACCTGCCGAAACCAGTCCAACTTTCTAAATGAGGTTACTCAGTTGGCCAACAAAGGGTTTCGCTGTTATTTATCACTGCCACGATTTTTTGTTGTTTTATATTTTGTAGAAATGTGTGAAAAGTCTGGATTCACTTGTTAAAAGAAAAGACAAACAACATGATTATCAGTGTTTAACTTATCAGAAATAGCTCCCTGTTTGTTGTCTTTTTTTTTTAAGAAAGCTGCACTTAAATCTGACCAACCAAGGAAAAAAAAAAAAAAGCAGACACACAGACACAGACGGACAGATTGATCCATCTCATCTCAACACTTCATACCCCCCGTGGGATGCTGAGACCCACCGTATAATATAGAGCTGCTTTGTGAGTTTCTGTGTGTGAGAAAGTGTTTAATCACTCTCACAATACCCCGAGAGCTGAAAGCATCTCCAGACACCATCTTGGTTCAAATTGAAAGGCTGCAGGAGGAACTCGAATATTTTCTGCAGGCGTTCAATACTTTCACAGTAGTGGTTGACCGATATGGGGTTTTAAAGACTGTTGCTACTAAAAATTACTCAGAGGACTGTCAATACGTCTTGCTGGTAGACATATAATTGAAAATAAGAGACTAAATGCAGCGTTTGTGTGAAAAGGTCTTTTGATTAAAATGCTGTTTCCAGCTGTTTTCATTATGGGTAGCAGCCTTGGCTCTCGGCAAGAGTCATTTGGGGCCCCTCTTGGTAAGGTTTTTTTTTTCCCGTTTTCTCCAGGTGCTCTGGTTTTGTGCCATAACACATGCAGGTTAATTGGTGAGCGTGCACGGTTGTCTATATTCCAGACAGCAGAGAGTATTTGGCCCAGAAATGGCCCAGAAGTGAGGTTTTCTTTGGACCACGTTCAGTCTTGACTCATGGCGCTGACTCAGGGAGCGTACGAGTGCCAAAACTCAATCCTATGTCCAACAGATGTTTATCAAATCTGCATTTTCTTTGGACCTTTGGGCCACACATGGCCTTCCCAACACCTATATCTTAGCCAGTGTTTGACATTTGGGCCACATCCAGCCCATAATACACATGCCATGAGCTACGTTAGGCCCAGTTAATGACTTTTGGGTCACTTCTAACCCTCGTACAACTGTAATTACAGCAAAAGCAGTCAAGAGTAGTCCCAAATGTACCCTTGGATCTATCTCTATAAACTCATGGACCTGTTGGATCCTCATCTACTCCAGTGGTCTGGCCCAAAACGCCTTTTAAAATGATGGATGCATGAAAATGCAGTCTATCAAATAAATAAAGCACCACTCAGACTTGCAGTACTTTCCATTAATTAGATGGCAGCTAATCGTGTTGGTGTCACAACTAAATGACCCCACCGGTGCTTTTTCGTAACATACTGGGAGCTGGGAACCTACACATGTCACTGCGTATCAAAGGGGACCCGTCTGAACTGCTGCAGTCACATTAACTCTGAGATCAGTACAGCAGATGGGAGTTAATCAGGCTGCTGATCGGCTCTCCAGAGCCTGACAAAGCACGTTATTAAAACAATATAAATATCACTGCTGTCCAAACGTCCCTTCTCTCAGCCTTTTTTTTATGTTCTCAAATTTTAAGGTTACATATTCTGTTGGTTTTTTTTTTCCAAAAGCTGACACATTTTCCAAAGATGTAAAAAAAAACTGTGATTTGTTTTAGTCAAAATAACGCTGAGCTCATTTACAAAAGGTCTTAACCATGCCAATACCCACCTGTTCCTAACAGCCGGTTTTAGGGGTGGAGTCAGAAACAGACCCGGTTCTGCTGGGTTCACATATTTTGAAATCTGTGTTAGAGTGTTGTTAATCCCTCCATCAAGGTACACCGAATACAGCATGATGGGAAACTGGGAGGATACAATGATGAGACAGCTGGGTGATTTATACCTGATCTGGGTCTGTGATGTCACAGAACCGTAAAAATGCAAACGTTTGCTGACTGACATACTTTCAAACTTAAACGTTGTCTGTTTTATATCAAACTGACAACATATGTCCACTGCAGCGGGGGAACCGTATATGTGACCTCTGCTGTACCCTGACGTGCATCCGGTCAACATGAACAGCAACAAAAATGATTCTTCTGCTGGTTAATTTCTTTACATATTTCCAGCTACTAAGACTTTTTTGTTTCCATGGACGGAAGGATGGAAGCTTCCTGCAGTGTCACTAAAAGTTAGTGTTGCTCAACCTTTATCAGCTCCAACGCACAAGTTATGCTTTCCATTATTATGTATGAGGAAGTAAACAAAAGAAAGCTCAGCGCTGCAAGCCGCATTAATGCAGAGAAAAACAACACTGCCACCTAGAGTCTGGTGGTGTAATTACAGAGTAGCACTAGCAAAAGTGGATAAATATAAATGCAACAACAACGTAGGTTTCATACGTAGGGTTCATGCATAGTTGCTACGTAGAACCATAAATCACGCTTAAGGTGGCTACAAGCAAAGTGGCAGCGCTTTTGATTTAGTAGTGAGTTTCAACACCCAAGTATAAGGATGTCAAATATGATTTTTAAATTTCATGTTGAAAAGAGAACTGTAGCATGGTCTCAGGAGCTTGGGGCAAAGATTACGACAGTGATACAAAGTCTGTGTTTCAGTGTGAGCCTGATGCAGAGATGCATGACATCGAGGGAAAGTGGCCTGCACGAGCGCTACCAAACGAGGAAGCAGTTTACATGTGTCAGTCTGAGCGTAGAGGTGGGTCACATGTTCTCGGTCCAGAGCGGAGACGGAGAGCCAACGAGTTATTAAGGTGTGAAACACTAGCGAGGAGCTTGTGACAGAAATGTTCAAGACGGAAAACAACTTGGAAGACAGTGAAAAAGAAAAGTATCCGTTGTAGGAATAAATGTGACGGGGAAGAGGTTTCCGATATATTGCCGTGCACTTTAAAAGTGTGCAACACGGCTCAGGTCTCCGGCAAACTGAACCAAAGCATTACTGTAAGTGGCGTTCACGACAGCCGAGTGAGAGCGCTTTAACTGACTTTTTGTGTTTCAAAAATAAAATAATAAAAAAATCCAGACACCTAAATTGGAAACCAAATGTCCACAAATATCAGGAATTCGCACCCAACCCTGTCAAAAGGCAACAAAATAGGAAAGCTTTCACAAAGCGTTGTATATAGGCCATGTGGAAAGATGCCGTATAATACATTCTTCAGTTTAAAAATAAAAGCCTTGATTCTCCATCAGACTTCAAAGGGATCTAAATGCATGAAAAGAGAATATTTGAAAACTCAACTCAAAGAAAGTAATAGTAAGACACGAGTTTGAATAATATCGTTCTTCAAAGCCATCATACTTTAGGAGGAAAGCAGGAAGATGCTTTATTAACAATGAATGAAAGACATGATTCTTTTCATAAGTTGAGGGCGATGCTCGGTGAGCGACGTCTGAGGGAGTTAGAGTTGGGGATATTTCAGAGTCGGGAGGATGAATGGGGTATAATCACACTAAAAAGGGAGGAGAGAAGATATGTTCCAGTTTTTGAGCGCGTTTTTTGTTTGATTGTTTGTTTGTTTTTTTGCGCCTTTTCATTACAGTTGATGGCTTTTCTCACTGAAATAAAACTGCAAGCCCAGCAACTCTTTCTCCAAAAAGGTGAAGATGTTAAATACATGCAAAGGCAGAAAGTGTGTATCAGCAAAGAGGCATTTGCAAAAACACATATAGTTAACTTGAGCACACACAACCATGTGCATGCACACACACACACACACACACACACACACACACACACACCATCAGCCCGACTGCATCTGGTTTGTGTTACCACGTTGTCGGTGGGGAAGTGCATTGGCGCCCTGATTCCATTGGTCCTTCGCTGCCGGCACTCGTTTTAATTGGCCATCATAGTGCCAGACCCTCAAGCTTACACACTTACACACTTACACACACACACACACACACACACACACACACACACACACACCCCTAGCTGGGGGCTGCAAGGGTGAGCATTCTTATAAAACAAAACAGAAAAAAAGAAAAGAAAAAGGGAGGGGATGGCGGCCAAAGTTTCAAAGTTGAGCTAATTGAGAGCCATTCGCTCCTCCCTCTCTTACTCATGTCAACGGAGGCATTTCGACCAACTGTTCTGCACAATTAGAGGAACTACCCTAAAGTGAGTGCGTTTGTGCAGCTGTAGGTGTTTGTGAGAGTGTAACAGAAAAAAAAAAACTGGCAAATGCAACAGGTATGAAAAAGAAAAAGACAAAACAAATGAAATGCATTAACCTCCTGAGACCTGGTGCTGTTTTTGTCTTGTTGCTTTGACTTTTCTATTAAGAAATTGACTAATATGACGTGGACAATAAACACGTGAAGTCCTCGTATGTGTGCGCCGGGTCTCAGGAGGTTAGGCTTCCCGTACAAGTCCAAAGTTACACTTTGTCACAGAAACACACAACCATTTGGGGTCTCCTGGACTCCTGGGCTCAAAGCCAGTCGTGGCTCCTCTAATACGTTTGATATCTGCTCACAAAAATATTTGCAAACTGAACGCCAGCGAAAGCAGAGGGCTTCCATCAATACTGATGTATTGCAAGCTTGCTGACTCACACATACACACATCCACATGATTCAAACAGAGATCCATCAGAAGTGCCTTGTGCATCGAAGACATGATAATCTGAGCACTACAAGTTTTTGTTTTTTTTAACCAATTATTGGATCATATAAAGCTGCATCTCTCATTTGTTAGATTTTATTTCTCTGGGAACATTCGACATGACAAACCATCAATATATGGGATCTGGTCTGCAGCCAAGTAGCGCTCAGTTACCCCACCCACAGCTTCATTCTCTCTGCTCTTGTGTGTGTGCTTCCACGATGTTTAATGGCAAAAGCTAAAGAAAGACGCAGCAGAAATGATGAAAGGAAGGCTGGATAGGACAAACTCTATCCTCCATGTTGTTCAGGCTACTGAAGGATATTACCATACTTGGCCAGCATCGAAAAACAGTGATTCCAGCCATCTGCTTCCCTCCTCCTACAGTTGCTGTCCGTTCCATCATCTGCTATGACATTCATCTGCATCGATGATTAACTGCTACCAGCCGCAAAAAGATTATTAAAAAGAAATCCTCAGTACATTTTGAATTTCAAACAGTTGCTGCTTCTTGGAAAAGCCAAAAGAGGCTGGCCCACACGAAGGGTTTTTAACCTCTGGGTCCCACCAGGGGCAGACGCGCTGGGGTACGGCTGCAACGCCTCCTCCTCGTCAATGAGTGTGCTTGTTTGCACACAAATTCAAATGACTTCTCACCCAAGTCGACGACACTGGTTTATTAGGCCATCCTGAATCCATCCCAGGACACCTCTGTGTTCAGACTACAAGGAAAAGTGGACACAAGTGTCCCAGACCACTTTCAACTGTGTCCTGAGTGATCGACCCTGAATCCATCTTGAATTGGCGTTGATCAGCTGAGACCTCCAGGACAGATTTAAATGCTGGGTCTGAACGGGTTCATGACAGAGTGAATGCTGAGAAAATTCAGCTGAAGAGATCAACTTACGTAAAAGGCAGGTTAAGAAATGATGTTGAATCCAGAATGCTTTTTTTTGTCAAATTCATTCAATAATAAAGTGAAGAATTATCACAACATCATCCAGAAATTACTTATCCTACCTTTAAGTTTCATACTGACAAACCTCCCAGCTCCTTTTATTTCATGAGAACATCCACATGAATTTGTAGAAACACCTCTTGGTGCAACCCTGCACAAATGCTCTGAAAACAGAGTATTCCTTTTTAGGAGATTACATGAAGATGGGCAAGAAAAAAAAATGATGGAAGAAAGGAATATTTTATGAAGGCTGCCACAGTGGAAAAGAAGGAGAAAAAAAGTCTGATTTGGAGCACAGGTTGGAAACCAGAAACCCGGACAAACTCAGAGAGCGCTCTTTGAAGTGTCAAGCTGCAGGCTTGGCTACCGGTGGCACTTCTAATAAAGGCTGGGCTGCCGTTCGTGCATGTGTGTGTGTGTGTGTGTGTGTGCGCGATGTGCTTTGTGTAGACTGTAAGGTCTGTGCTGCGCTTGACTCTCCATAAAAGTTCAACAGCCACAGGGCTTTGGAGGACGGCCATGTTTCACCACAACACGCTGGCCCCCCTAACCTGCCTCATGCCAAACACCCACACACACACACACACACACACACACACACACACACACACACACACACACACTACATCAATACAAGCCCACAAAGCACGCAATGCTGAGATCATCTCTAAAGCCACAAATATGGCCAATCAAACTTCAGGAATAAAGCACATTGATATTGACACGCACGCACGGAGACACACATGTTCCCAAACTCCAGCCACAAGTTTGGCAAACTGCAGCAGTCTCGTCTTACGGTCAGTGCCATAACGCTAATGTGAAAAAGATGGAAAATATGACAATCAAGGTTCCCATAAAGCAGGATACAAGCCCGATTGCATGAAAAGTAAGGCATGAAGTTGTATTAGCAGAAAAGTCTGAGCTAAGACAAGCCAACCAAGACCAGAGACTGTTTGAAGAGGTTGTGGAGAGTCAGGCTGCTGCTGACGAGACCACCGTTCACTGGCCGGTCCGGTTTATGCCATTTCTGTCCTCACCCTGTTGAATGTGCAGCCTCGAGTGTGACCATCACACTACTTACGCACTGACACACTGCTCTCATTCACACAAAAACTGTCTGATGGTGTCTTTACCTCAAAGATCCAGCTCAAGAACTTACATGGTTATGCAACTGTCCTTAAAGAGTACCCACAGAAATGATCATGAATAAAACATTTCTATACCGCAAAGGAAAATCTGAGATTTATTTGTAGTAAAGCTTTTTTTAAAGACATCAGCCTCTCGGTATTGGTACGGATGGAGGTGGTCTGACTCACCGGATGTCGACGACTGGGATAAATCTGCCAAATGGCTGATCATTTCACGCAACATTGTCTTCCCCTTCTGCATATGTGTTTTTCCTCAGAGTCTGAAAATGGTAAAACAACCACAGAGACGCCACCTAAACCCTGAAAATTGAAAACGTTTGGATCAGCCAGTAGAATAGCACTGCCTGGTTCTTGGGCTAAAAAGGTGCAATGGTCTAGAAAGAGGCTGTTATCTACATTTGCAGGGCTTTTCCTGCACGCCTGCTCATGCATTTCTCCGTAAAACGTTCCCAGTCCCGGGACTGCTGCTGCTGCTGCGTCCGAGGGTGCTCAAGATGACTGAGATTGTTTTATGGAAATAGATAGTAATCCCTACAAATCCAACAGAGTTCAATTTTCTTGGGAGATTTACTAAGTTTTCCTTCATAACAGCAACATAAATTAAACAACTAACAACAGAATAAACTTTAAAATAACTGACTTGAATCAATGGTTTTCTAGACTATCTATTAAAATACTAACCAGTTCCAAAAAAGCTATTACAGGGAAAAGAAATGTAGAGTTCACATCGTATAAACCAATAGTTTATTTATTTATAATGTATAATTGAACAAAATAAAATATCAAGTGCTGAAAGTGACACATTTTATCATTTCATGAAAAAAAATCACCTCATTTAGAATTTTCAGGCAGCAACATTTAGGACATCCCTGGCAGGAAGACTTGGAGGTTTCTCTTACAATTAATTAAATTAGTTGGCAACAGGTCAGTGACTTTAGTGGGTATAATAAGAGCATCTTAGAGAGGTAGTCGCTCTCAGGGGTGAAGATGGGCAGAAGTTCAGCAGTGTGTAAAACACACATCAGAATACCGTTCCTGAGCATAAAACTGCAAAGATACATAGTTTTCCATCAAACTTGTAATGACCTTATTTTGTATCTCAAGAATAAACATTTTAAATGTTTACACATTTACAATGCTTTCTACTGAAAACTTGTTCTACTATGGCCAAAACATAAGCTTATAGGCTTTTCAAATCACTGCATTGTGGTTTTATTTCCATTTTACAGAGTCTCGACTCTTTTGGGGTTATACATTTGCTGTGATTACAAGGAGTCCCACAATAAACATGACCGAGTTTACTGTGTATGCAGATTAAACAACACAAAAATGATGGTTTTTAAAAATCAAGCTGTGATTTTTCTTTAAATAAACCTGAATGTAGCACTTGTTGTGTCTCTCACTGGCCCCAGCTTGTGGCCACGATAAAGGACGCTGGGTTGAAGTGGATGATGCCGTCGCTACGTCATCAACAACATATTGTTTTCTAAAACATGTTCTCTCACTTAGTCACTGAGTTAATGTCTCTTAACTCAACCTACTTTAGCAGATCAGTGCATGGGCAGGACCAGAGTAGAGCTATTATGAGCAGCATGTTGAAAAGTCTCTGTTTTAATCATGAGGTTTATTCTAGTGTGTTCATGCGAAAATATAAAATAAAACAAAACAAAAAAACGTACCATCATGGGTTCTAATTTAAAGTGAATACATCAGAGAAACAATAACATCACTTTTTCACTGTGCCAACTAACAAAATGTAAGCCAAAATGAAAATGTTATGTGGGCTGTAATAAGTGCCCCCTCATGGCTTCCACAGGATTTAAAGTATTAAGTTGCTGCCAGGTGCTGCTGGTCACTAGAGGTGATCTTCTGCAGGTGTTCAGACTTCTGTAAAAGCAGATATTTGGCAGTTTGCTGGGCTGAAGCACTCAAATGTGTTTTAACGTAATGTCAAGAGGGAAAGACATCAACAATGGTCTTAGAGAAGCAATTATTGCTGTACCTCGACCAGGAAATAACAATAAAACCATTCCCAAACAATTAAAAATTTCACGCTATACAGAGAAAAACATAATATACAAGTGAAAGTGTCTTCACAGTTACCAATCTTTCCTTTATTAGACATCCCAGCAAAGTTACCCAAAGGTCCTTAATGTTCAGAGAAAAAAGGGTCAATAAATACAACAGCAATGTCTCAGACTGCACAGGCCTCAGTAAGTATCTTAAAGTTCATGACAGCACAAAACTGAGTATGAACAAACCACAAAGATTTGGCAACGATATCCTGTGGACAGATGAGACCAAATTGGAGTTGTTTGGGCTCAAAACCCAGAGGTACAGAGGTACACAGAAGCTCTCTGTACCCACCATCGAGCATGCTGGGGGGGCGTGAGGATTCTAGGGGTACTCGTAAGACCTTTCTGTAGGACAACTAAACTTGGTTGGAATTGAGTCATGCAACAAGACAATGATCCAAAGCCCTCCAGTGGATCTACATCATCAAGAAAGATGTGTGCAAGTGATTACCCAAAAACCTAAATGTACTGAAGCAATTTTGTGAAGAAGAATGGACCATAAATCCCCAACGATGATGTGAAAGCCTGATCGAGTCATACAGGACTGAGTACTTCACTTTATTGCTTCTTAGGGGGGATCTATAAGCTATTGCCTCATGAGAGTCCTTCCTATAAAAGATTGTTCTGGTATGTTTTAACACAAATAGCACATGATTAAAAGTGGAGGTACTATCTTTTGCATATGGGTGCTAAACACCATGAGAGCTGTTCTCCACATACCAGCTGAATACCGACCCAGTTTGGATCATTTTTCCTTCACTGCCACAATCTGTGCGTTCAGTGATCACACAATTAGCTTTTTAAAGGGTTGTTGATGTGGAAAACAACTAGTCCATTAGCAGGTGCATTCAGAGTGAAATTTAACAAACAAGCGTCTGTATTTAGTTGCTGAGGCTTGAAATGAAGATCAGGATATGATTCATAAAACACTGTAGTAGATTTTCTTTTGCCTTGGAACGGTACACAGCAAGTACACCACCTCCAAATCCAATTACTTATTCACTTTTGTTCCTCGGTCCACTAAATAGTTCTTGAAGGTCATGTCAACATTGTTTGCTGTAGCGGGAGTCATCAGCTCAGGCCTCGGCCTGGGACTTTATTGATGAAAGCTGCCCACACTGAGGCTGATAGCTGGGTTGAAACCCTGCAGGCTGAGGTCACATCAAGCCGCGCTTTAATGACTCAATGGCGGCCAAACAGAGTGTGACAACTGCATTGTGATTGTCCCCAGGCCAGAGGGATGTGGTGCAACACTGTACACTCTGCATTGTGAGCGTACAAATAGTCTACTAATGCGTCTCATGGTTCACTTGGGAGCGTTTTGCCATTTATTTACGCAACATTTCTTGGTCATCATGTTGATGGAGCATAGTATGCTGATGTTCAGACATAATCATCAAGTAGACCTTTTCAAACTCTTACCGAGGTCAAGAGTTAATTTTCACTGTCAAAATAATCTTGAATTCTGAAAAATATCAGCAAATATACATTGTGGCATTCAGCAACAAGTCCTTTTTAACATAATGAGTGTGTTTGACGGAAGAAAAAAAGGTCAATGCTGCAAAAACGGCACCACTTTGCCAGGGACTCCTGATCATTAGTGGATCCCACTGAAAAAACGTCAATTAAAATTGAATATAACTAACAATTGCAAGTTACTGACTTCTCTGAGCCAACATTTAAGCATATAGCAAATTAATGAGGACAGACAATGAAAACGATACTGTACTGCAAACACTGTATTTGTGAATCTGAAGTGACCGCAAAGTCAAAATGTCTGATACCACACAACACAGTCACTGTGTGGCCGATTAGGTTTGAAAATTTCTCATTCAATGAACCGATTTTAAAGGTAGTGTGACATCACAGATCGAGATCAAGGTAGAATTATTTGGGCTTGCCATTTTTTGTCTTCGCACCACTTCAAATGATCGTGTATTTGGTGTTCCTTAGAAGTGGGAGGAGGCTGTAACCCCGATCTGAAAGGAGGGTGGAGAATCCGACTTTGCCCCCTACAGAAGCTGCTTGAAGCAGAGCTGTAGAAAGCATGTCTGGAAAGGGAACTGCTGTACTGTATCCTTTCGCTATTTTGACCAAACAATATTACAGACATTTAATAAAAACACAAAAAAATTGTGTCAGCTTGTGAGGAGAAAAAGATCATCGACTGTGTGGATTGAAATAAACAGAAGAAACGTGTGCTCCAGAGAAGGACTGGGACCCAGTAAAGGTCTGGCACGACTTGACGATACACCTGTGAGCAGCAGCAACAGACATGTCTTCAGCTGGAAACGTCCTTTCGCCAGGGTTTCGTTTAGTTGGTCCCATGACACCGCCAGAAGGTTAAACGGGGATCCCAGAATCACCGCCACCAGAGAGAGCAGGGAAGATTAGGCAGGGGCCGTATAGCTGGGCAAACCCCCTGTGACGTCACACAGCATTAAAACCCATTTTTCAGGGCTCTGGGCCATGCAGGGCTGCCGTCTCTTAACCCCAGTTAATCCAAAAACTCGCCCACCTCACCTCAGTTACCGCAAGCTTCACTCAGTTCATCCTAACCTGCGACGCTGACTAAAGTTACTTTACATTTATTCTGATCAAATCTGTTGACCCTGCATAGGATGAAGCGGGTATAGAAAATAAATGAATAATATAACAAAACATGAACCAAGCATGTCAAGTGAGCTCACAGGACTTCTGATGGTGGCACATGGTTGAGACATTTGGATAATAGTCTGAATCCCTTGCATCTCCGAATGTTGACTGCACAATTGGATCTATGGGTAGTACTGTGAAAAATGGTGGTGCAGTAGGGCAATCTAGAGAAGAGTTATGTATAAACCAGTGGGGATTAATTATGAATGTAGAGTAGAAGATAATGGGGGGGCACTGCAGTGTTCTTGACACAAGAAATTATGCTACAGGGAGATCCAGCTGGCTGCAGTTTTCAAGAAAGGAAGCAATGTTGACATCGAGTCTGTGCAGTTACTGTAATCCTCACCTCTGTTTTCCACCCAGCCCTCCTTTCTGTATTCTTACCTCTTCATAACTCACTTCCTTATTTATTCCCGCCGCTTTTGTCAAATGTGTTGTAAAACCGTCAACAAGCTTTTGAAAAGAAGCAATTAAAAAGGAAACAAAAACAGAGACTTTTCAGGGAGGTTCGTTTAGAGAGGCTTCTCGAAGAGGCTGCTATCATGCACCTTTGTGTTTGAACATGCACCGCACTCGACATGCAGATGTGTTTGGATTCGTGGGGATAAAAAATATCTTTTTCATGGAGACACAGGTCGGCTGTGTTGTTGTCTCTACCCGCGGTGCATCCGCAGAGTTCACTGCCCTGTGCCTCTGGCCTATATTGAGCCACCCGATGTGTGATTAATATAGCAGATAGTACGCATAACCATGCTTTTGACACAAATCACATGCTGTGATCCCAGTCCCCTCGGTATAATGGTGAATGGTCTAATGGTTAACAGTTAGATGTCAGCGATGTTGGCGGCAGGCCATTTTTCAAGAAGCATCCATTTTCTGGCCATTTATGTCAACCCAGAAGTGAAGAAGAGAGTTATTAATCTCTCTGGAGGAATCGAGACACAGCCAACAAAGAGCTAGAGGTCAGTAAGGAAATGATTCAGTTTACTTTAGGTCTTCTGCATTAGCCTGGCTGGCTATATCTAATTATTTTTCGTTTGAATACAAATAATCATGTTCAGTGTTATAACAGTTGCAGAAGAAACAGCGTTTGAACGCCTAATGCAACCTATTAGAGAAACAAAGGACGCGACCCAGGCAGAGCAGGAACCAGTATCAACAAAAGAATAAACCTCCAGAGTGGCTTGAAGTAGAGTAGAAAAGTGAATGGCTGTTGTTGGTTTTCCATAAGAATGAGTTGATCCGCTGTGTTCTTAGGACTTCTGTAGCATTCTTGATTGTTTTGACTAGTGACCCTTAGACGCTCCTGTATGAGTCATTGCATAACGTTATCACAAGGATAAAGATAAGCATTTGCTTGAAAGACACTTGAGGATTGTCCGCTGAATTGAAAAAATCAATACATGAATCCCAGAAAACATTATTGATTGTCGTAAATCCCTTTATGAAAACACAAGTGTGCATTTTCATGGATTACCACACAAACATGTTGGCGTACATGTGAGGTTTCAGCATTTACTGAGCTTTGAGACAGAGAGGGGGCCTTCGTTCTGGCCAGAAACAAATTGTTCTCCATCACCACGATGGTTTTCTGCAGAAAAGAAAAATCATGACACCTTACCTGCCCCAAAAGGGAGCAGCTCACTTGTGGTGTGATCATCCTAATGGTCTCACTGAGCTTCTTAACATGTACAAAAGGTACCTACAGAGCTGAAAGGAGGAACAAAAGTTTTTCAGCAACACAGTTTGCAGTCTATCAACTACTAAAGCTATAAGCTACTTTATCAGACATAGGCGCAGAGGCTCCTCTCCGTCTAAAATGACAAAGATGGCCAAGTTATTTGTGGCCTAATTGCCACTTAAACATATTTAATCACATGGTAACAATGCTCGTCTTCTGGGTTTTCTTCTAAATCAAAACTAAACGTCCGCTAACGCAACATGGCCCACTAGTTTATGAGCTTTCATTCTGAAGGTTTATGGTCAGCATCTGGCCACGGCCATCAGTGGTCTTTATGGATACAGGGGCGTTGGAGAGTGGAGACTGCGAGAGATACATAAAGGTGGTAGAAAAAAAACCTAAATACCCAATTTTTGCAATGTTTTCACCAAGATGTGCAGAAAAAGTCACTTTTAAGATAAGATTGATTAAAAAAAAGTAGAGATGATTGAGACAACAGACTAATGCAATGGAGAAAATCTAGTTAAGAACAGGGAAATACATCTTGAAATGAGTATTTCATGAAATGACAGGGAATGACGGTTTTTGGACAGGACTTTATTGGTGGAAGACGTGTTTTGGAGGCGCTGCTAAGCGGCTGACTGATATTGAACTTCAAAGCAGCACAAGAGAATTTATTTCATGGTACATGTCAGTTTAAACTTAATCTGAAAGACTTTTGTCTTGCTTTTAAGAAGTATTTTCTAGCTCTCCCACGCCAAGACTAAAGAGTAAATTCTGGAAATCACTGGAACTGGGACTGGCTCCAGCAGCTTTTAAATCCAGCTTTGTCGATTGAGACAACAAATCAAAGTCAAAAGGACTGAGGTTCCTATGTAAAGGGAAAATCATGACAGCAGCTACTTAAAACTGTGCAATTAGCTCTTGTCGATACGGATGCAGCTCTATTCATGCTGTATACAGAGGAGTGGTGGATGAACACATATGAGTTAAATGGAGACAAACACTGACTCATTTGTTTTGGTTCAGTTAGTGAGGCAAGACCTTGACACACGAAAGATTAAAGCATACTCCAACGCAATGAGCTGCAGCCAATTACAGCCATTAAAAATCATGAGTTTCATATACATGTTAAAATATGCAGAGTGCCTCTGAATGTGAGAAGTTGAAGAACCTGATGATAGAGAGGGTGGCAGAGATGGTAGAGAGGATTTTCTTTTGTTGACAGCCAGACTCTTCCACCTAAGACTTTCCTCTATAAACAAACGGCAGCCGTGTATTTGTCTGTACTTCAGCCTCCTTGTCTAACAAATGCCAACAAATGCACAAGACAACTGGTACATTTCAGGGCTGCCACCCACCCTGACAAAACGCTCAGACATGGTTTACTGAAGCATGAACAATTAGTTGTCATATATGCAGCCTCCCACAGAAAGTGGTTTTCATCACAACAATCATTTTAATTTAATTAAAAAACAACAACATATTAGATATGGAAAAAAACAACACTTTTTTGAAAGGACATCTCAACAATATCATCAATCTAAATTTCCATAAAAAGCTGGTAATCCTGAAAAATAATGATCAAGGATTTTCCTAGAACGAGGATAACCGTTGTTTCACAGAACAGCACTACACTCGCCACCATGTTGTACTTCTGGTGAGGGAATGAGTCCTAGCTGAGGACTTTCTGTTTGCTCGGATCTCGTCTGTTCAGCTCTCTGTTCTGTTCAGCTCTCTGTTTTACTCACTCGTAGATGAGGTTTAGGTATCAAGACAATTTGCTCAGGGTTAGGGATATGCCCTTGAGAAATCTTTCTATTTATTGTTCCTGCCATGGGGTATGGATTTCAGCTTTAATAGGATTATTTGAGGTTTCTTGTGAACTTTTCTTTATGAAGGTTTTCTTGTTTGCACCACCTATTTCCCCCAAGCCAGCGTTTCAATGTTGGCCCTTTCTGAATAAAAAGTGAGCTTCTTGTGTTCAGACTGGGCTTGGGCTGGAAATGGACAAATGACATGGGTCCCTTATGGTTTCACTATAATGGGCCCCAAATGGGGAATCTATGTTGGCTCCATAAGGGAGACAAGTGTACTAAATGTGCATGGGCTAAGAAAAGGCAAACTTTTCTAGGTCCCATATAGTTTCAGTAACTAATGCCCTGCATTAGAAAATTAACCACTCAGCCCCACTTAGGCAGATTCAGGTAAATCTCATGTGGAAAACACAGGGAACCTGTGAATGAACCCACTTGAGACCCATTTTGCAGCCCACCATTAGCTCATATGGGGCCCACATATAAATGCTGACTGGGCCCTCAGCCCTTGTATCCATGTAGAGTACTGTATTCCCTTCTCCCCTTGCCAGTCCATCTGTTGTGCTGTCCTGTGTTGCTCACATGGTTTACTTTCTGCTTGGCCTACTGTTTCTTGTTGTCTGTTTCTTTGGCTGTTTCCAAAATCACTCCCTTGCCATTTTCTATTGCTGTCCAAATATGTAGCTTACATTTTTATACCCTGAGTGCACTCAGTGTAACCCACAATGCATCACTAAAAGTTACAGTATACAATATTACTACTGACAGAGGAATGATGTAGTGCGTGAAACCTCATTCTGCTGATTTGCTCACATCATCAGTTCCTACATTTCTCTCCATAGTGAACTTTGTCTGACTTCCACCCATATCTATTTTTGTAGCACTTATTGGACTCTTGGATCTTAACATCTATGTGACACATTTTGCTTTAATAAGATCCAATGACAGCCACTGTTTTGCCAGTCCTGCCTTCCTGTTTTAAACAGCATTACTACCTCAAAAGTGACCCCTCCACCCCTAAATCTAAAATGAAACGTCCCCCGCTGTGAGCATTTACTTTCAAATGAATGGTCATGGGTGGCCACACAAAGGTCACACAAACCCATTTATCATCCAACCAACACTAAAAGGTAAACTTAACAATGTTCAGATGAGATCATGTCTGTTGATATTTGAAGCAATACATCAGCAAATCATGGAGCACTAGCCATGACAACAGAGTGTTTTTGGTTTGTTTTTTACAATGTACTCACAACATGGGCAGCTTGTGGATAGTGAAAAGATATTCGATGAAAGTGACAAACAGTATTCTAGGTCGGCAATCACATATAATCACTTGCTTAATGAAAAATGTGTTATTTTCTTTGATTCATTGATAAAGTCAATTGGTAAATTAACAACATACATCAGTCCAGCCTTCTATCCAACCATCCATCTATCGATTTTATACACCTTCATCACCAGCTTTGGGGCCGTGGGGGGCTACAGCTCAATTCATTCGTTATGAAGTGAGAAGCAAGGAACTTTCAGAGGACCAACAGTACAGCGTTCTACTGAAACTTTCATATGACCTCATGTTGATTAATTTAATTCATACAAGAGATGGAAGTGAGATCATTCGAGATATCACAAAGGTCTAAAAATAATCAAATGTTTCCAAAGGAGAGACATGTGGGAATCGACACTGAGTTTTTTTTCTGTCCGGTGAAATTTGAATGACAATAACAAACAGATACTGTGTGTTTTCCGGGCTTTTAATCCTTTTAAGAGGTCTCCAATGTAGTTCAAATGCCAGTCCCCAAGTAAACAAACAGTTGTGAAGGAAAACAGGCAATTTATGGGAAAAGACCAAGTATTGCCAGCTTTATGAATTATGCATAAGCACTGACTGTATTTTTAATAATGGACCTAAGGGTTCAACTCAGAGGTCATAGCTTCTGCATCTGTCACAAAGAAACCACAAATACTGTACATAAGCAAACAATGAACACGGGTCTTTGGGACAATTTAATAATCATTAAATGATTGTTAAGGTTCCTTAATTCCCAGCACAAGGAAAAATGTTTATTGTAGAAGTGTAAGGAAAATACCTTTTAAGTCAAGTTTGGATGTGATACGAACAAGCACAGTATTGTGAAGCTTAGAGGAGATGGTATTGAATTTAATTTAAATGGAGGAAAGTCTGATACTTAAAAGAAATGTGGAAAAAGTAAAACCATCAGCCACGTAAGCAGGGTATTCTGGGACAAAAATGAGACAGTTTCCAATAATCCAGCCCCACTGTGGTTAATCAGGTGTCTAGTAAACAGAAACTTCTCTTTTAAATGAGAGGCAGAGATTAATAATTCATGGCATGAGGTGTTTGCATGTTTGTGTATTGTTGGCCTAGTTACCGCTCGCTATTGTTTCCAGAGAGGTGGAGCAAGGAATTCCACCAACATCTGAACTTTCTCATAGGTACATATGCTGGTGAGGTAGGTTGAAGTTGTGCATGAAATGTTTTCAACCTTTACTTTTCCTCCTTTTACTCCAGCTACATAAACTGAATTATGTTCTGAGTGTCATTTCAGGTATTCAGTACAATCACATCAACACGCTCATGTAAGACCTTTTTTCAGGTAATTAAAAGACGGAAAATTTTGCAAAAGCGTAACAGAAATACCCTTTTTGCATCTACAGGACACATGACATGCCAAACGTTCATGATGTTTCAGACTCAACAAGAGGCTTTATTATCTCACATAACGCATCAAACATTGCATGAGTCACCTTAAGGGTCGGAATCCATTATGAAATCAAGGACGGTGACCTTCTAAAAATCCCTGAGACGTGGCCGCGTCCACGTCTAAGAGGCTTCTCTTGTGACAGTTAATTGCAGAAGTCTACATAATTGGGATTAAAAGTACTGATGGTTGAAGATTTTCCAGCCAAAATTGACAAGGTTCTGGATGTCCATTGCCATAATTCCTGGAAAGGCTGTCAACAGAATCCGTCAATTTGCAGTTGGGTTTTGTCTGCATTTTGGAATACTGCTTAATAGAAATGCAGTCAGTGATCAAAACGCTCCATATTTATGGAATTATTTACATGTCTCATAGTGCGACTATGTTTAATGGCATTGGCATCCTAATGGATCTATTTTGCACTTCATGTATTTTTCCATTCTTTTAAACCACTATTTAGGTTGAGGAAACCGAAGCCACCTGATGCATAAACCTAACTTCCCCGTAGCATTAAACCAACACATCACGCAATGACAGTTTTGAGTTTAACTGGAAATTGAGAAAAGTGTAGTTGAAGAGTCTTCTGAATTCATAAGTTTCTCTGCTGGTCCTGATGGAACAGTACTGTACTGTATGGGGATGTCAGAATAGGCAATTTCAACAGACTGTAGTTGGTCCTTAAAGTTATCCTCTGTAAATTTCAAAAAGAAAGTTTACAGGGGTTTAAGGGAAATTTTAATCCAAGTTGATAGAATTTAATCAACTCCACAGTTGATGCTGAGTGTGTGTGTACCATTTGTTCCTCTTTCTCACGACAGCTGCTGCACAAGTTAAGGATTTTGTTTTGTGTGAAGTCTTTGAGGCTTGGCATCAAATACTGTGAATGTAGTGCTTTTGCCATTGCCTTAAAGCAATTCCTCACAACAGTTTGGGTGGGCAACACATTTTCACATACAGGCACAGCTTAGACCTGCTACACACATTTTTTCTTTCTTTTCATAATCCTGGTGACTAGTTTGAGACCCATGGAACAATGTCTGATTTGTGGTTTTCATCACCATCACTTCAGGTTCTTGTGTGACACCACAGAGGATATTCTGACGGAGTCCCTCATGGAGGACATTCCTCTATGTGGAAAAACGATGCAAGTGAAGCCAAATTCAATATTGCTGGTAATTGTTGCAACAGCAGAAACTATTCTCTAAAATATTAGGTGGGCAAATAGTTCAACATTTTAAGAATGACACCCCCAATGTTCAACAGAAAAAACATAGGGGATCATATTGCATATGATAACTATAAGAATGAATTCAGAGGAATTTCTGTCGGCAAAGAGCCAACTATCATCGTGAATGTATTTTTCATTTTGTTGATGTTATTTTTTTTTTCTTATTTAGATTGTTTTGGGCTTTCAGTCCTTGACCTTCTTAATGGGTATGTTATCTACATTTTCATCTCATACATGTATATAATGATTCTGCTTTCTTCTCTCCCCTGCAAGTCCGTTTGTTGAACTTCCCTGTTAAAGTTTTTGTTTGTAATGTTTACCTTGGTCATTGTTTGTACAACTGGATTCTTCTTTTGATTGATTTTGCTTTATTACCTGCCTCAGCAGCAAAGAGTGTTTTTGTCAGTTTCTGTTTGTTAGATATTAGGTTTTTCAGTGTTGGCAGAATGTTTGAGTTTGTCACATAAAATCACAAATTTCACCATTACTCAAAAACTTTTCACATTTGAGTCCTTGTCTACACTGCCACCGTGACATAAACCAATTATTTAATGGTTGTTATTGTCATCATCAACAGGATTTTAAACCAAAACTTCTCTAATTGTCAGAGAAAATTTTAAATACCTTTTACAATTTGTAGACCCCACACTCAGGGGCGGTGGCCATGGGGCGTGGTGGCTGGCACTGCTGCTTCACAGCAGTTTCACATCCCTGTAAAACTCTGTTTTTACTTTCACCAACTTGTATTTTCTCCATATTCTGATTTCCCTCTCATTTCCTTACATTAACAATGTAAATCAGTCGCATTAATGTGTTTGTTTAGCTTTACTGAACAGCACAACAGAACCACCATCTGCACGGTATCTCTCCTTCGAGTTTGAATCTTTGCAACAAGATATGTCAGCAGCCATCAAAGAAAGCATGAATATCCAAGTTCCACACTTGACATGTTCCTCCGTCAGTGCAGGCCTATTAAAACAATATAATCAAGGCCACACTGACCCTGACATCACAGGATTGCATTACCATTAGGAAAAAGCCACACTGAAGTCAGAACGGAGGTCAAAGATAAGTGGTTATAGTGATACACTCAAGTGTGTTGACTCTCTAGATCTCTGCATTATTCGTTGCGTTTTGTGTGTTTGCTTCCTATGCAGCTTTGTCTTTTTGTCTTTGTTTGTCTGCATGCATCCACATATGTGTAGCTGGTTGATTGCATCTGCAATCCAGCTTGGGAAAAAAAAAAAGAAAGTCCAAATCAGAACCATCTGCACAACAACTAATAAAGTCTAACCAATAACTGGTCTCCAAAGTCATATATTACTCTATGTTGTCTTGTATTTGCACAGTGGCTTAGAGAGTAGAAAGACACAGCCACAGCTACCAGCAACATGTTCATCAGCTGGGACTGACACGACAATGCCACCATGACAAGAGGAAGCTCTGAAATGGCTGCCGCTAGACAGAGAGATTACCGCTTTAAGACTAAATCTCCTCATGCTGAAAAAAAAAACCCCATTCACAAACAACATTTCAGCTGAAAGGTCCCCAGGAGAGTTGATTCCCAAGGTGCCATAGGACAAACATTTTCTTGTGAATTTGGATGTAAGTAATGTATGTGCCAGCTCTCTCCGTCTTTGGCTTTTTTATTTTCTCAAAAGTCCTCCCACTGCCCATCTGCAGTCACACACAGACTCTGCATTGGCAATGCTGATGCGATGCCACACTCGAGGTTAGTGTATACACACTGTCCATCCTTGTAATCAGGAACCTCTGAGAATAGCAACAGATAGCATTAGAGGAGAACAAAACAAATGACAGCGCAGTCTGGGAAGTTAAACATAAGGAGAAAAGAAAGATAAACATAGACAGGGAAGGCGCAACAGCACAAAATTATGGAAGTGTAGCAGAGGGGTGCAAAACAAATCTCTCCCTCAGGACTGTGCCGCTATTTGGGATTCAGTGGTGCATTCCCTCCATCTGTCCATCACCCTGTTTCTATTCTTCCACATGGAGATGCATTGCATTAGCTGAAAACTAACACATCTGATAAAGAACTTTACTGAGAAGTTGCATGGGCCTTAGGAGACATGCCTGCAGTTACAGCTGCAATGGTGTCAGCTCTGGAAGGAGGTGGGGCACAACAAGGACCAAATCTGGGGTTCCCATGATGGTAATGGTAGTGCAGACAGGCCAAACATATAAATGGTTAACGGTCCACAGTTATATAGTGCCTTTTAACCTTCTCTGGGGTCTACAAAGAGGCCTGGAGTGTGTTTCTCATTTACCTATTTATTTACACACTCATACAATGCTTTTATTACTGCAAAAAATGTATGCAGCACTTTAGTCTCTGCAGCACTTTCTTAAAGCATTTCTGTTTATAAAGGCCTTTGGCAATGTCTCCTGTGTTAATCAGAGATTTTTATTATCGCAGCATGTAAGCGTCCATCTCACATGACCAGCCAGTCTCTTCCTGTAAAGGGTAACTTATTAACTTAACTTAACTATCTTTGTAACATTGTGATGTGTAAACAAATAGCGTTTGCTATTACTGAATGTGGAGGCTGAGCATCTGAGCAAAGTACACTCCCCTGTATGCAAGCGATGGTGATCAAACCCCCCATCTCCTAATTGTAAAACAACCAATCCAGCAGCTGAACCATTTTTATCCACGAAGCACAACTTGAGAACATGCATAAGTGTCTTTTAAACAGGCAAACAGGTGCATTATATCATAAAAAAATGTATATATTTGCTTTAACACTTTATGGCACCACCTGAGTACTAAGAATCATTTTCCACTTTGGTAAATTACTGCTGCTTTTGTAATGTTGGGGCAGATAAGTCCAGAAATTTGATCAGGTTTTTCTTTGTCTTTTTTTGTCTTAGGATTGTTTTGGCTTTTGTGTATTTTCCTTCTTTCAGTCCACCTTAATGGGCTCATCAGCCATGTCTTTGCTGATTGTGTCACCTGTGTCTCCTCAGTGTCTATGTGTATATGTTATCTTAATTTCTTTTATTTTCTTTTAAGATGATGATACGGTTGTCTACCCTCCTCCTTGTTTATAGTCACCTGGTTCACAGTAATCCCAGAACCCGGATTTCGGATCCAGGACACGGATGCACCATAACATACAAGTGTAAATATCATAATGATTGAATATTTATTTTAGAATTTAGTTTCTGCTCCTTCACTCGTCACTTAATTTGGGTTTGTTGGATCAGTTTTTCCGGGTCTTTCCATTTCCTGAGTAGAAAGAAGTCCTTAAACATCTGAATTAAGTGCTCCAGAAGTTTGATGACCTCAGGAAACCAGAGTTCAAACCTAATAAATTTGTTTGATTTGCCTAAAAGGTGTTAATATTTTTTTAAACCACATTTTTCAAGCTAATGAGTGGCATGCCCTTTACGTGGTTTCAGTGTAGGTATTACAGTTGATAAGAAGTAGTGCCACCACAAAATATAACCACGAGCAGTGATCATTAGAGTCCGAACGGATTTGCTGCAAAAGCAGCCTACAATTGTTTGGCTTCGATGATGCAATGTGCATTAACTTTTAATAAATTTGTCAAACATGAAATGAATGTCATGCATATCTATTGATTTGAATTATATATATTTTTATATATATATTTATATATGTATATATTATCATTTTGGAATTAAAATTGTACTGCAGAAAATATTGGCTTTAAAGCGTTTTGAGAGCTACATCTTCATCTGCCGTTGGCCTGCAACTTAGAAACAACATTAAAAAAAGTGATTTTGTTTAATTTTCTTCAGTGATGATGATACAAAGTAAATGTGCTTATGAACGTTGACTTGTTTTCCTACTTTTAACTTGATGACTGCAAGAAACACATCGGGAATACAACAGAAATGCAACCATGAATACATCTCATTTGACAAAACATAAGGAATCAGAGTAATTAGAAAAAGCCAAAATCAGTTTGTTTTCCTCTCACTTTTAGTTTAGGAATTTATTCATTTTTAGGAAATAGTGGGAAAAACTTAACGGTAGAAATTGACAGAAATAAGTGAGTTTGCATGGGGAGCTTAAAAGGAATTGGGGGACTAAAAGAGAATCCCAGTCCATTTGGTTCCTGATATATAAGCAAACATGAATCTACCCGTTACAGCGCCACCTAGAGGCCATTCAAAGCATTCATCATCATCAGTGATTGAGGTCATGACTCTACATCTAACTTTTGCATCACAAACTAGTGCACAATATCTATTTTTTTCTTCCCAGAAACAAATAAATAAGTAAAGATCAAATACAACATTTAAAAAAGATGTTGACTCACTCCTCAAATAAAACACAGACACTACGGATTGAGATTTGTTTTTATAGCACCAGGAACGTTAGCTGGACTTTGGGCTGAGTGTGTACACATGCCTACATAAATACTTGATCCCAATGTGTGGAAATGTGAAGAGCAAAGCAAAACAAGAGCCTTTGAAAAATGGAAACACCAAGCAGAAGGACAGATAAATCTTCTCTAGTATGGTCATCTGACAGAGTTTAGGCATGTCTGTGAATGATATTCCTCCCAGGAGTGAAAGCCAAACAAGGCAGCTGTGTGGGGACAAAAACAGAACGGGACAACTTGCTTTCTGTGCCGAGTACCAACCCAAGACTCGCCTTGAGCAACTCATCAATTTAGCCGGCTCTCATTACATGCATGCATACACGGGGGGTAAAAGCACTGGTTCAGGTAATGGTTTCAATTAATTTGCTAATACAAGTATTTTTCCTCCCCAAGCAGCATTGACGACTTAAGTATTTAAAATAAAGACGTTTAAGTCAGCGCAGTGGTGAACATAAACCCTGGTGAGCTGCAAGAGTTGTCAGAAAACGCGAGGGAGGAAGGAGAGCGAGGGAGTGATGATCTCTACCTAGATTACTGTGGGTGCACGGTGTGTGTACATGAGTGTGTGTTTTTGCTCGATGAGTCATCCTCAACCTTAAACACCCCATGTAATCACAACATCAACACAACACGCTCGCCGCTGGCACAAACAAACTCGCTCTGATCTGGCTGTGGATGGAGACGCGAGTACGAATGTGTGTGCAGCGAGTGCAACAAACAGCTTTGGTGATGATAGCTCTGTTATTGTTAGAGTTTGGGTTTTCATCGGGGATTATCAAATGCCTTTTTTTACCCAGAGGAATCTCCTTCATCACTTTAAACAATCAGGAAAATCCGAAGCAACCGCCTTGTGTGAATTGATTAGTCAAAGTACAGTTTTGAGTGAAGGTGGTTAAGTGTCGGGATCAGTCACTTCATGACCACACATTTCCAATTTGCAGCTCTTTAAAAATAACAACACAAAAACAAAAACAAAACCTGACGGAATTTGCTGCGTCTAAAAGAAGAAGAGAATACGGCTGTCCTGAAAAATAAATATTTTTAAGATGGGAGAAAGGGATAAAAACATCCAACATCCACTTTCTTTTGTAATCCGTGACTGAAGCAAAGCGCCAGAGAGAGTAAGTGATTTAGCTCTATGCAGTGGTTAGTTTCTTGAAGACTGACCCGCCTCTCTTCCCATGTTTCCCTTTTCTGTAAACTAAAAGTTACAGTAAAAAACTAAAACACAAAGCTCAGAACATTCATATCTCAGAGGGCCCCCACATACAACTAAGCAGCTCAGCTCCGGGACAACTGTCATTGCGTTAGTGTCGCACAACAGCCAAAGAAATATTCCCATTTCAGCTGATTAGGTTTTCTGTCGGAGATATTAGCCGGGACTTCCCAGTTCCCAGGTGGTGTTGCAAAAGCCAAACCTACCAGAACTTCAGTTTATCCCTGTAGAAGCTGCTTTCTCTTATTTCTACTTAACCACATCTTTACAGCTTCATCGACATCAACCAGCCAGTCTGACAGCGCGACAACATCTGGAACATTCAGGTATTAGTTAACACAATGCCAGGGAGGAAGGACATCAGTTATAACCCTAAAGACACAGTGGGTGTCAAGAAGGATGGATGTCAAAAGAAACTGGAATTAATCATTTTATGGTGAGAGAGATTATTGAGAGTGGAAAACACTGTCAACATTCCCTGGAAAAGACATCCCAGCAAATCCACAGTAAGGTCGGACAAGAAATCGCTTAGAGATAAAAAAAAAAAAAAAAAAAAACACCAAAAAAAACTGAGCTATATCTTACTGAGCATTTGAAATGTTGGTTTATGACAGCACAATAAGTAAAGACTCCACGAAAGAAAGATTTTACAAGAAGAAAAATGAAGGAAATAACGTGGCAGCTTAGCTGAGGTTTGCAAAGTTGCAATGCACAGCGTCGCCGCTCCAGCACCTCAAAGCAACTGTCAAGCATGGTGGTGGAGCAGGGATGGTTTGGGCTTGTTATGGAAACACAGAACCTGGATCAACCATGAAGTCCTCTCTATGAAAAATGATTCTGCCATGATGCATGGAGAACAACGGTTTATTAATATTATATTGCATGGAAGCGTGTCTCATAAAAATACTTCTGGTGCCGAATCTGTGCGTAAACCGACCTCAAGTGTGTTTAAACTACACTATGTTCTTGTGTCTCATAAGCATGGATGACAAAAGCGCCGGATGAGCGCCTGTTGAGCGCCTGTTGAGCGGTATATCTCATGTATATGTGAGTGCCAGAGTGTGTGTGTCTGGTCAGACCGAGGGTGTCTGGTGCAGTGGAGAGGCTGCGTTTTGTTGTGGACAGCAAGCAGAGCTATTAGATGCCGACGGCTGCTGATTAGGGCTGAACTTTTACTTTACCTCACTTATCTTACACACGTAAGTGCAGGCAGACACACTCTAGCTCAGAAGCAGGTGGCCAGTTTATTAAAGTCCGTCAGCCCTTTTGACCACTCAACGCAGCGTCTTCAGAACCATGGGGTTTTTTTTATGTGTCATAGTAGTGTATGTAAATATGAATGCAACAAATGTATGCTTGTATGCGTTGGCTCTAAGGACACAAATACGTCAGATTGTGTGTATCTTATCAGAGCTGCTGTATGTTTGCGACTGAAGAGCTCCAGTTGAAGTTCTGGCAATTAAGAAGAGATAAACAGAAGCAGGAGTTAGGAGTTGGTCCTGGTGGTCTGGCATGTTTCCCCCGGCCTCAGAGTCACACTGTCATGCTGAAATATCAGAGCTGCTCGTGTCTAGAATAACTACCATTTTAAGTCATATGTAAAAGTTAGTATTACCTCAATTAACCCTGTGATTTTATGTTTTAAATAAACAAATCTCATTTTAGTAGGTCTCCCTGTGGAGCAATTACAACACCAGAAAAACAAGTTAAAACCTTTTTACCAAGGCAGCATTTCACTGGTCTGGAGCAGTCAGGTATGTGCTAACACAATGCCAAGAGGAAAAGACATAATCAATGGCCTTTAAGAAGCAATCGTCACTGCACTTCAGTTTGGAAATGGTTGCAAATCCCTATTCAAACGCTTTCAAGACTGTTGCCAATCTTTCTAGGAATTGATATTCCAGCAAAAAGACAAATCATGTAATGTTCAAAAAAACTTGAGCAAACTTGACTCAAGACTCACATCTCAGGGCCAACAGGACTCCCTGACACGAAAAATGTTAAATCAATGACAACAATTAGAATACTTAACAATAACAGTTTGTTTGAAAAGGGTGGTCAGAAGGAAATCTCCTCTGTGTACAAAGGACATGGACGCACTACATGGACGCACTACATGGACGCACTACATGGACGCACTACATGGACGCACTACAGACGCTTGTAAAACTCCACGAGAACAAACAAGACTTCTGGAACGATGGGCGATGGCGAGATGAACAAAGTGGAGATGTTGGGGCTCAATGGCCAACGCCATTATCACTTTATTTCATAGAAATACCTCAACCCCGACATTCAAGCACAGTGGCGGAGGGGTGATGAAATGGGGTAGAGTTTGAATCAGAGGACAGAGGCACCTTACTGAGTCGACCTTGAACTCCTCCGTGTACTAGATTTACTAGTGTACTAGTCAGATACGAGGCCAGCTGTTTGACAGATGAAGCTTGGCTGAAATGGAGTCATGTAACAGGAAACTTGATCTAAATCACACTAATATTCATATTTTTTAAAAAGCCCTTCTAGTGTCTGACTATTTTCTTTTGAACATTTTTTGATTTCATTAACATTCAAACATATTTTTTATTTCCTCTATGCTGTCAACCACATTTTCGTTCGCTATATGAACCCTTTTTAAGTTAAGAGTTGTGATTAAAGGCAACAGTTGCAACTCTTCTGCAACTTTGGATTCAAAACTAAGAACAAAAGAAAAATTTTTTTGTTCTCATCATTGGTGATGACAAAGGAAAAGTACTGAAAAGCTCTTCAAGATGGGTCCGACGGAAATCTCCAGATTTTAACTCAAGCTGTCTTCTGAACATGTCTGTTGCTGTTCATGACAGGGCTGGACAAAGAAAGAGCTCACATTTGTACATCAAGTCACATGAGATTATAGATTTGTGTGTCAGCAGTGAAGCGCTGTCGCAGACGTTCTCTTCACATTCAGCTGGCTTCAGTTTCAACTTGTAGAGTGTCATTAGATGCAGCAGAACTAGGGATTGTTCTGGAAAATGGAAAGTGCTGTAATCAAATTTGAAAGCTGTCTGGTCTCCTACACAAGGGGGGTGTTCCCGTCAGGCCAGAGCTCAGGCGGACTCTTCACAGAGGTCTCCAGGGAGAAACTCAAAATAAAGATCCACGACCTTAGTGGCAGTTGATGGAGGTTGTGGGACGGCTCGCTGATGCAAAAAAAAAAAAAGATAGACCATCCCTGTTTACTCAGCTGACTGGCTGAAGACACAGAAGGCAAATGGAAGCAAAGCAACATAAACTGTCAGAGAAAGAAACACAATGGAAATGGACACTGGTGAATGAATGTAAGGAGTCACATAACGGGACTGAATGAAGAGGAGGTGGTAGGAGCAGAAGATGAAAGAGAAAGTGGCTGTGACTCAGCTGACCCTCTTAGGAGCGTGAACACAGCAAAGTTCTGCTTTGATCACGGAAGATGGTGCAAATCGCTGCAATATGGGTAATGAAAATTGTAAGAAAAAGTTGCTTCGGTGACAGCGATGGAGTGCAAACGAAATAAGTGATGGAGAAAGGTCACATACCAGCCCATGGCCCAGGAGAGAGGGAGTATGAGAGAGGAGAGTGGGTGAAAGCTGAGAGGAGGGAGGACCGTACGAATCCAGAAAGCATAAGATCAGGTTAGTGTGTCCTGCGCAAGTTCAAATGCTGTCATTTTACTTTATTTACATTCCCTTAAATGCATTTGATCACTTTTTTGTGTTTTTTTTTAGACCAAGCTTGTGTTATCTCATTCAAACAAGGATGAGACGGCCTTCTTGGATGAGCTGGAGAACTTCGTCATGATGTCAGGAAAACTGCCTCCAGTTGTACCGGTCTGTTGCGGTGAAGAGACAGTTGAGGCAAAAGTCAAGACTACTTCTACTGGTTGATGTATGTTCCTACTCCACCTATGGTGACAAATTGTGACTAGTAATCAAAAACAAAATCCCTGGATCATACAAGTGGCTGAAATAAGTGTCCTTCACAGGATGGCTGGACTCTTCTTTAGAGACAAGGTGAGATGTTCGGACATCAAGTTTGTGGCTTGTTGCTCTTCCACATCAAGAGGAGCCAGTTGAGGTGGTTCAGGCATTTGTTAGGATGCCTCCTAAATGCTTCCATGACACATTGGAGAGATCTCAATTGGCTTAGAAAAATCTCAAGTGTCCTCTCCAAAGAGCTGAAGAAGGTGGTCAGGGAGAGGGAGGTCTGGGCTTCTTTTGTGATGCTGGTATCCTCGCAACCAGAACCTAGATACGCATAAGTTAATGGATGAATGGATGGGTGAGTAATCATATTTCTATTTGAACTTTCCCCGTTTTTGTTTCTAACAGCTTTCTAAGACCTTCTAAAATCTTTTCCCCAGTCATCCACATTACCTGTGTAGGTGTAGGTGCAGGCATCACAGCTTTCACATGCTGTTATCTAACAAGGTGTCAGATAAAGCACTTCTACCCTTGAAAACATTCCAGATTGTGGAGAGGAGACAAGAGAATATTTCAGGCCTTCAGTGCTCAGTCTTCAGGATTGTTACAGCCAACACTAACAGGGAACAAACACATGCATTCGTCACTGTTCATACTTCAAACTTTTCACAGAAGCATCATCAGTTACTTATCACTCCTGCTAAACCTTTTTTTTCTTTTTGTTCAATGCTGCTCCTTCACAACAGATGGATGTAAATGTTAGACCATGGGCTTTATTGTAGTGAGTCATTGGAATATGGCTGGGTCCTAAACTGTTGTTTCTTCCTAAACGTAGGAGGGCTTCTATCATCTGCAACAGCAGAATTAAGATGTAGTTCGCAAAAATCTCCAACCACACCAAAAGTATATGTCAACTCCAAAGAACATGGTCTCTCTGCAAATAACAACCAGCAGGTTTGAACCAAGAATCACTGCACAACTGGACAAACCAACCTCTGCAATTCTGAGCTGAGAATCCGTACGATGCTTCCGCGGCTGTGACTGACTCAATGGCGAAGAAAATTCCCTTAAAACCCCAGGATGAAACCCATTCACAGGGCTGTGTCATCAGCTTTTGGACTTCTTTTTGTAACCCATGAAGGCTGCCATCTGTAGCTTTAACATGGTTCTCACGCCACATAGGGACCTTTCTGGGGTTTTCCCTCTCTCCCACAAATAGGGCACTGCCTCCCTCTTCTCTGTGTAGTTACATCCTGTCACGACAGATCTTTGGGGAACCTGCGGTCCTGATGCCTGACTAGGGGGCAAAACCAGCAGTGATGCAAGCCATCACTCATGCGCAGCCTCCTCTCCGCTCTGCTGCACCCTTTCGTTTTGTCTGTTCTTTCTCCCCCGTCTCTCCCCTGGCCAAATTTATCTATTTTTGTCTTCCTTTTCTGTGCTTTCCACCCATCCTCTTCTCCATTCTCTTTTTTTTTCTCCTCCCCGTGCCCCAGTCCTTCAACCTCTATCTATACCGGCACATCAAAACAAACTATAACTCAACGTGGACCACTGCAGCCTCCCACCAGTTCCCATAAAAGACAACTGAGGCAGCAGAGAAGAGAGAAGAGCGAAAGGACGATGATGGCGGAGTGGGAAGTTTGGGAGGGAACAAATTGTCAGATAATACTGACATAATGATAGAAAATGAGAGAGATGTCGGGAGTGGATAGATGAAGTGGATTTAGGTTGTATAAAAAGGTGACAGTAGAGGCTTTAGATGGACTGCAGAGTTGTTTAAAATGAGGAGATGAAAAACATCAAACAGATGTAGAACTATCAGAAGGAGGACGTGGAAGAAAATAAAGAGGTTACCAACTCAGCGGGGAGTTAAATAGTTGATTGGAGGGAGAAACTGGAAAAAACTGTCCGCAGTGACGGGAAACCGTAGAGAAGGGAGAAAAAAGATAAAGATAGGGTGAATAAGAGAAAGGAAGGAGTGATGAATGAAAGAGCAGGAATATGGCCCTGGGAAATACGGCAAGTAAGATAAAAGAGTGATCTGAGGAAGAGGATGAGTATATTAGCAGACAGTGATTTAAGGTCAGTCATCAGGGACGAGAGGAAAGAATGAGCATGCATACCGATGCAGTACATGTACACAGCAGACAATTCTTCCCTCTCATAATAAAAGCACAGTGATCTAATGCAGAGCTGCCCTCAGACAAAGTACAGCCACCCCCACCAATCAACCAGGAAGTGTATCCAAGCACAGGATGCAACAACGGCCAAGACTCTGCAACCCTGGCTCTCAATATCACACCACATGCATTTGATAACTTCACACTCAATTCTGGTGCTCTCTGTTCCTGGATGAGAGCATTGAGTGGTGAAGGCTTTTCAAAGCCAAGCACATTTGCTGTTATACACTGCACTGTAGAAAGCCCATCTTCCACAGAGCCAAATGCAGGAGACAAAGAAGGCTGCTTATATACTTCATTTCCATTTGATGATACAAGTATGATGTCTGGTTATTGTGATATGGATATCTGCATTGACACATGCCAGCGAGGGCTTCATTTATCTTAATTCTGAACATGGGGCCAATGGTGCTGGTGAAGCTCTGCAGAGTGAAAGGTTAACAAAGCAAACAGTCAGAGAACTTAACCATTATGTACCTCTCACAAGCACCCCTACATTGAATCAGAAGCATCCGTTAACCTGGTCTTGTTACATGGCTTCATGACGCAAGAAAAAAGTACATCACACCAAGAAGAAGCCCACAATCAAGAGGCAAAACGATTGCTGTCAACAGAACAAGTGGGGTACATGCAACACCAAACACAGGAGGTCCACATGTGCCTAATCACGTAGTGTGAGGGATGCACATGCTCGGTTATGTACACTCAGTCTCAAGAGGAGCATGAGAGTGAACAAGTTATCAATGTGTGCAAGACAAAATGAAGAAACCTGTAAAGGGAGCAGGCCAACGCTGCAAACGAATCAGTTCAATTCAAAATACTGTATTAGACCCCGAATGGAAATCATTTAACCACAATTCAACAGGACATAATACCATAATGCAGAACTACTTTCATTGCAAAAGTGTTTTAGTTCATCTTCAACTCTCTCTGAAGCAGAGACAATCCCTGCTGCATTTGAGTACTTCTCTTTTCTCTTCATTCATGTACCGAACGAATCACCACATAAGCAGCTTTCAATGCTCAATTCTTCATTTTTTCTTCATCCCTTCGAGCATTTTCAAATAACTTCTACTTTGTGTGGTTAAGCGTTCACCCGTTTGGTGAAGATCGTTGAAGACCAGTCACATAGCGTGATCAGCACACCGACTTCAAGACTCCTAACAAAAAGACAGCGAGTCACCTAGTGTGGACAGCGCAGCATTACGCCAAAGATCAAAGCCATTAAGTGTTATAGCAGCCTAGAAGACATTTCTTTGGGCTATAAGTAAAAGCCAGCACGCCCAAAGTATCCTTTGGGAGAACGTGCCAAATCCAAAAAAAGAGACGTGTGTAGTACACCAACATGTTTAAACCCAAAAGGTCTGGCTGTAACAACACGTGTAACAAGTTTCAACACTTCTTCCAGCGTTTTTGTGTTGTAATCTCAGTAATTCAGTATGATGTGTTTAAACAATAACGTTTTCATGTATCTGTAAAGCACTTTAAACCAACTGTTGTTGAATTGTGCTCTTTAAATAGACTTGCCTTGCCTTGCCTTGCCTTGCCTTGCCTTGCCTTGCCTTGCCTTGCCTTGCCTTGCCTTGCCTTGCCTTGCCTTGCCTTGCCTTGCCTTGCCTAACATGGCTGAAGGAAGATACACCCAGTGTCTCTCCATACACATTTCAAACTCAGTCAGCAGAAGCAGTAAAGAAGCCAAGATTGCAATGTTTTTTTTGTTTTTTTTGGACGTCACAGATGTCAATCTGATGTCATCCTGGGTATGTCGCTATGAAGAAGCATCTCCGCACTTCCAATAAACTGCAACGTCTGAGCCCAGTGTTTTACGAAGAGGTCACCTGTTTGATGCTGCATGTCACATCTCATTGGCTCAGTTGTTGCCAGGCTACAACCAATATCCCAGTGGAGCCATGTGATCTGTGTCTGCTACTGTACACTACCAACAAAAAACATATTCCAACTGGTACCATAATGGCACTATTCATAACTCTAATGAGGACCAAATCTTCCACCTCACACCGTTGTCAGATGCACATCATGGTTTTTAAAGGCTTGTTAGATTCCTCTTTCGACTGCAACTCACTGCTTCACTGCTTCACCAGAGAGGCATTTGTGTTCACATGCGTGTATGGACTGGATCTAATGGGTCTTAATTTAGTGTAAAGTAGCTAATGTTATGCAACAGGCTGCAGAGAAGCTATAGAACTCCAAGCAAATCATAATCCTGTGCAGAAACATGACTTTAATAGGTGTTTCTATCGGATTATGAAGCTGCAGCCAACCCAACAACGGGAGACTCATGTCAGCAGCGGGGGATGTTAAACTAATGACAGTCCAGGCCCTGAATGAGGCTGAAATGAGGCTGATTAGATCCTCTCGGCTTCGTTCTGCCCTCCAGCCAGGGAAACACCAAAATGACTTGTTATTCTTCTGGCACAGCTACAAACCACTCAGTGTCTCTGATTTTGGACGATGATCTGTCTTTCCTTACTTTCTCAAAGCAGGGCCTCAGACAGTAAGCAACTAAGTAGGTAAATGTTATTTATATAGCAAAAGCCACATATAAGACGGACTTGCACTGCACCCGTCTGACCGATGATGACACGTACGCTCTTGGAAAACAACAACAAACACACACTGGGATAATCAGGGTAATGTTCTGGCCTCAAATGTATTTCTTGATATCAGGAAATCATTTGATCAGCTTGCAAGTGTGTAATTGCATCTGAAAGGTGCCTATGAGAGAAGAAAAGAGAGAGCATAAAAGAGAAGATGGAGAAGAAGAGGTCTATGTGAGGAAAGCGACTGGCAAAGTCCTCGTTTAAAGCAAGTGAGTGCGTTTTACAGCCAGCTGAGGAATGTAGACACGAATCCAATTTTGTTGTTTTACAAACAGGAGCAAAAAGTTACCAGCAATAACTATCTCTACCACCCTTTACAACGCGCCGCTCACTTTTACCTTTACTTCTCCTCCATCCAAAGCAACAGTAAATCAGTTTTATTGTGTTTTTATCCAGCCTCTAGCCTTTTGTTCCTTTGTTCATCGCTGTGACCCACAGAATGCAGTTGGATCTCTACTGACTTTCCTAATCAAATTTAAGTGCATCCTATGCAAACATGTTGTATTATATCATAACAACTCACCAATGTAGAAGAAAAGTTGCCAGTTCTGCATAAAATGTCATTCTTTTCTGTGCACGTAAACAACAACGAAGCAATGGTGACGTGTTATTCCTGTACATGGCACCTTATGAAGTAGATTGAAAGAGGACAACTGTTATGTCATGGACAAAAGCAAAAAAAGATTATTTTTAACCCTATTTTAGACTTTTATTTTTGAATTTCAGGGAAACTGATTGGCGGAGCCTGATCAGCCGATTCAAGTCAACCAATCAGAGCAAAGTGCACTTCTTTTGTTAAATTTTATTTTATTTTTTTATAGAGGGCAGCTTCCAAAACGTGTGCTTTTACAGGAAACCCTAAGTATGTAGAAGCAAAAAACCCTTTGCTATCCATTTATTAGAAACTTTAAACATTAAACCATCTTTAAAAATAATTGTTTTAGTTTGATTATTCATACAAACTAAATCTTTCTGTAAATGAAAATATAAGACTACAAGGACATGAAGTGAAGTTAACTTAACTTAACTATGTGTTTAAGTTTGTATTTATATACTGACAACCTGTGCTGCATTTAAGTGTATTTTTACAATTTACAATTTATATGTACATTTCCTTCTCTACAGTGTGTGTGTGTGTGTGTGTGCGTGCGTGCGTGCGTGCGTGCGTGTGCGTGTGTGCGTGTGTGTGTGCGTGTGCGTGTGTGCGTGCGTGCGTGTGTGCGTGTGTGTGTGTGTGTGCGTGCGTGCGTGCGTGCGTGCGTGCGTGCGTGCGTGCGTGCGTGCGTGCGTGCGTGTGTGTGTGTGTGATGGATGACTGTGTCTCAGCAGCAGTGCTGAACGCTGAGCCAGTAGTGTTTTAGGGGTCACCTAAACCTGCCCGGAGGTGATGAACACTCGCTCCCTCACACATTTACATGAGAATGTCATCCATGACAAAGCGAGGCTACACCTTCGACCTCCCTCAGGTAAACTTAGTCAAGCAAACCCATCATATAGGCAAGCATTTCAACAAAGGAAGAAAGACACGAAGACAAGTTGCACATGAAATACACATTCCACTATGTGCACACACCAGAAAATGAACACACCCTCCTATGCACAACACGCACACAACTCAGAGGAACTGAAGGTGGAACACAGTTACTCATCCACACAGAATAAACCTGACCAGTTTGTCAGCGGGTGTACAGCTGTGTCATGTTTCCTGTGGCAGTAAATAATCACATTCCCTCACACAGGCTACCCATCTCACATGCTTACCCACATGATTTAGACATGCAGTTAAACACAGCTGACAGTGTACTTGACACCTTCTAACCTAGTACACGTTTTGCTTCTTGTAATAAACTGTATTACCTTTAAAACCAGTGTGAGGAGTGTGAACTACATATTGAAACAATACACTTTCTGTTGCCATAAATATTTAAACTGAAAGAAAACAACGGAGAAAGAGAGTGTGTATCTTCGTGTTTGGTTGATTTTTGCAATGCAGAGCAGATTGATGAGAAGTGAAGAAGGATAAAACGAGAGGAACGGGGCTAGAAAAGCCAAATAAACCAGTGGCATTTGGAGAAACTTTGATCCGTTTAACCTGTCCATAACAGTGATGTCATCTGCCTTAATGAAATAAAAAATAAAAACTCATCCAGGTTGTACCTCACCTCTCACCAGATGATAGCTAAGAAATCTATCATCCCCCAAAACCCAGACTGATTTGTTTGGTGTTCTCCATGCACTGAAAACGTGGACATAAATACAACGCGACCATCCTTCCAGAAAAGCAAAGCATCATAATCAGCATCAAGTTATAAACACACTTCCCTGCCTGCAAACAATTTAACTGTTACAGTGAAAAATGGATTGCAGTTACTCTACTTACTCTTAATCACTTCTTTTGAAATGTTCAGGAACGAGCCCAGAGACAGATATTTCAAAACCTCCATAAGAGAAACCAAAACTATTTCCATGGGTAGACAGTATAGCTGAACCAACCATTAACCACAGGAAGAGTTTACGGGCTTCGTGCAGCACGAATATAATAATTGCAGCACTCTGAAAAGTCTGGACCTCTGCACACAGCTCCTTCTCACATTTTGTTTTTCTGTTAAAAAAAAAAAAAATGCAGCTGACTTGCTGTGCTGCTAATCTTTGGATTTCTTGTTAAACCTTAAGCAAAACTCCCCCGGAAAGTTAATTTGTAAAAATCACGATGTACCACAAGTCCTCCTATTCATTGAACACAATTCTCTCCCAATCCATCATCTTTGTATCCGTCTTTCATGAACTGTGATGGGGATCAATAGGGCCAATAATCCTAATCAAAGACAAGAAATAAAGGAAAAAAATACCTGACACACACGAAACACTAAGTGCAACCCAACTGAACTGACATGACAGAGATGAATGTTGCATGTGGGCCACCATCCACCCACATCCATGCGCTCCACCTTCATCCTCGCTGAGAGCTTTGCTGCTAACTCAGCTCTCAGTGGGGTTAAAGGTGTTTAGTGCTGCTGAATCTGCTCCAGACATGTGCAAAATCCCTTATGAATTACACGTTTACATGACCTAGTATCACCTGAGGGCACACTCTGGACACACACTTTCCATACCTGCCATAGCGGTACATATTTTACCTTCTTTTCGTGTGTGCATGTGCATTAGAGAGGACGGGCAGCAGGCTTTGATCAGAGGCTCTATGAAAGCGCCGGCTGATTCCTGTGAAACAGCACACGTGCCAGCACAGGTGTGCATGCGCTCATCTTGACGGCCTTTCATGTTGCTCAGTCGTCTGCACAGCCGAGCGGAGGCTGACTTTCATTAGGCGGGGAGGAAAAAACAGGAAAAGAAAATGAAAACGAACAATCCGAGGTGGAACTCATAAGATAGGAACACAATTCACAATGTGTAAGCACAACGGAGACACACTGTCCACTTCAGACAATGTAACGTTCATTTAAAGATGTTTTATGGACTGAATGAGGGAACATAATCGCCTCAGGGCAGGTCAGATCAAAACTGCCATCTTCTCTGTTACTGTGACATCTCTTTACCGATGCATTTACACACGAAACATTAGTAAAATATTGTATATTAGTGAAATAATGTTTCATACACATGAAGCATTTCAACAGCTTTAAATTTTTAACAAACCAGCTACGCTGACGTTTCCACACATCAGATACGTGCATTGTTGCCGCGTAGAACCATAAATTACTCCTAACAATACTGCAGCCACACAGCATCAGCTTGATTGGATAATAATGTCAAGAATGAGAGACGGCATGTTTTTTTATTATATATATATATAGGATTTAGAGGAGCTAATCCATTCCTTCACATCCGACAAACTCGATCACTGCAGTTGGATGTTCCCAGAAGGACTATCAGGCAGTTTGCTTTTTGTCAGATCACTGCTGTCATAGTTCTCAGAAGACGCTGAGCTAAATACGTTACTCCTGTACTCAAATGCGTAACAATGGCGACCAGTTACCATCAGAACAGACTTTGAAGTTTTACTGGTAGTTTATGAAATCACTCAATAATTAGGGCCAGAATACGTCTCTGATCTTCTTGTAGAGTCCAAACGAAGTAGAGTACTTAGACCTTCAGAGGACAGTCAGCTGGTAGAAACTCAAGTTCCTTCGCCTTGCCAGTCATTCCCATTCACCTCGCAAAAATTCAATCATGAAATTGGTCTGAGTCCCTTCCCATACACTCTGCACCATTTCCAAACCAAAATACTCACAGAGGGGCTGGGGGGTGAACTTTATTCAGTGACTCATACATCATTACAAGTGTCTAGAAGCCAACCAAGACGGCTGCAGAGTTGCTAATAACCCCTCAGATAAAGAACATTTTAATGCAAACAAATCCAGTCATTCACTGACACTCCTACTCGAATGAACGTCATTTTGAATGTCTTTTGTTTGATACTAGTGTGGTTGTTCCCCCGAAGGTTGAATACAGAGCAACCAGAAACATTTCTCTGTATCTAGAGGACACCTACCTACCTACCTACCTACCTACCTACCTACCTACCTACCTACCTACCTACCTACCTACCTACCTACCTACCTACCTACCTACCTACCTACCTACCTACCTACCTACCTACCTACCTACCTACCTACCTACCTACCTGATGCCCGACCAGGCTGTAAAAATTAACTAAACAGGTTGAAAATGCATTTAGCTCGTATGCTACATATAAATGCAAAAAAAGTCCTGTTGAAATTGGAGTAATTGCACCCCAACAACAGCTGTTGAATGTATAAGATTTATGGTCAAGAAGCATTTTTACAACAAAGACGTATCTACCAAGCACAAACGTCCTTACTTTTTCTGCTATGCATATGTATGCGTGTGTTGTCTGGCCTTGGGTTCTGTACTGACATCGTTAGCCCTAATTATCCCTTCACAGGACCTGCGCATACACCAGCGGGGACTGATGATGCGGACTTTTTGCAGCATGTATGCAGCTTTAGAGCAAGTCTTTCAGCATGAGATCATTTTGGAACCCGTTGATTAAGGTTCATGTGTTATATGGCTCTTATTTTAGAACCAGTCCTCTGGGAACAAGAACACTTCTCTCAGACACAATGCAGGCTATACAACTAACTTAGAATTTAATTAGCTCACTAGTTACAAAGTCTATGTTTCCTGTCTTTTAATGAGGAGCAGCTTTGTCTGAGTATATGTGACTACAAAGAACTATTGACTTAAACATTGCAACTAAAAGTCCTCTGGATTAGAAATTTACCGGTGATAGAAGTGAAGCCGGTCTCAAATGTTAAGTTCATTAATCTGTGAAAAATCAAAAAAATCTTCTATATTTTTCTTTTATACAGTCAACCAAAGTGTTTACATTTTAAGTCCCCTGCCTCTCTGATTGTGATTATTTCATTTCTTTGTTGTCTTACTGTAAAATTAATTGTGCTGCTGCCAGAAACTAAATCTCTCCTCAGGGAGAAACCAAGTTTCATCTTAATCTTATCTCTCATGACTCAGCTCAGATCAGTTCATTTCAGCTTCTCTGTGCCAAATCTTGTTTCCCACATTTTCCCCCCAGATAGGGCTTCCCTCTTTTCCTGTATGCTTTTCACTAAATTGCATTCTCCTTCTCCTCACTTCACCTCCTCGCTCCTGCCTGTGTGCATGTGTCCACCAAACCTTGACAAAAACAAGAGGTTTTATCAATGTGAACGTGTCTCAGTTAGCTGGCTGCTGGAAACCAAAGATATAGGGTTTAAAAGAAGGAGGAGATTTACAGACGGGATGCATTAAAAAGAAAGGTGAAGAGACTGAGATGAGCTACAAGAGGGAAGATACTTGGTTACAGAAATGATGATGAATGAAGAGGGAAAAAGATGATTAAACAAAAGATTATAGATTATACAGTAAAAGATAGCCATCCTTTGTGTGACTAACTACGTAAAATCTCTGGCATGTCACCTGTAAGAGACGGCCAATAAGCACGCACAGCAGCTCTGAGCTAAAAAACAATGGCTGCATCTCTGCACAGGAAAACAGCCAGTCGGAAACAAAAGACAAAGCAAAACCACGAAAAAAAAAAAAGAAAAAATATTGGAAAAAGCTCCTTGCTGCATAAAGAAAAAAAACTTGCATCACCATAGCAACCCTGGGTGCCAATGGAGGGTAGCATACCTCAAAATTAGAGGGGGGGGGTCTGGGAAAGAAAAGGGTGGAAAATAGACGATTGATATAGCATCCAAATTAAAACAGGGAGAGAACTTAAGGACTGTGAAGTGCAAAATAAACGAGTTGAAGATGCTGAGAATTTTTTGCAGATCTTTCTTTCCTTTAACGGTGCTTGAGGATGTTAGGATTAGTGCTCATGGTTTCCCATAAATGATGTTACTTTTGAGTTACAAATTGCTGGTAGTGAATGCCTTATAGTTCTTAAAGAAAAATAATGTAAGCATGTAAAGTTACAAATAACAGAGGCTACTAGGTGCCTGAGGCTGAGGTGAATGCCCCAAGGCAACACACCTGGATCCATGACTGGATACGGCAGTCCGGTTTTCTTCTGTCTGACATTATTGTGCTTACCACTTCTTGTGTACTCCTCCCAAACTGTGCTCTTTACAATTTAAGGAAGTGTTCTTCAGTCCAGATCCTCAGGACTAACTGTTTAAGATGTGTAACACTCACAACCCGAGCAGCAAAGCAGAGCAGTTATAGAACTAAAACACAATAGTTAGGCCGGATTAATACTTCGGATTAATAGCTTCGGCGTAGGTGTCAACCTGCATTGTAGGCTACGGTGTAGCCTGACGTGCACCTCTCTCCAACTGTAACTACGCGTCATGTCAGCACAGACAACAAAAAACACAATTGATAGAATTAGGATAGAAGTTTCCCGCCGCAATGTTTTTGCCAAAGTTGGATATAATAGTTGCTGCAATGTCTGTAAAAACAATTGATGCCCCACGTTTATCAGTTCCAACCTGCTTAAAACATACTTTAGGTGATCCATTGCTGTTTCCAAGCTACAAAAAAAGTAAACAAAAGTAAACTAGGAACCGTGAGCTGCAAAAAAAAACAAACAAAAAAAAATCGAGATCGTCACCTAGTGGCTGGTGGTGGAATTACAGAGCGCTACAAATAATAAAGCAAATACAGCAAATAAAAATGCAGAAGTATAAATGCCAGCAACAGCAATAGGAGCTGTGCGTAGTTGCCACAAATAAGTATAAACCAGGCTTTAGTGAAAGTTCTAAATTACATAGGAACATAGTTACACCTTCACAAAATCCTTTTTCCCTGCCAATGGCTTTACCCAGCAAGAAAAAAAAGTCAAAGCCATTTATTTTTGTTGTAAGAAGCTTCACAACACCTTTCCAAGTTTCCCAAGTTGACATGACCTTTCACAAATTCATGAAATTTAATTCGCCATACTCTCTCAATACTGAAATCCCTCTTGAAAAGTGAGGATGCCTTATTTTAAAGATTGTAAGATATAAATCAATTCTCTTTCAAAGCAATTATCAACAACTCTTACGGCCACTATTTTTATATTATCATTATCTGTTTCAGTGAAAACTACTCTAGTGTTATAGTAAATACAGGTATATAAGAGTTTTGCATACAACCAAATGTCTCAAGTGGGTGCAGGCAAATTTCACCTTCTTTTTTAAAAAATTGCCATTTGTGGTCAGGTGTTGTAGATTGGATCCACACATCCAAGTGTGCGCACATTCCTAAAGCAACAGATACCCCCCCCCCCCCCCCCCCCCCCCACACACACACACACACACACACACCAGTCATGCACACATGACAACTCCCAATTTAAACCCTGTAATTCATATCCACAAAAATCATCAAAATAATCTAATTTCGAGACAAAAATGGTACATCATATTGGCACTAGAAGAAAAGGCTGAGGATCCAGATTGGATCAAGTGATTAAGATAACAGAGCCCCTTTAACTCTCAAGGGATATTATGTAACATGTCCACTTAGACCTATTTCATAACGGACTGGATTTCTAAATAATACAAAAACACACATTGACTGTCAGTTTATCTTTACTTTGATAATACAGACCAACTCATGAAGCGATTCCAGCAAGCCCAGATCACGTTGTTGCAGATCACGAAAGTTGGAACATCATTTTCCAATTTTCCTTGTGAGGAACAAGAATTGGCTGATAATCAGAAATGATCTTCCAGCTCCTGAAGAAACATCAATTTTTTTTTTTAAATGTAAGATGGTTGAGGTCTAAGGATCTGTTCGCTTACATGAATCAGGCAGGTGGGCAAGGTCTGACCAGAGTAAACCGGACTGACCGGAAGAAATCCAGTCAAGGTTGAGGTGGTGCCTGTGTGTGTGTGTGTGACTTTATTAATCCACATGTATTTTTGTACCTTATCAGGAGGAAAATAAACTTGCTTTTGTGGTGACGATCTCAAATAAATACACTCAAGAGTACAGAATGGACCAAGATTATGGGATCAAACGGCACGGTGTCAACATCTTGAGCATTCTGCATCACAATGTGCTATATAAAGAGCACCAGTTTGTTTCATTGTTTCATGGTTGTGACTCAATAGTTGGGAACGATGTAGGAACAACAGATAATTACATTAAACAGCTTAAAAAAATTAATAAATGACAATTCATGAGCTATAATGTCCTTATCTATGCATTTAGATAAATCTTAAAAAGCAAGATCCTAAATCCTTGTCTAATAGCCCTTTATTTCTAGATTGCTGCTTCGCCCATGAGTTCCTTCTTGCTCCAACCAAAACCCGTCTACGAACAATGACCAGATTACAAACATTCAGATATCTGCTTGATTTGTCAAGTCCCAAACCCAACTGAGCAGAAATTGTCATTTACAAGACATTTAAGCCAAAAAGCCTAATGGATAACGACTTCTATAATCCAGGGAGTTTTATACTTGTAAGGCACTGCGTCTCTGTAATAGCGCTGGTTTTATCACATCATTACAGGAAATACTTTAAATCCACGAGGAGGGCTATTTTATAGCATTTTTTGACTTGAAGGATTATGGCATCATCGTAGTGATGAATTACCTCAATATGTGAGGCATTTAAAGTGTGTCATAGACGTTCTCATCTGTCATTTTATCTACAAACACACTCTCTGAGAAATCCCTGTTTTAAATTTACAAGCACGGGCTAATAAGTATTGATAAAGTAACGTGAAATTAGAGGCTCCGTAAAAGCACAAGATCATACTTTGTCATAACAGCATGTAAAACTGCACACTAACGATCGTAAAAGACATGTTAATACTAATCACAGTGGATTATACAGCGTTCTCTCCAGACAGAGCACCGCAAGACAAGACCAGCTCACGTTCAACACACACACCAGCACATGGGAAACATGAAGACAAACAACCGGGGCCACAGGCACCCAGTTTTATTTATGAATTTAATTTGTGTTTTTCTTAAAGACACACTTGGCAGCATGCCAGCACTCAGAGGGGAGTTAGGACCCAGCAGAGGATGGCCGGGGAGCTCTTTAAATTAGAAGCAGGCTTCTGCCTCTTCCTCTCTCTCGCTTTCTCCACCTCAGCGTCTGCCTCTTTTTCCCGAAAGACAAAGAGGCGTGGAGGAAGCGAAGGGGAGAGGAAGGAAAAGAGAGACAGAGGAGTCTGGAACTGGTTTTGTAGCCACATCTTGTAGGAAATCCTGTACAAAGCAAGTTAACGAGGGACACCGAAACCACGAGCACCGAGGCTCCCATCACAGTAACTAGAGTACACACCCTCACATACAGTCATGTGCAGAGAAGTAAGGATTCCCCCTTCTTGTGCAGTTCTGGCTGTGTGTAAAAAATTTAGAAAAAATAAAAATAGTCCAAGGTTTTTTTTTTTCCTTCTTCCATTATTTAACAAAAAAAAAAAAGGCAAAAGGAAAAAGAGAAACGAAAAAAACATGCGGGTAATACTAGGTACCCCTTATTGGCTCTGCAGGATTTAAGACGGTAAGGTACAGCCAGGTGCTGCTAATCTGCCCCTGATTAGTTGATTATGAGTGAATGTGCAGATCTAAAATCAGATGTTTTTGTACCGTTAGCTGGTCTGGGGCACTCAGGGGAGTGTTACTGCAATGTCATGAGAGGAAGACATAAGCAAAGGTCTTAGAGAAGCGTTTTCTTTTTTCTTTCTTGCTGCACATCAATCCAAAAAGAGTTATAAAATCATGTCAAGCAAATATGAAACATACAATACATTAGAAAAAAATCTAATGGTCACTACATCTCTGATCTCCTGGTCCATTATGAACCAACCGGAACCCTCAGGTCACCAGGGTCACGCCTACTTTCTGTACCCAGAGTTAGAACCAAACAGCGTTCTGCTTTCATGCTCCTCACCTGTGGAACTCCCAGAATTTACCAGGGCTGCTGAAACTCTCGGTTGCTTTAAGTCAAGATTGAAAGCCTTTTTTTTTTTTTATAATCTCCCACAATGCACTAGAACCCTAATTCCTTGCATCTCATTTCATTCTTTTTTAACTTAGTTTCTGCTTTTAAATGCTTTTACTTTTAATTGCATTTTTCAAATCCTTTTATAAATCCTTGTAAAGCACTTTGAATTGTCTTGTATATGAAATGTGTTACATTGTGTTGCATACAACCAAATGTCTATGTGTTACATACTATTAAAGTTGTGATGGACTGGCGACCTGTCCAGGGTGTACCCCTGCCTTTTTCCTGTAATAAGCTGGGACAGGCTCCAGCAGACCCACGTAACCCTGTATAGGATTAAATAGGTACTCTGAGGCTATTTGCTTAATACAAAAATCTGCTGATAACAAAAAAAACACAACCACAAAAACCAAAACAAAAGGAAAAGATTGAAATAGGGGGGATTTAATTTTTGCAAGAACTGCGTTTCCTTACAAATTCAGTATTTTTAAAAAACAAACAACAAAAAGAAAAAACGTGCAAAAAAAAAAACACGTAGGAGTAAGGACTAGAAACTGTAAGAAAGGACAAAACTACATGACATAACCTTACAGTAAAAGCTTGTTTAACAACTGAATGTGCATGCATAAATGAGGAACACACCTCTCCAGGGACCAGACAGGGTTTCCCTCTCAGTCTACATCTGCAAATTGTATTTATGGACTCATTGCAAAGCACATACACAAACCCACTCCCACACACACACACACACAAGCAACAGAACACAGCGACCTCCATGAGCGCTTGTATATACTATGCTGTGTTGGCCCACAGTAACATAAAGACTAATAAAGACCAGATCCAGCAGACCTGTACACAACCCTCTGCATGGAAGGGAGGGTGGGATGGTGGAAATATGGGGACAGGGGGATGATGCAGTGATGTCACAAGTAAAATATTAATCAAGACAGAAAGCAGATATCCTTCCTTTCTGAACCTGCATGTGGGATGCTCTCCAGCTTTGAGTGCAACATTTTACTCCCAGAAATGATATTGTCACATTTAGGAACATGTGGGAGCCTCAGAATGCAATATGTGTTATGAAGGAAGAGGGTGGAAGTGTTTGCATTCAGGTGCCATTTGTATCGTTTGGATGAAATATCACAGATTTCTTTGGCATTCTACTGAGCAAGACGTATAAAGAATACTGTCGCTGCCTTGTCTTTATTTAAAACCAGTTTAAAAAAAGTACTTCATATGCTGTAATAATGAATGTTCACAAGTACAATGAACGACAGCCCTGAATGTTTCTATCCAACCAGTGTTAAATGCCAACGTGAGCTAAGAAGGTCACATGACCTCTTAAAGTCACTTTCTTCCCCGGCTGACAACTAGCTTGAAATGAACCACAGTATCCTGAAATAAAAATACCACAACAGTCATTAGAAGTATTTTTTCCTGTGTGTTAACATTTAGCACACTGTTAACTTTTGTGACTCTGTTGACTTTGAGCGTTGAAATACTGCCTTTAGGTTAGGAGTTAGCCAAAGGTTTAAACGGCTCTATGAGGAACCACAGCAAGAAGACAAATAAGACGTTAGAGAACAGCTCCATGAGGAACCACAGCAAGAAGACAAATAAGACATTAGAGAACAGCTCTATGAGGAACCACAGCAAGAAGACAAATAAGACTTTAGAGAACAGCTCTATGAGGAACCACAGCAAGAAGACAAATAAGATGTTAGAGAACAGCTCTATGAGGAACCACATCAAGAAGACAAATAAGACGTTAGAGAACAGCTCTATGAGGAACCACATCAAGAAGACAAATAAGACGTTAGAGAACAGCTCTATGAGGAACCACAGAAATAAGACAAATAAGATATTAGAGAACAGCTCTATGAGGAACCACAGCAAGAAGACAAATAAGACTTTAGAGAACAGCTCTATGAGGAACCACAGCAAGAAGACAAATAAGATGTTAGAGAACAGCTCTATGAGGAACCACAGCAAGAAGACAAATAAGACTTTAGAGAACATCTCTATGAGGAACCACAGCAAGACGACAAATAAGACGTTAGAGAACAGCTCTATGAGGAACCACAGCAAGAAGACAAATAAGACGTTAGAGAACAGCTCTATGAGGAACCACAGCAAGAAGACAAATAAGACGTTAAATTGGAGAACAGCTCAGTAAAGTCAAAAGAGGTCACTGTAGACCTCGTTGCAAACATTTAAATATGTGCTTGAAGTTTTGTTAATTCACCAAAAATTATAACGTTTAGTTTCACCAACATTATATTTATCATGGTTAGCAATTAGCTCGTAATTACAACCTCATACTTTTCTTAAAGCTACTTGGATTTGTAAAGAGTGAAGCATAAAAAATTCAATACTGGATTTGGTTTTTAAATTTCTGTTTCTTTTTTGCTATTCTAAATATATAACTTCTGGATTCTTCACATGTTTTAACTATCTGTTTCTTTGTGATGAAAGGTGCACCCAGTTATTATGTCACGTTACATTGCTCCTGGAGTCAAAATTCAAAACTTCCTTTTCTCTTTTAAAGGTAGGGTAGCGAAATATCTTATGGATGAAATTTGAAAACAAACATCAACAAAACACGTAGTGTTGGCTCCTCCTTCTCCCAACCTACAGCGCTCCCAGAGAAAACCCCCCACATCATGAACTTTCCCATGCCTGCCCCCCTTTTACACTACAAACCCTCTCCCTGTTTGTGCATGAGGGTTGTCTGTTTTGACAGGGTACTCATAAGATAAACATAAAATAAAATTAATTTGAATATACTCCATATCAAAACTGATAATCACTAGACTTTTTATTTGTTTTTAATCTCCTAAGATGCTGGTGCAATTGTTTTCCTTGTTGCTTTGGGCCTCCGTCAAGAATACTGACATAGTCGACGTAACATGTCACGTCCACGTATGTGTTCTTCAGGTCTTAGGAGGTTAAACAAGAACACAGTTGTATCTGACAGCAAAATACCACCTGTGTTCTACTTAAGTGTCCCAATAGGCAATGCATAGAGCCAGATGCTCAATGCCATAACCCTTAAACTGGAGCACGTGAATAAGCGCAGCCATTACTAATGTTTTCACTTACAAGAGCGTTTTGTCATCAAGCTCAACGCTCAGTTGTTAACCTTTTTTTTTTTTTTTTTTAATACCACAAATTAGGTCTGACACAACTATTAATAACATGTTGAAAGATGTGGCATCTGCAACAGTAACATTTCTCTTTATCTGCAAAACTCAAATAAAAATATATATATAAAAGTATCCCTTTAATGAAACACAGCTGTGCCCCCGTGATGGACCAGATACCTGTTCCAGGTGGGCCTCAGCTTTCGCCCAAAGACAGCTGGGATAGACTCCCTGAATAGGAAGAGGCAGGAACAGAAAATAGATGGGTGGGTGAAACACAGCTGTCTCTATACCTTCACACGGGCGAGTCCATCATCAGGTGCCAATGTTCTGATCTGTTACTTTTGTTTGCCTGTTTAACAGGTTACACCTGTTTCCAAATACCTCACAACTACCTGTACCTCTGGTAAGCTCCAAGCTCACGGGACTTGATCCCATTCCCTCCTCAGCTGATCCCAATGCAGGTGTTGCGCTTAAGAGGATGGCGAGGCTCAGCGCTCTCTGAAAAACGCTGTGATCTGATTCTGTAGCTTCTATCACACAGTCGCCCCTGGGACATTAGGCTCTAATGGTTGCGAAACTGTAAATGTCACAGCGATTTGGGCCGAGCGCCAAGGGGAAAGTGCCCAGTAGTGTGTTTGTGATCGTACGTATGTGTGCGGTTGTCTGCGTGTGAGAGAGTTTATTCTGATGTCACGGCCACAGCCTGCGCAAAACCGATCACAGTGAAAGGTCACTGAAGTGAAGCGGAGAAATTATAGCTTCACAGTCACACATACACAAATACAAACACACACACCTTCATTAGCTGAGCAAACATATACCCAGTCACGGCAAAAGATATCGTTAACCTGTATTCAAAGACACCCAAAAGCTTTGTGTTGGACGTGACATCTGGCTTCACTTAAAGAAAAAAGTGCGTTAAGCTCATACGAAGGTAGAAAAACAAACTATAATCTGACAGCACGTTCTTGATGAGGTTGGTATCCAAGAAGTCTCCTGGCCTTGGATCCAAATTTTAAATACCATAATTTCTCAGTCACACGGTGGAATGGTGATTAATTTTCCTAGAGAGTTAATGAATCACCAAATTCCTTGTGGATTGTTGGGAAAAGTGTTTTTTGGTAGGATTTAAAGTGAACTCCCTCGTTGGGAACCTCAGACATCGACGGTTTCAGGTTGATTCTGTGCTGTTGCCATGATGCAGGACCACCTGTATCTTGTCTTTTGCGGGCCATCAATTTTTCTACAATTGAAAGGAGGCCAAATAAGAGAAAATGGTGTTACACAAGTCCTCTTCTGTTAGAAAACAGGATAGCAGAGTGACGTTGGATTAAAATCAAAATCATATCAAGCCAGAAAAACTCAGATCGAACAGGAAGTGGAAAGTACCGTGATCCAGTTTTACAACGACTTTACAACGGCTCCACAGGGAGCATTTCGAAATCGAAGCTCTGTCTCCTTGGGTGGACTCATGGGATTACAAGTTTACCTGAACTTATCAAGATTACATCATAATTTCATTGGCTTGCCCGTTAAAACGTGCATATATCTCACTATGACTTTATTATAGACTTTTACCCATTGAATAATTTCCCCACAGCCTCCACAGGTTTACGTAACGCCCATGTACAAGTCTGATCCCTCGGGTGGTGTTTTATTTTGAAAATTCTCAAATCTTTTCTTATGCTTGACTTCCTACTTGCTCAATCCCTTCTGTGTCTAAATTGACGTGATTTAGCACTCGTCGAGCGCCAAAATAGACTCGACGTGCATTTGTTGTGTTGGAGGCCTCTGGGACTGTTTGAAACCGCTCTACGGCGGTTCGCAGCGTCCGCCGCGGAGCTGCCGTTCCTGTCACGTTGTGTTCCCTGTGGGACTTGAGCTCAAAATGGCAAGAAGCTTTCAAAATCCACTGCATCAAGTCACATAAAGTAAATAAGAATATTTAGAGTCATTAGGATCCAATTTCTGTGACTATGCAAAATGAGGCTAGTCCATTAAACATTAAAAAGAAAGGACAGACGTGGTTCTCTCAAGTTAAATTATTACTTTTTATTTTACATTCCTAAAATTATTTGACCTTCAGTAGTGACTGTCTCCCAACAACATCACAACTAAAAGTTATAAGCATATGAAAATACTAAATCCAGCTGAGCTATTCAGATGATTTGGGCTATGGTATCATCCGCCGATGCTTTAGGCTGTAGCAGAGGCTATAAACGAAAAAGAAAAAAAAAACTGGACCTCTTTTTTCTGAGCCCTGTTTACAGCCTGATAGGGGAGTTATTATAGCTGAAGGTACCACTGAAAATGACTGAGTCTGTGGACGATCCACACGGATGCAGATGTACACACACACTCGGCTGAACGACCAACGGACACATCATGATTCTTACACCAGCTTCCCAACCCCAGAGGTATTTATATCCCTCATTTGTTATCTATAATAAGACACACACACACCCTACCGCCTCTTTTCTCTGCATTTCTTTCGCCAGGTTTCGTGGATCTGCTGCAGGAAAATCCTGATTAGTGCCTTGAAAACTTGACCGAGAGTGATCGAGATGCAGATGCAGAGACGGACACAGAGGACCGAGGTGATGCAGAAGTCAAAAAAGGCCAGCGGGTGACGCGAAATCATGTCTTCCTCTGTGTGAGAATCATTGACAATAACTGCAATTTGAGATGGGCCGATATGACAGTCGGCTTATTTGGCACCGTGCACGCTGGTCCCTTCTGAAGTGTGTTTATGTGCGTGTTGTAGGGGAGATAAGGTCAGCGGTCGGGCTGGTGTGTGTCATCGCCACCTGGGTCCTTAGTCCGTGACACGGCCAAAAAAAGGAGCACTTCTATCAGACAAACTGCCCACCAACATATCCTGTCTAAGAAAATATACAGCTGAAAAGTGAAGAGGAGCGCCTATCATAGCAACGGTGAGCTGAGATTGGAACAAGAATTTGCTAAAAAAAAAAAAATGTATTCAATTCAATTTTATTTATATAGCGTCTATTACAATGCAACCCAGAACATGACCCCCGAGCAATTATTACATAAACAACGGCAGGTAAAAACTCCCCTAGTGGAAGAAAAACCTTAAGCCAAACAGTGGCAGGAAAAACTCCCCTTTAAGAGGGAAGAAACCTGGATCAGGACCTGGATCGGAAGGGGGGACCCTCCTGCTGAAGACGAGCCGGGTAGAACAAGAAGTAAAGAAAGAATAGAGACATAGAGACACCGTCAAAGGTACAAGACAGGATACAATAGTATAATTATCTATCAGCAGCAGAACTAAGACTTCTGTGTATATATGGGTGATATATGGATAGTTGGTATCCACAGGGATAATTAAAACAACAAAGAGAAACCCTGTAAAACCAATAATAACCTATATCTTTGGAGATATAAAATTGGCTGAGAAAGCTAAGAGGTAGACACTTTGACAAATTGGACGAGAATGACGGGAAAACCAAACGAGTTGGGGGTACTGGCCTTCACACAGATCATACAGAAAAAGATAACTTAATTTGGGTCCCGATGAGATGTCTGCTGTTTAAGAGTACAGGCCCAGCTCCTTCATCCTTCAGCCCTGCCCACACTCCCTTCTGCTGCCACTGTGTGCAGCACAGCTCAAGTATACGATACCCTAATGAGAAAAAGCTGGTCGGAAAAGCCTGGACTGAGTCCTACATAAACTTACAGACATCTCACGGAACAACCCAGTGGTGTGGTGTGTGTGTGTGTGTGTGTGTGTGTGTGGGGGGGGGGGGGGGGGGGGGGGGGGGGGGGGGGGAGCATTTATAGAGACTTAAATAAGACAAATTTACAACATTGACTACTATATCCATCTTCACATGTCCAGGAGAATCTAAATAAACTCTGCAAACTCATTCACTAAAGCTATGTACAAGCTACCAGTTCAAATCACTAGATGCTCTCCAAGTATTCTGTAAGTTGACCAAACCATACATACAGTTCATGTAGAATATATTTAAGTTTAGGTACTAGTCATCACCATCCAACAGAGCAATCAATAAACCAGCCAATTAACCACATGTTGCGCCAAACCAGACAACCGAGTACAAAACCAAATTATCAGATGATGAAGCTCTGCTTTTTGTTTTTTTTTCCAGTAAGTCAAACAGCAAGCCAAGCGATCAACTGGACAATTCATCGTGTCTGATGATTAACTGCAGTTGACAGTGACAGAAAGGTTTTTGCTTTTCATACATCTGAATCGCAACAAGCTGATTTGTAAAGCAGCACTAATTAACGACGACAAATTTGCAGACTACTGTTGCTGGGAGTGAAAACAAAGATAATGCGCGCACGAACAAAGTGACTTTTTGTGAGGATCCATCCGTTTTTTGGAAACAGGCCATCTGTTAAAGGCAGGGTAAGTGATTTCACACAGCTTCTAACTGAACACAGGCAGTGAAGCGAGGGGGGAGGAGCTAGTTCCTAGTGTTTTGTTGTCAAATAGCGACAGATATCCCTTTACTTTTTTAACGTCTATCCACACAATAGACCATAAAACAATGGTCACATGACCAGTTTTGATCCACAGCAAAAACAGTGACCGTAATGATGTAAGCATCCACACAAAAACGCTCACTCAAGCTGTTACCGGAATCCAAAAATTTCAGCTAGAAAAGCCCAACAAAAAAGACTTAGAGGTCCTAATCCAAAACACCTCATAATCTCTGGTGTAAACTCCTTGTAAAAAAATAATAAAAGCAACAAAATAAAATGGTGCTGAGAATTTTGGTGTTTGACGAAACTTTCCTATTTGAAAAGAGTGATGAACATGAGCAATATAAAGATAAACAAAATGACCACCAAAACATGTAATAAAACAAGGAAAACACTGGTGTATTCAACAACGCTTCTTCTCTGGCTGATTACAGCGGAAGTTTCACATGATTCTGCCTGAATACCAACATTTGATTTGCACCCTCAGCGAATTGCAGTGGAACAGTAAGTATAGATTCAGCTGATCTGTGGTTAAACAGTCTGGAAACCGTAAGTATGCACAAAGATGGCAAGATGACAGAGATGACATTACCTTCCCAATTGTAGCGTCTGATTCAACAGCTGGCAAAAAGGCAACTGATCTCCAATCAGGGTCGTGAAACCTTACGAATCAACTAAATAGTTTTAATCAGCCTAAGTCTAAATATGAGTAAATATTAGCAAAATTAGACTGGAGGATAAGACAAAAAATATCTTTTGTGTATCAGACATGCAAGAAAATGATACCCCTGATGGTTTATGAGATATTCCTCAGTGGACAAAAAGGTAGCTTTCCGCTAAGCGTCAGCATGGGAATCCGCACACGCTACCAACGGGGTTTAAAAGCTCAAATGCCTTAAGGAGGTTTAACACCGAGTTAAACTCAAGGGGCCAACCATTAACGTTTGGGTTGAAGCCAACCCAAAAGTAACAGAAACTGCAATTCCTCATTATGGTAGTGGTTATTTCAAAATTTTGACAAAGCAATTGCATCTGAAATGGGATATTCCGCTGCAAACATCCGCCTACGGCTCTGCAGCTTCTCCACCGGGGATCCGAGCCGGTAGTCACGGCTACCTTTGATTGACAGGGTGAGCATGTTCTAGTCGGTTTGGTATCGACTTTGCTCAGCCTTTCCCTTTGTTGATGTCAAATCAACAAAGGGAAAAGCAGGGAGACGTCCACTGCCTTTCACAGTTAAACTTATTCAGCTTGTTGTTACTTTTATTCTCCTTCTTTTTTTTTTGCTAGATTTGTGAGCTACGAGAGAACTTTTACAGGATTCACGTTCAATTGTGACCTTAGTCATCGAACTCACCGAGGTGGAAAAACACAACCAGAAAGCGTCCAAGCGAAAGTATCAAATAAACTACAAGTGACTCAAACACAAAAACAGTCTCACAAACTAATAAATGAGTCTATCAAAAGGTGAGAAACTGACACACACTCTCTCGTACACACACACACACAGTGAGAGTGCTTCCTGTCTGGCAGTCTGCAGTTGAGTTTGTGGTTTGCCCCTGAATCACTGTGGTCAGATCTCACCGGGTGTGTATCAGGTTAACCAGTCCTCTACAGCAGCTGCCAGACCAGTAACCACAAATGCACCCGGTGCATTCGTATGAATATAAGTAACCAGGTTACTCCGAAAAAAAAAATGACTTTGAAGGTAATTGGAGAACGTCTGATTGTTCTACCAGGGAACGGCCAAACCACAGACCCAGTGGATGGAGGTCAACTCTGAGTCCAAAACTGCTCGGATGTTTGCGTTAGGATGCTATGGTTTCTCACAGGAAGCAGGAGTTTGACAGGCGTACACCTCAGAGGCACAATTTAAATTCGTTATATGAATTCTTTTACTGTTTGGAGCACAACCTGTCAAAGATGCTCAGTTTCTCATGCCAACTGTACAGTAAGTGCAATGACTCGCGTGGTAAACCCAAAACCATTCAAATTCCTACTGCCCCGATGTCCTCAGTACATCACGTCAGGATTTCATTTATCTTAACACACTCTACCTTCATTTAATTCATTTTACCTCGCACCTCGTCTCAAACAGTGCCAAGTTTCCGGTATGAACTCAGCATGTACATCAACAGCTCTGCATCTGAAAATGCTGCCAATAAAGAGAACAATGGAAGACTTTTAATGTCCACCAAAAGGAGCATGGGGGGGGACGTGTTTGGAGTATTTAACACAAACAAAAAGGTCTGAGGTGAGTGAGGTAGTTTAAGGCCAAGAAAACAACAAGAAATGTAAAATATTTGCCTCAAAATCATATTCAGGATAAAAGGGCACATGTATTCACATGTATTGGACAACAAAGAAAATCTGAGATGGAAATGCAGGAAATTATGCTGATTAAACACAGAAACACAGTTTGCTGTATTATGCATAATCCACAGAGGGGTGGGAGTCTTTCTGCGTGGCGTTTGCATGTTCTCCCCGTGCTTGTGTGGGTTCCCTCCGGATACTCCGGCTTCTCCCACAGTCCAAAAACATGCATGGAGGTTAATTGCTCATTCTAAATTGCCCATGTGAGCATGCTTGTTTGTCTCTCGTTGTATGTGGCCCTGCGATGGACTGGGGACCTGTCCAGGGTCTACCTGGATATATGGACAGAGTGTATTTTAACATCCATTAGCGTGTTTAAGGCCAGTTCATTAAAGGCAGGGTAAGTGATTTCTGGGCCTCATCAAGTCTGTTGATATTTCAAATAAAACTTCAACACAGCATGGAGAACTAGCTCCTCTATCCCCCTAACTCCAACGCTCGCTCCAACGAGCCTCATGGTGAACTCAAACCTCTGCCACATCCCTCTCTTGATGTGCACAAGTGCAACCCTTCCTTTGTCTATGACTAGCTGGGGCAAAGCTTGTTATAGTTTTAGGGTAAATCTGTTTGTTTCCCATTCACAAAGCCAAGGCTGTGTTTAAAGACTAGGTTGTTTTTTGTTTTGTTTGTTTTTTACAGTGTAGTCATGAGATACAATAAATGTGAGTTTTCTAGGTTAGAAATCCCGTAGAGTTGCTTAACTGTCTTTGATTTGAAGACAAAAGGAGACAAACTATTGTGAAAGTGTAGTGAAGGAAGGTAATTAAGTAAAATTTATTTGTATAGCATCATTTAGAAAAGAGGCTCACAAAGTCCTTTACAAGGTTAAATCACAGGGTAGCAAGGAAAATACATTAAAATAGTTTCACAAATAAAAACTGAAACTATAATAAAACAAAGATGACAACGGACAGGACAGTCAAACATCATTCATTTACAAATCTTCACTAAAATCCCGCCCGTACAGCTGTGCTTTAAGATGTTTTTTTAAATATCCACAGTGGCTGAGTCGCTCAGGTCCTGTGGAAGAACGTTTCACAGCCTGGCAGCAGCACTCTGAAAGGTTCTGTCTCCCTTTGTTTTGAGCCCGGTCCGAGGTACAACCAGAAGACCCTGGTCGGCAGACCTGAGAGACCTACTGGGTACTTGGGCATGAAGCAGGTCAGACACATAATCGGGTGCCTGACCGTGGAGAGCTCTGAAAGTTAAAAGTACAACTTTAAAATGAATCCGGTAGCTGACAGGAAGCCAGTGCAGCGAGACAAGAACCAGAGTTATATAGGAACTCTTCCTAGACCTTGTCAGCAGCCTGGCAGCAGCATTTTGTTGCCGACTGCAGGCTATTAATGTCTGTCCTACGGAGACTTGTAAATAAAGAACTGTGGTAGTCGAGCCGTGACGATACAAATGTATGGATAATCATCTCCAGATCAGCCTGTAACACGATGGTTCTCAGTTTGGCGATATGTTTGAGGTGAAAACAGCAAATGCGAGACAGAGTTTGAACGTGTTTGTCAAAGCACATCGCTTGATCAAAAACAACGCCCAGGTTCCTCAGAGAGGAGTGAACTCTTGGGTTTAAAGATCCAATCCTCCACCATAGAAACACTGCCGTCAGGGGCAATAATGAAAACCTCAGTTTTTTTTTGTGTTCAGCTGAAGCATACATGTGATAGGAAATGCACAGGAACTGACTTATAATTTCACCAAGAGGAACCATATACAATGAAAACAAAATTGGTCTCAAAACCGACCCCTGAGGCACCCCACAGGAAAGGGGGGCAGACGAAGACATAAACAGGCCAACAGTTACAGAGAAGGTTCTGTCAGAGGGATACGAGGCAAACCAGTCAAAGGTGCTGCCTGAATAGTGTCAACGACAACTTCAGGATTCCTCTTATTGGAGGAGATAATGTCTCTGAAATAAGAAGCCCTGGCAGCTTTAACCATGGAACCAAGGTTCAATTCAAATAAAAGTTCTTTAAAATGTATTCTGCGGACCTGCAGATTACACCTCTCTGTTGACAGAGGTGACAAAACAAGATTTCACTGGAGCGACATCATTTAAATTAGATGAACAGTGCGAGTTAAAAGTCACCTCAACTATAGTATTGACATCAGAGTCATCCATAAAGAGCTGGGCTGCACAGCAGTCAAAATAATTAATTGACACCAGGAGGGCGATAAATTAAGACACAATAAACAAGGGTTTACGCGCCCAATTTTCATCACCAACAGTTCAAAAGAGGTAAAGGTTCCACATGACACCCTTAGACAGGAGAAACTGACCATGTGAAGCACAGCATAAACACTCCAGTCATCATTTTTTATTTATTATTTAAAAAAGACTGCAATAAATTTAACCAAAAAAAAAAAAATGTCTTAATGATCCTGTTGAAACACAATTCAAAAGCAATGTCTGATTTTATTTATTTTTTAGCAAATCTTTATGTATTGTTACTTTTGTCATGTTTAAGTTATTTCATTGACTATTGGGCTTTATTCTTCCTTTAATGGAAAATGACAACAAAATTTTTTCTGTTTGTATGAGCATATTTGTTCTAATTTTGTAATAAGAACAAACACGCATGAGAGCAAATAGTTTGATTTTATCATTATTAACCAGTGAAAGGCCCACCTGATGCCCACAAGTATGAACACATCACTCATAAATAAATTATAGCATAGTATTAAACTGCAATCAAGAGGAGAAAAGTGTAGCACACTGCCACAACGAAGGCTTTTCTTTGTGTCTGACACCTTGAACAAAGCTCCTCATTAAAAACGGACATCCTACTGAGTGGTTTACTCACACCCTGCTGCAGTCTGAGTGCCAGTTCACTACCTTTAACTGTCTCTTAGCTCTGCTGCCATCTCTTTTTGTTTGTCACTTTGCTTATTCACCAGTGACCAGCACGATCAGCAAAAACGTCTGATTATTCTCTGCAGAACACATGACAAACTGTGCCTGCACAAATAAGAAAGCATTACTTCTGATGAATATGATAAATGCCCCGCCACTTGAATCTGCCAAGAGCCAAGCAACAAATGACAAATCCTTCCCAAATGACATTAAAATATTAACCTAACAACAAGCCTCAACCACAACAACGGAGCCCCACACCCACATGTGCACGCCTCCATAAGTGCCGGCTACAGCACTGAATGTGTTTGACAGTTCCTTGGTTGGCAGTTACATAAGTTTTTATGCTACCACACTACTTCCCTCTTAAAAGAGATTATACGGGGTGAGACAGAGAGCTACAACAAACGCAACAGTGCATTCAAAGGAGGTGTCAAACGACAAAAACAAAACAAGGTTCCAAGGTCTATAAAAAAACGGGGAAACTCCAACATAAAAGTACAAGATTGCAGTGTGTTGCAGTCCACTGAAACTATAGAAAAGAGTCTGAAAAGGGTGTGACGCCCCACTTTCACAAATATCTAAGGTGTTTCTACTACTGATGTGATAATTGAGCTGGCTAACATGTAGTAATCAAACTCAATCTGTGATGAAAGGTTGTGGTAACAGAAAGCAATGTCACAGAATTCTCTGAATATCCCTCCGCTGATCCAAAATGCAGCAGCGCGAATGTTGACAGGAATCAACAAGAGAGACTGTGATGGAACTTTCCAGTCGCTCTGGGAGGTCATTGCGAGTCCACTCAGTTCAGACCAGTATTGTGTCTGTGCAGGTTGGGTTTAGTCGTCTTCCACAGCTGCAGATGTTGTTTTTGAGAACTGCAGGTTATTTTGTCTAAAGAGCCCCAAAGAGCAGTTCTGTAAATCTGTTGTACTGCTGACTCTCTGTGTCATTCCTGCATCGAGACGCCTGATGTATGTTTTGACCCACTTGCGTGCAACTGCTGTATTAAATCTACTAAACTTGGCTCATCTCTCACGTCTTTATTCATAATAATCTAATGAACTCAGTTTCAGTCCAGATAGTCACCCAGTGGTTTAAACATAATATATACAGAGGTGTTAATATGTTTTTCCACAACATTTTGGCGGCCACTAAGGGACATCGTCTTTGACATCATTCCCGTCACGGAACGGACATCCCTGTAGACAACCTGCCAACCTTGGATGGACGGAAGGTTGATTAGATTTAATGACTGTATAGGCCTGCTGTTCATGTTATATTGACTGTTTAAAGAGTCCAGTGAGGAAGCTGTGGGTCTCTTTAAATTGGGTTTTTTTTTTTGTTTTAAGTGCTTGCATTCTTTCTGTTATTTTGACTGTTTAAAGAGTCCGGTAAAAAAAAATAGAGAGCTCTGTGGATTGTTTTGAGATTTTGGGTTTTTGTGCATTTTAGTGCTTAGATTGCTAAAAAAAATCTGTTTGTTTTATTTTAACATTTAACATTTGTATGGGCCATCTTCCTGGTGTGACCCAGTGGGGACTGGTGAATTTCTGAGTATTTTTTAGTACAGGTCAATCCTTGTTAATCCAATGGGTGACTGATCCTCCGTGAAACATGTTTCAGTTTCAGGTGAACCGGTGGGAGGAGCCTGTGCTTCTGGTTCTGAGGCTGCTCTTTAGCTGAGAGCAAGTGACTGGACGAAATTAAGAGCTAATTTCCTGACTCAGATGCTCAATAAGACAATTATTGGTAGTAATTGAATAATTTATAAAATAAATAAAGGTTTTCCTCCAGACATTTGACAGCGTGGAGGAAAAGTTGTGCGGCTGAGATTGGCACCTGCGTTTCGGAGAGTTTGACTATTTCTGTTCTTTTACCAAAAGGTGGTTTGAAAGGATGGTCGGAGTGATGGTTGAAGTAATGGTTGAAGTGATGGTTGGAGTGATGGTTGGAGTGATGGTTGGACTGACGGTGGGAGTGACGGTTGGAGTGACGGTCGGAGTGACGGTTGGAGTGACAGTTGGAGTGACAGTTGGAGTGACAGTTGGAATAACGGTTGGAGTGATGGTTGGAGTGACGATTGGAGTGACGGTTGGAGTGACAGTTGGAGTGACAGTTGGAGTGACAGTTGGAATAACGGTTGGAGTGATGGTTGGAGTGACGATTGGAGTGATGGTTGGAGTGATGGTTGGACTGATGGTTGGACTGATGGTTGGAGTGATGGATGGAATAACGGTTGGAGTGACAGTTGGAGTGATGGTTGGAGTGACAGTTGGAGTGATGGTTGGAATAACGGTTGGAGTGATGGTTGGAGTGACAGTTGGAGTGACGATTGGAGAGATGGTTGGAATAACGGTTGGAGTGATAGTTGGAGTGACGGTTTGACTGACGGTGGGAGTGACGGTTGGAGTGACGGTTGAAGTGATGGTTGGAGTGACGGTTGGAGTGATAGTTAAAGTGATGGTTAAAGTGATGGTTGGAGTGATGGTTGGAGTGATAGTTAAAGTGATGGTTGGAGTGACAGTTGGAATAACGGTTGGAGTGATGGATGGAGTGATGGTTGGACTGATGGTTGGAGTGATGGATGGAGGGATAGTTAAAGTGACAGTTGGAGTGACGGTTGGAGTGACGGTTGGAGTGACAGTTGGAGTGACGGTTGGCGTGACGGTTGGAGTGACGGTTGGGGTGATATTTGGGGCCGGTATAAATTGAATGCGTCAGAATTGTCATGGAAGTAATTAAAAAGTAAAGTAAAAAGTAATTAAAACCAAATACATTTTTCCTAGGATGCTCTGCCATCATGTTCTGAGTCACCTAGAGACAACTTTGTTGTGTTGTAATAGACTATATAAATAAAATGTATTAGAATTGAAATTGTTCCCACTACTCGTCTTATTTAAAGCTATTAGATGATCAACTTTCTGTGTTGCTGGTTGAAATGTCTGTTCACAAGTTGAACTAGAAAACCTGGATAGTTTTGGTTTTGGTTTCGTTCCCTGTATTGGACTTCTTTAGGGAACTATTCAGCTGGTCCTCCACACGGAAACCCGCTCGCACTCATGGCATGGCTACGATTTGGACACAGCTACAACCTTCTCACAGTGACCATCTTTCATCTGAACTGGCCCAAAATAGCTTGTAGAGCTGCTTCAAGTGGCTGGAAATGTAACTAATGCGACAGGCAACAAGAGGGAAAAGTTAACAGGACCTCTTGAGGCCAAGTGTCGGCAGTCAGCTGTGCTTCGGCACAGGCTCACATTTGGGAATCCAGCTCTGGTCCAGTAGCCGTCGACACATTTAGTTGAGTTTTTCTAGCATGAATTTGCTTTGGCTGAAATTTGTCCTGAAATGTAACCAACAAAGGACCATGGGTGGCGACCTGATTTGGAGCAAAAACACAGTCCTGGATGAGTTTCAGCACCTGGACTTGCATGAGTGAGGTCGAGCCCATTCTGGGGACTCATACTTGGACTGATTTATTTATTTTGGCGTGCTGAACGCAGATCATTATAGAGGCAAAATTTTACTCTTGTGTCGTGTCTAAGCTTCCTGCGGTCTCTGACTAATCAAGATCCCAACGACTTCACGTGAACACCAGCTCAACCATCCGTGTGAGGAGATGTGTTTTACATGAGAAGATACAATTAGAAAGCTGAACTAAGGCATTATGTTAAAAGCACTGGTTACATGCAGCTAAATAGACCCACAAATATACACTCCAACACACACGTTCCTTGTTGCAGGCACTTTACATACAAAATACATGCAAGTCACATCGCTTAGCCAGGAGCATGAATCAGAGACAGAGAAAGGCCTCTTCTCTTCTCTCTCAACAACTAAAAAAAGCCTTACAAGGCTGAGTAAATGAATACTTTATCAAACAGTGCATAAGCGGCATTCGTGTCACCCTCCCAGTGAGCTGTACACGTGATCCTGCACACCTAGGATGAAAGTTCAGTTCAAAATTCAAAATTCCTTCAACTCTCAGAGGCAGCGAGACAGCGAGACAGCCGCACGAGGGGGGAAGCCTGAAAGTTAAGTTTGTGGCTGGTAAAGTCCCACTTTCTCACCTCTTAAAAAATGCTCTCTGAAGTCCAACTCCGCTCAAAGCCCCCCCCCCCCCCCCTCATGGCTCAAAAGAAAGAAAGAAAGAAAGAAAGAAAGAAAGAAAGAAAGAAAGAAAGAAAGAAAGAAAGAAAGAAAGAAAGAAAGAAAGAAAGAAAGAAAGAAAGAAAGAAAGAAAGAAAGAAAGAAAGAAAGAAAGGCAGGAAGAAGTGGGGTCGAAGGGCTGATTAAGTAAGACGCCATTATTTGACAGACGCGTCAGAGACACCAGCAGCGAATGTGAACGGCGCTTTGCTGATAGCGACGGAGCAAAGCCGAAGGGGGGAAGAAAATAGAACTAATGAGGAGCCCATTTCACCAAGACCATCCCACTCCTCCGACTGCAACCGGCTCGTCGGCCTTCCAGAGATGCTATTTCAATGTGATGACAAACACCGAGCCCGCTCAGGTGTCCTCCCTCGCTGTTCTGGGCTGTGTAATCCTCTGCTTAAATCACTGGGAGCAAAGGATAGAGAGTCCTGGACCGGTTCCCAAACTACCCCCCTCCTCCTCTGCCTTGGCACGACATCCAGTTCCCCGTCAGTGAGGAGACACCTACGGGAGTCCTATGGAAGTGTGTGTGTGTGTTTATACAACCTCACTCACACTCATAAATTGTTCTTTATCATACACACATGGTGCAGGAATCATTAGACAAAAAAAGTTGATGGAATTTCACGCAGCAATCTGTTAGGAAAACATCACTCAGAGCGTGAACCCCAGGGGCCTTCAATTAGACCCTAAATACCTCCACGAGCATCCAGGGGTCCTAATTACTTCAGACTGTTGAGGATGGCGGCGGGCCGCCTCAAGCTGAGGGCTTACCGAGGATATGCCTGTTTGGAATAGATTCTGGCCTGGAGATCAGTGAGGTTTTCCTACGTTGCTGGTCTGCAGTTTCAGAGCGAGGAGGCCGTCTCTGTGCATCGCAGCTGGCTGCTGCTGCTGCTGCTGCTGCTGCCTCTGCCGGTGCACTGTGGATGTATTTATAGCAGGAGGGAGAGCCACTGCTGCAGGATTAATTCTTGAAGCAGAGAGCACGGAGGGACCCGGTGTGGAGAGGCAGAGGCAGAGGCAGAGGAGGACCACGGATCAAGTGAGTTAAAAATACAGCTTTGGATATATCTGCTCTCTGGAAAGCAAAGAAGCAGCGTACACACAAGCTGCCTGGAGACGGATCAATCAGTGGCAACACATTACAAAATCATATATATATATATATATATATATATATATATATACATACATACCCACACACATTAAGGGTCCAACTGGAAGACAGTCAGCCCAGGAGACGTGTATGCATGTGTATCTATACACATTCACACTGGGAATTCATTGAACAATCCTTCAAACACTGTAAATTCAACATTACAACATCTTAAAGTCTGCAAAAGAGCGTTTATTTGGGTGGTCTTAGTGACTACCACAACAAAATCCAGACATAAAAACTGTTTTTATAGGGTGGCTTCTGTGTGTAAATATGTCATCCAGGTAGGACTTCTGGATTTGAAGGCTACTGTGACCTCACAGACTCAGATCAGAGCTGAATTATCCAGCTTGCCCATATTTTCCTCCAAGTCAAGCTGAGAAGCTGACTCCACCCCCAAAAATGTAAGATATTAAACAATGAAGGTGTTGCAACATCCAGGCCATCAGACAAAGTTCAGACCTTCACTCAGCTGTAATGTTCTGGTGGAACCTTAAGAGACTCATAGGGGTACTTGCCCACATGCTTTGTTTTTCATTTGGACTTTTTCTTCATTAATGATGCTCCTTGGTGGGAAAAAGCCTGCATGCTCCTGAGGTTGCATTTGCACCAGCTAAGATCTGCTACAGGCACATTTTTACTGTTATACTAAAACATAGGATTAAAGAAGAGGGTGTTAACTTTTGTAAATGGCTGTGAGCACTTTTACTGCTGTAATAATTTCACACAGGCATAATTGAAAGGAAATAAATTTGTTCCTTTCAGGTCTATTTTTTTCCCCCTGCACACAGTGTTGTGTTGCCCTGTGGGGGATTTAGGAAATTAAATGTTTGAGAACCTCTTTTTTAGATGACAGCATCATAGATCACCTTTGCTCCCAGAGGAGCCACTGGGGACTCTTATACCGCTGTTGCTAAAAAGCAAAGTCCTTTAAAAGACCTTTAAAGATTTGACATTTACAGACATGGAAATCAGCTGTGTTCACTGGGAGAACAGGCCAGAAAAAAAGGAGACTAAAGATGGATGAGAGAACGACAGGAGAAAATAGAAACAGAGGTGAAGGAGCAATGAGGGCGATCAGCATCGACTGCATCTCAATTAAAACGGTGGAGAGAGACATGGATGGATGGATGGATGGATGGATGGATGGATGGATGGATGGATGGATGGATGGATGGATGGATGGATGGATGAATGGATGGATGGATGGATGGATGGATGGATGGATGGATGGATGGATGGATGGATGGATGGATGGATGGATGGATGGAGTGAGAGAAACTAAAAAACACAAAGGCTGGTTAAAACGTGTTGAGCAGTGTCAGCCAAAGAAACATTCATTCCTCCACCCTTCACACCCAGTTATCACACACACACACACACACACACACACACACACACACACACACACACACACACACACACACACACACACACACACACACACACACACACATTCTGCCTGAACGCTGAAGGAGAAGCAGAAAATAGTCTAAAGTGTCACATTTTTTGCTCTCCTTTTTGCAGGAGCCCTGCATCAGTGCAGGTCAGTGCACTTATGAATCGATAATACACCTCAGCTCCAGGAATGATTCAATAAACCTCTGTGACTTGAAGGGAATCCACTTCTTTTCTGTTATTAACCCCAACGAAAGGCTCAGTGAACAGCTGCTCCACCTTCAGGCCAACACACTAACACTCAACGCCCCCCACTATTGGTCCAGGTGTGTGAGGTCACGGGATTTTCATCAGTCTTACTCCTAATTAATGATCAATTGGAAGAAACGGGACATCACAACTCGAGAATAGTGCACCAACAAGGCCAGCTCTGTTGCCAGTCAACAGCCCCCGAGGTCAACCGCTGCACTGCTCCAGCGGGAGCTCCTTACCTGCCACAGGTGGAGGCACGCATGTGCGCATGAGCGCATTTGTTAAAAAGGATATGGATTGCAGACCATTTTCAGACACCAGCTCCGGGGCCGGGTGGTTTGTTTCAGGTAGAAGAAGACCACAGGTGCCAGCGTGGGGTACGGTAGGTCCTCCTCGGCGTGCGCAGACCCCTCATCACCTGCGGAGATCCCGTCAGGCGCCGGGGACGCGGGCTCCATCACCAACTCGCCGTGCTCCCCAACTCCTGTCCCGAGCCCGGACAAGTCGTTGAGCCGGATGAAAGTCCTGGGCAAAGAGGAGCCACCGTCCGAGCCCCCGGCGTCGAGGACCCCAGAGAGATCTCCTCCATCCTCGGCCATCATTCAGCTCCTGATGTAGAACCAAATGATCAGCTGCAGTCAATACATCTGAGGTGCATGGGCGCAAAGCCGTTTTCATAAAGTGTGAATAACATTTAAATCTTCCAATTTCGGTTTTGTCTCTACAAATAATAATAATGATAATAATAAAAATAATAATAAGTAGACATCTGGCGTCTATGGAACAAACAAGTGATTTATTAAAATATGAGCTGGAAATAAAAAAAAAAAATAATTTCTTAAAGCTTAAATATAAGGCCATACGAAACTGATTTGCAAGGACCAAGATGGTTTGAGTATAGCTCCACTCACAGAAATAAAATTGAAGCGGTTTGACAGGGGCTACATTCCTTATTACAGAAGAAAAACAAAGCCTGTCGTCTTCCGACGATCATGCCTGCATTTTATTCGTTCCTAAACTTCAGTAGCATCGAAATTAGTAGATTTCAAGCAGTTAATCATTTAAAAGAATGTCATGACATATTTTTGCTCGATTTATTACCTGTACTGGACTCTGTAGATGTGCCCAAAGCGCGCTCAGTCATCGCATGATCAATTTCTGTCGGGGCTTAAAGTCCACACCAGCCCAAACAGGAAAACCAAGCTGATTCGGTAAAAAATGTTTAAAAAAGAAAAAGAAAAGAAAAGAAAGGGGGAGATATGGGGAGAAAGAAAGTGGGAACCCTCTCGTCGTTGCGGTTTCTGGTGCGTCTGGCGGAGCGTATACTTTCCAGGTGGTGCGCCGCAGCGCGGCTCCGTCTCAGCGGATGCGGTGCGCGCAGGCCCCGGTCTCCGGCGTCCGAAAAATCTCTCCAGGGGCCTCACCGACACTTCATGACAACCTCCCGTGAGAAAGAAAAGGGAAAGGGGTAGACTTTGTTCTGATTTCAGCCGCTGTTGAATCACTAACGCCGCGCACAAACTTCTTACGGAATCCCTCCGTCTCCAAAGAGCAGAAGAGCAAACATTAACAAGGGAGGAAAAATATCATCGTCGGTGTGCTCCTGCGCGCTATGCCCGGGATTTTCTCTTTTCCTCATTCAAATTCAAAGAATCCAGTAGTTTTCTTTGCGTCCACCGGCGTTCTTTTAAGCGCGTATTCCGCACGAGTTTTAATATCTTATGTCAAAGATCCATGGAGATGCTGCTGCGCATCCTGCCGCTGCGTCAAAGCCTCGGCTGCTTCACAACACCTCTCCCCTCCGCCGTGGCACGCGTGAAAGCCGTGGGACCGCTCCTGCTCTCGCTCTCTGCCTCCTCAAGTCTGCATCCGCTCGGTTCCGTCCATCAGCGACGCTCGCACAGCTGGAGGAGGTGGGGAGGAGGAGTTGCTGGGGGGGTCCGAACTACTCTCTTCTCCGCCCAGCGAGCGCACTTTCTGCGCCAATCGCAGCGCGGGCCAGAAGTTGAAGCTGCCTCCTCGCTGGTGGAGCTCGACGTCAGTTTTAGTTGAGCTGGAGGGGAGGAGGAGGCGGAGGAGAAGGGTGCGAGAGGGTGTGAAACAGCTGGAATCCTAATATCAGCTGTCAACCAATGAGAAGCGGGGCAGTGACGGCGACTGTGCAGGGAAAGTTTGAGGAGGGAAAGTTGCAGCCCGTGCAGCCTGACTCCAGCTGTGGACTAAGTGATGAGACTTGTTGCCTCTGTCCAAGAAGAAGAACCTAAAGATCCTAGTGAGAGCACAAATACTCATAATCTGATGACTTTCCAGGAAAGGTTCTTTAAAAGTGTAGAAGAATAGTAGCACCTATAAGCAACAAAGTCAGTTTTGTTCAACAGCAACTCGACAGGGAACAACCTCCGGTTTTCCTTGTTGACACCAACCTGGAAGTGCGAGAACATGCAGTTCATCAAATGACCAGTAGGGCTGTCTCCAAAACAAATGTACAGCCTGGTACAAATGGGTTTTGGTACCTATGAGTTGCTGATTAAGACTTACCTCAGAATAATTCTTGCTTTAAAGATAATATGGGTCGCTGTGTTTTTAACTCCACAAAAAGGCCAACATGACTGGGTCTCGGTTGGCTCCGTTTAGCGAAGGTCTTCAAACCTATTAATTACAGGTTAGTTTAGCTCGGGCTGATCTAAAATTGCCCACTATCATTACCTTGCTTTCTTGAAAAGCTATCTGGAACAAGGGGGGGGGGGGGCAGGAATACGTTTTTTCCTGGAATGCGGTTGTTCGAGCTCAGCTAGTCTAATTTTTGTTTGCTTGCTTAACTTGTATTTGTAGTTTAGATTCATAAATCTAGCTTTTTTTCTTCTTGAAGTTTAACAGATGAGTGCATCATTTATATGTTTGATAGCTGTTTAGGTTTGTCTGGCCGTCCACTTTAGTCTTGGCGCGTTAATGCGCTGCCGACGGTGCCGTTGTCATCTGGGTAACAACAGTATCGATGGCAGCAGCTGAGGAACTGTTACCGGTCTGAATCAACAGTTAAAGACTTTAAGGACTGAACAGGAGACGCCACTCAAATCAGTCCTTTAGGAGGCAGATGTATTTGCTGTTTTCGCTGACAGGTTCTGGCAAACGTTTAATTTATTCTGCCACACAACACATTCTCCCATTGACTTGTCTTTGTTGCTCTGAATGTGTCACCTTGTTTTGTTGCTGTAATTGGCCGTAGCGCCAACCAGCTGTGTGCACAGGCGACCGGTGGTGCGGCTGCTTGGACGGGGAGGTCCTATGGATCGTTTTCAGACCCTTCATCTTTCTAGCTGTAGCTTTGATCCATCGGGCTAAGCATAGATATAATTGGGCTGAAAAATGTGGGCCCTGAATGGAATTGTCAGAAGGTCCTATATTGATACCGAGGTCTGCCCACTTGTGTTTGCTTGCAGTACATGGTTGGTCCATGTGTGACCCAGGCGGGACACCCCTAATGCCCATTCGTCACCCTTTCAACCTGAGCACAACCACTGGGATCGGTTTGCATGGGGCCAACAAGCAGCGCGGACAGTCCCATAGGGGCTCCTTTTTTCTTTTTTTTTCCCACATTATGAACAGCATAACTGTCTGATAAGGCACAACAACTTCTGAACTCCACATGAAGTGTCTGTTTCTTTCTTCTTCTGCTTCATCTTGTGCAAATTTTTGTATAGTTAAAACCATCCTTCAGTGTGCAGAGGAGGGGCCTCGCCTGCCAAGGGGGACGTCCCTCAAGCCCAGCTTGGAAGAGTCTGCAGAGAATGCACAGTAAATGTTGGATTTCTGGTATTCCACAAATGAAAATAAAATGATAATATTCTGTTGTTTTGGGGGATGAATAAGAAAGTAAAGAAACCTGGTTTGAATAACAATGAGATTCTTAAGTTCATTGGTGTTGCTGGATCTGTGGATCCTGGGTCGTGCAGGAGAGCTCTGGCACATGCTGGTGGCCACTAGGGGAAGTTGTTTCCTCAGGCTGTGTACGTCTCTCTCTACACAAACCACAGTACTTGCAGCCAGTTTCGGAGGTAATGCAGCCTGAGGCAGTGCAGGAACTTCACTGGTCCACATCTGCTTTTTGTTGTGATTTGAGGGAGTGTAACACCCTGTTGTACCTCCTTACACACACACACACACACACTGCAGATTATTCACTACATGGCAGTAGTGTACTTTATTTTCTATACAGTGTTTGATCATTGATCTGAGAACAGACGGGAACTAATCAATGAGGGGGACCTACTTCTTTTTGTCATCGCATTTGTTGCTGTTGGTGCTGGTGTGTAGGAGCAGATATTAATCACTGTGTGCTGTTTTCGCGCAGGTCTTTATGAAAACATGAAGCGAGAGCATCACATGTGCACAAATGACCTAAAAACACACCTGCATGTGAGCGCAGGAGGAGGATAGAAAAAGAGAAAAAGTGCGAGTGCCCCTCGTCGAGGCATCTGTCGATAAACGGTGTTTGGACTGTTTAATTCACTGTGTACCTTCTTAACAGAGAAACCACTGAATGATATCGACTCAACAGTGCTTGTAACTATTAGGAGGGAATGAGACACTACCTTGAACGCTAGAGATTCAAATTGAAACACAAATAAGGGTTCGAGGTAAAGTGCATGTAGAATTACCAATTACGAAAAAGTTGGGACCCTGTTTAATGTAGCATTTGACATGGACACCAAAAGGGTAGAAAAGTAAGCGGCACTAAAAAAGAAACACCTGGAGGAACATTTTGCAGCTAATTAGGCAATCAATCATTGACATGATTTGGTATAAAAAGAACGTTTTACAGAGACAAGCTCTCAGCAGCACGAGCCTCAGCTGCTTCTCCTACTCAGCAAAGTCCTGACAGAGTCACTGATCTGCCAAAAGTAACTACAGAATCGACAATAATGTTCCTCAGCATGTAGTTGTAACATCATAAACTGGCAATTATACCACCAAAAGATTCAGACAATCTGGAGAAATCTCTGTGTTAAATATCAGTGATTTTTGGTCCCTCAGGCAACTCTGCATTAAAAACAGACATGATTCTACCATAAAATCACTGGAATTACTTTCTGAAAATGCAGCTCATCACGCCATTCACAAATCTGGGTTAAAGGTCCCATATCAAACTTTTCCATGAAACCAACCCACGTTGCCTGTCCTGTGGTCGGACAAATCCAATTAACAAAATTAGTTTTGGAAGTCTTAAAAAAAAGTCCAAATCGCAGAGCGACCATCCAGGATGTTGTGAGTGCTCAGTTCAACAGCTTGCAGCTTTGATGGTAAAAGGTAAACACAGGTTTTAGAGGAGCATATTCTCCCTTTGAGACAACTTCTTTTTCAGGTAGGCCTTGCATCGTTCAGTAAGAGAGTCCCAACCGGCATGCAGCGTCGTTTCAAAAGCATGGCTTTCTAGTAGAAGAGTCTGGCAGTTGAACTGGGCTGCCTGGTGTGCAGACCATTCCCCAGTTGAAGACATTTGGCACGATATTAGAATAAAAACAAAGACAACAAAGAGGAACCAGGACTGTTAAGAACCTCAAAGTCTTTATTAGAGAACAGTGTGATGACCTTCGTCATCCAAAACTCGAGCAACTGGTCAGCAGCTTGTGAATATGCTCGTTATGGAGATGATGAGACTTATGAATCATTGCCCTCGGTGTTCATCTGTATTTTACAAAAGGGTTCCAACGTTTTTTAAAACTTGTGTTGTATAAAATCAACATAAATTAGTAATCTGCGATAAAAATGTTATTTTGCTATTCATTAGATGGTATCAGATCGTGGAAACTCAGCACCGAGCGCCCATGAAAGCTTCCTGAGGCGAGCTCTTATGAGCAGTTGATGAATGTTGTTTGTTCACGCAGGATGCACTGAGCTGAGACCCCAGTCTATCAGAGTGAGTGATCTCGGGTCTCCGGGGAAAACCGTCTCCTGTGGCTCCACAGCCTTCCCGAGTGGGAACGTCGCAGGCACAATCACTTTTGATAAATGTATTAATAGCAAAGTTGAATATTGACACACAGCAAACCAAAACAAAAAAAAAAGAAACCTATTATACTGGACATAATTACACTGACGGTAAGGAGTACTGTTACACAATAAATACACACAGTTACACTTATTACACTGTAAATGTGGTTTGTTGTTTTGTTATCTAACACACCGTCTTTTGTGTGTGGTCTGTGTGGGTTTTGTGTAATTGTTTTATATGTTGTTAATTAAAATATATTTTGAGGTGCTGGTGCATATATATATATATATATATATATATATATATATATATATATATATATATATATATATATATATATATATATATATATATAAAGCTGGACAGGAACCCTGACCAGGGACCCGCTTGGTTCTAGTGTTAAAAGATGTTAGAGTTTATTTTATTGCAACCTTTAATTTATTGCAGTTTACTTTTATTTGCTCATTTGTTCAAAAAAAGATTGGTGAGAAGTAAAGAGGTTCAATAGAGTTTGAAAAAGAAATGTCTGCGAGTCTGGTTGAAGCGCGTGTATGCGGTTTATTTGTTATTTCGTAGATCAGGCCATTCCCTTCTTTGTCAAGGTTGACATAGTGAAAAAAAAAGCTACGGAGACATAAAAATACAGTTCCTTCACTTACAAAGTGGAAGAAAGCTGAAGCGTTCATATACGAGCAGATTCATTCTGGTCACAGACGAAGCTGGATTCCTTGCATGGGTTTTTCTAGCGTAGGTATAGTGAGACATAACACATTTTCCATGGCCATAATATTGTCCAAAATTATTGTACAGCGATGAAAAATGTTTTCGTCTTCATGACTGACATAGTAATAATAAAATGTAAGCCTTAAACAAACCCCAGACAAGAGTTTTATAAAATTTACTTTTGGTAAATTTTACAGACTGTAAATCCTCACTGGTTGCTCTTTACATCGCCCTTTTTTTTTTTGTTGCTATAAATTAAAATATTTAATGGATACAATGTCAACATAAACGGGGCACAGTAAAAGGTAAATACATTTGCAAATATCATAAAAGCATATCTCATTTACAATAGAACAGAAAAATATGTCAAGTGTTTAAATGAAAGAAATAAACCATTTTAGGAGAAAACACGATACTTTTGAACAAAATTTTCAGTTACCTTTGGTTAATGGACAGCCGATGTAGATACCTTAGTTACTTCCAACCCTCAAGTTGTTGCTGTTTTTTATGTCGCGTAGGAAAAGACACAAAAGAGTACTATTTGATCAGCCAACCTGCTCACACTGCTCGGTATCACCATTTCCTTTGACGTACATCCCGCTACTACGTCTTCTTCTTTGTTTCCATGATGAATTAAAGGCAGAATGCTCTACTGTCGGTGACAATGACTGTTGCTCAACTCGTATCAGCTCCAAGTCATGTAAGATCTGCTTGGTTTGCTCCATTGCTTGAATATAAATTCTCCTGGCGTCACACCCCTCAGAATTGTCCTGGGTAAAAAAAAATCAAACAATTCAGAGCAAAATGTTTTTGTTTGTTTTTTTTAACAGGTTGGAAATATGCTTATTTCTTCTCTAAAGTTGGACATTTCAACATAAGAGTCAATGGAGATGGACTCACCTTTGCAGACAGCCTCTAGTGGTCAGCCAGGAACTGCAACAAACCTCAGGTCCACGTTAGCCTCAGTCCGGAAGTTAAAAGTCCAGGCTTGCTCTTGAAACAAAAGAAAGCTCAGCATTGCAAGGCACAGTGCCACAGAAAATAACCTGCAGCACCACCTAGTGTTTGGTGGTGTAAAAACATAGTGACAGAAGCAACCGATAAGTATAAATGCCTACTACGGTGAAGATCCTATATCCAGCAAATAAAATCATAAATCACACTCAAGCATGAACGAGGCGTTTGGATCAGGTTTATTTTGACGGAATTAGACAGGCAAAGCACGCTATTTTCCAACAACCATCAAACACCCATTTACCACTTCCTCTGCAACAAATGGTGTAAAAATTGTGATCGCTTTTAAGAAAATAGCATCAAAATAATCAGAATTACTTGTTTGTTGTTGTGGTTGCAGCTCAGCATTTAAGTTAAGGGAGTCAAGGGGTGGCAAATGCACAAACACATCTAAAGAATATTGTAAGAATTGAGTATGTGTTGGTCGATTTGTCATGAGAAGTCAATGGCTCCTTTTTCCAAAGCAGAGGAGGATGTCAGTAGACAAAAGTGGAAAGAACTAAAGAGTTCAATTAAACTGACAGTATGTTGAAATATGTCAAATGGTTTTCTTTTAATCACTAAAATCAGCTGAAGTCGAATATGATCTCTGTGGTTTCTGTGAAATCCAGGAAGTTGTTATTTGCTTATGCTGTTTAACTCAGTGGTATTTATTCTGCAGCCAAGCAGCCCACTCCTATATTTAGTGCCAAAAAGTCCTGTAGACCGAGCAAATGATAATATTGTGATTCAAGACATTTAAATCCATGAAAATTACATTTTAAACAAGAAGCATTTTACCATTACACTATTTACACGTTTAAATAAAAAACAACCAAAGTAAAGGATCAGTTGAAAAATTCCTGGCTAAATTTTGAATGTTTAACACCGAAGAAGTCAACAAACTTGACAGGACGATGTGGGTGTGCGTTCATCAGAATTGACTGACAGAACTGGAAGCATTAAAAAAAGAAACACACACACACATAAACACAATATGATTTAACTGTATATAGAGACTGATTATTTCAGGGAAATACGTGACATCACCTTTTTCCAACAAGCCCTCGCCAAAAGTACAAAAAAAAAAAAAAACGGAAAAAAAAATCAAGGATAAAAAAATAAAGTTTATTTGTATCACACAATTCAACACCAAGGTGATTCAAAGTGATTTACAGAGACATTAAATCATCATCACATAGTGGGGAAAACAAAGCACAACTTAAAATTTGAACAAAAAGAAAGAAAAATGAACAAAAGATAAAAACAGTAGTTAAGATATGATCAAGTTTAGAAACTTAAAGCTTAAAAGTATCAGTGCAGATTTGTGTCTTTATCCAAATGCAGCTGAGAGCAGGTGAGTCTTCAACCTGGATTTAAATGAACTGAGTGTTTCAGCTGATCAGATTTCGGATTTCTGTGGAGCAGAAAAGCTAAAGGAAGCTTCTCCATGTCTGGTCCTGACTCTGGGAACTGATTAAAAAAACCGGATCCAGATGACCTGAGGGGTCTGGAGGTTCATACTGGGTCAGGAAGTCACTGATGTATTTTGGTCCTGGACCATTCAGAGCTTCATAGACCAGCATCAGAACTTTAAAGTCTGTCCTCTGACGGACAGGCAGCTGGTGAAGAGACCTCGTAGCTTGGACTGATGCGGTCCACTTGTTTGGTCTTAGTGAGGACTGGAGCAGCAGAGTTCTGGATGAGCTGCAGTTGTCTGACTGATGTTTTAGGTGGACCTGCAAAGATGCTGTTAAAATGATCAAGTCTACTAAAGCGCACCAACGCCTGTGACCTCGGCCATCCTACTTCATATCCAACCCAACGCCCCTCCTCAAACAGTTGGGTCCACAGGAAGGCAAACAAATGTCATTTGTCTACGCAAAGCCTGACAAGGTAATGATAAGTGAGGGTCTGAAATGAGCCACTCCCGAAGCGCTGTCACCGGGGTGGGACCCCACACCCCGGTGAGGGACCCCACACCCTGGTGAGGGACACTGCACTCGTGACGGACCGGTCAGTCCCTTTAGAAACTGAGTAAGGATTTGGTCCACGTTTCTAGCAGTACGTTGGATTCATTCTGAGTGAGAGTTGGATTCCACCAGGATTACATCTCTGCTGGTGTACCCCGGCTCTGGAAAACCCCCGTAACCCTGAATAGAAAGAAGTGGTTATACATATTGGATGGATTGATTGTTGCATACCACTTCTTCCATGAGTTTCTTATTTTAATATTCTTGTTGACGAAATAAAGGGTACCGAAAAGTATAATCACATGACAATACAAATGAGCAGTTGCCAAGATACAGTGGGAGGGTCATCTAACCCCACCCCCCCCCCTACTTAAGGAGTCCAGTGGGCAGGCCGTGCCAGGGCCTGCAACAATGGGCAAGAAGTGATTGCCCCAACTCTCATATTTCTATTTACTTGCTGAATGATAAATAAAAGAAAATGAGCGCATCGGTTTATTTTATCCCACATGCAAGTCTAGCAATACAGTAATATCGAGCAGTCTGTGTGACTCATGCGGTGAGGCCATGCGTGTGTGTGGGCGTGTTGTGGGAGCCCGAAAAGGGTCGACAGCAATATCAGTCATTTCGAAACAAAAGGCCTTCTAATTGAAAAATGCTAAACACAAGACTCCAGACTATACAAATCTGCAACTGAAGCATTTCAGTTGTGGCATTCCCACCAGAAGAAGAACGAAAGAAAAAGAAAAAAATCCCACATGATATCAGTGATAGTGATTCACGTTAGATGTTGGTAACCTTGGTTACGGAGCACCATGGCAAAGAGGAAGATTTTCAACACTTGGAGGCGAAAACAAAAAGGGATACGAGGACAACGAAGGGGCAAGAAGATGATAAAGAGTTGGAGATGAATACAATAACAGGAAAAAGGAGGGAAAAAATAAGTGTGGAAGAAGACAAATGTAGACAGATATGAAATAAGAAGGAAAACAAGTTCAAAACCACACATGACAGACGATGTTTGGAAGTTTGGCAGGAGTGTGATGAGCTGTCATGACTAATAGATAAGAGCTGGGATCAGGAATTCCACAAGATAATTGCTTTTCTCTTTGATTTGTTTTCCTCTGACTCGAATTAAAACTGCAACTTTTTAAAAGAAAAACAACCAACAAACATAAAACACTATCGTAAAGTTTGAACTGCGACATTACAAAACGGGGACCGAAGTGAGGCAGGAGTTGAGACGAAGGAGAGGGAGATGCACAGAAGGGGCCTTCAGCGCTTTGCCCTCCTGCTTTCATCTCTTTTTCCTCTTTGAGCATCCTCCAGCTCCGTCACAGTCGGCTCCCACAGAGCCCAGTGCTCCCGCTGGGGGCCCTGGAGAGTCAGCCCAGGACAAACCGCTGTCCCTGGAGTCAGGCAGTCGGGGGTGTGTGAGGCCCCTGCTCAGGACTTTGGGACGCTGAGAACTGAGGGCACAAATACCATCAGTAAGGAGAAAAAAAAGTTTAAAAAAATCATCAAATCATCAGGCGGTAAATTATGGATAAAATTTGGGATGCACAGTTATCTGTTCACAGACGTTTCTAATTCATTCAGATTAATTAAAGCCTGTCTAAATGAAACGTAGTGGTACACAGTGGTAGGCCACGTAAACTGACGGAGCGGGGTAGCGGATGCTGAGGCTCATAGTGAGAACGTTAGAGCAGAGTCAATCTCTACAGACCTCCAAACTTCATGTGGCCTTCAGATCAGCTCAAGAACAGTGTGCAGAGAGCTTCATGACTGGGTTTCCATGGCCGAGCAGCTGCATCCAAGACAAACATCACCAACTGCAAAAGCGTCAGATGCAGTGGTGTAAAACACGCCGCCACTGGACTCTGGAGCAGTGGTGACACGTTCTCTGGAGTGACAAATGGCACTTTTCCATCTAACAACCTGATGGACCAGTCTGGGTCTGGCAGTTGTTAGGACAACGGTACTTGTCTGACTGCATTGTTCCAAGTGTAAAGTTTGGTGGAGGGGGGATTATGGTGTGGGGTTGTTCTTCAGGAGCTGGACTTGGCCCCTTAGATCCAGTGAAAGGAACTCTGAAAGCTTCAGCAGACCAAGACATTTGGACAATTCCAGCTCCCAACTTTTTGGGAACAGTTTGGAGCTGGTCCCTTCCTCTTCCAACATGACTGTGCACCAGACCACAAAGCAGGTCCATAAAGACCTGAATGAGAGTCTGGTGTGGATGAACTTGACTGGTCTGCACAGAGTCCTGACCTCAACCCGACAGAACACCTTTGGGATGAATTAGACCAGAGACTGAGAGCCAGACCTTCTGGTCCAACATCAGTGTGACCTCACAAATGCACCTCTGGAAAAATGGTCAAAAAATCCCATAAACACATTCCTAAACCTTGTGGACAGCCTTCCCAGAAGAGTTGAAGCTGTTATAGCTGCAAAGGATGGACTGACTTCATATTGAACCCTCTGGATCAGGAATGAGAGGTCACTTAAGGGTCAAAGCAGATGAGGCAATACTTTTAGCCATATAGACTACCAATGCATATACAAATGAAATAATATTATATCTTAGAGATGATGTTTATTGCTATTATCCAGGAGAAGCAGCTGGAAAACTGTAGCTTCAAACATCTAGTCCTGTGTGTATTTCCTTACAGCTCATGTACCAAATTTAAAAAAAACTCCAGTCATCAATGCACTAGTTCAACCAGCTTTTGAGCTCAAGTGTTCATGCTGGCAGGACTAGGCTTCCACTGGAGCTCTGCAAAGTTGTACTTTGGCACTGGTAATTTGTGCTTAAAAGAGACAAACTATGGATGTCTGTTTTGCAATGTTAATTCAGTTACTTGCTTCTTAATTGAATGCATAGTTTGGTCAAAATATCATAGTCACACAGTCCAAAGGCATCCTTTTCCACGTCTCATCACAGCTCAGTTCAATTCAGATGGTTTTAGGGGCGGGGCCAGCCACTCCACCCCTTCTCCTTATTATTTTGGTCTTTTCATTTTTGTGGCAGGGTGACAGATTTCTAATGTGCCTCGATACAGAAGAAAATAGATTTTTTCATAAAATATCCTCTTTAAAACAAATATCAGCAAGCTGGCATGGTGAAAATTTCATTTTGCACTTCTATTCAGCTGGGTCCAGGTTGTGGGGACAGCAGTGCTCAGCAGAGAGATCCAGACCTCCTGGCGTTCCCGGGCCAGCTGACAGTTATAATGCCGCAGGGCCTCCTCCCGGTTGGACGTGCCCGAAACACTGCAATTGAAAGTTTATGCAGTAGTTTTGATACGTGTTCTGATTGAGGATCCACAGAGGGATGGATGGATGGATGGATGGATGGATGGATGGATGGATGGATGGATGGATGGATGGATGGATGGATGGATAAAAACACAAAAATGCAATGAAATCAGTGCCGTTGCTATGTTGACATTTCCAAGACTCTCATCACCAGCAATGACTGCCGTCCCCAAATTTACCAATTAAAAAAAATAATAATAATAATTTTTGTGTTTTTTTTTTGTTTGTTTTTTTTAAGCATCATGGATATCATGAATTCAAACTGACATTTAAAGGGTTAAAATCTTAAAGAATTATGGAATACTTGGTAGTTTTGAGCAGAACTGAAGCGGTTCAAGAGAATTAACAACATTTATTACAGCCACAATTATTAGCAAATAAAAAAACGATAAATGGCAGAAATGTACACAAATGGTCTGAGGGGAAGCAGAAGGTTCAACTGTACCCAAAGACAGCAGTGACGGGCTCTGAGTTGACCTCGAACGGTTCAGAGGCGACGGCCGCCGGACTGGTCGCAGGCCTGCAGCCTTTGACTGGAGGAAACCGAATCTGAAAACACCATCTTCATTTTCATTTTCAGCAGTGTTTGCTCCAGATATTGTTTTACCAGCAACTCCTGAAATGAAGATGGATGTTAACATCAGTTAGCCTCCTAGATTAACACAGGGAGAGCCAAGATGAAGAGATAGTACATACTAAGATAATAGAGCCATTGATCCTCAAGGAGGTTGCAGTAGTGGGTGAAAAGGTGGGTGTGCTCCAGCCGGCTTCCAGGCTTGTTTTCCCACTTTTGCATCTGCAGCTGTTCCGGTCCTGTCTGCTCAGAAGTCTAGCTTCGATCTGACATTACGGATGACGTCTCATAATTTGTCCAGTGCTTTTTATGGAGTCTATGTTGTGAAACTGAATTTCCTGACACTTTTACATCCTTTCGCTCATCCATAAAAGCCCTGAAGCCCCTCTAATACTTCCCCCCATCTTTCTGAGTCTTATTCAGACCATTTTCGGGACAGTTCTGAGGTGACCTGACAGTTTCTCAGATCATTTCTGACCTCAGAAATGGATCCACAGCTGTTACCTGCCAATTGCATCTGACAGGCACCCCGGTTTGCTGCCCGTCACATGTCCACAGAGCTAAGCAGATGCAGAAATACCAGATACAAACGCACGCATACAAGCGTGAAAACATCCACACTACAAATTAGATGTCAAAACAGAGGCACAGATGAATGAGAACAAACAGACATGATATATTTGCAGACTTAATGCACCTTTTCTACATCGGTCTCTCATCAGTAGAGGGAAAATACGATTGAAAGGACTCCTCGCTGCTCTGCTTGCAGTTCCCCGTTTGACTGGACGCCGGTATTTTCCATCACGTGTCAGAAACAGAAGGCAGCCTTTTCAACGTAAACAGTCAACGCTGCCCAACCAAGATTAAATAAAAGACTCAAGCTCCTCACATTTATCCTGAGCCGTTTTCCCAAACGTAATCAGTCACTGAAAGCAAGATCAATATTTCCATTTGCGTGATGGCTCGAGTGTATGTTTAGAATTACTTGAAGGATGGAAACGTGTAGGAGCTGGTGTGCGTGAGAGGACGGACACACTGGAGGAAAAGGGGAAGGACTGGCTACCTCACACAGCTCTCTGATGACTGTTATACAATCCTAATACAGAAAAAATTATTATTGATTCCTTCAGCAATTTACACTAGATTGCATTGTAGAAGTTTCAATATTTCTTCATAAATATGACCAAAAAATAATAATAAAAAACGGCTCCTGCAGAAGAAAAGGACGGAAGGCTTGGGGATCATTTTCCTGACAAAAATTATCCCACTTTTGATATCTACGTCCGTGAAAAAGATAAGAAACTGTTTCATTATGTGGCGGTGCAACGAGTTTGGCCCCCTTCCTCGGCCAGCTCTGGGGGTGATATTTGTTGATCGGCGGCAAGCTGTTCTTGAAATTCCTCCCTTTTCAACCCAATCTGTAAAACACATGCAGCCATAGATCAGAGGAATTCAAGTGCTCTATAGATCGTTTTGTAAACTTTTCTAGCCGGATGAGCATCAACTCCTCATCCGCTTCAGAAGTCTCTTTGTTTGCTCCATGATACACTTCTACAAATATGTCATTTTTATTTATTTATATTTTTTAACCAAATGTGGTGCAAACATAATCGCTTCGGTCTCTTTTATCCAAATCTCATTGTTACAGAAGTCTCGGTGTTTATTCAGATGCCGCTTTGCAATCCTAAACCGTGCTGCCATGTTTCTCAGGGTTTCTCTCAGCAACTCTCCCTGACAAACCACTTGTTTTTGTTTGTTTTGAATCAAACTATCACGAACTTCAACATTTAACATGCCAACTGAGGACATTTGTTCCCCCTTTTCTTTTCTCCTTGTTCGTGTGTTTGTAATTTCTCTCAGCGTTGCACGTTCTGACCTCGGGGTGAACTTTCTGGGACTCCCACTCCAGGGAAAATTGCCATATGTCCTGAATGTTTTCCACTTGTTAATAATCTTGCTCGCTGCAAGAATAAAAGATGGATTTTAAATAGTTTGGAAATAACTTCACAGCCCTTCTAAGTTGATGAAGCAACATTTGTTTCACCAGGTTCTGGGGATGTGTAATAACAGGGGTTCCCAAACTTTAGCTTCTTGCTCGTCAAGCCCGTCAGTGCCGTACGCAGGTCACTGTCAAAGATTTAAAGCCCCTGAGTTTGTCATCTCAATCAGCTCCTCCTGTGACTTCTTGGAGTATCCTTGGAGGCGTTCCAGGTGAGACCTGATCCAAGGACAGACGGAGCCCAAATCATCACATGGCAGCAGCTCCTGGTGAAGTAGTGGGAACATTTCTGTAACCCCGCCCTTTCGCTTGTTTGACCACATCTTTTGGAAAAAGCACTTGCACCTGCAAGTATCTAAGTGTCACGCCATTGCGTGCTTTGATTCAGTACATTTAGATGATGGAAAATGTATGCACGTTTGCGGCGCCACGTTGAACCATCGACGACCACCATCGTGGTCAACAACCACCATCAACCAAGAATCAAATCCTCTCCAATCACGATCTGTCTGACTGGCTGTTCCTATTATATTATTTCAAGTGATCAGATTCGATTTACTTCCTTGCTTATCCAATTACTAGAAATCAGATTTCATCATTTGTTTTTTATTCTCCTGCTAAACAAATAATGTAACATTACCGCTTCTGGCCACATGGGGGCATACAGATCTGCTATGTTGGCAAAAGGGCCATTAACAATACTGTGCTAATGAGTGGGGACGGTCCGGCGCTGCTGAGATTTTGTCCCCCTATAGGTGCATGCTGGATTTTTCAACTACACAAGTGGTATTGTCATAAAGAGCGACTTAATATGGCCTAAGCTACTGATTTATTGAAGCTGTTGTACTTTCTTAATTTTAAGACCTCGAGGAAATTTTCAACGCCTTTGATGACGTTTGAGGAATTCAAACATTGAGCCTCAGTTTCTCTGTCAAATGACAGGGCTTCAACTGAGGGTCGACGGTGGATAGATTGCACACCGCATGCCACAAACCATCAACTCAAAAGCATGCTAATGTGATTCACACGTACACGAACTAAATACAAATAGGCCTCAAATTGAAGCCAGCATACTAACGGCTCACATGTGACCCAAATGGGCGAAGAGCTGAAACTTACCAAAGAGCGCCAGATACGGACCCCATACAGCCATCTGGCGTATAAGACTTCGACCGTTACTACAAAATCTAATCAACATGTGTATATTAAGTTTCAGCAGGAATTTTTCAACATTTCAAGTTTTCCCAGCAGGAAGTGATCAAAACTTTGGACGAGCTGCCAGTGGAGCTCAAGATGAAGAAACGGAGACGATATCCATTCTTGTTTTTGGACCACTTAAAGATGCAAGTTAAATGGATAAAAAAACAAAACAAAACAAAAAAAAAACATCTGTTGAGCAAATGCAGCTTTTCCAGCTCCCCCGGAGAAACGAAAGGTGTCTCACAGAGTTCAGTCAGGCGTCCGGAGTTCATCTGGATTTCCTTTTATTCCCGCTTCTCCATCTCCACCAGTTCATCATGTAAATGAGGACGTCTCATCCATCACGGGACCGTTATGAGGCTGCCCAGGCGGCAATGTCATCTGGATGCAGATCAGAGAAAAGGAAGGGGATCAGTATCATGGGAACAGATGTGGTATCGTAGGTGGGAAAACATGTTCATAAGCCACTGAAAACCCAGAAATGCAAAACGTGTATACTCGCATGCGAGCCGAATAGTGACACTATCAGAGATAATCAGGCGTTTTTCACCCGGATCCGCATGTTTGGGAGTTTTCTTGATGAATATAAAGACAGGAACCTTCTCGTCAGTATGTTCTCTGAGCAGGTCTCATCCCTCAGAGCCGTCTCACTTCATTAAGCAGACCGGGAGTGACCTGAGAGCGTGTTTGTTCGTCTGTGTGCTTGTGGAAGTCCACAGTTTGCCCGGTCCTTGGCTTTATTTTAAATGGTCTGGAGAGAGTTATGGCCACAATAGCGAGAAGCCACGCAAGCGTTTGCTCCGTGCTGCAACACATCCAGAAGAAAAACCATCTCCAGCTTTTATCCATGTTCTTTGTGGTCACAGCGCTGTTTGGAGTATAGATGCCTCATCAACAAGGAATTCCACTTCCATTTTATCAATCTTTTTTTCTGTTTTTTCAAGAGCCCAGGAGCCTGTGAAGTAGTTTGCAGATGTGACATGCCTGCGGTGGTTTCAGTCTCGGTTTGGCCATTAAATATAGCAGATATTATGTAATGGGTTATGAGCGAAATTAAGGGTTTGGGAAACTTGGGAGAACAATGTAAACACCCACTCAGACGGATTAATTTGAAAGAATACTTGTGCTCTTTTGTTTTCCAACTCCGAATTTTATTTTTGGAGATGGTTTTCTTTTCCCTAATTTTTCCTGGAAAAAGTAAGAATTGCATATTTGACACCATGTTTTTGTCAGCGGGAGAAGAACATGTCATAACACAGTGGGTTAAGGGTTCATATGGGTTCTTCCCGTCCACCTACAGTAACATCGGAGGTTCTGTGATCTGTAGCTTTTTCTGTTTTAAGTCAAATCACTCCGACATCTGCCTGACGATTGTCCATCAAAGGGAAGTCCGTGTGACCATGTGATTGTGCTGCTTGGTTCAAACACATTCAGATTTCATTGAAAAAAACATGTCATTTAAATACCGGGGGTGGATGAGCCCCACTGGAGCTCCGTGTGATCAAATCTACATCAGTACCCCAAACTACTGCTGGTATCTAGTGGAGACCTGCATTAGCCGTTTCACTTTTAACTCCAACAACCTGTTTAATTGATGTCCCATTGAATCAACCAGAGTTTTCTTGTGATTTCAATCTCGCTGATTTCATTCACTTTAAACACCACAAACGAAGCGTTTGCTGCTCACCTTGTCGGCGCTTCAATCGCTCCTCGGCGTTGGTCTCTGACACAGTTTGGACAGAAATGAATCATAACACCCCACAAACTAACAATAATCTCTGCATCTGTCATACAAGCTCTCTTAACATCGTCTCCGTCAGAAAGATCTGGTTTATCTGGTTGTAATTTCACTGACAGTGTGGGGAGCGACGTTTCAAAGGAATGCTGCTTTGAGGGTGATTTGCCGCTGATAAGAAATGCTTTATGGGGCCTGCACGCGAGACTATGGTACATTAACTTCTCTACAATTAAAATGACTTACACAATCAGAAGTTACAAATGCCTCCAGGCCACATGTGTGCACTTATGTAAAAGCTATATACGGCTGAATGCTGCCAAATAAACTTTTGATTGTTTTCTCGATTATTTATTAACTTTATGACCCGTTCCATGTGCCGCTGTTCCGTATCCAGCCCTTCACTTGTGATGTTCTTTTGTTTAGAGCTCAGCAGGCTTGGCTTTGAAGCTCAGTCGCGGTCACGCCATAGAGTTTTATTTTACTCCAACACACTGAATGTGCTGAATCTTTTTCCGACTCGTGACAGGCCCAAACAAACAAATACCACTTCACAACAGGCAGATGGATCGTAACGTCACCCATTTTCTGCACAAGAAAATCACAGTGGACATAGACTGAGAAGCAAAAGAAAATATCATCAACTGCAACTTCGGTCCCATGATGCACTTCAGCTCATTGCTGGAGTCATAAATAACAGATGGCTGGAGCTTGATGACATTTGCCCATCAGGATTCATCTTCTTTTTTGACAAAATCTCAAATCCTGCAGTTTACACATTTTCACAAATGTCAACAAATTTGACATTTGGGGAAATGTCAAGGGCTCTGATAATAAGATGGGCGCTTGACTTTGTGTGGCTGCAGACCATGCCTGCTTCAGCACTGGCTCCGTCGCACCTGCTGGTTTTATTATCCTTAATATCAAATACAATTCTCAGCATAATTTAAGGTGTCCAAGAGTGCACCAAAGCTGCATCTGAGCTTAAGCCCGGGTCGCTCTGGGACAGAAGCAGTGGCGGGTGCAGGTGGTTGAACTGCCTCAGCGTCTCCTCTTGCGTGCTCTACTTCGTCAACCTTGGCTATGTAAGATGTCCCTGGACTGTTTCCCTTAATCATTTTCTAGTGACTGCATAGTCATAGAGTCAGTCATAGGCAGTATTGGCATTAGGCACTATCCATCGACTAGTAACACTGCTTCCTGAAGGTACCACACGGGAAATTGATTCCTTTGGAAATGTTTTGTCAAACACTTCACAAATGCACTTGTAACTTCACTTTGTTTGTCTTGTCCAGAGCGGGCTTGGAGGCATCTAGGATCAGTCAGTGGAAACGTTTATAGCGACTAGAAAAACCACGACTCAAAACCATTTTAATGATCACTGTGGGCTCCTGAACGAAGATGGAAAGTACCATCCGGACTGATATCAGCAACAAGTATGAAAGCCAGGCTCTGTGATGGCATACGAGAGCCCTCAGCAAAGGTCATTTACACTTCTGTATTACAGCATTAATGCAGAAAACAAAAAAAAAAGTACACTAAGATGGAAGAGAAACATATGCTGCCTTCAGGGCACCATCGTCTTTTTCAGGAATGTCCATGCATTTTTCATCACGACCGTAAAAAACCACGTTCTGGACACATTAAACAGGCCTGGTTAAGACGAGGGCACAGATACCGGACTGGCCTGCAGGAAACAACAAGCAGCTTCAGTTCCAACTCTCTTTAAAGAATAAAAAAGAATCACAGAGTCTGTTTGTTTAGCAGTTACATTTACCATATTGATTTGGGGTTGGGCACTGAACTGAAATAGTGTGAAACGACCCAACAATCAGTGGCAGTTTGGTTCACCTACTGCCAATGAAGACCACAAAGCCTCAGTGATGACTACTTTCATCAGTACTGACAGTGATTCCAATATAACAGGACGAGACGAGCGGCAGGCGGCATGTAATAACCCTGCCTCTTTGTGTAATAAGCTGATGTTGTTCTCGCGATGCATGACGCAAAACTGTGACACCGCGAAGAGGTAAGCACGAGGAGCACTGGGGAGGAAAACCGGAAAATGAAGAGATGGACTGAAGGTATGAAGACATTGATGAGTGAGTCTCCTTTTCTGCTTTCATCTAACTGGGCTAACATGATGAACTAGTTGCACTGCTCCCCCCTCGGCTTGCATCGCTCTCGGTGCCTCCTACACAGCCAACTACTGGGGCTGAAGCCCCTAATAAATCTGTGGGAAGAACAGGTGAGAGGGAGATGGAGAGCATGTGTTCACCCTGTTGCACTAATAAAGTACTGATGAGTCTTTTCACAGCACTGTTTCACAGCTCATCATCATCATCCAGTGAAAATAAAATACTAAGACCGAGGTAAAAGCCCAATACCAAAAGATGCGGATGCGGTGCAAAATATCAATAAAAACTAAATCTCATGAACCCCTTTTTGTTTTTTAAATTACAAACATATCAGATGTTGAAGCTTCATGGAAAACACTTATTTATATATTATAATATTTTGAATTTGATGGCAAGCAACGCCTCCCAAAAAAGGTTTGCAGGAATTTATTTATTTACAAGAAAAATTCAAATTGTTTGGAATTGTGGAGGTTTTACTACATACAGACAAAAATACAAAAAAATAAAAGATGGAACAAAAACTTCCAAAATTATTTTATAACCATTTTCACATTCATCTGGAGCAACAAATGGTTAACTAAGACCACTGCTTATGTTCTTGGCCTACATGAGGTCCTGCAGCCACTTTTCAGTTGCGCTGACGTCCGGACTTTGGCCCATTCCAAAACCTCCATCGTGTCATTATTCTGGCTGTATGATTGGGATTTCACCAAACTTTAGCCGCTGGACAGATGGCTTCACCTCCAGAATACTCCGGCCTCCAGAAAAGTTCAGAATTTACTCAATGGCTGTAAATTGCCCAGGTCTCGTGGCTGCAAAACAACAACACATCATCACACTTCCGCCACCATGCTTCATGATGGGTATGGGGGGTTTCTGGTGTTTCTGGTAAAATGTTTAGTTTTTGTAAAACAACTCCACTTTTGTCTCAGCTGTCCAAGGCACCGTTCCAGAAGTCTTGAGGTTTGTCAAGATGTACTTTTTGATCCTCAGTTGTTCTTCCATGTTCTTTTTACAAAGAACAGGCTTTCTCCTGACAACCCTTATTCAGTCTTTTCCTAATTGTATTGTCATGGATTTTACTGTTTATCATGCTCCGTGAGTCCTGTAGGGTCTGAGATGTAGCTCCTAATTGTTTTTTTATTTCTCTGAGCCTTGCAAGGTCTGACCTTGAGGTAAACTTGCAGGGACCTCCACTCCTGGGAAGACTGGCAGCTGTCTTGAATGTTTTCCACATGTAAATATTCTTTCTCACTGCAGAATGTTGAACTTCAGCAGTTTGTTTGAAAAAAAGGATTTTCTAACCCTTTTCAGATTAATATGAAGCAACAATTGCTTGTCTGAAAACATTTCTTATGTCTTTCCCCATTGGCATTGCGTTACCATACCAATTTTATTTTTAAAACAACCACAGGTAAAACTTTGGCCCTTCTTGCAGATGGCCTGAGTGTTGTCAGTCCAGTCCAGGTTCTCATTTAGGTGAACACCCAGGTACACTTCCAATCTCAATGTCGTTTCCCTGGATGTTCACCGGTGAGGGAGGGGTGGCCTTGCGCCGGTGAAAGTCCACCACCAGCGATGGATTTTATCGGCATTAATCTGGAGGAGGTTCAGCTGGCACCAGGCCACAAAGTTCACAGTACTCATTTTTGTTTCCGTTGTTGATGAGACCAACAATGGCTGAGTCATCCGGGAACTTCTGCAGGTGCGTTTGTTGTGCGATACGATACGAGACCGTGGACCGACTCACTCCAACATGAAGTCCGCTAGACCAACCGAAACGGCACAAAATCAACACGTGGATCAATGTTTCAAAAAAGCTGCCTGGAAGGAACCGATTTCACATTTATCAAAAGCACTAAATGACAGACAGGACCGAGCAAGAGCCCTCATTTGGTTGTCCAATCTGAAATCACCGTCCAACTTAAAACCCGGATAAGTAAGTCAGTTTAACACCTGTTGTCAGGGGTCCCAAATATACTGGGTTGGACTCACAGGAGCCTCTTGGTCTTGGTTTTCTAAAACTAAGACCCACTATGATCAGCTGACATTTATTATGTTCCACGGTCACAAAAACAGGATTAAAATAGAGTTTACTCATTTCTACATGACTTTAAATATGTGCATCCGACTCGAATCTGGAGTTTCTGGTGCAGACTGAAGCCATGAGTGTATTGCCCCCGTCCCTCCCACCCACCTGACCGACCGATGGCCCAACAGAGTCCGACTTGACGCGCTCAGCTTCTCTCGACTACTGTTGACAGGCGGCTGCGTCCTAGTGTGTGCCACGATCTATCTCTCCAGCCCACGCAAATCTGTCACATTCCCAGCGCTGGCTGAAATGTCAAACACGAGAAAACAAAAAGGGGGCAGACGCAATGGAGATAAAAGCAGGGACAGGCCTAAATAGGCCAGAATATCGCTCCCATGTAGCTCACAGATGTTTTTAATTGTGTTTCACGTGTCAGCTTCCTCATGGTTGGAGTTAACAATTAAAATTCCAACCCAAATATTACTACAGTCATTAAATATACAATAAATAAGATATCAAGGCAGTAAATCATGACATGAATGCCTGAAGCTCAGGTCAATATTTTCATTTCAGAAACTGATCAAATCAGGGTTTTTTTTTTGTTTGGAGCAGCTCAGGAGCAGATTTTTTTTTTTCAAATATCCACAGGATCTGTCAGGTGTTGCATTCAAAGAAACTACAAGCGACTGCTATGGTGTCATCAAATGAAACGAGTGAGGGTGAACTGTGACGCGACTGTGGCCCTGCAGGGAACCCTCAGTGGAGATTTGGTGATGACGCCGTACGCAGTGATAAATCTGCAGCGTGACTTGCTTTCCGAACATCTCGATGCCAGGCTTCTGAAACTTCTCTCCTCCCTTTTACTGGATTGTACCTACCTGGATTGATGAGCTGGAGTAATGATTTTCTCCGAGAGTGATCGTGCTCATCAGTCAGGCACCGGCAGTGGGATTCCTGCCTTTTGACACAGAACTGATGACTCACTTCAGTCACAACAGACTTCCATTAACCAAAATCTGTACAAGTAAGAAAAAAAAAGGTTTTTCATTAAAAGGAAACTTTAAATCTGAAAAGTTTTCTAAAGCAAGTTGCTTTTACCAGTCTTAACAGTAACAGATGGAAATGTTAGGCTGTGTGTGGTTTTTGAGTTTGAGTAAAGGCATCCGTGTCTTAGAACCTCCACGTGTTTCCCAGCGCTCCCGCTCTCTCCCAGTTACTGTGCCACTTTCCTCAGCCCCCTGTGGCCTCATTATCACACCGACCGAGACACTGCCGCCGTATCTGAGAGAAGACGCAACGCAGCAGACACACACCGCCTGACACAGCTTCGCTTCACACACACCTGCTTTGATCCAAAACTCAGACTGGTGAAGTCCGTCCAAAAGCCAGAAACACAATCAAAGTAATAAAGTCATCACACGATAAATAGCTTGTGTTAAGAGCTGGATTATATAACTTATATCAACCTCCATAAAAAGAAGAAAAATATAAATTCAGTCTGAACGTTTGGACGTTGGAAATGATGTAACACACGTATAAATAAAACGCTCAAAAAGTTCTGAAAATGTCTTGTTTTTTGTACATTTTTACGTAAATATGTTGTAACATTTCTGGACATATTTTTTAGCATTTCTTCATAAGCAAAAGGGCGAAAACCAGTAAATTTCCAATCAATTTTTGTCAAATTGTATTTTTTATTCTCATCAGATAGATCGATTTATATTTCTGAAGTCAAAGCAAAAAGAAATGGTCTAAATTTGTTCCTATTTTAAAATGACACTTTATGAAGAATATTGATATAATTGTTGAATATTTTCCCTCCAAACTAATAAATCAATTTTAGTCTTCATTCTGTTTCTTAAATTTGGTTCTGTTATTTGTGTCGCTACTTCTAGACAATAAAAACCCTCGTCCAACAGTCCACATTCTGCCCCCAGTGGAGAACTCCGGTATTACACGTAGCGCCGACAGCGTGCTGAAGCGAGAAACATTCACAGCACAGGTGAATGTGTACACCACCAAACACTAACCGCTTGGTCAAACTGCAAGCATGCTCCAAGCTTAACGACTATTTTGGTAGGTGTCTAATCCGTTGATTATTTTTTTTAAGTACCTGTCAATCACGATAAGTCAGATTTCTGTCACGTTGTCATGTCATGTTCATCATCTGCGATGGGTAAACTAACAAACATTACAGGCCAATTACACAAAGACTGACGTTGACAATGTTTACAGTATAACCCCAAAAATAGTCGCCGCCAGGAGGACTCGAGTGTGAGTGACACTCATGAAGGAGCTCACGTAACCATAGTTACCCTCGTAAGCTCTGATATCATCAATTACATCAACTAACTGTTGCAGCAGCGCAGAGGCATCTGAGGACCCGCGATTATGAGTCTAAGATGCTCCGTTGACCTGCTGCCAATAACCCTAATTAATTTGCACGATGCTCCTGCAGTTGTTTCTTTCAGTAACGTTTACTTTCCAACCTCGAGACGTGTTGCTGCCATCAAATTAAAAACGACCTAAAATGGTAAAATGTTTAAACATCTGCCGTCGGCTTAACGAGAACGCACCTTTAAAACCGTCTGCTTTCAGCATTCACAGCATAGCTTCGTAACTCCCATGCCTCTTGTTCGGGCGGGAGTGTACGCAAGCACAATATTTGACAGTCATGTTGGCGCACTATCTCTTCAAATCTGTGACACGCAGATTTCAACTTCATAATTAGTGGGGCCGACAGGTTAGCCGGGGTCAACCACTAATCTCAGTGCTAATTAAAATCTAGCTTGTGCAGCTCATCAAAACAATTAGTGGAGAACAATAATGAGAGGACTGATGGATTTCATGAGGGAGGGGGATAGATGTGAGAGGAGAGCAGTGAAATAAATGAGGAGGCAGCAGCTCCAACATGCTTGTGGGGCTATATAACAGCAGAGGTAGTAAAACGGCGAGACGTCCCAACCTGGTACAGGATGATAGGGTGAGACAGAGAAGGCGGGAAAGGGAGATAACATTGTGATGAACATTGAGCCGGGAGCCCAGAGTAACAAAAAACATGAGTGCTCCCGGCCTGACAGGTTCGGAAGACCGAGGCTGGGACACTCCAGAGCGAAAATAGAACAGTCCCCGTCTTTCTCTGCGGCTCGTATCCCTCTTGCTGTTGCCCTCCCTTCCTCTCACGCCAATTTCTTGTTCTTCCACAAAAGCAGCCGGCTGCCAAAAAAAGAGTTCCCTTGCTCTTGAGGCGACGCGGCCTTCGCCAGAAAGGCGGAGGAGGGAAGGAGGAGGAGCAGAGGGGAGGGAAATTGGATGGCAAAAGCAGACAGAGAGAAAGAGGAGCAAAAGTAAACAAGTGCAGATGGTGTAGGTGTTCTTGCGGGGTGATTCCTTCCACCGCTCAGACGACAGAGGGACACAGTGGAAACCTCCTTCCATCTTCTCTGCCGCTTCGCTCCCACAGCTCAGGGCAGCATCCTCCGAGGAAAATCTACCTCGCCTTGGAATCGGCTGGCCATCTGTCTCTCACGCTCTGCCTTTACAAGCACACACTCCCATGCGCCTCCTCTTCCTATAACATACAGTCTCACATGTACGTGATCTTCATCTGGGCTTCAGGAGGAAGATGGTTCATGACACAGACAGCAGTGCAGACTTTTCCCACCTGGAGCCGACTTGCACAGAAACGACGAACACATCACAAAATGTCCAAAAGTATCAAACACGCTCAAAGTGGTCTAATAATGCTTTTATGTGTCTTCTGACTAATCTAACTAAAGATGACTTATCTTATATATGTATTTTTATATATAGCACAAGTTCTCTATGACATAAAGGGTGGAACTTCCTTGTATGGTCATGTTCTTCAGGAACTAGAGCATAAACAAGTGAAAGCTCCAGCGGTCATTTAAACAGTGGCTGATAATAAATGTGCAGCCAGATTTGAATACATTCTGTTTTGACTTTTCATTAATTATTTTGATTTTGCTTCCTAAATGTTTTTCCTTGAAACGGGAAACCTGGCTGACCGCGCATTTCAGGTATTGTGGTTGTTCGCGGGAATCTTGATAATGTCTTGATATGCAGGAGCCGTGCACGTTCATGCGCCGTTGGATCTGCCCACCGGAAAGTGTCTAGCAATATGACCGATCAATAATCACTCGCCAGTTTTCAGGAGGATCCTCTTTGTGTGGTTCTCAGCCGTTTGTTGATCTGAAACAGGTTTAGTGAAAAGGTACTCCAGAAGGATAAAACTTTAAAATTAGATGGCTGTAAATGAGCATAATCTGGCCACTTTTAGAGAAAAAAAAACGCGGCATCATTTTCGTCACCGACTCAATCAGCCCAATGACTTCTAAAAAGACTTTGACTTTAAGAGAAATATATTTATTACTCAGGGTTGTGCGCATACAGGCTGTGTATTCCTGATATCTCATCTTGAAATAAACATCAGAAGAGCAACTGTAATAAAGCTAAGGTAACTTCAAGTAAGGGAGGGATGGTTCTGGTGGGATTAACTTTACGTAGATCGTGTAGAAACCTGCAAACTGACCTTACTTTTTTAAGTTTGTTTTGTTTTTTTTTCCCCTCCACACTCAAGCTCAAAAACATGCAGGCTTCCACTGCCAGACCCAAGTGATGGGAACACGGGAGCTGGATCCCAGTGATGGGAGAAGATCGGTTCGCCTGGAGAACATCATCGGTCCGGTTCAGCGAAGTGGTCAAGACAAAACACTGAAATACTGCTACATATGTCCCGCTGACTGCCTTTGGTGCATATTTCCTCCTAAAGACATTTATACACCTGAACGTCAAAATGACTGCTGATCCTGATAAACTGCATCTGTAGAAATGACAGTTGAGGTAAGACTTAGCTGCGGATATAGAGAGAGGCTGGCGTTACAGATTTACTCCAATCAATGCAGTTTATAAGCTACCAAAGCTTTGGCATCTATTTAAATGGCAGCCAGGAACAGCTGAAAAATAGCACTAATAAGCCAGGCCGAGTCCGCACATCTGGGGAACGCAGTTTATGCCTTTTTTATCAGGTGCTTTGCTGTCACGGCGTGTCCGTGACTCCGTCCAGGAGCAGCCGACGTAGCTCCTGAGGGTCCGTGATGGGCAGCGAGCAGGTGAAATCCTGGCAGACGTAGGCTGTGGCGACACCACCCAGCTGGGACATGGAGGAGAGGACGGGCAGGCGCTGGCACAGGAAACTCTCTGGATGTCCATCAGTGAGCATTAAAACCTGCGACGCAGCACAGAGACAGTAGAGAGGTTACCAGAGGAGTCCTGCTTCACGTCTTCTAATGTCAAACAACAGCAAAACCAAAAAGATGAACTTTTACTCAAGGACCTTGAGTGGTGGCAGCTTGAAAACAATCAAAGACCTGTTGTCAGTCCTGGACCGGCATCACGAGCCCTGATAAAGACCCACTTGAAGCCCACAATCCCTAGTGGTAACTGTTATTTATCATCATTTAAAAAGCCACTTCTTTACTGTCAGAAGCAACATGTTTTAGTTCAAATGCATCAGACCGAGAGTCAAACGCTGAACTCTTTCTTTTTAAAGCCGTCTCAAAATATATTCTACAGTTCTACACACTGACCCCAAACACTCCTACCAAGATGACAGATCCAGTTGTGGCTCATTGGATGCCATGGTCTCATGCACACAGTCCAACAGAGGCGCTGGTGTGGACGGACACGTGTCCCGCCTGCAGGACAGTCTGCTCTGACTCTGATGTCAGTGCTTCCCTGTCACTCCAGTGCATTTTCGCTGGATCGAGAACTATTGACGGCTTTGTGAATATGGTTCATAATCACAAACCAGAGAAGGAAGCGGGTGCAGTGGCTCAGCGTTGGTGTTGTCTGTCTGGACGCCGTCGTGGACAGGCAGCAGAGTGATGTTAAATAGAGCTGCTTTGTCTGCGCCTCCGGCAGCTTCCTGTCAAACGTGTCAGTCTCTCCTGGACCGGCATCTCCTCGGGCTCACGGGGGAGTGAGAGATGAGAACATAAACAGACAAAACTGGAGGGAGGGAGATGATGGAGGAAGAGGCAAGACCAGGAGAAAGGCTGAGCCGTGGATCTCACATATGGTGAAGCTTTGAGAAAAAACCCTTAGAGAGCTGCGAACAGTCACGATCCCCAAGGGGCTGATCAGCTAGCTCCCAATCAGAATTCCTTCCTCATTGTTCAAACTGAGCGCGCTGTAACTGCCGTGTACAGGAATGACAGTTATAAACATTCACCTTGAGAAAATCCTCTTGGATGGAACGGGTCAGGTTCGTAGCCATTCCCACCAGTCCCAAATGAAGCCAATCAGTCGCAGTAGGGCAGGGGAGGGCGTTAGGCCATGACTCCTGCAGATACAGACTTAATATTGGAGGTATCCCCATCCAGCCTCTTCTGCGTCTGTGGTGCCAACCCCCTGGGAATCATAATCTCAATCTCTATATTGAAGAAAATGGCTGACCAGGCTACGAACGAGACTCCAGCACTCTCAAGTGCTTCACATGACTCCACTACAAAGAAGTAGAAAATATCCATCCATCCATCTTCTTCCGCTTATCCGGGGCCGGGTCGCGGGGGCAGAAGTCTAAGCAGGGATGCCCAGACCTCCCTCACCCCAGACACTTCCTCCAGCTCTTCCGGGGGAACCCCGAGGCGTTCCCAAGCCAGCCGAGAGACATAGTCTCTCCAGCGTCGCCTGGGTCTTCCCCGGGGCCTCCTCCCGGTGGGACATGCCTGGAACACGTCTCTAGGGAGGCGTCCAGGAGGCATCCTATACAGATGCCCAAGCCACCTCAGCTGACTCCTCTCAATGTGAAGGAGCAGCGGCTCGACCCCAAGCTCCTCCTGGATGACTGAGCTTCTCACCCTATCTTTAAGGGAGCGCCCAGCCACCCTGCGGAGGAAACTCATTTCGGCCGCTTGTATCCGTGATCTTGTCCTTTCGGTCCGGTACATCGACCGCATGACTGCAGATGCTGCACCAATCCGTCTGCCAATCTCTCGCTCCATCTTTCCCTCACTCGTGAACAAGATCCCGAGATACTTAAACTCCTCCACTTGAGGCGGGACATCTCCACCTACCTGGATTGGGTAAGCCACCCTTTTCCGGTCGAGAACCATGGCGTCGGATTTAGAGGTGCTGATTCTCATCCCAGCCGTTTCGTGCTCAGTTGCAAACCCTCCCAGCGCATGCTGTAGGTCCTGGCTCGATGAAGCCAACAAGACAACATCATCTGCAAAAAGCAGAGATGAAATCTTGTGGTTCCCAAAGTGGACCCCCTCCGGTCCCTGGCTACGCCTAGAAATCCTGTCCATAAAAATTATGAACAGAATCGGTGACAGAGGGCAGCCCTGCCGGAGTCCAACATGCACCGGGAACAGGTCTGACTTATTGCCGGCAATGCGGACCAAACTCCTGCTCCGTACGTACGGAGACCGAACAGCCCCTAGCAAAGGGCCCCGGACCCCGTACTCACGGAGCACCTCCCACAGAATACCACGAGGGACACGGTCGAATGTCGTCTCCAGATCCACAAACCACATGTAGACTGGTCGGGCATACTCCCATGAACCCTCCTGCACCCTGCAGAGAGTATAGAGCTGGTCCAGTGGTCCACGACCAGGACGAAAACCGCATTGTTCGCATTTTCAGTTCTTTATTTTCTACTTCCACGTCCTGGTCGTGGAAGTAGAAAATAAAGAACTGAAAATATCCCTTTTACATGTGTTGTGTCACGAGTAGCAGAAATTAAAGTGCTCTTCTGTTTAAGGTGGTTGAAAAGGTGGTGCGTTAAAGACTTACTGTTGAATTAACACTCAATATTCAGGTTTTATTGCTCCTCAAATAACATCACAGTTGTTGAAAAGTCTACAAAAGGGTGAGGATAAATTGTCTCTCAGCTCTCTGCCGTCTCAGACAAAGTACACAGAAGCTGACAAAACATGACAGCAGAGATGACCAAGTCAGTTGTTGATTTATATCCTTTTCCTGGAAATGACTAAAGAAAAAGAAGGAATAGGCTGCCTGTGTTTAATTTTACAGCACTTTTTATGAGCACGTTTGCTCCTAATTACCCTTTGCAGTCCACAAACATCTATTTTTGGTATCAAATCAGAGTCAAACACTTACACTGTCGAGCGCTGTTGACCTGCACTTCACTCATGACTGCAGGGTGTAGCTCTGATCAACAGATGCTTCTACACGTGGCTTCATGGAAGCGACGGTGCTGAAACCTCAAGTAATCCAATTTCTGAACTCACTTCTATCAAAAGTTTACAACTAGTCATTTTCAGACACATGCAGAGAAACAATATACACATGCAGCACAAGCGAAGGAGAAAAAAGCTCAGCATTAATCCTGTAAAGTCCGATTCCATTAAAAACAAAACAATACAAAAGAACATATAAAAAGAAACCTAAAAGGATTTCCAACAGCACCCAGCTTACTGTTGGCTCAAGGCTAAAACTCCACAGATTGTAACATGTGAGGATGATCACTGTGACAAAAGTGATCTTGGAAACCAGTTGTAGAAAACCGAACACAACAACTTCACTTTCTACGGCCCAAAAATAGTCTTGGGGTTCTGGAGATGTGGCCTCACGCCAACAGCAGACATCTCAGCAGCTGTTCCGCATGTGCACAGCCCTCATGCTGAAGAGGTCGATTGACAGAAATGCATCTAAAACAGTTACTGTTGAGAGGAAATGAAAGACTTTCCATCCATTTATCCATTAACTGCCTTTTATCTGACTTCAGATGGGAGGGGGAAGAGCATAAGCAAAGACGTCCAGGCCTTCCTCTCCCAGGCCACCTGCTCTAGCTCCTCCGTGTCAGTACTGAGACGATCCGGAGTCATCCGAGAGAGATATTCCGTCCAGTGTATCCTTGGTAAGCCATGGGACCTCCTACTGCTTGGACATCCTAACTAGATGCCTGCACCACCTCAACTGACTCATCTTGATATGAAGGAGGATAAAGAAGGTAAAGAAGACCACCTAACTGGACCCCCTCTGTTTCTGGCTGGGTACAATCCATCTTCTATAGCCGCTTATCCTTTGCAGGGTCCCGGGGGTCTGCCGGAGCCTATCCCGGCTCATTACAGGCGAGAGGCAGGGGTCCACCCTGCACACGGAGCACTTGGGTGATGTCGGGCAACCACTGACCTGACCACATCTGCAAGATCTACCTTCTCGGATGCTCCTCCCAACATGACAGGCACGTGTCCATTGTTTAATACAAGCACATCCAACCTTCTTCAATCGAATCAGTTGTCTGAATTACCCTCACAAGCCTTGTGACACCACTTAGTCCTCTAGTGGGAGAAAATGGTATTACAAGGCTTGGTGGCGCATCTCCACTCATTAACACAGTACTTCCAGTAGCTCCGTCATCACAGCTGATCTGTGTCTGTGTGTTAAGGGAAAAGAAAGAAAAAAAAAAAAAAAAACAGTGGATCACAGGTGACTTGGATTTTGCCTTCACCACGAATCTTAAAGGAGAAACTCCTCCCAGGCCCCCAGAGGCCTGCCGCCCAGCATTTACCCAGGCTGCCGTGCAGAACTGTCAGCGTCTCCTCATCCCGTCTGTGAGCCTCATGTTCTGAATCAGTGGCAGCCCCAGAAAGCCTCAGGTGCTCCACTAGGCCACCTAGAAGAAAAGAACTTCCATTGCTCATCCCGTGTTAATGAGGACTGTCCTCGGAGTAGTGAGGCGTTTCTGTTTCTTCAGCTCACTGTGCTGTGTGGTAAATAAACTCCTGTCCTGCGGGATGATGAAGTAAATCCATCCTTCCTCATCTTATCATAATCTGTAAAGTGATACCAGTGAACCTGTGAGACACAGCTCGGAGCGTAAACAACTGTACTACTGAAGCACAGGAAATGATCGCTTCAGCTAAACATCATTAACAAACATGCAAACAGATGACTGCTACGTGGTCGTAATGTAGTTATGATGGCATGCGCGTTGCTATGGAGGCAGAGGGGGGACGCATCTTTTGCTCTCTTTTGTCTTGGCTTCTTTTTGCGCTCAGGTTCATGCGAACTGTCCCCGACCACATCCAGTTACCCCCCCCCCCCCCCCCCGATTCAAAGGTCATTTGGTAGCCTGTAGCTTGTGTGAGAGAGGTAGCGGGACATAGAGAGACTAGATTATGTGTGAATATATACACAAGATGTGTGAATGTGACGAAGTGAAAGCAAAGTGTGTTGCTTAAACGTGTGAGTGTCTGTGACGTTGCAGCCGACAGCACAGTTGGCTACAGATGAGAACGCAGACTCCCACAGGGTTAATCCCCTCATACCGGGCACCCCTGAAACACACACACGCACACACACACCGGTCCCACCGGTTGAATGTCCCTGCACTGACAGCTCCCTCCCACTCTTCCTCTCTCCTCCTGCCAAACCACCTCAACTGCGACACTTAAAAAGAACACTGCGTACCTGTGGTGACAGTTACTCACAAACACACTCAAATTTAAGAGTCATCTTAACTCACAACCCAGCTCTCTTGGACACGACTCTCGGAGCGGCCTCTCTCAGCGAGGCGGACAATCAGAGTGAATATATCCAACAAACACTTTTGAGAGATGATGTCATACCCGAGGAAGACTGATGACAGCGCCTGTGAGTATCCTGCTGTAGTCAAGCGTGAGAAAATTTACTTTCTGCATCACACACTCACACAAACACACTAACATGCAAGCAAAGGACCTGCTCAGTCACCATAACAACCTTGCATCTGGACTGTCGCCGCGGGACAGGAGCAGAAACACACACACACACACACACACACACATTCAAACTGAGACATGAAATCTGTTTCAAAGGGAGTCGGTGCAGCAGGGCCATGAGTGCATAATCAGTCAACCGCTGACGCAAAGCTGACCATCGGATTCATTCGCTCATCTGAATTTTCACCCAGAGCAGTAGAGGGGAGGGGATGCGACAGAAGGGAGATGTGTGAGTCGTGCCAGGAAGAAAAACACGGGAGGGGAGGGAACAGCTAATGATACTAAAGGAATGGCAAACTTGAAGTGCGAGACTGATTTAACCACTACGTCTCCAGCCAGAAAGCAAGTTAGAGAGTCATTGTTAGGATGTAATTGATGGAGATACTTTTCAATACTCACAGAAATGTCAGAAAACTAATCCCAATTTCAATGGTAATGGTTCAATGGTAATCTCCTTTTATCAGAATTAGAAAAGGAAAACTAAACTTGTTTGGTAGATTTCATGTCAGATGGCCGTTTGATCACAACGTTGCATCAGACCTTTAAAAAGTGGGAAACATTTAAGATTGTCAAATCTACCCCAAGTTCAAACCATGCAATGCTCAGAGAAATAAAATAACAAAACAAAAACTAATGCATTTATTTCAGACCCCAGAGACCCCTGCTGAGCATGTTAAATGTTCAAGCGAATAAGTGGAGTTTGTTTGGAAGGGTTGGCAGAAGAGAAAGTCCATTTTTGTCTAATAATAACTCGGGGAACACAGCTGAGGTGCAAAACTGCATCCAAACAAACCATCAGACGTCTGGAACAAATGGAAAAATTAGATCAAATTAGACGTCTGGCTACATTGTACAGTGTGTCAGCTGCTAAGCACAGTGGTGGAGGGATGATGATATGGGATTTTTTTTTTTTTTGCACGCAGTACTTGGTTACCTTGCCGTCACTGAGTCGACCTTTAACTCCTCTGTATACTGACTTGCTGCCAAGTCGCCTGTGAGACCATCGGGCCAACAGCTTAGGTTTGGTCAAAGTTGAGCCATCAAGCAACAGAGCGGAAATGAAAACGGTTCTTGTTTGTCCGACCTTTTATTTAGCAAATTTCACTGACATTTACTGAATGAAAGGTGATGTATGTTGCTACGGTAGCGGTTGGTGTGGTGGTGGGAATACAGGTAAGAGAATCAAATAGTTCTGTGAAGAATTGCTCGCATGTAAATTCAAGGATAAAAGCAAATGCACTACTGTGCAATAAATGGAAAAAAAGCCCAGTAAAAAAGAAACATGCCCTGATCTCCCTTTGGAGCAGGAACGAGGGCTCCGTCCTACTCCAGCTTTGTCCTTTGTCACACCGGACACCTGTTCTCAGCGGCTGACAGCCTCTACAGGACCATCCTCACTAAATCAGTGGTGTCTGAAGCAGGCCATGAGGACGGCTTGGTGTCTGAGCAGAATTAACGGCCTCTGTCTTCAATCAGTCCCTGACACCTACGACATACTTCACGAGCGTACGTTGCATTCACAATGAAAAGGAACTCTCGTTTGTTGAAGCTGTATAAGTCACATCGAGTTAAGACGCTAAAGCGATCAAATCTGACATATTAGGATTACAAGGACAAGGCCAGGTCCTTGAATTATTCCAGATGTATCAGTTATATACTGTATAAATCTTCTGCTCCACTTCAACAAAAGGATGTTGATGTTTCAGAATGCCATTACCCCACCGATCCAGTCAAAGGTTAATAAATTCTTGACTATTGTGCAGTGGTCCGTCTGGAAGTGTGCGTTGTTAATGTCTGCCCGTATAGCTCCCACCACAGGGGCTGTTCTCTGAACGAACGGCTGACGTCGTCCATGGATGTCAGGCTAATGAAAAAAAGGCGTGTCCGTTTTACTTTTTTCTTCCCTATATTTCATGGTCCATGATGAACCATGACCCTCAGCTGGAAAAGGGTGGAAAGCCCTCTCCGGTTCAAAGATCAGATGCTGCTCACTAGGAGGAGTTGAAGTGTCTCGGGGTCTTGTTCACGACTGAAGGAAGGGTGGAGCAGGAGGATGACAGGTGGATTGGTGCAGCTGCATCGGTCTGTCGTGGTGATCAAGCAGTTAAGGCGAAAGATCGAAGCTTTCCATTTACCAGTCAGTCTACGTTCCCACACTCACCTATTGTCATGTCACGAGCTGTGGGAAGTGACTGAAAGAACGTAATTGCAGATACAAGTGGACGACATTATTTTCTTCCACAGGGTGTCTGGGCTCTCCCTTAGTGACGGCGTGAGAAGTTCAGTCATCTGGGAGGGTTTAGAGTGAAGCTGCCGGATGAGGTGGTCCGGGCATCGGGTTAGGATTCACAATTCAGATCTCAAGGATCACGGCTGTAATCATCAGTGCTTCCCTTTATACATCTCCTGCTGGGTTTTAATAAACTATTATTTAATCAATTTATCAAAAGGGATGGAAACTAACAATAAATCAGTGTAAATCTTTATCCTGTTCAGACTAATCGACATTTTAAAAGACTTCCACAGATGTTTATGTCATGAAATGGTTCTGTCTAGGATAAAGAGTCAAATAATTGTTTTATAATTAAATGTATTATTACATCTATTATTATACATATTATAGTTGTATATATATCTGCACATATTGATGATACATGATCATCTACCAATGTGATAAATGGCTAAAACAGCACCTTACACGTCCAACAGTACTTTGAAATGACTGGATGTACTAAGTTACTCCTTACTAAAGAGATTAGATCTAATTTCAGTCCATTAGAGCTTCGTTGTTAGGGCGGTTCTGCTAAAATACAGATGAACTTTAATGACCCCTGAGAAGCTGGAGATAACCGTCTGTAACTGTGAGATTAAAGTCAGCTGGACTCCATCTGAGGTGTTTCATTAGCTCAGAGTCAAACCGCGAGCCAGAATAATAAAGAAATAAAGAAATAAATGAATAAGGACTAAAATTTAGTTTCCTTCCATGCCATCATAGGAAACTGTGGACTTATGTTTGTGTACAGAAACTGAGTGTTATGTCACAACCAGCTAGAACAGGAGAAGTGACGCGTCACACGCTGATGGAAGTCAGTGTTCTGACCCAGGTCTCATCTCAGGCTGCCTGTCACTGTGCTGGTACGCAGATGGACTGCGAAAAAGCACAAAAAAACGGAGTTGTGCTGTTAAATATATAACATTTATATCCGTATACATCTGTTCTATGACGTCTGATCTCAACTGTTTTATGACTTAAACAAATAATAAAAACCATCTGATTGTAGAAGGTTTTAGAATGAGGCAAATGCAATCACAACAAACAACATGAAACTTGTTTTACTGCATCGGTCTTTCAACATAATTGAGCCAAATTTAAAAAAAAAAAAAAAATGCAGCAATATTAGGTACCTCTTTATTTCTTCCATAGGATGTCAGAGGGAACGTTGCAGCCAAGTGCAGTTATTCATCAGTCCGTTATGAATTGATCATCGGCAGACTTTTATAAACAGATATTATGGATGTTTGCTGATTTGAAGCATCCATGTGTGTTAACATAACACCAAGCGGAGAAGACATTAGTAATGGTCTCAAAGAAGCAAATCTTTCTGTGCGTCAACTGTTGAAGGATTATAAAAATCAATCCCAAACAATTTGGAGTTCAGTGTTGTCCAGTGAGACAGATTATGTGCAGGATGAACGAGTTTGACAGCTGTCAATCTTCAAGGTCAGACCATGTGATGTCCAGAGACAGGAAAAAGAAAACACAAGAGCTACATCTCATTACAGACTCACTGGACAGTAGCGTTTGTTTGGACGGGCGGCAGGAAGAACGTTTCTTCCGTTTAAAAAAAAAAAGAGCATGGAAACAACCCAAAGGTAGTAAAACTGCATCAAGCCCCAAGACTTCTGGAATGAAGAACAAAAATGAAGCTGCGGGCCCAGGACCAGGGCACCGAGCGGGTTTTTTGTAAAATTATTATTATTTTGTTTAAATTGGACCATTAACTCCTCAGTATTCTAGACCATAAAACCTTGTTAAAATTAAACCTACATCAAAATACATCAAAATGAATAAAAAAATAAGAGACAAAGTTCAGCTGTGGCAGGAATGTAAGAGAGCTGTACAAGAGCAAACGTAACAAACATAACACGTATTCCTCGTTTATATGAGGCTGTAGTTAATTTTAAAACACAAAATTACAAAAGTAGACACTAATTTTTGCACGACGTGTACCGCATAATGTGCTGGACAGACCGCCAAACACTGACGTTCACATCTTACACACACGTACACATCCATGTGACCACAACTTTAACATCTAAATTACACATGGTTTAAATCCAAATTGGAATCCTTACATGTTCAAACGTCAATCAAAACAACTTTTAAGGCCAGATTCTTCCCAAACATACAACCAAAGGATAATCAGATTCACAAACGAAACTAACGGCTGAAATAAACTTGCACACACTAAATCTCTGACTGCCTCGGACAATGACAATATGCCACATTCTCATGGACGGTTCACCCCACCCCCCCTTTACTCCACCCCACCCACCCTTTACTCCTGGTGCCATGCTTGACAGCCTGGAGGAGCCTGCACGAGCTGAAGACAGGCGTCCTCTTCCACCTGCAGACGAAGAAAATCCCAGAGTTGATGGAAAAACTGAGGCCAACAACACTGTTTTTGTCCCATTGCAACATCCAGGTAGAATCTTATTATTGTACATAATTGTCCTCTACTATCTAAATTATTACACACACAAACGTTTACAAAGGCTTCCGAAATGACATCCAGACTGCAGAATGTCGGCACATCTACTCTATCTGCAGATAGGCCCTCTCCCCGAGGGGACAATTGATTATGATGCTTATGTGATAGTGAAATTCAGTGTGCTGGTGTGTAAAGTAAGACTAAAGAGGCAAGAAAGAAAAAAGGATTAGTGGCTTTCTGAATGCATTACTGTTGACCTGGAAACTTTCTCACAGCTGTCAATCAGCTGTGAGAAAGTTAACCCCGCCCCCACCCAGGCTGATTATTGATCTTAGCAGGTCATTATAAAGAAAAAAGGATCAGTTCTGAGGAATTTGAGACAAATACACAGATGTGAGGTCTTACAAAGAGCTTTGAAGAGTGCCCAGAGACTTAGTGATGGAGGGGAGAAGGAGGAGGCCACGAAGCAGCAGATTGAGGCAGGAGAGCTCAGATGTCAGTGTAGAGGACTGTGAGACCGGTCGGCTCTAATCCTCCTCGGTGCTGGAGTGGTACCAGTGCTAGTTAGCCTCATACTAGGATCTCTATATCCACCTGAGTCCTTCATTCCTTCTGTGTGCTTGCACTCCATGTCATCCTGCTAACTTTTACTCGTGTCTCCGAGGTCTTGTTAGGAAATTGAAGTCGTTTCCCTGGACAGATGTTTTCAAAAGGACACTCCTCTTAACAGCTCATGTTTCTTCCTTCTCCTGTGATATTTATCCTCGATTCCACTCTGTCATGCTCAACTCAATATAAGGGAAATGGGAAACATGTCAACTTATTCCACAAAGAAATCCTTACATCTTGTTCTTAAATCCTCCAAAATCCCTATAAGACTTCTTGTCTTTTTCACTTGTCTTTTGTGGTCCTCCTTAACACCAGCCACAGACGCCCTCACCAGGATCCTTCATCTATCACTCAATTTTCTTGCTTAAGTTCACCCAGAGGGGGGGGCGAGAACCAACTGACTGCTCTGTGTTTATTACTCCAACACAAGGTTGCGTGGATAGTGTTTGAGGCTCTAAAGCACAGAGATGGAATAATAAGCGGTACGGACAGCAGGATTCAGGCCAACGGGAATAGGAATTCTCACAGGAAATATTCTTGTAATACACAATCCAACACATCAGTGAACACACATGAGGATCTTACGTTTTAGGAATTGAAGCTTCGAAATGTAACCGATTTATGAAAAGAGACTGTTCAGCTGAAAACATGAGGTGTAACGTGGCACCACACACACGCACGCACGCACGCACGCGCGCACGCACACACACACGCACACACACACACACACAATATACAAACACAGATCTATCCGAGACTGGATTACTAACACTGATGCACTACCTTCGTCCGATCCTGTGGACCCTAAACTACGTGTTTAAACTGACTTGAAGACCTTTATAAACGCAGGAAACTAATAACCAGTTTAATCTTTAACGTCTATAAGGTATACCACTTTAAATTTGATCCACAGAAAAATCATTACTCCATTTTTGTCTCTAAACCTGATGATAAAACTTCCAAAAACTCTTGTGTAACGTGATCATTTTATTTATCACTGACAGCCAGCAGATTTTCAACCGATCAGAAAACTTTTCATTCTAATGTAAATACAAACTGTTTGGATGTATATCGAGGTATGATGACGATAAGACAAGAATGGGTGGAAATGGGCTTGTTTCATCCAGTCATTCAACAGTGGTGGTCATGTCTGGAGGACATCGACATAAACAGAAAAGAAATCCTTAAACCCTTAAGCACAGTTGGTACAATTAATTATGGACTCAAAGAAACAAGAAATAACAAAAAAAAACTATTTTAACAGCTGATTCAGACTGTAAAATTATGAAATAAAACTAGTTTCATTACAATGAAACTTCTGGCTTCTTATTTTTATGACAATAACTAAATTAGAGAAACCGCCACAGACTGATCAACAACATCGTGGTTTAACTGACTGTGTGGCTGTGACCACACCTCCGATTCGTCCCCCTTGAATGAAAGCTTTTACACAATATTTCAACTTCCACAGGATGGGGACGGTGTGCGGAAAACCAAAAATGTATAAACATGCAAGTCCCAGAATACATCTGGTAAAAACACGCACGCACGCACGCACGCACGCACGCACGCACGCACGCACGCACGCACACGACTGTGGATGGGTGTAATTGCTGGAAAGAATCTATGTTCCAATTCCCACCCTCATATAATTTCAGCTGCCTTGCAATCAATCCACTTAAACCCAAAAACATAAAATGCATCTCCATGCAAAAGAAAAAGTAACCAAAACTTATCAGCAGTTGCATTCATAAGTGATAAAATGCTGGACTGGACCAAACAGACCAAAAAGTGCAAAAGTCCTTTCTGGAGTAAATTAAAACAGGAACTTAATCAAATGGAGTAAAATCTCAGCCAGCGTTTACGCTCGAGTGTGTTAAGATCAGCTCCACTTGGTTTCCAACACCTCGTTTGTGCCAACTTAAAACAGGGGAAACGGGCGAGGAGTAATTTGATTTAAATTAGACATGCTCTCTGCTAATAGGTAATGTTACATGGAGCACATTCCCCAACTCAGTCCTCTCCTTCTACAACTTCCATTTATCTCATTTACATCCATCAATCTGCTCACAGTCTTAATGTCTATATAATGCACCTTTTGACGCCAGCGTGCACGTTGTCCTTGATCCGTTACATGCGGATTCCCCCTCTCCCGCCACTGCAGTTGGGTTTGATTCAGTTATTCTTGTGTTTTCTATAACTGGTGCTCGTTTTCTCCTGCTGATCTCAGTCCAATCAATCAGCACTGTTTTAAGCCCAAAAAGCTCACAATGTGTACTTGATAACTCTGCATGACAGAGGAATATTTCTTTGTTTGAACGTGTCCAAAATTAAACAGCCAAGAGCAAAGTTTGTTCAGAAGAAAACAATTAAGCAGCATGTGTAATTGCATACGCGTAAGCCAACGTGACGTGCCTGTTTCTTCTAGGGTACAGCACTTATTGATCATTTGCTTTTAGTTTAGTAAGTAGGATTCTAAGTGAAGAAAACAAAGCACTTTTTTTTTAAATCATTGAAAAGGTAGTATACTAGTTTGTGAACTATTTTTAGCAGGAAAAAAAAAAGCTACTTTTCAACAAACGTATCAGCTTCTCTGCAAATCTTTTATCTTATAGCTGAAAAAGTAAAATCTAATTAACTTGATAATGAAATGCAAGATCAATGCCTGTTCTTTATTTACATGGATCAATAAGTGGAGTGTAAAGACTTTGTGTTTGGGCCATGCCGCTTTAGCCTTTTACCCCTCAGGTGTAGTTCTGCAAGCCGTCCTAATCCTTTGTAGGACGAGTCTGATTTCAGCTTTGATTTCCGGGGGACCAGTGCCATGAGACGCAGAGGAAACTGCCTCTGGGTGCCCTTAGACGAACATAAAACAAGTGAGAGAAAGGAAGCATGCGATGTAGGCAGACTGACATCCGGACGAGTATTAACAATAAAGATCCAACATGTTGTTCGGTGGAGCAGGAATGCTATAATGACTGTTGTTGGTTTTGGAGCAGAAGGCTGTTGATCCCAGGTGTTTTTGGCACCTTTGCAGCCTTCCCCCGTGGGACTCGCTGCATTAATCCCGCCCCTGATCCACTGCTGTTGATTCGGTATGTTCTGTACTGGTGGAAACCTGAATCCTCAAACATATAATAATATCTGCTAAATATAAGTGTCTGTGCAGCAGATGAAAGCATGGACCTTCCAAAGAAATGACAAGACGAGGAAACGTGAAACAGTAATCAAGTAAAACCAGGTTTAGCTGATCGATTACAGTTAAGGTGGAAACGATAAGCCTTCACAAAACTATCAAACATTTCTGACTAACCACCAATTGTATTTTTTCAATTAAACCTTAAACACTAAAACATTCCTAAGTAGGTGGGTTTCCATCAGCATGAGGTCTTGTAGTTTTATAGGGCCTTGGTGCACATCTCCGGCACCAGTAACGGTCCCACAAGGAGAGTATTTTGGAAAGTTACGTGAGGAGTGAGTCAAGTCGCTGGTCTCGGGTTAGGTACTGTACTTCAGAAAGGCCCTGAAAAACCCCTGGACAGGAGAGTCGATCCTGACTCGGGCATGACTAGTACGCTGTAGGCCGGAGATGACGTGAAGCCGTAAAGATGTCCCGTTCGATCGTGAAGCCTCTCGGTTTTATCCTCAACTACAGCATATAGAAACAGCAAACAGAGTAGCAGCAGCAATCTCAGCTTATCTCTATCTTGGCATTCTGCTTTACTTTTCTTTTATGCATGATCATTTTTCATACTTTTATTCTTGCTTTTATTTGCGTTGGCAAAAGGCAAAAGTGATGCATTAGTGCCATCGAGTGGTATGGAGTGGTCGTTTGTTAAGCCAGTGAAACGGTTGGAAACACAGAGGAGAAGGTCGGCCCTGTTACAGCTGCAGCCGTCTTGGTTTTGCCCTATTTAGACTAAATGTAAAAGGAATATTTAAGTTTTCTTTGTACAAAATGCAGTAGAATGAGATTGTGATAATTTTTAGCCCCTCAAGTGCTTTCTGCCATCATTCAGGATTTGAGCCGTTCTCCATGAGCAGGATTTGTGTCACTTGATTGAGATAGACTCCTTTTAAAGTCTTGGTTAGAAGTGACATCATCGTGCCAACACGTTCAGAAATCAGTCTGGAAGACTGTGATGGTGAGACGGTGGATGCAGGACTGAAAGAGGAACGCTATACTGCGATTTACATGTGTTTCACAAGCGCACATATCAAAGAACAAACAAACCTGGACACGGTCGAGGCGGAACACGGTGAGTGGATTTAACAACAACCACGGATGTGTGGAAAGGTGATCGTGGCTGATTGGCTTCTTGGGGATTTGATGTTTAATGGAAAACTGCTGTGAATTACGGCGACCTTTGACCACGGCAGCGATGGGAGGGAGAGGCCTTCATCCAAAAAAACACGGTGGTGGGAGCATGATGCTGTGGGGCTGGTTTTCTCATTTGGGCACATGGACTCTTCTTTGGGTGCATGAAAACAGTAGATTATGTTGATATTCTGAGTTATATTGTTAATCAATCAACCAGTTACAGCTTTAGGTTGCAGCAAGGTCTCCCAAAAAGACCTCAAATACACATTTAAAGGTACAGTAAGTCATCACATCTGTTTTATTTAAACAAAACATGGAGAGTGACCTCCTCCCTCATCCTCCTTTCAATGTTCCCCAAGACAACACATCCCATCAGGAACGTGGAACATTTTTGTTGGTTTTTTTGTGAGTGGTAAAGAGTCCCAATCTCGACCAGGACTCAGCGGCTTCAGAGAAACTTGAAGTTTTGTTTCCATATTCAGAAACCATGCAGCTTGGATGGGGAAAACTCTTTGTCTTGAAAGAAACATGCTAACTGGGCTAGAAAAGAAAGACCTAAGAGCTGTAATTCACAATAGTGCGTGACTAATTCATTGTCAGAGGGCGTAATGCATCTGTTAAACTTACCTTTTTTCAGAGAAGATTTACTTCATGGTCACCTCCATGGGTTGGTTTTACTTTATAAACGGGGCTCATAATATCAACCACCGTTTCCCATTTTCCCTCCTTTTTACTACAGCTTTCCTGTCAAAAGCATGTGCATGTGTCATGTTGTGATCTTCATACGCACGTGTGCGTACGTTACACAATATGCCAATGTGTTGCCTCTGCTGCGACCCGAGTGTCAGCTTGAAGACGTCCTGCATCACACAGTGTGTGATTCACATCTGCTGCAGGAAGCTGAGTTATTCCTCTGGGAGAGTGGTGTATCACCCCTGAACAGAGTGTGTCGGGGGTGTCACGCTGGATCATCACATCTTGGCCAAAACAAGAAAGCTGCTATTTATGCCACTGAAGGCCAGTTGCTGTCTGAAAATATTTCATACTCTCACTGTTAGTCGGTGGGATTCTGCTTCATCTTGTGATCACAACTGGGACACCGTTCTGGTGCTTTAGACCAGCATCGATGGTTCTTGGGATGCTTCGACTGTGCAACTTCACTCGTAAAGTATGAAATCATCCTGTAACAGCATCATTTGTCAGAGATATCAATGAGAATACCTGGACGGCGACAAGGTCGAGCACGTTACTCGTCTTGACGACTGATACTAAGCGACATGCATCCCTCTTAGCAGGTCCATCTGATGACGGCTCCATCGTGACCAGTCTTGGTCTCTTGTCTCTCTGTGCAGATCTGAAATGGCCTGATGTTACTGCTGCCACTGCCTGAAACTGCGCAGCTCATTTATATTTCACAAGGTCTCTGTTGGGTGTGTGTGTGTGTGTGTGTGTGTGTGTGTGTGTGTGTGTGTGTGTGTGTGTGTGTGTGTGTGTGTGTGTGTGTGTGTGTGTGTGTGTGTGTGTGTGAGAGAGAGAGAGATGGAGTATGTCACTGGACAACTGCCTGTTTTGGTGTTTTAACTTTGGTTAATGGCTGGTGTTAACGTCACTGTACCTGGTTGACTCTGGATGTTTTTTCCATCATTGTCCTAAGAGAAATGTGTATAGTCTTGGGAGGAAACAAACCTAAAATGGATGTTACATACTGATGCTGCTGCAAACCTGTGCATGTCCACGCAGTCGGCATGCTCTCTTTAAGCACTCATAACATGGTTCTCTTCACAAGTTTGTCAAGAGGATTCATCACCAACGCAGGAGCTGGGTGTCGAGTACTTACCTTAAATGGAAGGAAGAGGGAGTTGACTGCGTCCAGAAGGCTTGTTGTGTCCGGAGCATCCTTCTGGCCACATATCACAATCTGAAGGAGAACGAGCCAAGTAAAAATGTGAAGGAAAGGGAAGAAGGGGGCGAACGACAAGCGATAATGACATGGATGGGTATGGATAGAGTGAAATAAAAGGGGAAAGGTGACATCTAAGAGGAGGGAAGATTGGGAAGGAGTGATACAGGTCAGTGCAGTATTTGTAGCAGTAACAAGGGAGCCAGGTGTTTCCTCTGAGACTTGCTCCCCTCCCTGCTTGTTACCCTCGCCCCGTCGTCCCGACTCATCCTCTGCAGGTCATGTATGACAGACAGAAAAACCAACTAACTGTTGCTAATCCTGTTATCCCTGTTTCCTCTTCCCTTCAACATGCTTTCATACTAAAACTTTTCTTCAGGTCGCCAAGAAACTTTGTTCTGCTTGTATGTGGTTTCATTGGTTTCAGGATTAAAGCAGGGTGTTAATATTTAAAGACTGATTATATAACGAAGGCCCAAAGGCTCAGATAACCCATAAATGCATATTGGGGGGGGGGGGGGGGGGTATTGTGTGCGTCTGTGTGTCCAGGAATTAAAATGAGCATCTAGGTAGACAGCTTTGTCCTCAGATGACCAATAAAAGCTGCAATGAGGTGGAAAATGTGGGTCAACTCATTGGGTGCAATTTTCTTAGTTAGTAAATTACATGTACTGTCAGTCTTTATACATCTACTGAGGGTGCTTCATTCTCGCTTTACTTAAAGACGAATCGAGAAAATAAAAGGTCTGGAGTTGACATCAGGTTCTGAGTTTGCATTTGGTAGGTGTGGACTAGAGCTACAGATATGACGTCCAAGGAGAACTCAATGCAAATGATGATTTTCATCATTAGGGTGAAAAAAAAAACATAACTATAAGAGAAATATAGTGAGGTATGAGGTATGAGGACTGTGACACTAGCAGGGCGTGTCCCTGGCATAAACGCTCGTTGCCGTTGTTTAGAGCCACATGATCAAAACAGTCGCAACTGGAGTTCATTTCAATTCAACACATATTCATAGACATATTCCACTAAACCCTTACCTAATAAAGGTTAAATTCAAAGTATACTTTGTTATTTCCAAATAAAGTAAAAGATTTATTGATACTGTAGTTGTCCATCTCTATCATATGTGTCTGTTCATTCAGTTGAAAGCAGCGTTTGTGATTTGGTGTTTGTTTTGAAGCCAGCAAACAAAATCTTGTTTAGGGCCACAAAAATCCTTGGGCCGGCCCTGGACACAAGCAGAACCTGGTGACTTCCAAAAATCTGGCAGCCTAGTAGGTAAGAAGCTAGATTTATGAATTTCCTGGACCTACTGGAATAACTGAAAATGTGGATTTTAAGTTACAAAAATTTACATTTAATCAAAAATATTACATAAATATAAAAAATACTCCCTGACACTGCAAATTCATCAACTGGCATGAGCTGTTTACCAGTTTACCTGTTTAAGCGTGTAGTGCTGCGCCATGAGAGCCCGGACCATCTCAGGCAGGGCTATAGGAACCCTGTTCAGGCGGTCGGAGAACGCTGCCAGCAGTTGCTGGGACTTCTGGAGCCACTCCTGTCGTCCCGTATACTGGCACAGACGCAGAAGATTGAAAGCTGATACTGAGTTAGCGCTGGGCTCTGCTCCGTCCTGATCTGCAACACACAAACATGCCATAACAGTTGTAGATTTAAATATATTTGGCATCACGTAACAGTCAGTCATTAGTAAATCCCAAAAGTCACTGGACAGTAATTTCAGTATTGATGTCTTTAGCTGGAAAGGAAGAAAAAAAACCCAACTCTGACATATTGAACCCTAATCACCGAAGGTTAGGATGGTATGGAGGATGCAATTACATTAAAGAATTTAAAAAAAAAAAAAAAAAAAAAAAAAGGAAAAAGCCAAAGTCAAAACAGAAAACAAAACATGAGGCTTTGTTAAAATAAAAAGCTGCAATGAGCCAAGAAAAAAACGCATTTGCAAGTAATTACGTGCAACTTCGTTAACTGACAAGGAATAATTTGTGGAATTTCAACAAATAGGATGCATTCCAGACAGTAGATGGGATGCTATCGTAACATCACCACAATCTATACCTCACAGGTCAGTGGACACATAAACTCAGATTAATGGTCCAAAGTTACATAAACAGAGAAAATAAAATGAACAAAAATGGCCTTAGACAGCACAATCTGTACTGAAGTACTGATTAACAAAGGTTAATGGTCAGTTACAACTAGTCTGCTTAACTGTTCCCCATTTCCCCCTTTTCTCTCTCCTCTTTGCTTGTAACACCTGATTGTCTTGTGTCCACCTTTACTCTTAAAACAACACATTATAGACTAATTTAAACACACATTACAACACAGACACCAGACTGCAGAATATTAATAATATATGTCTAAAGGAAAAGAATGAGAAAGGCCAACCAGGATAATAATCATCATGTATGAGGGGAAACGTGGCTTTAAAATTATCATTCTGCAAAATGGTTTGGAGTTTAATTCTAAGCCTCTGTACAAGCAAAAGTAAATTATCAAAAGTTGATTATTTCTGTGATGAAATGCTGTGAACATTTTAAGTTTTTTTAAGTATTGAAAGTTTATCTTAGTTTTTTAAGTATTTGAGAAGAAGGGAAAAGGATGAAAAGGGTTGAAAGGAATTCATAAATGTTACATTAATAATAAGGCATCTGTCAAATTCGGTCTGTTATCCTCATTAGTATCAAACCAATGCAGTGAAGTGAAAATGGTACAATGACTACATTTATTTGGGGTAAATTGTTATATCAAGTAGAAGAAAAAAGTATTTAGAAGAACTGAAAAAAATCAGTCATTATCTTCATGAAAGCAGGCGTGAAGTAGTTTGGACGAGCCCGAACGAGCTTGTTGCAGCTAGTTACTGCATTTATAATTTAAAAAGCACACATTAGCCCTTCTTTTTCCTCCTACTGGAGCTTGGTGTTAAGTAATTGGTCCTTATCTTTCATCAGTCGCCAGTGAGAACCTGGAGGTGAGCTTCTCATGACCTGTGGCCTCCTTGCAGATGTGAAAGAAAGGTGGGGAAAGTATGCAGATTTCACCATATTTGATCAAAAACTGAAGAAAAGTGGTCACATTGCATTATAGTGTGGCAACATTTATCTATGCAGATCTATTGGAATAAGGAATCCAGTGTGTGACAAGCATCTTAACGTTTAATGTACCAAAAATTGAGTTTTCTGTCGTGTAGCAGAGATTTTAATTTGAATCTTTGAAGCCAAGAGTAAACGGCAAGACGGCAAAGATTCAACATTTTTCTTCTATGACAAGCCTAGATTAACAATCACGGGGCGACATGTGAACACCCATGCATGACCGAAATGCATAAATAATTTGATTCTTTCTTTTATGTTCCAGCTCAAGGAGCTCCATGGAAAAACATCCCGTACACACGTGCAGCTGTGACGGAAATACTGCCAACACACATGATTCACGCAGTCACATACACACATCAAGAAACTCATCGCACTTCTAACCCTTTTTGTCTATAAAACACTGATATTTTGACCTGAGGTGGACTCGGCTTAGATTTGGGGAAAATACCTAACTGCAAATTGCCTTGACAAAATATGACTGTTTTTTTTTTTTTTTTTTTTTGATTCTAATACTTAAACTCAATCTTTACTCTGCATTAGATTTCAAACCTGTTGGAGCATTACCACATTGATTTTGGCCGCGGCGTGATGCAGGTATAGTTCATTCATGTCCCTTCACCACAAATCGGTTGTTGTGGTGTATCAATTAATGTCAAGCAGGTGTGTTGTAGCATAGAAACATCTAAAAATAGGTAGGGCAGTATATTTGAGAACACTGTTGCTACTTGCGGCCTTCTCAATTTACTTTACTCTGCATTATCTTAAAATATGGCTTAGGTTTGAGTTGGATCACCTGAGCATCCCGACACTCAACTGGATGCATTTCAAACTTTAAAACATTTAAAGGTGGAATGCAGATTGCCAAAAACTGTCTCCATTTCAGACGAAAATCTGAAAAAACAAAAAGCTAAACCGACACAGTGCCTGACTTTAACCTTACTCTTCAAAAACAAACACACAGAGGGGAGCTTGGCAGGGCTGTGAGATGCAGAGTGGCAGTGTGGTGGGCTAATCAATCTTGCGCTGACGGGCTACGCTGCTGGGACAAGACGTCCACACTGCAGCAGCTCCAGCATCACTAATGCACTTCAACCAAACACGGAGCAGCCACCATAAAGGTGCCGTCAATCTTCCTAGACGAGAAAAACCCTTGCACGTCAGCTGCAATAATCACACACAGATGCAGGGGTGATGGTGCAGGGATGCTCAAGTCCTGCACAAACACACACCCGCAGGCGCACAAGCGGTCGTCGTCTCTGGTGAACAATTCGTCAGAAGAAAAACTGCTAGCGTTTTTCCCATTTCCCTCCCATCTGTGGTAGCTCACTCCTGCCTTACAGGTGTGTGTCCCCGTTTTCAGGTGAAACAAATGTTTTGGGTTTTTTTTTGAAATCCAGATATTACCTAAAGCATAAAAACATCATTCAGCTGTAAAACTGGGAACAAAAAAGCTGACACAAACATTGTAATTGTAGAGATGTAGAAAAAGAGAAGAGATTAAACATAAGATCCCTCTGAATGGGGGAAAAATCCATCTAAATCACGGCATCCAGTTATTTGTACTTCAAAGAAAAATATGCAGCTGAAATAAAAACAAGAAAAAAGACAAGTTGAAGGAAAATAAATCTGTTCATGGCTGCTGTTTAACTAGGGAAGCTTGAGAGCAAAAACAAGTTAATTTGAAACTCAATCCAAAGTGGAAACTTTGGTCTGACTGATCAAAGGTAAAAGTCTGCAAGTCTACAAGGTGTCAGCATCTTCGACCTGCCATCAGCCATCAGTTGCACGAGAAGCTGAAGACAGGTTGGAGAGCACATAAAGGCCATTTCTATTTATATTGCATCAATCCTTTTATTCACTAACTTGCAAAGTTAAAAAAATATCTCATTGTTTTTTATTAGACTGCCTGTAAATCATTTAATGAAACAATAGAAGGTGGACTTAATCGATTGCCGATGAGATCTGTTTTAGGTCAATTAAATTAAATTTACTTGTATCACATCGATTTAAAACAAAAGATCTGGTGGAACTTCACACAATAATCTAAAAAGGTCTGCAGAGTTCAATACAGTCCAATAAATACAATCCAACACAGTCCAAAACATTTATCTTCAGTTCATCAGTTGATTTAGTTTACACCAGATGCACTGATATCATTATATATGTCATAAAAAACAAAGAAAAGAGAAATCCCATTTATATGGGAGAAATTTAGAAACGGTGTCGAGGAGTTGTCTAAAATATCTGAATATTCAGCTACAGAACAGAACAGAACAGAAGAACGTTGTGTTGGTCGTGAATGTCTCCAGGGTGACCACGCCCCCTTTTGGAGGCCAACACATTAGTGGATTGCTTTGTAGCTTTAAGATGTCAGGTACATTAAAAAAAATGCTGTTGGTTTTGATTTTAAAAGTCCTAGTAGTCAAATGTGATGTTTCATTGAAAAAAACGTGTCTGGAATATGCACAATAAGGAAATTAAAAATGCAAGATTATGTCACCTCCGGCGACTTGGCGGCACTGTTTGTCCATTTTGATGGCGGCGGACTGAATGGGCGGTCCGCCAACATGATAAATGAAAACCTGTTCTATAAAGTACTGCCAATCTTGGTTCTGTAACAACATTGATCAGTTGTTTACCTGACAGCCTTATGATTTTGTGCCAGAGCTACAAAAGAAGACTGCAGTCTTTATACTAGTAATAGTTGAGTCATTCAAATTCTAAGGGTGGGGAACTGGGACATTTAACTCAAGTCAGCTTTATTTATATAGCACATTTAAGCCTAAGTGCATCACAGAATAAAAATATAAAGCATATGATATACACTATACATAATAAAAGTATTAAATGGCTGTAAAACAAACAAACTATAAACTACTGAAAACTATTGGGATAAAATACTTGATACAAAACCCAAAGAGAAAAGATGAGTCTTGAATAATGACTTAAAAAGTCCTAAAGTGGGCACAGATTGTATATGAGGCTCAAGGATGCTCTATGATTTAGGTGCAGCCCCATTAAAAGCTCAATCACCCCTTGTTTTAAATTTTGTTCTGGGCCCCTCTTAAAGCAGTTGAGTGGACAACCGTAATGATCTGCCTGGAGCTGGGGCATGAAACATCTCAGTCAGATAAGGAGGTGCCGGCCCGTTCATAGCTTTAATATCTAATAATACAACTTTTACATCAGCTCCAAATTGAAGAGGAACCAGTGCAGGAAAGTCAACAGTGGTGTGATGTGGTCTCTCTTTCACTTGCCAGTTACTGAGGTCACTTGGGGGGAGGTAGCTCTTGACCTGACGCCAAGTGATATCTGTATATTAAATCTAAAAGCATTACTAAAATACGGTATATACCAAGAGTGCTGACTGAGGAATTTACAAGAGGCAAAAGAGGGCCAAGATAGCAAACATAGCAATGAAACAAGACTATTATGTTTTTTTCTTCTTTCATAGATGCCAAGGGCGACATATACAACGAAAGAAGGATGGGACCCAGAACAGAACCTTGTGGTACACCACTCATGAGTGTAGCTGTCCCAGAAGAATAATTCCTCAGATGGTCAGCTCCAGTCTGTTGCATAAGCCTGAAACCACTTCAGTGCTGGGTCTTTAATCTCCACATGGTTTTCCATGTGACAGCTGTAGGTCAACAGTATCCATGACTGCTGATAAATCCAAAAGAACAAAAAAAGAAAAGTCAGCCTATACTGCAGCAGCACCACGAATAATCAGATCAAAATTTCAGTGCTGTGGTGAGGTTTAAAGTCAGATTGAAACTTTTCAAATGGAGTACATTGTATAGGCCTAAAAAAATCTTGCAGCTGCATTGAGACTACTTTTTCGAGGACTTTGGGTAAGAAAGAAAGAAAGTTTAGACATAATTCAGAAGTTAGAAAGCAGGAAGGGACATAGGTTTTTGTTTTTATTTCTGTACAATAGCTTGTTTCAAAGGACCAGGAAAACAAGCAGAACTTCAGACTATAATTTATCACTGCAAGAATCAGTTTCCCAGCAGAGTAACTGCGCTACTCCCAAGCCCTAAGTACCCGAACGTGTTCGCATCTATAGAATGGAATAATTGTTGATTGGACAGCATATGTTCCAATTAAACACAGTCCAGTAATGATCTGGTAAACAGATACATTCTAATTATTTTTAACAGGGATGTTAGCATCCTTAAATGATCTAACTCCCACTTAACACAGTACAGTCAAAAAGGAGCAAATGGGATCGTCATCACATTTACAGTTGATCATAATTAAAATGCAAACACAAATTTGGACATTTTGATTGAAACAAGTAAACTTGAATTCGTCAGATGCTACTTCCACCGTCCATGAACAGCTGTGCTCATCCAAGCGCAATCTCGCCGAGTCGTTTGAGACTTTCTAAAATAATCAGGTTTTATATCCCAAGAAAGGTTAGGAGATTGAAAATAGAGAACAGTTTCAGAATTTATGAGGCGTATGGACCTAAAAATGATATATTAACATAACCCAATGGATTTGCTTATGACACCAAGTAAAAAAAAAAAAACGACTTCTTTAACGAGATATTGACTGATGGGGTTTTTCTGTGACTGATGCAGATGCCAATTTTTAGAACTCGGTTTCAATTTTTCATGCCTTTTTCTTTAAGCTTCTATATTGGACTGGTTTTCTTTAACATCAAACTAATTAACCATGCAGGGCTTTTAAAGGTTGAGACCGTAAACTATGCATTATCAGCATTTAAAAAAATGGCCCATAATTGTCACAATTCTTGACTGTGCCTTTACATTCTGTACAGAAACTCCAGAAAGCATCTCCCTACTTGAAATACATTCTTAGTGTTAAAAAGTCTAAAAACAGACTAAAATTCCAAAATTGATTGGAATTGTTGGAAGAACCAACGGGCAGTAAGGAGACATTGTACAGGTCTGGCAATCAGAAATAATTCAAAATAACTCCAGATTCAGAGCATTAGTCTTTAGGTGCTTTCAAGTGACTACGAGCTGCATCCTTGGTTGGATGGCGGAGGCCAGGATTTGTTGGCTCATCACTTTGAATCCATCTATCTATGCTAGATTCTCTGTTTCTTTCTCTCTTTCTTTCTTTCTGCCTCCAGACCTTACACCCCATATTTATTCATCACTCTGACTGATCCATTTTTAAACCTGGCAGCGGCACCATCAATCCTTCACCTGTCTGTCAATCCTTCACCTGTCCGTCAATCCTTCTCCGAGACTGCTGGATCCATACCTAACCTTAGCTAGGACCTGAATATTTGAAGAACCACTGCTTTAAGGAATCACGGTACAGGCTCAGCGCATGAGGATGCAGGTGGTGGATTACATCTGTTGAGAGCTGATTTAACGTTTATGCATCAAATCTTACCTTCTTGTAACACAAATGCTTAAGATGACATCTCAAAATTCAATGCATCTTTGCATAAACACACTGTGATAGGTAACTTTAAGACTCGAAACCCATATTTTGGAGTGTCTGTGATGTGAAATCTTTGCCTGCCCACATGTGTGATATAGCAACTTTAAGATGGTTCTATTACAAAAGAAAATCAACATTTACCACATAATCATGGATTCTGAATTGCATATTACATGAAGTAAGTGCTGTAGAACAATGCAAAGGACTGTTGAGAATGAACTTCTCTGCTTCATTGCGTAGCACTTCAAGATCTATGTCCAACCGGCTGATTAAAACGAGAAGACCGGTGAGATGTGTTCATTTCTTACCCTCTTTGAGCTGCAGCAGAACGGTGCCGTCACTGGGATTGCTGCAGAAGTAGCCTCCACCCTGATCATCCCAGAACAGCACGTCCTGCCTCAGCTGCAGCTTCTCGGCCCACAGCAACCACTCCGGTTCCAGCGTGGCCTCGTACAGGTCCAGCAAGCCACAGGTGATGAAGGCGTAGTCATCCAGGAAGCCAGAGATGGGGGGGGATCTTGAGAACATGGAGGAGAAACAAAAATCAGGGCAGTGGAAGGCAAAAAAAATTTTTCATAAAACTTTAATGGCAGGGGGAGGTTGGAAGTATTGAAAAAAAAAATACTGCTGGTGAACTAGTTCAGCAGTTTGTTTTTTTCCCTTTTATTTTTTTATAGAAAAAATTCTTGTTTACGCTGCTAAAAGAGGGCGATCTCATGACTTCTGCTGAGATACAGAAATCCAGATAGACTATTATTTAGAGTAAAGAAATTAGAAATTCCTCAGACCATTACAGGCTTATACAATCAGAACAAAGGTGTAGAGAACTTTTACAGAGGTCTCAACACCAGCTGATGATTCATCAAGAATCCTGGTTGAGTGACTGCAATTTATCTTTTTTGATCATGTGGAAATAGAAGTGGGTACTTAGTATTACCCACAATACTGTTTGTGGCGGTGGGGGGAGGGAGGGGTATTTTCTTTCTTACTCCATTTCATTTTAAATAGTCTTTTCCATACATGGAATCCTTCTCAATTTCCAAAGCTGTTTTCCTGCAATGACATTGAGTGATTTATTTATCAGAACATGCCCTTTCCAGTGAAGGTAACGAGTCACCAAACTCCAGCTGGCTCTCTCCCTATACTGTATTATGGCACAACACACAGGTCCCTCCTTCCATGTCCTCCCTCACGGCACCCTATGTGAGTGAGGGGGGACGGAGGGTGACAGGAAGCCAGATACGGCTGTGTCAGGAGAGCCTGATTGCTGGTGGCCAAGAGGCTGAAAACCGGAGAGGGCTTTGGAGGAGATGAAGTGGGTGATTTTGATCATCTCAAAGCTTTTCTTTCCCAGCCAGACCCAAAAGAGGTTGACAGTCCAAAGGAGTCAGCAGGCACTCTGGAATTGACATGATGGGGTTAGTTGAATGTAAATCAAAGTGGGAGACTGAAATATGATTTCATGATATGTCTCAAACAAGTTTATCTGTATTATTTAGTTAATCCAACGTTACAGATCCCAGTGTTCTCACACTAACTTCAAATGTAATCCATCTCCATCTGTCAGAGGCCTTCGCCTTCGTCCACCCGGGTGCCAACGGTTACTGACTGTGGCAAGCTGGGCCCTCCAGTCAAATCTCTCGGAAGTTATGTCAGCTATTGAACAACCGCACTTTATACAACATGCTCCTAAGCTCGATGGACGTGACATTGGGCTTTACACGAAGACCAAGTTCCTGTATGGATGTAAATAAAAAGCTCACTTTGTAGAGCTGGGGTCCAGACTTTATGAAAGTCAAGGAAAACTCCAGTGAAAGACTAGTGTTGCCTCTTCCTCATCAAGAACACAATTGAAGAATCTGAACCCGTGCCGTATCACATCGCTGGGAGACGGTTTTAGAATAATGGCTTTACAATGGCTCGCCGATACGCCGCCACTTCACTTCCCCCATGAATAAGCCTCACAGCTACAAACATATTGGGGCCGTATAGTTCACAAAAACACATCGAGTCTCAAGACATTTACAACAGTATTGACCTTTATGTTACAGACAATAATAATATGCTTCATTGTGCAATCAAATGTAAATTAAATTTAAGCATTATACTCTGAAATAACATAAAATACCAGTACAGTATGACAAGCTGAATAAAACTGTAAAGGTCTTGTTATTTATCCCTCCTGTCCTTTATTTCTCTCCCTGTCTCTCCTATCAAAGCTTTCACTCCGTTTCTTTAAAAACCACATAGTTTAAGACTGATGTATTACTCCGTGGAAGAACATGAACTATTTCTTTGTGCGCAACAATAAAAAGAAAAGAAAAGCAGCATCCAGCTGTTTCAAGAAGCTCAGACACATTTTTTAATTGCATTTGTGAAGGGTTTGTTATCAGATTAAACAATAAAAAACAAAGAAACAAAAAACAGGCAAATGGAGGTGAATGTAAAGCAATGATATTTACCATATATTTTTATATTTAACTTTTACTGCACATCAACCCAAGAATGTAACGTTTCTGTTGGATTTTAAGACGGTTTAAATAGACGAAGTTTAAATCACTTTAAATCCATCTTTTTACACAAAGCTTTAAGCTTTTATGTCACACAACTTCTTTCAATAAACATAAAAAGATTTCCTGACCTCTGCTTCTACCACGTGCTTATTTTGTCATAAACGTCTACGCAGCGATCCGTTTCTATGGCAGCAGAGGCCACAAACTCCACCTTTTCATCTACTGACATTAGTCTGAACTATATCAGCAGCAAAGCTGCAGAGAAACTACATTTTTGAGTGTTATTGGAGGCTTTTATTTTGACATCGGTTGAGTCACTCGCGCTCCTCGTCTGTTCCTGAAGCACGGCGAGGTAGATGTCACGGTGGAGCACCACCGTTCAGAACACGTGATCAGAACACACGAGCGCTCCAAATGTGATCAAATAAATGTGGCGCCTGTCTACTGGACTGCAGTCTGTTCAGTGAGTGGCAGAGTGATCTGGAAGTACCAAGACGGCTTTCAAGGATGTTTTTGTAGTGAGAATAAAGAGAATAAATCACAAATCAAAGTGAAAATATAAATAAAAGGTGATAATATAAGGACCTCCACAGGTGTAATCTGAACTTAAGAGAAACCATTAGAAATCTCCGCCTCCTCTCCTGGTAAATTAGCTCACACCTCATTTATGTTTGGTACAAAAGTGATTTATGTAAGGAAACTGAACGAGTTTTGTGAAAGGAGCGGGCAGTAGCATTTTCCTGAGCAGGACAGTAATGAACGAGTCAAAGGCTCTGCAACAAGGTCAGAGTGTTACAGGTGTTCATATTTGTGTGCACGTAGAAGTGCACGTATTCCATCATGGATGTTGCGGGACTCCTGGTGCGTTTTCCCGCTGATTCAGTGGCATTTCACGCTCACTCTCCGAATCTGGGACGCAGGGCTGGTCAACAGAACGAGGGCAGAGGAGCGGCCGCGTGGACCCGACACGAGACTCCGTTTGTGTTGAATCCACACAATGACGTGTAATTTATTTCTGTTATGTTCAAAGTGGGGAAAAAAAAAAAAAAAGAAGTACGCAGTAAAAGTTTAGGGCCCCTCAGAGATTTGAGCTCCCGGATAATTTCAAGTATAAGTCTTAGACCTTAATTAGCTGCCCAGAGCCGGAGGCTCTGTTCTCATTGCATTGTTAATCACTGACCAGGAAACAACTCCTCAGCGTCATTGCTTATTCAACAGGCCTCTATAATTCAATTTAAATATGGCCAATCTGGTTTCAAATATGCACTCTGATAGATGTCGGAAAAGAAACTCAATAGGTGACCCGCTGCACATAAACGCTGCTTTAACCGTAACCATCCGACAGGTTTCTGTCAGCGGGGTGAAACTGTTCAGCGACATTATCTGCTGTGTTTCTGTTTCTGCTGTACTTCACGCGTGCAGAAACACACTCACATTCACTGAATCGATTCGCTCGCAGGTTGAAAAATACGCCAGGAGCAAGTAGCAGAGGACTGCAAGTCAGCGAATATGGATGCAAGCAATTAGCCTTCATCTAACCATCCATCAGCTGATATGACTTCAACCAATACGGGCTCAGAAGGTGCTGACGCTCATCCCAGATGACATATGGAAAGAGGGACGGTGCAGAGTAAAAGATCAGCATGCTCATCCTTAAAATACTGAGAATCACAGATTAACTTCACATACAGCGATGTGCAAAAGTCAGCACCCATACAGACAACAACGTTTTTCACTGTGCTATTAGTTATTTAACAAGTATAAAGCCAAGAAAAAGAAATAAGGCGAATGAGAAATGCTAAGTATCCCCTTTACTACCAACAAAGGACGTAGCCAGGTGCTGCTGATCATCAGCCTCTGATGAAATAATCCTCAGCAGATGTGCAGACCTTTATAAAAGCAGATGTTTGGAGGTTTGCTGCTCTTAAACACTGGTGTGTGCTAACACAACGCTGAGAGGGAAAGACATAAACAAACCATGGCCACTTGCAGAGTTCACACGGCAACGTGGCTCTAAAACGGCACTCATCCATCTCACGGGGAGACGGGGGCAGCGATGAAAGACAGAACCATCTTGCGACCAAAAACAGGCTTCAACAGATGTCAAGCAGTGTCAGAAGCCCTACGACTCTACTATCTTCTTCTCTGTCTAATTTCACTGAACTGTCTTTATTTATCTATTCTAAGCTCTGTTTTATTCATTTTCTGTCCAAATCTATTTCTTGTGTTTTGTATTATGTATTTTATTGGCATTCTCATGTTCTTTTTTTCAACTTTTTTCATCTCAATATCTTTGTAAAGCGCTCCGAGTTGTCTTTGTGTATGAAATGTGCTTTACTAATAAAACTGACTCGCCTTGTCTCGCCTCACTGACTAGACAATTACAATGCAAATTGAAACAACATATTAATGCCACACAGTAATTCCTTCAATAAAAGTGTATCATCAAATAAGCGAAGCCTTATGAGACTGAGAAAGAGTCAGATTTGGTGGTGAAAGCAGTTAAACGCTCATTCCTGCAGCTTGGATGACATCACGGTGAACCACTCGCTCTCTTTTCTAAACTGACATCCAAAGTAAGTTTTTTCTCCTGAATTACGACCGGGGACACACTTTACTTTGCTCATTATATTTCCGGCACACATAACAACCACCACAGAGCAGCTTATTCACACTTTTTGTTTGCTTACCACTACGCTTGCTGATGATGCAACATACATGCAACTGCATCAGGTCCCTGCCCGCGGCAGGGTTCTTCAACCCTGGTTGAAGAGGCTGCTCTGCTCTAACACACCTGGTTTAAATTATTGGACCACATCTAAAAGAAGCAGGACAGTGGGCCCTGAGGACCAGGGTTGAAGATCGAGCAGCATCATACCCAAAATTAAGCAGATCCAAGTCCTACTGTGTGGCTCGCATTGATCTTAAAGACTGTAAAAGTCATACAGTGTGAACGCAACTTAGATAAACTCTGTAAAACCCATTGCTGCACTTCAATTTGGAAAGTGTTTTAAACCAGTTTTCCAGGGACTGGACAACTTTTTCCTTGAGGTCATACTAAGCATGCTCAGGCAAACCCCCCCAAACATATTAAATGTTTAAGTCTATGCCAGCTTGTTCTGTCTAAAATGAAGAACTGAGGTCTGTGGATTGTCTATCTCGTTCCAATCCCGGATTATCCCATTTTAAATGCCTTTTAGGGGTGAAATCTGAAATGGCTGCTGCATTTAGACGTTGCAGACGTTGGCTGTAACTGCTGACTGCGTCGCTAAGCTTCGTAGCATGGCGATAACTGATGAAGAGGTGATGACGGCTGGCCACCGGCTGGGCTGACTGCCAGTCAAAAGTCTACACTCCATATTATAAATAAATGTATTACATTACATACATTTACGTTTCATACAATAGCAGGCTTACTCCAATTGTGACCGGAGCTTTTAAAAGTATGTCAAGTATCATCAAAAGTCTCTCTTACATCTGTTGCACATCCATCTGGTCTCCGCGGTAACAAGATCGGAGTATGGTCTGCTGCTCAGCATCCCAGAGGTGCTCTTTCAGGAAGTTGGCTGCCTGCACCGCTCTCTCCAGCGAGGCCTTGTCTCCCAACACAGACCCGGCGCGGGCGTAGGCCGACAGCATCAGGCCTGTCAGAGAGGAAGCAGTGGTGAGGAAGTTTGCAGTTGTGATTAGGTTAAATAAAAAAAACAAAAAACAACAACATTGACTCATCTTAAAAAAGCAGCTCTCTTTCTGCTGAGGTACTAATGTGTCACCGCACCACGTTGCCAGCTTCGTTATTTTTCCCTCTCTTTGAAGTTTCCCTGTTTGCTCTCATTCCCTCTCTCGTCCTTCTTTACATCCATTTCATCCTCCGTCTATCCCTCCGCGGCTCTTTCATGTAGTGTATCAAAGCCACTGGTGCACGCAGCCTGGTCTTCAAAGTGTTGCAGCAGAGGACAGGTGATTAACGGAGCAGTTTGTTCATTAGAGAAGAGAAAAAAGCTCCGGTCTGATTGGAAAGTTCTCCGGATGGCAGAGCCTCGTTATCTCACTAACGCACTCTTTGAGACGCCAGCCAAGAGGGGGGCTACGTCTATGTCTTTATTTATGTGTGTGCTTGAGTCGTTAATAACATTTTAACAGACAATGTTAATACGCTTCAAAATGAATGCAGAAGAACAACAAGTGTCTTCATTTACTGGCCTGTGTTTTAAGATCCTGTACTTACTATTACTTCTGGATATCATACTTGAGTTTTATACTACTGGCAGAAAAGGTGTGCAAGTGTGTAAGTACTTACCGTTCCAGGAGGCCAACATCTTGGTGTCCAGGTGTGGGCGTGGCCGATCCTTTCTTACTTCGGCCATTCTGGCTCTGGCAGAGGCCAGGAGTTCGTCGGCTTTTTCAACCGTGACCCCAAAGCGAGCGGCTGTTAGCTCGACTGAATAACGAACGATCAGCACATTCTGGCCCTGCAGCTCCCCGTGGGGGTCCTGTAAGGACAAGAAACCAAAAGAGAACCTGACTGTTACGTGCTGCGGCAGATGTCAAGTTAATGCCTCAGTGGACAGCGGCGAACACTTTCAAGACCCATCCGAATGGACAAAAGATTTTTTTTCTTTTTTCACTTTCATTCTCACGTATTTCATGCGAGTCATCTCAGCATGCATTCAAGCGAAAGTTTCTAAAGCTTGTGGAACCTGTGTACCTGTTCTGGTGCAACATTGCCTTGCTCCTTGACCCCATAGTGATGCATAAAGACATCTGCCTGTGTGGCAGCGCCGGTGGTTCCTTCTACCGCGTCCAGCAAGAGCTCCCGAATTTCAGAGGCGGTCCAGACGCAGAAGGCCCCCTCTCGCTTTTCATGTCCTCCTGATGCCGGGACAGAGTCTGCATCCTCTGCGCTGTAGAAGCCTCCAGACTGGAAAGCAAAGTTAAAACATGCTTTGAGTCCAAACACATAATCTGTTTGGGAAAACCGCTTTGATTCAAGTGGTTTTGGTCCCGTACGGATGTACGGATGTACACTCTCTACCGCCCAGGGCTGGTTTGACTTCTAGATTCTTCCTTTAAGCATTTTGAAACTCATTCATCATTTCTTAATGAGTTAAAAACTCAGCTCTCCTGAGCGGTCCTTGTTTTGAACATAAAGACATCCAAATGCTCCCTGAACCAACATCCAAACATTCAATCAACAGTGATTAAACACCAATTAAAAAAAAAAAAGAAGTTTTTAACTTATTTCACTAAGTCGAGTGACAACAGTTGCCCGTTTTTTTACGCTTTGATCACCTAAACACTGTAGAGTGTTAAGATAACAACATTGTCGCTGCACCAGAACAGTATTTTTACAGTCGTGATGAGAACGCAGGGACTGTGCCTCTCTTAAGGAAGACTCCACACACTGTCAAAGAAGCACAGTCTGTAGAGAAAAAAAGAAATACCTTTGCGGCTGTAATTCATTTGCCTGTAATTACTTAATAAATCTTTGAGAATATAATGATACCAGCAAGTGCTGCTTTAATTGTGTGGCCCGTTCCCTGCTGTCACCTCGTTAATCAGCAGGAATAAAAGGTTGACCCGTAGAGAAGACCAAGATTTAAGAGGCTTTTTGTCCATATAAGTTGCATTCCTTTGCCCTCACGGATGCATGAACTCCGTGCAGAGATCTCACTGACAGAGAAGTGGATGATTCACCTCGTCACTCAGGTCTCTGGAGACGTAGAGCAGAATCTGCTTCGCCACATCCGCGTAGAAGTGCTCACCTGATACCTGGAGAGACCCAGAAACACACGGAAAGCACCCGGGTTTGAGTCGTGATTCAAGCAGAACGTAAACTCAAGGATATCACGGAGTGATTTATTTGCAGGGCGTTCCCTGCAGCATCCAGTGTGAGCTCCGAAGCAGCCGCTTCATCTTCATTAAACACAAGCATGCATGTGTGTCTGCTTGAGTCAATGTACGTTTACATCCAAATTAAGCGTTTGATTTTTCAGTTTCTTTCCACACAACAAAAAGTTGGGGGAAAAAAAACAGGCTAATGCAGTTTAAACCCACAAGAAACTTTGTTTTATTATTTTTGCTGCATCCTAATTTTACAGTGACTCATAACCAGAAACATATTTTAAATATTTTCCTAAGAAACAATAAATGTTTTTTTAAGGCTCAAGCTGATGATTTTTGTTGCCTGGGTAGTAAAATAATAAAAAGTGACCCAAACTTAAAAAAAACAGCAGACAGACATCCGAACGCACCTGGAAAGCTGTTATGTAGGCCACAGCCAGCTGAGCCTGGTCATACAGCATCTTCTCAAAGTGAGGAACGTGCCAAGAAGAATCTGTAGAATAACGATGAAAACCCTGTGAAGGAGACACAAACAGAAGGACATACTCTGACACTAATAATGAGTATAAAGTAAAAAAAAAAAAAAAACCTTGAATAACTAAGACCAGACTGTTCAAACAACAAAAGCTTTGCTTCTGTGTCCAAGTTGTGTCCACTGTACACAAGACAACTTCCGTACTTGTTGACAAAAGGCGGAATAATGGCAAACATGTTGCTGTAACGGGGCAACTCTGCACCCCAGATGTTAAACTGCTGTTTTTAAGTTCTTGTTCAAGTTCTTTTAAGATCTTGTCCTCTGAGAGACCTGCCGATGCTGCATGTAACATCATCACCATAGTTGTTGCCCAGCAACAATCCAACACTACCCTGCAGTCAAGATGATCCCCAGCGATGTAACCCATCCTACCAGCCTCTGTCATTCTTGGGTGTTTTTAGCTGTATGCTTTGGGTCGTCGTCCCGTTGGGAGGACCCATGACCTGCGACTGAGACCAAGGTTTCTGACATAACTATTTTTGCTTGTTTGGCTTGTAGATAAATCTACCTTCAATCTTTAACTGCATTTGTGTTATTTTGCCTCTAGTTAATACCGGCTATAATGCCGGTTACGTGGAATCAAAAATCCAAGGTTCCACGCATTTGCGACCACCATATGTACCTGTGCCACGTGGTCGTGGATTCCTCCCAGCGCCATCATGCGGAGCGTGTGCATGGCCATCTGGAGGGCCTCCACTCCTTCTGAAGTGGAGCGATTCACAGACCAGTAAGACACGAGGAACATCAGATTCACTGCGGAGGTACAGAAAACAAAGCTGAATGATGGGAGATGCTGAGCGTTTAAGAGAAACATAAGAACTGAAACCCAGTGAAGCTGCATTTTCACAGAATGTAGGTGATACTTCTGGCTCTAGGGATTTCTTTAAGGAACTAAACTCACTGGGACTGTCTGGATTTCTACTAAGGCCTTCATCCTAACGGAATTAGAAAAATGTGTCCATGGACAGAGGAAAAAATGTCTCTCTTCACTTTAGGACATGACAGCTTTTAAAAGTCAGTTTTGCTGAGTTCTTGTTTGGCTTCTGGTCCCTGTGATGGAAACCTAAAAGGGCAGGTAAAGTCCCTACTCCCTGAGGAAGGTTCTCACTGTTCAAATCACCAGTCTGGCTGCTCCTGTTGAATCTACCTGGTGACGGGAACTTTGGCGCATCTCTAAAGCCTCCATACTCCTCCTCGTAGGAATGGGCCAACTGCTGGAAGCAGCGATTAGCAACATCTGGGGCCAGTGGAGTGCTCTCTCCTGGGGTTGCAGCAATGGTCGTGCCTTTCTTCAGAGCCTCGAGGATCCTCTCTCCACTGGCTTCCAAAGCAGGACGGTTGTTCTGCCACTGAGGAATAAAAGTCAGGCAGGCATTAATATGCATCCATGCCAGTGTTTTCCGTAACACGGTAAAGTAAATAAGAGGAACTGACGTTAAGAGAAGTTTTTCTACCTGGTCAACTATTCTGGCGAGCACAGTTTTGAACCCAGGTCTTCTTCCCATGTCTCTAGGGGGGAAGTAAGTGCCCCCAATGAAAGGCCGGAGATCAGGGGTCAACCAGACACTCATGGGCCAACCTCCACCTCCACTTGTTGCCTGGAAAGATTCAAAACCAGAAGTTAAGAAACAAAGAAAGTGCATACAAAGGAAAGCTTGGTTGACGAAACAGTATGCACATATGTGCACGCACCTGTACAAAAGTCATGTAGACCTTGTCCACATCTGGTCGTTCTTCTCTGTCGAGTTTGATGCAGACAAAATTCTCACTAAGAATTTTACCGATTTCTTCATCCTCAAAAGATTCTCGCTCCATGACATGGCACCAATGGCAAGTCGAATAACCCACTGGAAGTCGGAGACAGACAGCGTTTTAGGAAACGGACGGATACTTCTGCTACTGTTGGAGCCCAAGGCCGATTCAAAGCCTTGTGGATGTGGGGGTGTCCACCTTATATAATGTCAGCTAATATCAGAGATATAAATATGATAAACTGAGCCTTTTTCTATTTCAATTATAAGAAAGTCCTGGAATTTAATAAATGCTAATAATAAGTTTGGAAAAAAGTTTATTACCCGATAAGAAAATAGGTTTGTCTTCTTTTGTTGCCTTCTCAAAAGCCTCTGGTCCCCATGGATACCTGTCATGCACATTACATTTGACTATCTATTATTAACAATTATAAAATGTAAAACTGTAGTTCAAACGGTTCTCACCAGTCAACGGGGTTGTGCGCGTGTTGCAGTAGATAAGGTGACCTTTCCTTGGCCAACCTGTTGGTGTGTTTGTGAGGACTGGAGGATGATCCTTCGCCTCCTGATGCCATGCTCATACAGACAGACGGACTGCATAGACCATTTAAAATATTCAGTAAATGCTTAAAAAGTATAGAAATCTTCATGTTGACTCCTGGATACTCCCGAAGACTGACGGATCGTATTTAAAATTATATAAATTATAATTATAACACTTGTCTTAAATGAAAATTACCTCCAATATATTTTTCTAAAGAAAATTATGCTGCCTTTGTATATAGTGTTCCCTATGGACGAAATATAGCCAAATGTTTTCAATTACTCACTTATTCTATTGCAGTTGTTTAGCACTATTATTGAATAGAGTACAAATCATAATGTAAAAACTATATATATTATGAATATACATGTAATGTGAGATTATTTAAAACGACGTTTTCTGGACATGATGGTGCCAAGCAAATGACCCATTCGTCTGCTTGAAGCCGTTTAAATAGGCATGCATTTTATTATTATAAATATTATTTTTTAATAATCGTATTATAAATACGAATTATTATTATTACTGTTATTATTCCAGGTTTCATTGTGAACGAGGCTGCAGATTCTGAGATGAGCTGTTAGCAAACGGAGTAACGCAGATTTCCATTTGGGATTTGCCTAATTTACTTTGATTTGGGTTACACTTAAAAAATAAAATTGCTGCCAACAACAAACTTAAAAAACGGAGGAGATTACACCTTTCCCTTTTATTCGGGTGAATTAATTATGGCTCACGTGTAACATTTGTTTGGATATTTGCAAGGAAGTAGTGATATTTAGCAGAGGAAGACGTGGCGTTACCAAGGCTACCGCTTAGAAAAGGCTCGTAATTATTGGGTGCAGGCAGACTGGTGGCTTGTTCAGCAACACCGAATTAAAGTACATGTCATTTGGACTATAACTGACTGTAGTCACCGGTCTGACTCTCATGGCTTAATTTAATGAGACATGTTTATGTGCGAGTTTCTGTATCGGAATGTCTTATATTTAGTGTAAAGGCATGCTCGCCCTCGTGTTTTCTGTTTAATCATCAATCATGTGCTCCTATAACATGTCAATGTCACGTTAACATGAATCCATCGGCCACGGAGGTTGTCGGCTGCCGGTTGCAGCCGGTTTTACCTGAGTAAGCAGCGGAGCGGCCGGGGCTGAAGGAGCGCTGACCCGTCGCCTGGTGGGTGGGCAGTTCCTCGCAAACACCTAATGTTGCACCCCGAGCTCCTCGGGACACTGTCCGCTCCCAACACAGCTACAGTTAAAAGCCGTGCAGGATCCGCAACGCTATTTTTAGCCCCCGACAGACGCCATGCAAGTCTTAACATCCTAATCCACCAGGTGTGTTGCTTTAGCAAGCTAACGTGGGCGACATTGTTGACATGAGCAGCGGCGCACGGCCGAAACTTCCAGGCTGTGCTGCAGTTCCGCCCACTGACACACGGGGGCGACAACAAGCCACGAAATGAACGAGAACGTGACAGTGAAGGTGGCGATAACTGGACACGTTTATTTAGTGCGAGATGAAGTTCATTTTAGTTTTAAATATATTCACAATGATGCCACCAAGCTTTCATTAAGTGACGGTCATTAAATCACAACCTGAACCATCATATCATGAGACCTGGATATTCCGAATAAATGCCGAATTGTACTACATGAAAAGAAACATGAGAAACACCCCTGTAATTTCCATTTGAAGACTTTATATTTACTTTTTGTGTGTGTGACAAATAACGAGTATTGTTATTGATAATCTAATCTATGCAGAATAAAAGGACTTAAATGAAAAAAGAACACACTCCATTTTAATTTTATTTAATTTTTTTTTATTTGTTAAAATGAAAAAGAAAATAGAAAAGACAAAGTATTTACATTTATGTCCTTGGTTTTTTTTTTTTTGTAGCTATCAACCAAGTGAACTGGGGATTGGAGATCTGACATGATTTTTAGTACTCAAAAATGGCATCATAAGACGCAACAAAATTTTGGGGGTATTGGGTTTTTTTTTTTCAGATTAATTTTTATTTATACAAAAAAAAAGATGTGACAGTCTCAGTGATTCTTGTTTTTTTCCTGAATAGTATCCAAACCATGTGACCTAGTGATTACCAATATCCTTTTGCCAAATTGTACCAAAAAAACCCCAAAAACCAGACACACCTCTTCGTTTTACATTTGAAGACTTTTTATATTTGATATTTTATTTTGTTTTAAAAAACAATTTTCATCAAACCATTTTCAAACATTCATCTATTTGTAAAAGTGAGAAACTTAATCTTCAAGTAAAACTGTGGCCTGCTTGCTGGGTGGGGTTTTTATAACCAAAAGAAGCTGAACATCATCATGCTTTTGCTTTCCTTAAATTGAGCTTCACAACTATTGAGACAAAGTTGTCTCTTGTCACCAAGTCAGAGGCAATAATATTTACAGGGGTTTTCTCGGACTGTTGCTTCAACCAACGCAGCAGCCTTGGCAGACTCCTCCGTATGACATTGGGGAAGTTGTCACAAAGGCGAAGGATGTACTTGAGTATCCTTGCATCGTTTGGCAGAGTTAGATTCAAACCACATACAAAGAAATCTGTGGATATCACAAGACAAATTAAAAATCTGTAAGCATTACAGGCACAGAATAAAGACAATTATTCTTAAATTGTTAGTTGTTGATAAGTAGAGTAGTTGGTTTAATACTTAAACCAAAAAAAGCTGAAAAAAGGCAACAAAAAAACCCCCCAAAAAACCCAACTTACAATTGGAAGACTTTTGTGTTTCCAAAACATGACGGAGTAATGCCTGAATTTGTGCAGTGTCCATGCTGTTCCCATAGTAATAATTGATTTTCCCCCATAAAGCAGGCTGAATATATGCATGGTGATCGTATGATACGATGATGTTTTTGCCTTGGTCCCAGCAACTCTTCAACGTGGGTTTCTCCTGTGGTGAAAGTAATAAACCAGAGGTGTTATTTATTTTAGAGTTGCATTAGCTCACAGTAGGCATATTTTAAGTCGATTCGATTTAAAAAGGAAAAACATAAACATTACCGTTTTATGAACGAGTTTGCCTTGAAACAAGTTCTTGATGAAGTTGATAAGGTGGTTGTGAAGTTTCCATTCAATCTTTTTGTCAAACCCTCTGAAGTGTGATAGAGCCAGGATCAGGATCTCTTTCGGGTGATCATCTGCCCATTTTTGTATGTCCCTGAAAACAGTCTGATCACAGCGGCAGAGGCAGTCATTCATGCACGATCATGTCAGTGCACCAAAGAAATCTTCCCTTCGTATCTTCGCCTGTTATTTCTGTCACTTAGATGCATGACTTGGAGTTTTCCTCACTACTACACAAGGTTCATTTAATTTATTAAGCTTATACTTATTCTACTTGTTATTTATTTGTTCTTTATCCGGAAAGTGATACAACTGCCACGGTAACCACGTTAACTCTGAATTGAGAGGAAAGTCAATTCGGTGGCTGACCAGGTGACCGACTCTAAGACAAATGATCGACAAACATTTTGCCTTACACTTAATGTTGTACAAAAGGACTCTGGTTACCATTCATACTTTTATAAAACACGTTCGTCTTTACCTCCACATCAATTTGCGTGTACAGTCCGTGGTAAAAGTAAAGCCTGGTGGGATTGGTGTCGTTTGGCTTGCGAGCGATCCTCAGGTCAAAGTATCGAACTCCTGACTCCAGCTGCTTTATGATGGTCACTTCCTGTCATAAAAGCCAGCTCTCGTCAAACGCTTCTTGTTCTTATATGTAAAAGTATTCATTTTCAACGTGTAATAAAATCTCCTCACCTGTGTGGTTGCCCATTTTCGCACAATTTTACGCACGCAGTAAATTCTGCTGAATCGTTTCAGTCTGTCAGGCTCTACTATGGAGGAGTTGATGTCCAAGTCATAGGTCATTGAGTCATGGCTTCCTAGGAATGACAAAGCGTGCACAGGGAAAAGCACTGATAATGAGTTTTAATTATCTCAGCGTCCGAATCTGATCACGTTGCAGCCAGTGCAGTCATTTCTGCAGTCTCATAAATCTTTTAAAAGTAACACATCACATATCAGGATCGCTCCCTTAAAAAGCTACTAGTTAAAATACTAAGTTACCCGTTGAAAACGAAAAAATATTAAAAATAAAATTGCTTTTGTATTAGCAAATACAAACCGTTGCAAGTCATTGCAGGTCGTAAAGAGTAAAGTACAAGCGCCATCTTCATTGACTAGTTTGTGGTGTCTATGGTGCCTCTATGAAAGCAGACTAGGCAGTTTGTTGGCCTGGAGCATTCAGGTGTTTTAATGCAATGCCGAGAGGGACAGACATAAGTAATGATCCAAGAAAAGCAACTGTTGCTGCACATTGATCTGGAAAGGGTTGTTAAGCATTTCCAAACGATCTGGAGTTCAATGTTCTACAGTGAGAAAGATAATAGACTAGTGGTAACCATTCAAAGCAGCTGGCAACCTTCCCGGGAGCTGGCGTCCTTGCAAGTTTACTCAAAGGACAGGCCATACAATGCTCAGATAAAAGACAAAACACAGTGAGCTACATCTCAACGCTTACAGGGTTTACTGAGCATGTTAAATGTTAAAATCCATCACAGCGTATTTATAAGACTGTACAAATGGGGTTTGTTCAGAAAGAGAAAGCCTCTCCTCGAGAAAGAAAGAACCTCATCTGTGCTTCCATGTTCTAGGGAGAAGTTGCAGCTGAGGTTTGCGAAACTACATCTGAACAAACCATAAAACGCCTGGAACAATGTTCTATCTACGTACCGACAACACCAAGGTGGAGTTATTTGTCCTGAGATGCCCTGCATCATCTTTGGTAAAAACCAAAGAGAGTTTCAGGATAAACACCTCATACCCACTGTCAAGCACAGCAGTGGAGGACTGATGATTTGAGGTGGTTTCAGAGCCAAAAGGATGTGGACTCCTTACAGTCACTGTGTTGACTGTAAGCTCTTCTGTATGCAAATCAGAATCATCATGCAACAGGACAATGACCCATGCAACAGAAGGAAATCTACATCACAATAGCCCCCAAAAATGTAATCATAAATTAAAGAATCAGGATTTTTGGAATGGTCTTGTAGAAGTCCAGACCTCAACCAAGCTGAAATGCTGTTGCAGGAACTTAAAACATTTGTACATATGGAAATGGTACAAAAAAAAGCTCCTCAATAAACCAAACCAAAGTTGTTAAGAACAATGCACAATGAACAATTGGCACAGGAGACTGATTAACTCATACAGGAAATGATTACTTTAAAGTATTCCAGCTAAAAGTGGATCCACCAGCGTTGAATCATGTGGGTACGGCACACTTTAAAAAAACCTTTTTGTGTCAAGTTTTTGTCAAAGTAATGATGTAACAGTGAAAAAAGTTGTGTTTTAATGTTCATCTGAAGTTACGTTTGTCTAATACTGAGACCAACTATGATTTTATTGTGTTTTTAGGGTTAATAGAGGGGTTACTAACCTCTGCACATAAGTACCTCAAACACGGAAGGTGAACCAATGCTGAGCAAGATGTGATCCTGCTGTGAGCATGTTGCTCACCACTGGACACGACAGTAACATGGGTTGTCTTGATCCGATCAATAGAAAGAAGGATTTATAAATAAACTCAAAAAACTTTGAAGTCTGACAAATTTGAGGAGGAATGGCTTTGTCGAAATGCTAAAAAAATAAAAGGTGTTTTTTTTTTTTTTTCTTTTAATCAGCTTAATGTCTAATATGGCATGAGTACAGCAGTGTTTCCAGCTTCTCACCTGGTATGGCCAGATTAAAGAGGGGGACTGTGTGAAGTTCAGCTGGAAGTTGGGACATCCAGTTAGAGTTGCTCATGAAGGCCACTTCTGTCTGCAGAGACTTTGATTATACACAAAACGTTTAAAATCAAGTCACAGTCTCTTAATAGCACAGGAGTAGGAGGCAACAGCTCATGTGTGGTCATAAGGTTGAAGGAACGCCACTCACCCAGCCTCGGTGATCCCTCTGCCGTCCTGCAAGGCTTTATTGCTTCACGTTTGAGGACGAGAAGCAAACTTAGTAGTAGTGTGGCTGAAATGTTTTTCCCTGTTCCCAGCATTGTGTTTCCTTGTCTTATAGCCCCGTGGAAGGAGAGAAACAAGTGCATCTGCTTTTGTGATTCAGGTTTTGTTTCAATCTTAAAATAGTTTGAGGCTTAACTTGAATGTTTGAGGAACATCATATGCAGCTGTGTTAAAACTTCCTCATACTTCCTCATGCATCATGAAAATGGGCAAAAGTGGCTGAAATGCAGAGAAAAGCTCCGGTATATAAGCTGACGTGGATTTATTCAGAAATGTTCAAAAACAAAGAATAAAAAGAAAGGTAAAGAAAAAAAAAAAAAAGCAAAAACCCAAACCTGTACTGACCGTGGACATTTAGGAGTGGCCGTTATTTGCGTAACTGGTGCAAACAACAATCCAGGAAGAAACTACAACAATAACAGAGTTGACTTGCAGCAGAGTAATGAAGTGATTTCATTCAAGCACAGAAGATGACACCCACTGTACCCAGTCAAACACGAAAAACAGGAATAAAACAGAGCATACACAGTCTGATCTTTATACAACTACCCCTAATAAGCAGTTAAGATAAGACACTGGGTGATTTTGGCAAACCTGGATCATGTTCTCAAATTGTTTCTTCTTTGCATGATAGCACTTTAACATGCTTTTAATCGTGACACAGCAAACTGTTCTTAGGAAGAGACTTTCAGAAGTCCATGCTGAGTACATGCAATGATTTTCAGAACAGTATCATGACTGTTTTTGTTGGAGTGCCATATGAGGACCCTAAAATTACAGGACTCCAGTACTGATTATGGGCCGTATCGCACGTGCACAGATTTCTTTAAATTCCTGCATGTTTTTGACGGTTTCATGCACTGTAGATGATGAGGTAATCGACATCTTCACAGTTTTACACTCTTAATAATTCTTTTTACAACCACTTACTTTTCCTGCCTTTCGTTACCCATATCCCAATTTTTAAAAAGTAATTTGCTGCCATTGGGGTATGTTTTGTCTCAAGATTTCATGTTTTCTGTGCTAGTGTGAATATGGGTTTATGTGATTTGCCTGTTATTGCATTTTGTATATACACAGCATCTTGATGTTTTTATAATAAAGGCTCTATTACTAAAATGAGGTGACATCTTTGTGTGAACGGGTGTTTAAGAAATGCATCATAAACCATCAAACTTCTGTTCTTGGTCTTTGAAGACATTTGACGTCACAGCTCAAGCGAATGAGCACGCTCAGTTTAGGCAAGTCAGAACTGAGGGTGATGAGGAGTTTAATGCAGCCGACGTGCCGTATCTCTACACATGAACATGCCTCCAACTATTTTTTTTTGTTTTTTTGCCATGCATTGGTCAAGGTGTGCAAAAGCACTGCACACTACCCTTAATAGTACTCAAAGTACTCAAATAACAAGCAAACATCTAGCTAACAGGTATAAATACATGGACACATTAGTTTCCAAAACCTTAGCGTCCATCAGCTCCTACATCAGTTCAGACACTGGTCCAAGTGTAGTGTAAGAGTGCAGTGAGATGTCAAGGAGACAAAAATACCGAGAGCAACTTTATTTGAGCATCACAAAGAAAGAATACACAGGCAGGACGTAATTATCCAGCTACCAATACATCTCTTACTAGTCCAACAAGTACATGACAAGTTCAGAATTGGTCTTATGTCTCCTTTCTTCTTTTAGCTCGTCAAAATTACCCCTTCTCTGGTCCCCGTTTTCTCTTCCTCACTTCTTGAAATCCTTACAACCGCCTTACAATAGCAAACAAAATAACAGTACACGATAATCCAAACTTCCACCTGGGAGTCTTGAACTGGGTTCACTGACCACTTGACTCATTCGACCATGCTGTTGAAACACTAAATCTTAGTCCTAAAGGAAGTCTGTTGCCAACTAAAGTAAATCAAATTAGGGCAAGGATATAATAATTAATCTCCCAGCACCCACAGAGGGTTAGTCTTGCTCAGGCTCTGGTCCTTCAGAGATCCAGGCCTTCCTCTTCACTGGAACCCCACCACGGATAAAACCTCTGACCCCCTCTTCACTTCTGGGCCTGGCATTCGTGAATTCTAAATTCTCTCCTCCGTTTCTACATGAAGGGACTCCCGAAGGCCGGAAAGCCCTCTGAATGGCATCAGCTGAATGAGAGCTCCCGGAATGCCAAACTCTTCTTCTGGGGAACCTGCCAAATCCAGTGGAAGTCGTGTACGCACCACAGATGCCAGGTGTTGGTACGTCAGAGGAAGTCTTCCTGCGGGAAGGACGAGGCTGAAAAGGAACCGGCTCAGATTCAGAGTAGGAGCCACGCATGCGGGGCAAGATGTCCACAGACGCAACAGAGGTCTGAGGTGTGGCAGTGGAGCAGGGAAGGAAGGTTGGAAGGGAAACTCGTGGCTTTTGATGAAGAATACCCACCTTCCTGTGTCTAACTTCTCCTTTTATCCTTTCTTCATTCTGTTTCTTTGGTTTTCCTAACTCTCCACATACTCTTTTTTCTTGATCTCTATTAATTATCTCTCTTTTCCTTCTCCTGGCCTGAACTTCCTCAAGCTGAACTTCCAAGTTGTATAAGTCTTCCGTTAATTGGTTGACTCGATCAAATCGAGTCAACAAGGTGCTGACGATGGGCTCCAGGCTGTCCAGGTAGGGCTGGACTTCGAACCTCAGCTTGAAAACCGACAAGTCCTCAGAGGAGACAGAGAGAGTTGAGGATAGTGGGTGAGAGGTTGCCAGCAAGGACGAGGAAGACGGAGAATGGGAGAAGGAAAAGGTGGAAGACAGGATGGAGAAACTGGACTCCCGTGAAGATCTGGAGGGAGGGATGTCCATGCCTTCAAACTTCACCCTGTGTCTGAACTAGAAGGGGAAAGAAAGGAGCCGACTCAACAAAATCAACTATGTAGATACTCCTTGCTTGGTCCTTGCCACTAATGCAACTAATTTACCTGTTTAGCTTTGGTGATCCCCATCCACAGCTTCAGTCGTTTGATGAAGAACTCCACCATCTCATAGTCCTGAGGTTCAATTTTTGGATGAAAAAAATCAGCCTTCTCCTCCCTGTCAGACATGGGAACAGTTACAGGCATGTGCAAAAGTTAGAACCCCTTCTTTAATCTTGTGTTTTTATATGTGGAAATATAATAACAGAATAGGATTATGGTGACACCTAGTATAAGGTCACAGGTAAGGAGCATAGTGATAACTAACAGAGATGTCCAGCTGTTGTACGTCTCTGTGCTGTCCACTTTCATATTCTGAACCCGATTCTGGCTTGAACATGTGCCATATGCATGTAAGGATTTGAATTGTTGAGGTCATTTACAGGAAACTTTGACCAATCGAAATGTACTTTTATTCAAATGTGCTCAGTATCACGAAAAGCCTCCATGTGTGATTCTTGGTTTTTAAGGTTCGTAAATGAATCCAGGTGTTTGCAGTTATGCTGTTTGCAATGCAAATGGATGCAAAGCATAATATCGATTTATTTATAGAAAAGTCTGGGTGACAGAGAACACAATGAGACTGCTTAGATACGATGACCTGCTCAACGCTCTCGAAACATGCTGAACAGTCCTACAACGTTGTGCTGCCTCTACAAGATAAAATAATAAAGTTCCAACAAATGCAACCAAACTTTCAGTAAATGTGCATTGGGGAATACCTATATGCATGGATGAGAATAGCTCCACAGAGTCTAGCCCAGAGCCAAACACCTCCACCCATCAGAAGCAGCACATAAACAGATCCCAGGACCGGATGGACCCTGCAGAGCGCACGGAGCGCCATCCGGCTACGCGGTATAGTCAGGAGACCTTCCACTGAGTGGGAAAAAAGCTAAAACAGAAAGACAGCTGTATCAGAAACCATTTGTGTTTAAAAATAGATTTGCAGAACGTTCCTTCTCGTACCACGTTTCCAAGGTGAGAGCGGAGCAGCAGCAGCAGCAGGACCAGTGTGGCCACAGCCCATAGTTCTCTCCAGGCTCTCTGCAGCACTCTGCCCATCATCACCCACCTCTTCACAAGCTTTAAGGTTCCCAGCAGCTGCAAAAGAGTGGAGACGAGTACAGATCCTATAATGTGGGGAATCTCCTGGTCAGGGTTGTATAAACATGAACCAAAGCGCACATTTACCTTCAGAACAAGCAGACTGAGTAAGACTGCAGCACACTGAGAGGAGCTCTCTGCCAGAAGGGCAGCGCTGTGGAAGTCGAAGTAGTCCTCGGGCTTGGCCATCAGCTGAACGGCGCAAGCGAGATTAAAAGTGAGTTGCGGTAATGCGTGTATTGCTGTTATTTAAATGTACCCCGAATTCGTCGTTTGATACCTTGGAAAGACACGAAGAGGCAACGGACAGAAATAAGAGCTCCAGGACAGCCGTTGCCAGTGACAACAAGGCCAAAAGAAGCTGGAACCAGTGACGACATCGATGCACATACTCAGCACGCTCCGTCACCATGGACCACAATTCACCGACCATGATGAGCAGAGCAGAGACGAGAAGAAAAACCTGCAGTAGAAGCCTAGTGGATTAGGTGAACCCAGTGATTATTCTTTATGAACAAGCCCAACTCTTTATTCAAAAGGAAAACAGGTTTGTTACTGTAAGAGCCACGTGAAGGTCCAATCCCGAGAAGGACGAAGGGACGACGAGGGGACGGATGGAGAGGAAGGAGGTGATGCCTTGTGACTGAGTCAACTCCAGTTTTATGGACACACACACAAATAAACCAGACTCTCTGTGGTAGTGAGTGAAGTCTATAAAAATGCTTTTAAACCTGTGATTAAGAATAAAAAAAGAAAATCAGGAAAGAATTTCTTCAAAAAGTGCATTTTTAATACGTAAATATACAGCACAATCCATTATTTATTCCTATTCATCCATCAGGTACATTAGAAGTTCTTAGACTTTATGCAGGTTTTAAATGTATGAGATACTTTAGTTTCGCTGATTAATCAGCAACAAGAGGATAAAAATAATGAACATACGCTCAACACGTCTGAAGAATGCCGTCATGTGACTGTGACGCATCCACTTACTGTCTCTTGCTCTTGCCCGCAATGTTCATGTCAACTAGGATCTGGCGTGATGTTTCACTGTCGTTTCCCAGAAGACAAACTGTTGCGGCAGCAAGTGAGCACGTGCACTGCAGCCGTGGCAACCCGACAAGGTGAAGAGATGGGCTCTGGTGGAGGTGTGGCACCAAGGTGTGACTGATCCAGTGCTCAGTATCTGACCAACTGGGAAAAGAGAGAAAGAGCACACATTTGAGGCGGTATATGTTTGAAAATATTTAAAAATACATTGATAATATACATCTGCATCATCATGATCAGCATAAACCTCTTCTGTTTTTTTATCGACTTGGAAAACGCAAGGAGCTGAAACTCATCTCTGAGTAGGAAGGAAGCAAGGAATACAGTTTTTAATGGATGACTTATATATAGAAACCAAAACCATTTTTGTAACCAGGCTAAAAGTTTAACACTTGAATGTGTGGGTCAGTGGAGATTGAGCCAGCCCCCAGTGGCCAGCCAAAGAACTGCAATTAAAATCCCATCCTGGTTCACATGAGACAAGCAAATCTGATTGGGCCCAATGGTCAGCCCCTGGTGTAAGTGCAGCTCACTGGAACACAGTGGTATTAAAACATGTGCGGCATCGTTGCCATTTATTTTAACAACATTGTCAGCGGTCAACACAGCAGAGGTATATGCACAGCAGAAGGGAATCAGTCTTGGGAGGCGACATATATTCCTTCATTAATTGTGCCTATTTGAATGCTGCAAGATTTGTGCAAAATAGTTGGTCATTACACTTCGTTAGGCCAAATATTGTGTTTTAATCAGGCAGTTAGGAAACTTTCTGTTATTTGGACTCATTTTTGCCTTTAGGACCACCTGAGCTGCGGTTTGCTTGGTCTTCTGGTACCCATCAGCTGTGTAAGGAGTCCCACAGGCCAACATGGCCCGATAGAACTCCTTCAGCCTGACAGCATCCCTTACTACCCACCACTGGGTTTGGGGATTGCCGCCATGAAAGGCACCAGAGACCTTGTGTCTACAACTTTGAGCTGCCGCCTTGACAATGGAGGCAGAACACATGGTCCACTCTGACTTATTTGGGTTCGACAGAGTCATCTTGTAAAAGTAAGCCATCATTCCAACTGGCTTCAAGTCAGTTGGGATGATGGCTTCAGTAACGCATGAGTGACATCACAAAGTGCCTGTCCGATTCTTTTTATACAGTTTATAGGGGACGCTTAACATTACCGTCCTCATCAAAAACATGTAGTTTTAGAATGTAGAGCCATAAAAAAGGTTAAAAACAAAAACCACAATGTGCTTCACTTTGAGGTTTTGTGCTGGTCTCTGTATGAGGTGCAGAGCGGCGCATGCTTTGACTGCAGGAAGTTGAGTGTCGCTTTTACTTTCTCAGTGAGGTGAGATTCTGGGACCCCGCTGGTGCCGTTCGAAGACGCTGTCTGACGGAGGCCCGTAGCAGCCTGCCCTGCCTCTGGTCCACTCTGTCCTGGTAGTTCACCATCAGCACCAGCAACAGAAACAACAGCTGGCACACACAGTTCTGGTGAAAACAATCAAGAGGGAAGTTGGAACAAGATGCTTCCAGAGAAAACTCCTGACTCATTGTGCTTTGTTCCTACTCTCATGAGTGACCGAAGAGCTCGGACTTTGCGGGCCTCCTCTTTCGCCTGCAGCAGTCCATAGCCACATGGCGGTCGTACTTTCCCACAGTGTTCTCCAAATGTTCGGACCACGGTGGTCTCTTGAGCCAGCACCTCCTCTACTTCTGGATCCACCGGCTTAGACAGGACTGTGCAGATCAGGGCCTGCACACACACCTATTCAAGGAAGGTTGAGATGCACATGAAAGGACTTTTCCACCAAGGAGTTTACTATTCCTCATGTTTGAACTGACCTTGAGAGGTTCCAACAGCATAAAAGAAGTAAAAAATGCAGAGAAAGCAGACACCAGCCACATGAGAACTATTGTCCTGGAGAAGAAACTTGCGTAGAGTCCCACCACCGCCAGGCAGGCTCCCAGCAGCACAGCCACAAGAGGGTAAATCACATACAGCACCCAGGGAGGGAGCGGGCTGCCGGGCCGACCGCGAGCAACCCCTACAGAGGGAAGAAATGTCTGATTCACTCAATGTCTTTGTTAAGTAGAATAATAATAAACAAAAAGACTGTTAGAGCAGAAACAAGAGTTTACATGAATTACTGAGTCACTCAACTCCAGCAAGTCTATATATTCACATTTGTATTTCTCTGTCATTTCAAAATATTTAAATTTAAAAATCAAGTGTAGGAAGTTTACACAGTCATTAAAATGGAAGTTTTTGTGATGAGGAAAAAAGTTAAAAGTAGCTGGAGTACTTTGGTAATGTTCAGCTCAGTGGGGCCCCCTATAATGGTTGGAGGGTAATCTGTTTTTACAATGCTCTCCAAAATTTACTCTTGTTTGGTTTCTTGCTCTGAAACACAAAGACAACTGAGACAATCAATGCATCCTCATACACACAATTACACACCTCAACTATAATTTTTTGGATTATGTGAAATAAAAGAGAGTCCCCCGACAAGTACAAGAACAATACATAAACTTCAGAGTAGAAAAGCCTTAAGTGAGGCCGTTCTACCTCACTGCTGAAAATATCTTCCTTGTTACCTAAACGTGTTGTTGACGAGGAGCATCCCGAGTCTTGAGAAGAGCCTGGAAGGAAGGTGCTCGCTACAGAATCCACTGACAGCACAGATGGACACTTGCAGAGTCCCTCTCCATACGATGAAAGGTCTGTCTGGCTGATCTCTGCTCCATTCAGGAGCTTATGGTTGCTCTGGACTTCTGACCAGCTGCCCCAGGAGGTGCTCTGTCTAGAAAGGACCAAGTTTCAGCAATAAAGTTGGTCTCTGCAGCACAAGACTGATTGAGAAGATTCACAGAGCTGCTTCCTACTTTGCTGAGAATGAGGACGAAGTTCTTGGAGAGCCCCGGCCGCTGTCAGAGTTGCTTTTGTTTGCATCCGTTGTGTCTTTTTCTGCTGCTATAGACATTAACAAATCCTCTTCTGGCACCAAGAATAAAAAACAAAACAACAAAAATTCACATACAATAACTTTACTAGATGAAGACAAAAGAAAAGTGATCTCCATTCAGGGAATTTGAAAACTCTCACCAGACAGAGTTAGGAGCGTTGTCATGTTGGGGTTAAGCATTTGCTCTGAACTGCAGTCCATGTGGTGAGCTGTGTGGCCTGGCTGAGCAGGAGAGTTGTGAAAACTAGAGACGTCCTCAGTCAGGAAAGCAGGTGGACAGACAGAGGACCCGGGCGAGGCCAGATGGAGCTGAATTAAGGCCTTCTTCCGTCTCAGCAGGCGACTAGACCCTCGCACATGGGGAGCTTCGCAAAAGGTCGAGCCTGACGTTGTCCTAATGGGACACGAGCCCGCAGGTGCACCGAGGAGGCTGTCGCATGACAGCCGTGTTGTCACAGCCTCCTCTAGATGCGCTCCATCTGTCTGGGGAACCAAGCCAGAAGCAGCCCAGAAGTCCAGGATACTAGAGTCTAACGCCTTGCTCTCCAGCAGCTAGAGACGGTCAAAAAGATGATGTGATTCAGAGAAACGAGACAAGAGCAGAAGAAGAGCAGTGTATGTTTGTGTTTTAATGCGATCGCCTCTCACAGAGGAAGGACTTTCTCGGACTAGGCCAGATGACTCTGATCCAGACAGGAAGGAAGGGCCCGAGGACTTCGACCGGCTCAGGTGGTAGTCCATCTCCACATAGTGACAAATCGGAGAGGGAGGAACCGACACGTCTACAGTAACCTGCATGATGGCGGCACACAAACGCCACAGCAGTCGTGGGTATTAACATGAGACAACAGAACTAAGACTACTGATGTGGGGAATAAGTCCTCCCCATAGCTCAGTACCTTGGAGATCCATCTTCAGCAGCTTTGCCCTGTAGTACCCTTTTCCTGTATGACTTTGACCGACTCTTGAGTTGCTGGGGATGAATTTTGCTTCATTCTTCTGAACAGGTTTGCTTCAGTTTATTGAGATTTTCTGATTATCCACAGCCCTCTAAAGGTCCCCGAACAACATTTCAATAAAGCTGATGTTTGCGCTTTGACTAGGCCTTTCAAAACCTGTAATTTAATACTAATGTAGATTTGCTGACATGCTTTGGGTCATTGTTCTGGTGCATGACCCAGTTTCAACCAAGCTTAGCCATTGGCCAGATGGTCCTCACTTTTGCCTCCAGAATACTCTGGTAGACCGAAGAGTTCATGGTCCTTTCAAAGACCGTTCATGACCTGTGCCTGCCGGCTGGTTTAGGGTTGGGTTTAGGGCTGTGGCCAGCAACAGTTACTAAGAGGGTACTTAGTATTACTCACATGATTATTTCTTTTGTGCTTCATTTGTGGCTTTCACTTTTGTATAAATATTTAGGTAATATTTTTAAGTCAATTGATGGTATATTTCCCAAATATTAAGATCCCCTATGATTCAGTTTTTAATTTTTTTATTTTATTTTTATGTAAAAACACAAGTAATAAAAATAACCTATTTTTTACTTGACTTTAAGCTCTAAAACATACAAATTATAATAAATGATGAAGTTGGAGGAAGCTGTGTTGCTCTTACCTGACATTGAGCTTTTCTAAATAAGAAACAGAGGAAACACTGGAGAGGAAACACCAGTGTGGCAATGGCCATCCCCACGGCAACCGTCTCCCAGTTAACCAGGAGATGGGCTGACACAGGTCCACTTGTTAAAAAGGAGACACTAATCAGTTTCCCCCTGCCGTTTAACAAAATCTACCCATAAATTACTTTAAAACAGTAGAATTCTAGATTTTGGTTCTAAAATCAACGTCCAATATCCGTGGTTGCTCAGACAAACTCTCACCTGAGACCTTCAGTGCTAATTGCCCCATACCACAGAGCTCCCAGTGTCAGGTAGAGGTGCAGCAGAAGAGCGCTGCAGGTGACCCTCTGACCCCTGGTGAAACAGCTGTGAATGGGGCGTTCCCACAGCGAGAGCCACAAGTGGCGCTCCATCATCCCAAATGTCAGCTGGGAGGCGAGGATCCGCCGAAAGTTAGTGAGGTCCTCTGGACCTGGAGAGGACAAATGACAGCTTGAAGCTTTTTCATAATAATCATAATAATAAAAAAAGAAGATCCACATAATGCCTTGTGCTTATTTTTATGGGACAATTTATACAAATAATCAAGTCAAGACGAATATCTCTTTAAAATCACACAGAGCTTACATGTAGCGAGCACTTCCCTCTCCAGGGTGCTGTTTCTCTGATTGTCCACTGAGAGCCAGTCTTCAAGCACGAAGAAGAACATGTGATCTGTCTGAGGGTCCCAGACCGCCACATGCTGAATGTACCATGAGGGGTCCAAACCTGCACGCACATGAATGACTTTAAAACTCCTTCTCGATGTGAGAGGGTTTAACCTGCAGTTCACCGACACGTTTCTGGGCGACTCCCACCTGCATGGAGACTCCCAAACCGGCAAAAACACAAATATAACTTAATTTCTTCTTTAATTTAGATTTAACTGTTCCATAATCATCCATAACGTAAAAACCACCTGCATGAATTTTGAAAAATAATTTTTTTGTAAGGATGCCAGCCCGGAAGCCCTTTTGACAGGTCCAACTGGTAGAAGGCCTTTCTGGTTACGGAGTCCCTCCAGAGGAGCTGGAGGTGGTGCACGTGAAGACAGAAGGATCATTTAATTTTTAATGATTTCCTGTGTAAGTACCTGTGTTGTCATGCCAGAGGCAAATTTTCCAAATCTCTCCCAGATTTTCGTTTGTCTCTACGTGAAACTGGTCCAGGCTGCCGCGCTGAAAAGCTCCATCCCTCTGCAGATGTCGAGAGCCACTCTTGTTCACACCATACAGACATATGCCGACGTGAGCTGTAGTGCCTGACAGGGAGTAACCATGGCAACAATCATTTTCTTTAACATTAAACTACAGTTGTAGAAGTCTAAAATATCTTTGCTCCCTTGTATATCAATGATAAGTTGCCAATAGGTGACCTGCCCCGGGCCTCCAGCCGGTCTTCAGCAGCACCCTGTAGTAGTACAGTCCTGGTCGACCACACAGAGGGACCTGGCTTATTCTCAGGCTGTCCATGTGGTCCAGTTTGTGAGCAATGAGCCCCACCAGCAGGTAAAGCAGAACCAAGACGGCACACACAATCCCTGCCACCATGTTCTTTATGGGCCCTCCTGACTGCAGACATGATACAGAAGGAGAGATGCTGAGGAGCTTTCCTTCACTTGTGAATTCACATTTGTGTTTGTGCTGTGAGCCAAAGAATAAAAATACAGTTTTACATACTGGCGGCAGCATGACAACAGCCCCAGGATGAACAAACAAACTGGCCCCAAACATGGTGAGGTGCTGGCTGAGACACTGAGCTGTTTGTAGGGTACTGCCCTCTAGTGGCTGGAGACCCTCACTGCTCCAGCGCATCTCTGGGACGCTGAAATACTGGCACAGAGAGCTGAATGCGCACGCTGACACATGAACTGGCCCTCCGTCGACCAAAGATGAGGTCAGGTTGACAAAAAAGGGCTTATGTGAGCCGTTCAAACTGTTTTGGGAAAAGATTTAAAAAAAAAACATCATCATATGAGGCACATCTGAAGTCATCAAACGGACAATCTGAGCCTAAAGTTACCCAGAAAATCTGACTCACAGTGGAGATAAAAAGATAGTTTCCTCTGAGGAACCTCTGCTGGAACTGGCAGAGAGACGGAGAGCCCACTCTCTCATGAGGGATTCCTGGGATGCATTAGACCCTGGCACAGCGGAGGCAACCACGGCCTTAACACGTCCCAGCCTCACTGGAGTAGCTCCTATGCATTATAAATTGAAAACATCTTTATAAATGTATCATTTATGAATAGAAAATGCCACATATATCCAGTGAAGTTATTTCATAGTTATGGGTGCTACGCGACATAACCTGCTTTCAGCGTTCAGAGATCCTGAAATGGAACGTGAACACCGTAACGCCATAATTTTAATGAATTCTTGAAAAAGCAATTACATTTTCTATTTTGAATGCAATTTAATGTAATATAATAACCTAATTCAAAATCTGAACTCTACATTTCTACAAGAAAAGGATGGTAACTCTTTATGGACATGAGGGGATTTTCAAATTTTGGATCTAGTAAAGCCGTCCAATTCTCCAACTAAATCTATATTTAACAAAAGCTATTATATAGAAAACTCAGTTCATATTTCAGCTGTCTTATTCAGATTTCTTGGAAATTAAGACCAACTGAGACTAGTTAAAAAAATAAAATAAAAATAAAAACGCTGTCTACTTTATGAAAACTCAAAAACTGTTGGCATATTTTGTCTCATATTGTGAAAGATAATTACAGTTATTTTGTTGTGAAATGTATCCTCCCTTTTTCATACAATAGATGGATTATAAAGCTGTTATAAAGATTATGAAGCTTATTATAAAGAGTTAATGCTAAACAGGGTCTGCTGGAGCCTGTTCCAGCTCAATATATGAAGTGGGGCTGTTTTATTACGATCTGATATCATTTTGCTCACCAGATAGTTAACGTAGTTAACTGTACTTTACTGACCAGCCATACCAATTCACTTGGAGAAAACTCTGTCCCATGAAATGGATCTGGTACGTCTCCTATTCCCATCCCCACTACAGATGAAGTTAACCAATAGTTGTAGATTGGGAGTGGGCTTTTCTGGATGTCTTATAGCGGAAACCCAAGAGTTACAATTAAAAATAAAGATAACTCAAAAACTGCTAATAACACACTCAACACGTTTTCACCGTAACGCCGACAGCAGTCTGTTACAAACATTCATTGTCCCCTGCACATCATTCCGGATGTCTTGTTTTATTACCACCCTGGTTGTCTCTGCCTACACCGCTTGCTTTGTTTCTCTGACTGGTTGTGTGCTTATCCAATATGTCCAGAGGCAGCTTCTTCTGCATCTACCGTTACTTCATTACTTCTCCCTGAAAATCAATGTAGAGAAACCAGAGGAACCAGACTGATTCTTTGTGTTTAAGAGGGAAAGAATTGGGACGGCTGGCCAGAATAATAACAAACAGGAAAGGAGAGTTTACCAGAAAAACTACTTATGGTGCCAGTACGTTGCAGATTTAAACCAAAGTGAAAAGTACCTGGAGCCAGGCTGAAGTTGAAGGAGATGTATAAACCAGCATTTTCTTCCAGACTCTCCAGGGCTTTTACTTTGAAGTTCAGTTGTCCTTCTCTGGGGAGCGTTACAGTGAGACATGTCCCATTTCCAGCTTCACTTACTCTCTCGCTCCCACCTCCATCACTCTGTGCCAAAGGGTACTTGTTAGGCAACGTGACGCGGATAGCTTGTTCCACATCCAAGTTCTGGATGGGTATGGGCTGACCTTGAGGAGTGGTGAGCTCCATGGCAACCACAGCAGTGGAGATACGAGGGCTGCTTGAAGCCAGCAAAGGGTTGGCTTCCTGTGCTCCATCTATACTCAGCAGCACCTGGACCACCTCAGGGTTTCGCTTTTTAAGGTGTGCACTAAGGGATGTGGGGATTAGAAACTGACACGGCTGAGTACTCTTAGATGTTTCAGCTAATGATGACTCTGATGTGACCTGGTGTCCGTTTGACCTGTTTGAATCAGGAGTGCAGAGGAGGTCAGAGGGATCTCCAAGGAAACCAACTAGCTTTAAATAATTAGTGGAAAGTAAAAGTGGTGCCTGGCCCTGAACACATGAATGCATTAGAGTGCGCATTAGGGCTCCGGCATAGCCCAGCGCTGAAACCGTGATCGCTGAAGCCTCCTGCAGGGTTCTTGCGTAGGCTGAGTGAGAACCAGGAACATGGACTGACTCAGACACAGCAGCCAGGGTGCTACCTGAAGAACAAAACAAAGAAAAGCTGGTAAAATTCACATCATTAGGAACCGTTTCATGTTGGTGGAGATGATGGCTGGCCAGAACCTAGAACATGAAGGATGTTCCCTCCTGTGGAAGCAGCTGGCAAATCAGCAGGACTCATTTGTTCCTTCATCACATGGATTATTTTCCTCACAACTTCCAGAATTCTCTCCTGACAGCTCCAACACAGCAGCTGCCTAGGAATAGCCTGAAATACAAAATCATATCATTTCAGTTAAGGATGCTGGTGTAGATGCTCAATAATCCAGATCATGGTCATCATCATGGAGCTGAATCGGAAGCAACCGCACTCCTTTTTTTTGTCTTTTAAGATTTTTCACCTTCTATTCAGAAGAACTCAGGGTACCTTCTGAGTGGAAGGTGAAACACCTTTAATAACCTATATAAAATAAGTCCAACCGCTTTTGATTCAAGCATTAGAGAATTTCAAATAAAAGCAACAAAGAACGTCTTAAATGTGATGTCTAGTAATAAAGAAAAAGTGATTAAAAAGTCCAGCCGTCGTCAGATCCTAATGGTAAAATGGTGAAACTCAGCAAAGCACAGGATTCAGTACATTTGTAGAACCCACTTTCAGCAGCAGTAATTAGAAGTTTTGTCTTTTATTGGTTTTTTTAGCTTTTTTGTCAGTCTCTTACAGTGTTGTAGAGGAATTTTGTCCCACTCTTCTCTCTGGCAGCGTTGCTTGAATTCAGTGGGATTTACAAAACCTGAAAAGTCTCATCCAAGCATTTCAGTCAAGTTGAGGTCTGGACTTTGACTTAGACATTACAACATCTTGATTCTTTTATTGTGTTCTGCGCAAGGTTTTCTTGTTAAAATATCAGTTTCATTTAAAGGAATATTTTACTTCTTTTAGGTGCCATTTAGCTCTCCGATCAGTGTAAACCACCAAAACTGTGACTCAGGATCCTGCTTGTATCAGGCTACAGCTGTGTATCACTTTATGACATCATGTCACAAAACAGAAATGATGGTGCAGACTGACAAATCTACTGTGAACACCGTGGCAACTGAACTTTAATGAGCTTGTTGGGATGTCCAGTTCAGGGAAATCTGACAACAGTGAGAAATCATTTTTCTTACTGTAGAATGATGGAGTCTGAATTGTTTGGAAATGGCCTCATAACCCTCCCCAAACTGATGGACTGCAACCACTGTTTCTCTATGATCACCGGCAATCTCTTTTTTGTCCTCGTCATTTTGTTAATGTGCACCTGAATGTGCACCCGGTTAACTGTCAAACCCTCTACTTTTGCAGAGTTCTGCACATTTCCTAATGATCAATAAATTAAGTTTATTTGATTCACAGTACCTGGTCGCCGTATGAGCCAATAAGGATAAGACTTATTTTTTGTATTTGCAGTTTGTATTTGCATCATCTGAGCTCGTGTTTATCTCAATTTGAGCCTAACTGATTGTTTTCATGTCTTAATATTTAACATGAAAAAAGGTGTTTTTTAAATTTCACATGTGTATATTTTTCACAGCTTTAAAGTTTCGCACTGCAAGCATGAGAAAAGAGAAGCTCTAAGGTGTGTCTTCTCACAGCAGACTGTGTCAGTACAGAGCTGAGCTGGTCAGCATCCTGCAAGGTGGACACAGGGAGAGAGGCGAGGACTTGGGTCACGTTTTCCCAGAGCTCCCTGCTGTCTGTGAGCTCTTCAGCAGTCCCTCTAAACTCCATCTGTTGATGAGAGTTACACTTGTCTTGCAGGGCAAAATTAACTTCCATGATGCTCACAAATTTCAGTGACAGGTTAGTGGAGTTTAACTCAATAAATATTACCAGTTTAAACTGCTATTTGGTGCGCTATAATATGAAATTACCAAAGAAAAACCAATAGTACCTGATTGAGTACGCTAGTGAGGGCAATGGAATAAGGGATGATCTCCTGAGGATTACGGTGTTGGATGAAAGCCCACAGTTCTGTCTTGCTCTTGTTTCTGAGCCAATGACTTGTAACTTTACCACTGGAAGGATTTTCAATTGTCAGCGTTCTAAGAATAAGAGAAATCAGGACTCTGTGAGAGTTTTCTGAGACACAGGCAACAGTATCATTTACCTCTTGGCTCTGCTGGTTTTCAGAGCTGCATATGATGCAGTCGATAACAACATATTGCTCCAAGACTAGAAAACTAGGCGTGATTTTATGACAGCACAAAACTGCTAAGATTCCGACATACTGGGTCCAAAATTGACATAAACACATGTGGAGTTCCACAGGGCTCCGTTTCTGGACCTGTTGTATTTAAAATTTTATTGCTCCCATTTGGTCAGATTATGAAAATAAACACAGGATGTTAAGATAGTTATAAAGATGACACACAGATTTACTTATACATATCACCCATAGAGTTAATTCTTTAAAAACACTAATTAAATGCCTTGAACAAATAAACAACTGGATGTTCCAGAATTTTGTTCAATTAAACAGAGATAAAACCGGTAATAACCTTTAAAGTCAAGACAGGACGGTTAAAAACCTGTGCCTAATTTAACTCTACCATGGTAAAAGCTACAAACCAAGGTAGAAATCTGGGTGTCATTACTAACTCAGACCCAAATGTTTACAGTCATGTTCAGTGATCCATGGTCTACTAGTCTACTATCATTTTAAGAATACTTTAAGTATTGAAGGGTTGATATCCCAGAGGGTTTTGTATAACCTTGTCGAAGCCTTATCATTGTGTGGTCTGCCAAGAAAATCGATTTAGCAGCTGGAGCTTGAGTCTTTGCCAAAACAAGAAAAAAAAAAATCATATCATTCCAGTTCTGCCAATTGTTGCTGTTGTTTATAAAACTTTAAATAGTTTAAAGCCAAAACACATTTTAAGACAACAAGGCATGTTATGTAACCTGGCTATTCATATCCATTCACTTTGTAAAAAAATGTTTCTCTCAAATGGGTCTGGTACCTTTCTCAATTACAACCATTTTCACCGGCACTGAAGACACTGACCCACTCGCATCTGAGCAGGGGTTGACTTTATGTGATGGTATATTCAGGAAAATCAGAGGAAGAGCCAGAGCTTCAACGATGCTCCTACTTCACTGCATTTTGCATGTCTTTTGTTATATATATTTCCTTTTTTACAAATACCTGCTCAACGCAATGGCCTTTGCCCCCAAATGATCTTCGACCAGCAGAGTGACTGTGATAACCGATATGTTTTTTTGTTGCCCTGGACGTCCTGCTGGAATCAGGCTGCTGAAGGTCGAGCGGGTACCTCTGAGAGGAAAACGGTGTGTTAATAATATAAAGGATTATTTTCAAGGGCAACAAATTCAAAACTGACTTATACATGTAATAGGTTTGAGTATTTAAGATAGAATCATGTCTGTTTTTACAAAAAGAATCGTAAGAAGAGAGCTTTATTCACCTATAGAGAGTGAGTACAGGACACTCCTTGCTAATGGGGTGACATGATGCCACCTGGAAGGTGTAGATGAGCTGAGAGGTCCTACTTTCATCTTCCCATCCTTCGGCAGAGTTAAAAACAGTCCAATATAAAATAAATTAAAGTTCATCTGAGCACTTGAGAGCATAGAGATGTAACAGTAGTAAAAAAAGCATTTACACTTCTGATTTCTCAAATAAAACCTTAAACGCTGTGTCTGCACCTGAACAGTTGTAGGTGACCTCTGTCTCCAGCAGACGGATATCAGATTCTGGACAGAAGTCACACTGGCCGTGACGCGGCGGATTCTTCACCTGTATCCTCAAGCTGGAACTGCCCCACTGCCCACAGCCAGACTGGGACACATTAACAACAAAGGTATAACTCCAGCCTGGCTGCAGGACACCTGGACGTACCACCAGGTGACGAGAAAATCTGCCTGTAGAGGTGGTTTCATCACTGAGGTCCAGATTCTGGCCACTCTGGTCCTGGGCTTTCCAACTGTACTGTATGAGGACACGGAAATGAATCCATAATAATACTCTGTATGATATTATTATTGCTTATATAAATACTACTCTGTTAAGATTATTTATTTATTATAATTACCTGAGCTTGGTCATCACACTGTTCACATTGTCCAGCAAGTGTGACGGGGATGCTGCTACTGGTGCAGTGAACAGAGGAAATGACAGAACAGGATACACATTTCACTGTCACATGAAGCACCAGAGCTGCAGTCACAGTTACCTAAAACATAACGAGCATCACATTTTATCAGCTGTGTCCCAGTTAAAATCTCACACGTAGGTCAAAACAAGCTGGTTTTATTTCAAAGAATAGCAACAGAGACTTAATATTTTACTGATCCACAATATCAGTCATTGTAGTTTAATACAAGTGCTTGTATTAAACTACAATGACTGATATTGTGGATGAGTTAAAATCATAACTGAATCTGTTACTGTTCTTGTTTAATACACTTCACGCTAGTTTAATACAAGCGTGATGTGAGGAGGATGAAAATCTCTTGGTTTGTAGCATACAGGCTCATTTGTTCAGTTAACTAAAAAAACAAGTTTCATGAGCCTCTTGGAGTGCTGTCTTTGTTGCCTGGCAACAACTGGGATGCATGCAACATAACCAAAAACACAGAAAGTAGAACAGCATCTAAACTAGCACAAGCTCGCCAGGGTACAACTCGAGCAGTGCCAACCAAGACTATGAATCCTCTAGAATATGAATATTCTACCATATGAATATTCAACCATATGAATATACTGGAAAGGTTGAAATTCTCTCACATTCACTGAGACTCATTAGAATAATTGACTCAGTGACTAACAAGCTGAGCTTAGACACGATGGTGATGGATTATTGGCAACTGTTTGAGTTATATGCAAATATTGTTTGGAATTTATGAGGATTTTGCTTTATGAATATTAATAGTCTTAACCTATCATTTTTTTTTTACTTTAGCAGTTGTTTGAGCAGCTGTTGTCTAGTTTCACATATGCATGCTTGAAGGGGGCCCACGCCATATTACATCTTTGTGTTGTTAAACACAGAGATGTAATAAGATTTCTTTGTTTCCAGACACATACAACATCAGAAAATATGCTTTTTGCAGTTGAGAACAGACAGAAGCAAATGCAGAAAGGGAAAAGAAAAAAAAAAAAACAGTGAACGTGATTAAGTTGGAGGGTTAAGATTATGGGTAGTATTTACCGTCTGATTGGCAGATGCAGGTCTCCTTCCACTCTTGTGTACTGTAAGGGTGAAAACGTATACTGCTCCTGGTTGCAGGTGACTGCTGGGCACAGTCATCCTCCTACTGAAACCCCCCACGAGCTGCTTTGAAAGACGAGACTCTGTGGAGTTCTGCAAATACATGTTTTAATGTACTGAGACACCACATTAAATTCAACCGGCACACTACTAATTCTACTCTTATTGAGTTACACGGATTTTGATTCTAATTAATTTTCCGAGACATTAAGGCTGTGAATATCAAAGTTCACCTTGATAAAGAATGCCCAGTGATACTGTAGTGTATGATCCTCTCCAGGCTCCACATCAGGGTCATGTGACTCAGATCCATCCAGGATAAGATCACTGGTGCTGGACCACAGTCTGTGAGAGCCTCCCTTGATTAAAGCCACTAATGGAGAGTGGACCACTGTGATGTTGGTCTTCTTTTGGACAAACAAAGGAGTTCCCTGAAATGACACTGTGAATACCAGGCAATAGCGCCCAATGTCAAGAGCATTCTTTGGAAGTAAGAGAAGAGGTGATGCTGCATCCTTCTGACTTCTAAAATGGACTTTGTTGCCACATGAATCCCTGAAGATTTCCCACAGATAGTTAGTCCTGTAAGCAGAGCAGTTTATGTCCACACTTGCTTCGAAGTAACTCAGTCTGGATCTGAGGATGGTAGAAGACTGGCTCTGGACCAGGGAGGCTTGTGGGATGGAACACTGAAGCTCTTCCACCTCCACGTGTAGCGGTGTGGACACATGGCTGATATTGTTGAAAACTTTGAGTATAATTCTGTATTTTCCTGCATTATGATAAATGTGACTAACATCACTTGAGTCTGTGACCAATATCTCAGTGAAATCTCCAAAGTCCCAACTGTATCTGACATTGCTCCCTTCCCTGACAGTTGCAGACAGTCGGACAGCATGCCCGACAAATATCCTCTCTGAATGATGGACAAGGTTGACCCGCTGAACAGGCCACTCAGTTGTTACAGTTTCATTTATTGTCTGAGAGCAGACCCCATTGCTGGCACATAAGCAAACGGACCACAAACCACTGTCTTGTGGAGTGAAGGTCACTTCTTGCCCTACGAGCCACGTGGGTCGAGACCTTTCCAACTGAAATATCCATGTGTAGTTGATTGGAAACCCACTTTGAACATTTGCCTTGAAGTGTATTCCTTTTAGAACCTCAAATGTGGTGTAACAACAGTTTACAATCTGCAAACCTTGGATATCCTCAGTTACTAGAACGGTAGAGGAGATCTCAGCCCTACTGACCTGGTTCGTAGCTGTCAGTGTAACCAAGTATTTGCCAGCTGGAAGGTTTAATGTGGTAAGCTGGCCTTCAGAAATGGCCTGACTATGAATCCAGTCTCTGTTTTGGAATGTTATACCAAAGCTCACATTACTTCCTTTGGATATTGTAGGATTAAACTCAATTTTTTCAGTGGTACAGAAAGAGGCCTTGCTGATGTTCAGCAGAAGACCTTTGACTGCTTCTTGGACAGTGATATTGTGTGAAACAATTTTCCAGCTTACATCATTGGAGACATTCAGATACACCTGATATATATTTGCATGAGAAAATCTAAAGACAAAAGTTTGGTATGTAGACGTAAAGATGGTCTCTTTGGCACTTTTAACTTCCCAGTCCCAATGTAAATCATTACCACCGTGAACAGACCCAAAAAAAGAAAGAGAAGCACTAGCATTGGCAAAAAATGGATGTTTCTTTCCGTCGATTTGAAAGTCGAGCTCTAAGACTTCTTCCTGAACCAAAAACTGTTTGGTGTCATTGCTCTGACTCAGGACGTTCTGAACCGATACGCTGACAAGATTAAGACCCAAATTTGTGAAAGTGTAGAGAAAAAAGGGCACATGTGTCAGGAGGGTTGAAACATCTGCATTCACACACCAAAGGTAGTGTAGGTCTGAACCTCTAAGAGCATGTACAGATATGTTTATGGGTTTCCCTAGTGCCACAGTGTTTGGGTCCGTCGCTATGCGTGCATCTGTCACATGTTCTACTGCCACAAGAGAAACACTATTTGTAGCTACACCCAAAATACTGGAGGCTGTGAGCTCAACTAAAATCCTACCAGGAGTTTCCACCATCAAATGAAAAAGCTCTCCATGGTTTCTTATTTGTTGGCCTCGTCCACTCTGTGTGACAAGCCAGTGATAAGTGACGTTAGATCCTTTGGTGACTGAAGCAATGAACAGGATTTCCTCAAGGGTTGGTATATATTTCTTGTTAATTAGGCTTCGACATTCAATCTGAGGACCCTCTATTCTTTCAAGTACCTCAATTAAAATAGCAGCCTCCTTTTCACTTACTACGTTCTGGGCTATAACCTTGACTTGATGGACTCCCGGTTTGGGGAAAGTATATCTGAACTGATTAGTTCCCCGTCTTGCTGTGGTTATGCCATCTACTATCCAGTGGTAGTTACTAATGTCAGTAGCACTGCTAGTTGATGTGATAAGAGTTTCCTCTCCCACTACAGCAGAGGGCTGACTAGTGTAAAGTCTCAGGTCTGAAACAGGAAGCCAAACATTCAATGTAAGGATCGCAGAATCGTGGCTAACAGCGTTAAATGCTGTGGCCGTGACTGTGAATTTACCATTTGAGGTAAAGACATGTGAAACATTTTGCTGATGCTCTACAGGAGACCCATCTCCAAAGTCCCACAGCACTGACACGTTGCTGCCAGCACAGCTAGCGACCCAAAATGAAAAGGATTTGTTGACTATCAGTGAATCCGCTTGACTTTCCTGCGCAACAGAAAGGTTACGAACTGGTTTTTGAATGGTGATATTAACTTTAGCAGTTTGGTTGCTGACTTTGTTACTTGCCACAACAGACACTTCTTCAACTCCTTCATCTGTGAAGACAAAACACTTCTGAGGGCTTTCTGTTGAGCCACTAAGACCAGATGGGCTACTAAACCAGAAATATTGGTAACCAGTATTTTGTTCAGGAGAAACAAAAGCTCTGACGCATTCTTCTTCTTCGACTGCTGCCACATCCCGTGATGACTGCACTACCACATTAGTTATTGGACTTTCAACACAGATGCTTTTACTAAGTGATACCAAGGTAAACAAACTAAACACAGTAAGATTAAGAGAGAAAATGCCAGGACTTAGAAATGCATGAGTTACCGTTGGTTGTCCAGTCATCACAACCAAAGGTGAATCATCTCCAAAGAGCCAATGGAAAGTCAGAGTGGAAATGTTTCCATTCACCAGAGCAGTGAATTTTTCTTTTTTTTCTGTCATGATGCATTCTGTTGGAAGAACTCCACTAAGGGTGAAATTATACACTTCAACAGTGACAGACTGATGAGCTCTGCTAACAGAGTTAGAAACAGTTACACCAACTCTAAAGATCCCTGGAAGTGTATAGATGTGGAAGACAGAGGCCACTGTAAAATTCTCCTGTAGAGACCCATCACCAAAGTCAAATTCCCATATTAGACTGGTGCCAGTGGCCACTTCAGCTTTGAAATCTATTGGAGAGCCTACTTCACTTGGGCCACTGTATGTAACAGTTAATCCAGAAATTTTCTCCATAACTACCATTAGAAGCGAGGCAGTTAGTGATGTAATGTTGTTACTGGCACATACAGTGATGTTATAAACTCCTGCAGAGCTATAGCTGTGGCTGACTCTGTGATGAATGCCTTGGATGACTTTTGACTCATCTCCAAAGTTCCAGGTGTAGAGGACAGTCAACCCAGTGGGGTTGATGAAAGCTTCCAGATGGAGGGTCTCCTTGATGAGCAGTGCCAGAGTGGAAGGTAAAATGAGGATGTGAATCATCTGTGGGCAGACACTAATCTGCGTGGTTGCATCAGTGATGTCATATTTAGTAGAGACTTGAACATGAAGGGTATAGTCCTCTGGAGGGAGTAAACATACAGAAAAAAATATTTTACTTTGAGCATTGTTTTTAGGTGCTATTGCTTAGTGGTCGATTGAGATTACTGAGTTTAGAATGAAATGGTAGTGCGCTGTCATGGTGGATTGGGTTTTAATGGGATTTTTATTTTTTACTTTGTCATTGTTTTTAAAGTTTTAGAGAGTGGTAGGAGAACTGATTCTTGATTTCATGTAGGCTATCAGAAAAAAGAGGTGAAATGATAGAATGGAAGTTGCTGTGGTAGGGAAATAGAGCTGGATGTCATCTGCATAGCAATAGAACTGAATGTTAAACTAAAATATGGCCAACACAAAGAATATCTATACTGAACAAGGAGGACCTCAGAACAAAGCCTTGGGGAACTCCAGTAGTGACTTGCGAGGGATGAAAGTTAAACGGATTAAGTGCAGCCAGAGAGTTTAAATTTAACAAGTATGAAAAAGTACAGAGCTTGACATTTTCATAGGATTTCATCAATGAATTACATTTACAACTTAAATATAAATCACTTTAAAAAATTGCAATGGAATTTATAGGGCATATAAATAATGAAAGATATCTTAAATTATGCAGATCTCACTGTAAAAATATAAAACCCATAAGCTAGATATCAACAAACATGGTTTGTAGTTTGCTAAATTGGCAGTAGCTGCAAATCTCCACTGAATACTTTTAGTTAATTGAACTATTTCAATAAATTTTATACAAGTTTTATAAAAGTTATACAAATGATGGAGAGGTCTTTTGTGTACATATGGGGTAATATTTCCTTTACTTGTGGAGTTCCTCAGGGGTTGTATTGGGTGCTATGAATTTCTTTTGGAAACTGTTGCCTTTTTTTTAAATTGTCTTGCTTTCTTTTTCAATTCTGATTAATCATTTTGTCATTGGTTTAATTTTTAAAATGGGCTGAAATAAATATATCCAACCCTTACTTTGGTCAACCTTATAAAGATGATGTAATTAACTAGTCAGCAATCACAGCAAGATTTACATTTGGCAGCAGCTGTAAATTCTTTGAAAGAGTTTGTGAGTGTGTTTACCTGGGGTGGAATAGGTGTGATTCACCGAGTCCTCAATATAAATCTGTTTCTGTCCCGTCTCAACAGGTCCTTCAGTGCTCAGACATGGAGCCGGGTGCATGTGGATGACACTACAGCCATCCCCAAAATCCCACCTGTATGAAAAACACCTGAAGTTTAGATGAGACAACGTCACACGTGCATTTCCAGTGTATATTCTTCTATTGAGGTCTGCTCCTTATCTGATAATTTTTTTAACTCCCTATTTATGAACCATTTATGAATTACATTACACATATAGTAATAATGGCCCTTACTTAAAAGTAACCGGAAGGGAGATATCCACTTGGACCCTGACAGTGTAGAGGTGGGTAGCATTTACTGCCACAACCTCCCTGACAGACAGGAACTCTGGCTGAGCCAAAGGCATCATTTCATCAGCGGTGAGAAGGATGTGCTGGCTCTGCGAGCTCACCGGGTTTGACGCTGTCACCTAACGGACAAAATGTACTGTTGATTATTTTTCTATTCATCATAAAAGTGAAACACAGGAGATTAAGTGAAACATCATGATAATGGAGACAACATCTGACATGATGGAAACAAACCTCCTCACCTGTAGCTTATACGCAGCAGGTTGCTTGAACATTACACTGTAAGATTCCCCTTCATAGCCAAACTTCTCCAGGTTGTCTACCACCCACGTGAATTTTACAGAAGAACCACTCTCTACTTTGGCTTTAAAAACCTATAAACAAACAAAAAAGAAGAGTAAAAACTATATATATATCAGTTTAAGAAGATTGGATTTGTCTGTTACTTTGTCTTAAATGCAGATCAGATCATATTTTATGGCAAATTAATTAGGAAAACCAGTTAATTTAAAGTGTTAGCCTTTATACTCCTGATTGTTAATAGGAATAATAGTGGATTTGATTTGACTGTATTCATTTAACATGGTTAACGTGTTTCTTGTCTCTTTAAATTGCTCTGATTACATTTGATGTAAAGTGGGGCAACATAAGAAAAAATAGATTTGAATTAAAACTGACTAAATTATGTTAAATGATGAACATAAATGTAATCATGATCAGAATAAACACATCATCAGATGTGCTGAATGAGCTAAGTAATGACCGCCACTTGGCCATCGGCCCACCGACCAAGTGATTCTGGGCTGGGCCTTTTCTTTTTTTTCCCAAAGTAATGGTAGTATTTATAATGGTATTAGTAGATTAGCCCATAATTCATGATCGATTCTGGCTTGGACCATCGGTCCTCGGCTGAATCCGAGGACCGATGCGCCCCTCCCTCTTTGAGAGGGAGGCTGAACAAGCACTGTCAAAAGAAAATTGGTTGTCAATCATAGACTCTCTCGTCTCTCTCGTGGATTTTTTTTGTCTCAGTCCAGCGCTGGTAATTACTTATTTTTACACTTACCTGGGACGTGTTTATGAGAATCCGTTGGCATTCTTGTGGCTCAACTCTAAGCCCCGTCACTGGCTCGTATCCGTAAACCTGCACATTCACACTCTGAAAGCTGTCAGCGTCCGTCACACTGATGCTGAGTGTCTGAACACCTGGTGATGGCAGCACAAGAGTCACAGAGGAAAACCAGTCGTCTTCGGACTGTTTTTTACAGTCAGGTGCAGAATAAACCATCTCTTCAGGGCAAGATGCATAAAAGGGAACTCCAGTTTTGAGTACAGGGGCTGACCATGAGCTCCTGGCTTTCTCTCCAAATCGGGACTTGACAACAATTAGGGTCGGGACGTTGATCTGGACATGAATGTGGTTCTTTTCATCTGGAAGGGGTTGGATGATGTTGAGTCTGAATTTAGATCTTGGAAGGGGTCCTGCGGTCAGGGTTCCGCTCTCAGGAACTGTGACCGTTGCCGTGTGGGTGTAGTCAAAGATATTTTCATGCTCAGCAGCTCTGTGGAGAGTATCTTCATACAGGATTCTCAGATCGCACACCACCCCATCCATCCACTTTGCGTCTTGGGGCAATGAAGTGAGGCCTCCCTCCCACCAGCCTCCCCACTCTGCCCCCCTGAGAGACAGATAACTTTGGCGCCAAGGAGAATTGAGAGAGAGGTCGTTGTTAAGGCAGTGCAAAAAAGCTCCAGAGTCAAGAGTGTGTTGCACAGCTACAATATCATCAGGATACACCATGATGGCTTCCTCTGGTTGTAGAACCTGTTGCAAAAACACATGACATTTATATCGTAAAGAAAACAGAGCTGATCATTCTTAGGAAAGGCAGGGGAAGCCAACGCACACTCAAAGTTTTTAGCTCAGTGCTTGGGCTTATCTTCAGGGGCAGGTCTGCCACCAGGTGGTAGAAGGGAGGACGTGCAGGGTACCTAGGCGGCAAAGCGAAGCCTCGGTTGCTTGCTGCAGTGCTGTACGGGCTGCATGGACTGGTGGTGGGCACGCAGGCCTCCACTAGATGGCACCAGTACTGGCCCACGCTGCATCCTCCTGTGGTGTTGCAGAGCGGTAGGGCTGAGCAGCAGCTGAAGGGATTAAGGAGAGAGCTGCAACCTGACAGGTAAAGAAGGAATTAGTACCAGCTGCACTGCAACTGATGAACAGGAATATCTGAAGGAAGACTTGTTCAGTACCTGGAGGTACCAAGTAATGATTCGGGCTGCAGTAGGGACGCAGGATCTGGATTCGTGCCAGACAGGACACGGCGGTGGGCTGGACCACCAGTTCCACCGATGTCAACTGACCTGCATGACTGAACCACAAGCCTGGGAAAAGTAGCATCTGTGGGGATCGTAGCAGCATTGGAATAAATGCAAGGAACAAAAAATACACACAAGGATTAGTGGGGAATTCCTCCAGCATGACTTCACTAAATGGGTTCATTGGAATTGAGTTGAACATTTACTTAAAAATGTACTACTTCCAAGTTGGATGAAACCAAACTTTAACTGAAGAAAAGAGATGGAAAAGAAGTTCACTCCTTCAGCCTGCTGGACCCGGTACCGAGATCCACCAGCTGTATGCACCAGTTCTTGTGTGCAAAACGTTACTGAAGCTGTCGGGACTTTTCTTTCACATGTGTCTCAAACAAGAAGCCAGTAAGTCAACACTGAAATATATTTCTTACTGGTGTCCCCAATCATCACAGCATTAAATATATCTACAACTCATTCACTCGTGTTTTTTTTTTTTTTTTGGACCGATAATAATTCCTTGTGATTGGTGCAGTATTTTGGCCTGAAATCTTGACTAACCTCCACTGTGTGCTGTCCAGTGTCTGGTGCACTGGGAAGTGGCAGCATCCGTCTCTCAGTGTGCACACCAGTCAAGAGAAGCAGTCCAGTCAGATAAACGTCCACAGAAGGTAGAGACTCTGCATGAAGAGGAATAAACCAAAAATCACACCATGGCGCATAAAAGTACACATTCCTAATGTTACTATACATTTAAACACACATATTAGGCATCTTTTTCAAAAGTGGACACAGTTTCCTGAGGTCCTTATGAAATATCTGTCAAACATTCATCAAAATACCACAGATATACGGTATCACAGACGAGTCTTTGCAGCTCTGGTCATGGCAGCCAATTTCAGGGGGTGGAGTCGGACAGTCGACTTGACTCCACGCCTCGTTTGTGTCGTCTGCATCTTTTTAATTACGTTCATTTTAGATGAAAAGCTAATGCAACATGATGTGATTTTGGGTGTAGAATAATGACGGTATATGGTGATTATTGTACTCTTAACTGAGTCTGTGATGTCACTGAACCCTGCAAAGTTGAATGTTTCCATCAAGGACACCAGACTCAAACTGCCTAAAAATAAGCAATGTGACTTTAGACATTTTGATTTTGGTCATTTTAGACACACAAACATTCACAAGCATAGAACAAATAATTCTTTAAATACATTCTGGTTACATTTTAAGGAGTTTCTATGTAGTTTATCTCCCTGCTCACTCTTGTCTCTTTCTGAAAGCAACTCTGCCTTTTGTGAGCTGCAAATCAATTTATCTGATTCAACTCTCCTTATCAGCTCAGCAAAATAAAAACAGACTTAACAGCTCTGAAGAATTAATCTTCAACTGTTGAGATTTGCAGGCTTTTTAAAAAAATTATTTCTTTGCTTCTCTTCACTTTCCAACTGACAACCTGCCTGAATACCTCGCATGTTTATTTAAGCATCCGGGCCTCAGGAATAAACTTACCAGTTACGTGAGTTTCACAGATGAAGTGCAATTGTCCAGCACACTTCGCCCGTCTCCATCTTCCCAGGGTCCCCAAAGCCATCTGAGGACACAAGCCCTGACTTGTACCGTCCTTGTTCCACCTTACTGGACTTTGTGGCTCCCCAAACCGGTCATTTCCTTCTCCTGCCAGTCTCTGCATCCACACCCACAACGTGCTTTCTCTAAGCAAAAGCAGAAATGGGTGAGTTATTCAAGAGATAGAAAACAAGCATGAATGCAGATATTTATTTTGGTTATTATAATGATTGTTTTATATACTGTGGAAAAGAGTGGTAGATGAAATTCTGCAGCTCTTTGCCATCAGCAGATGCTAGATCTCCTCGCCAGGTCTGTCGGCATGAATCCTGGGCCTCAAACCAAGTTTGAGTTTCATCTGGGAGCCAGTAGCATGTCAGGCTGGGCAGGTGGATCCGACCTCCGTTTGGACAGTGGATTTCCCCTGGATGACAAAAAAAAAAAAAAAAAAAAAAAAGTCTTTTAACGAATCACGAGAATCCGTTTGGTCGTGGAAGTGTGGAGTCTTGATAAGTCGCTGGTTTAACAATTATGTTTAGTTAATAGCCATAAACTGTATAAAAAGAACTGTAAAAACCCTGCGTGATGTCACCTGCCAGGGGCTACATCTGCTGTGGTAAACTATCAACACTGATTAAATAAGAGCATGTGCAGTTCCTAGAAGAACCACCAGGGGCGGTGTCTAAATGTGACTCGATCTCTACCGAAGCCCCCGCCCCCCCGAACAAAAAATGACCAACTTTACCTGAAAAACTAAACATATTTATAGCCTAGTTAAAAAAAAACAAAAAACAACAATGTATGACTACATAGATATGTTTGACACCTGTACGTGTTTGTAGCAGCCTGTAAGAAAGTTTATTTCCAGTGTAAAGTTGTAAATCCTTTTGGATCTCTGGCACTGGATTCAGTTTTCAAAACTGTTATTGTCCTTTGAGAAAATCCTGCTTTGACTGATAAATTATCGGATACTTTATAACTTCCATTTTGATCAAAATATCAACTACATAAATCTTAAAGTAAAAAGCAGCAGAACAACAGACTTTAAATTACATAGTGGTGTAATATTTCTCCGTTACCTTTTGAGATGAAGGCAATTATATTCTATGATGTAGAGTCAAATCTAAATACTCAGGTATTTCCATTTATCACTGAGGTGCAAGGTTATCAGTGGATACGACAATAGACAATACATTTAAGTTAAAAGTTAAAAAAAACAACAGAAAATTAAAAACCAAAGAAACCTAAAAAAAAAATCACATATGGAAAAATGTAGACACTGTGACACTTTAATTTTTAATCTTTTTACTAAAATAGATTCATGTTTCACGAGCACAAAGATTATTGGTTTAAACGATTCACTTCCATGACTGAAGGATATTTTCATCCAAAAGAGATAAATCATTTCAGTAAAGTTTTAATCAGCCTCTAATTAAGATTAATTAAGATTGTCCTAGGAATTTAATAACGTCTGCATCAGTGCAGATGGTTGAGGGGGGCAGTCTGTAACTAAATAAATCTACACAAATGCTAAAAGAACATAATTCTCTCAAAGTTTGGGATGGGAAGAAGCTCTAAGTAGGATTCAATGTTTTTTTAAAGGGAAAACTGCTGTCTGAGTGAGTCATGTTAGTAGAAGATGCTGCAAACATCCTGAGAAACAAGTTAGATTGGTTAGATTCACATATTACAAGCAGCCTGTCATGGCTGCTAAGTGGTGGGTTTCATGGTCGGTTCATTTCGATTCATCGACTCACTGACTGACGCAAAACCAACCTTTCCTTTAAAAAAAAAAAAAAAAAAGAGCAATTCTGTTTACTCATTTCAAAATCCAGACTCTCACCCCTCGCTGTTGAGGTCAAGACCACACAAAGAATCCAGAGAAGTTTCCGTGCTGCAGCAGAACCTGTCATCTTGCAAAGCCAATCATGTTCCCTGAAGGTACAGAAGCGCTGTAGGAATCAATATCCTCCAAGCGTTGCACTGATGGGGTAAACTCCCTCAGTCCTTTTCTTGTCACTTCAACAGCGCCATCCCCTCCCTGTCAGAGTGCTTGTGAAGTTTAAAAAGGACTCTCTGACTGGCGCTCTATCTTAAACCCAACTCTGGTCGCGTTACTTGGGCTCACACCTCCCACCACTTACGCCTTCTCACTTGTCCTGAAAACACTCGTGAGTTATGTTGGACCCATTGTGCTAAAGGCCTCTTCTCCTTTCGCGGTGAGCGCCGGGGTGACTTCCACCGTGTCTCTCAGCAACAGCCATAGAAGCAGACTGGACAGCAAAGGCCAGTTCTGCTCATTATCATGTTGTAAAACCCCCGGTGCTCAATGGAAACAGGCAGGATACAACGGAGGCGTCCTGACAGAAGTGGGAGTCAGGGTCCAAAGAGTCGTTGTCGTGGCAGTGCTGTTTGGAAGCACATTACTGTCAAATGCATCGTCCGGGTTATTGGACCTTTTCTTGTTCTCTGATCTGAGGAGTTCTTTCTAGAGCATTGCATCCCCGTTTTGTTGTCTCAGGACAAACACCAAGACCTCATCACGCACCAAACAAAGGCTCTATGACGGAACGAGCAGACCAAGGCTTAAAAAAAACAAAAAAAGAAGAAAAAACAAACACAGGATGCCATTTGGGTTGTCCTGGGAACAGACAAGTCGAAGGCAATTAAAAGGCACATTTGACTTGGAATCTTTTACTCTTTATTCAGATAAGTTTCATAATACTTTATCAATCCATCCCTGAATGGAAATTATATGTTGCAATAATGATCACAATGTAAGTCTCTTCTGCAGTAGGAGGAGACTCTGCCTTGTTGGTGCTGAAGAGAAAGCTGAGCCAGAAGTCAAGGTTTTTCATTTACTGGTTTATCTGAGCTACAACCCTCACTTATGGTATCAAACTGTGGGCAGTGACCAAAAGAATAAGCTCACGGAGATAAGAAGCTGAAATGAGCTTCCTCCATAGTTTGGCCAGACTACTCCCATAGAGACAGGGTGAGAATTTGTGCCATTTGGGAGGGACTCGAATTAGAGTTGCTCCTCCTCCATATTGCCAGGAGCCAGTTGGTAAAGTCTGAGCATCTGGTGAGGATCCTGGGAGACTCCCTGATGAGGACAGACTCAAGGTACCCTGGAAAGATTACTACTCTGAGTTGCCTTGCCTTTTAAAAAAAACACAGCTTCAATTTAAACTTGTATGAAACAATTAGGTAAAACTCGATTTAAAAATAAATAAATCACGTCTCGCTTATGGCTCACTTTGCGGTTGCAGCCCAAGGACGGTAGGTGGCAGCAGCGTCTGTTCCTGTAAACACAACGAGGAAGCGTAAGAAAACAGAGAAGAAGGAGGCGGCCGATGCTGACACATCAAAGGTAGCACAAAACAAAAACAACACCACGAAATAGCCTCATTTTGTGTATATAAGTAGTTTAAAACAAATTAAACATTAGTGCATTTGTACATGGCATGACATTTAGAGTTGTACGTGTTATTTCGTGTAGACAGTCGTTTTAGCTGAAAATGATCGGAACTGTTTCCACAGTAATCCGCGCATTAGTCGTTACAACAGACGTTATATTTTCTAATTTTGATTTAGCGATGTGCTGTCATGTCTTAATATTGTAGATACGCAACATAGTTCGGCCTACACATGATGTGCCTGGGAAAAGTAAACATCTCAATACCATCACTCCGACAGCACAGTGAAGCACGAAATACTTCAAAATACAGGTTTATTCAAGTGTATGACGGATTTATCGATGCCGAATTTCCCAAATGACTTATATTATACAGAACAATATTGATTATAGTCAATACATTATGTTTTTTCTTATGGGGATCATTTGCAAGGCAGAACGGTTGATATTTTGCAGGAAGTTCGGTGCCGCCAGAGTGGGCGGGGTGTAGAAAGTGTAGTTGACGGTTTCCGGTCTCGTTCGTGTTTCCCAGCAGGTTCTATGCTCCAGCTAAGGACTTCTGAGGAAGAAGAAAGCCACTGTGAAATTTCCCAGCTCAGACGGGCGGTTGTACAAAACAATGACAGACTCCTTGACAAGATGCTCTGCCAGGAGATCTACAAGAAAGTCATCAACTGCAGAGGCGGCTGGGGCATTGCAGGCACGCCTCTGCACGCCGCCGTGTCCAAAGGCCACCTCAGCTGCCTGCAGGTCCTGCTAGCCCACGGGGCACTGGTAGACTGTGTGGATGTCAAGGCCCAAACACCTCTGTTTGCAGCTGTACGGGGGAAATACCTGGACTGTGTCTTAACTCTTCTCAGAGCCGGCGCCAACCCCAACGGCAGTTCGTCCAACAACTGTTCCCCGGTCCTCACTGCAGCACGAGAGGGAGATGTGGAGATACTGAGGCAACTGCTTATACACGGCGCCGAGGTGAACTCCCGCTCCAAAGTCTTACTCTGGACCTCCAGTGCCAGGGTGTCCAGCGGGCCGCTGTACCTGGCTGCTGTTTACGGACACATGGAGTGCTTCAAACTGCTGCTACTGTACGGGGCAGACCCAGACTACAACTGCACGGACGAGAAGCTGCTGAGTTGTGTCAAGCAGCCCAAAACGGTGCTGGAGATGTGCCTCAGGCATGGCTGCGGTGTGGAGTACATCCAGCTGCTGATAGACTTTGGCGCAAACGTCTACCTCCCCACGCTGATCATCGAGAAGTCCACGAAGCAGAACGAAGCCGTGGAGCTGCTTCTGGAGGAGAGAGGTACTTAGATACAGATGACGGGCTGGTATGTCCAGTTCTCACAACCTGCAGGTGGATGGATTCATTCTGACTTGATAGAAATGAAAACGCAGAAGCGCTTAAATGATACACCTCTCAAATAGTAATGTGTAAAAGTTAGTACCGCCTCTTTTAATCCTATGCATTTTTCTTAACATGAAAATATAAAATAATTTGATGGTAGTGGATCTTAGTGGCACATAAAAAACCCGTCGAGCGTTAACGTGATGCTGCCAGAGCACGCCGTTAGAAGGTCTGCAAAGCTGCATCTGCAGGAAGCGCGAGATTTCTGTAGCGATGTCCTGTGAGCAGACGAGACCAACGCAGCCGTTTGACTTTAATATTCAAGGCTGAGTTTTGTTTTTGTTTAAAACAAACACGATTTTCAGTAGAAACACTTAAAACCTGGTGTCAGACAACTCAAGGGCATGTTTGTGCTGTTTGAACCCAGTTTTGTTTCCCCTGAACAACAATACAAATCACAGCTTTACTATACTTCATCTCCAAAAGTCCTCGGTTTCACATGTTAATCCTGAAGCACAGACATTAACTGCTGCAGAATCATAAAAGCCATAAAACTGCTTATTGCTTCATAATTACAGCAGATTCCTCAATAGCACATTTTTCCCCACTTGTCATCTCCAGGAAATCCTAAAGCCTTGACGTCACAGTGCCGACTCGCTGTGCGACGACACCTTAAGAAGATCCACAAGATCCACTGTATCCAGCAGCTGGAAATGCCAACAAGTCTCTTAAACTTCTTGCAATATAAAGCGGTCTCCGCCACTGTTCTGTAGATGTCAAAGCGCGTTGTTTTATAACCTTTTTATTTCAGATCGTCTTTGCTTATCTGTTGGCTTTTGACCACATCCGTCTTAAATGGCTTCTGTTTTGTCCTGTACTGCTGTTTGACTCATCAGTCGATGCAATTAAATGTGTGAATAAATCGCATGTCTGCTTTCATTTTATGTATGCAACATTATCCCGTAACTGCTCCCGTAAAGAGTTCTTTTCCACTCTGAAATTTATAGATGCACTAAAACATGTTAAATGTGTAAAAGCTGGTAAATAATATGCAAACGAGTGTTGATTCGTCTGATGTTTCCTTTGTGCGACGCTCCATTGCAGAGACATCGACGGTCTTATTTTGGCCCAGTAAAGTTTTAACTCCTATTATTGGCCAAGTCTGTGTTTTACTGCTTGGCAGATTTTGTGAAGCCCCTCCCTGACTTCTAATCTTTAAATATCAGTTCTTGATGTAGCTCTGAGATCGCCGGTCTTCCCGTTTGGGTTTGTGTCCTACAGCCACTCAAACGTCTCCAGGTCTCCTCAAGCGTTTCATGGTTGCGTGTACGGTAGAAGACGATGAAGGAACGTTTCTCTCCTGTATTAACTACTGACCATTTCCCATAATTTTATCTACAGCGCTTTGAAAACATGTATATTTGCACAGTATTTTTTTAAACCCAACTACTCTCCATATATAAGTGTTTCTGGTCTGTACTGCAGCCGTTTAAAAGAAATGTGAGGTTGAAACGGCATCTTGGGTTCATGCTGTCTGCAACTGAACAACTGGAAGAATCTCTGCCTTTTTTCTGACTGGTTTCAAATTTGTCTGCATCTTATTTACAAAAATATGCTATATTTTGCCCTGTCACTGCTGTGTTTCACTACAGGTTGAATCTCTTTCGTGGTCCAAATTCTAACTTATTCCATCCATACTTTCTAGAGTTTAGATTCTTTATAAAAACTGATATAGAAACCTATAGAAAGAGGAAAAAAAGCCTTGAGTCACAAGTTATGTTATGTAAAAAAGCAGAGAAAAGATGGGATAAAACTCAGAGGTTGAGGAGAAAAGAGAAACACTTGGCTGTTTAATTGTATAAATACACACATGTAATCCAGCATAAACTGATTTTGTCGGACAGAAACTGTTCAGACTGACCTGCAGGGGGCAGCAGACTGTCTGGACCCTGAACGGAAGCTGGCAGAAGTGTAGCAGAAGAAAGAACTGAACAATCAGGATATAATCATGTCTCGTATTACCAACTTCAACACCAGACTTCAAGTTTTACCAAAGCAAGAATTAACATACAATAGGTTTTCATAATGGTAATTGTTTTTCAAACATAATGACAAAGAATCTGTGATATCAGCACTTTCTCAAGAAAACATTCGTCAGCTCTGGAATCAGATGAGTAATTTAAATATTTCTAGATTCATATTAATATATGACATTTGAAGGAAATCTCCAGCTGCTCTTAAAAAGTGTTAGCAACTTTGTAAATAAGTAAAGATAAATGTTCAAGTTCAGCGTCCCCGTGACTTAAAAACTCAGTCGCGTTTCTGTTTTCACAGGTGAACTTCAAGTATCCTTAAGTCAAACAAACTTGAGCAACAGTGTTTCAGAACGAATCACTTCATTTGGTCCCTTTTTAAAACTGGCTCGTGTCACTTCGACGGCAGCTGAAGGTCAGCCCGTCGTCACGGCGACGTCAGCCCAGCCCCACGTCCAGTGACATCATCACTACAAAGCCCAGGATGGAGGTCCAGGATGCGAGCCTCCCGTTTCCGCTGGTTGGAGCAAACAAACAGGAGATCAGTAGGAGCCGGATGTTTGAAAACTCCTGACTCGTGAACTTCTCTTCTCTCTCACCTGACTTGAGCCTCGGGTATGATGTCATCCACCACCACGTACACCATCGCGCCGGCAGCAAACGCCAGCGCATATGGCAGCAGGGGTTCTGCCAGGACAACAGCGATTGCGCCCAGAAAGCCGGCGATGGGTTCGACCATGCCGCTGAGCTGGCCGTACCTGAGGGCAGACAGATGGCCGTCATCATATAGAACCAGGATTAAGTCTCTTTACACATAGATGTTTAAAAAGCAGACAGCCACGTTCCCTACCAGAAGGCCGTCCACGTCGAGACCCCTGCACCCCGCAGAGGCAGGCTCACTGCCAGGCCTTCTGGGAAATTCTGGATGCCAATACCGATGGCCAAATTTCTGTTGGCACACAAATAATTAAACATCAGTTTGTTGGTACAACAAACATTAGCAAGTGTTCCTAACATTGACCACATGGGGGCACTAAGCTCTGCTGGGTCGACAAAACAGACTGACAACACTCCGCTAACGAGTGGAGAAGGTCCGGCATGTCTTGTAATCCCACCTTCTTCCACTAGAGGTGGACTTTGCTACGCCTGGAGCTGATAAATCAACCTTCCTGTGATATGCCAACCTCCCTGTGGTCAGAAGTGGGATTACTACATAGTGTGGCTTTAATGTGAGTCAGCCAGCAAAGTCACAAGTTCACAACTTTTCATTTCTTAAACAATCCCTAAAAAGGCTTTCCTATAGCAAATGTGCACCTTATTTTCTCCCAGTCACATGTACAATGACAATGTAACATTGAAGAAGAGTCAGAAAACACTTAAGTATGATAAGACCCCTTCAAACGCCATCGTCAGCTTCATATTACTAACAAAGGCTTTAATAACGTTCCTTAAGTGATTTTGCATCCTCAAAGTTACTGACCGGAATTGTGCGCAAATGTCAAGGTAACTATTTTTTAATTGCACAGGACTTTAAATAAATGCAAAAAGCGCTCCAGATCTCACATTATTCGCATGACACAGCTAGAAAGAAACTACAAAGAAGTTTCTTTAAAAATGTACAGGATGTGCTACAGCTGCCCATCTCTCACCAACAAAATATAAACTTGCTTCTTTTAAGAGTTTATTAGTAGGGCGTCATTAAGTGAGGAGGGCACTAAAGAAGAGGAAGAGTGGAAAGACGGCTGTCCTGATGGTCGACCTGCGGAGGTCTGGAAGTGTTTAGGGAATGTGGCAGGAGAGTTACTGATGAGGACATTCAGCAAGATCTTAGACAGTGAGAGGATGCCTGAGGAATGGAGGAGAAGTGTGCTGGTGCAGAGTTGTGTGAATAAAAGAAGAAGAACGTTGATGAGCCATAAATGAGGTTATGAGGAAGAGTCATGGAAGCTGGACTAAGAGCAGAAGTGAGCATTTGTGAACAGCGGCATCACCTGCTTCCATCTCATCAACGGTCCATCCTTTTCCATCACATCCAGAGAACTTCTCTTTGGTCTTCATACATTTCTTCTGCTGGTTCCTTCACCTCCAGCCTCCTTGTATCAATGCATTCGTTAACCCTCCTCTTTGCGTGTCCAAACCATTTCAATCTAGCCCCTTTTATTTTATCTCCACGGTGGCTTTTCCTCCGATGCGTTTGCACTTCACCTCTTCCTGCAGTGTTTCAGAACAACCACTAGATGTCAGCATGCACGCACAACACAACACCTGGGGAACGGATTAATAAACCCTCTTTCTCATCTCTTGCAACTGTTTTATTGAGTTTGAATTCTCTACAAAAAGAGTAAAACTACACTTCCGTAGACATGGGCACGACATATTTCATCAGAAAAATCCGTCAGGTTGCTTTATGACTGGAGTTATTTCAGGCCACCACGAAAGGACTTTGGCCTCATTACCATTTGTGTTTGTGCATCAAATGAAAAAATGTCATTGCTCCCGTCTCTCTTTTCTTTTATCTCCTCAACATGTCAAACAACCTCTTCATTGGTGCAAGCTGAACTTTAAACAAACCTGTCCAAACCTTTACTCGTTTTTCTAAAGCTGCAGACAGAAAAAACAGCCACTTTCGCCACTGAATTTGTTTTGCAGATTTGTTCTCCAAAAGGTGAGGCAACCGGTTTCTACCTTTTATTACCTTGTTTTGTTTTTTTAATTATTGGAGGGAGTTCAATAAAATTTAAAAAGACGGTATAAGAAATCATTTTATTTTTAAAAGGGAGGGATGTAAGCTGCAGAGCCACACAACCCTGTATAAGATAAAGTGGGTTGTAATTTGAAGCAGGTTTTCTTTCTAAAATTCTTTTTAACGTTTAAGGCAAAGATGTTTACAGCTGCTCCACACTGAGAAGATCTTCCGACTGTGAGGATGGTTCCTCTTTAGCACACAGCACGATACTGGTGGTGAAGGACCATTATTAGGGCTGAATGTACCTCACGAGCCTAATGTTTCCTCTTCTTGCTCCCATGAAAGAAAACAGAAAATGGGTCAGTCAATGTCTCCGGAGGAGCGAGTACAAGAACTCAACACGTATGCAGACGCCCTTTTCAAATCCTCACAGTGGCACGGCTTTGAAATTGACAAGTGAGTGTGTTCGGTTCCCGATGTTCTGCTGCTCTGTCAGACAGTCGCTGTGCAGATCCGTGCACAGTGAAATGAATATCAAAACATCCATAAAGATCTTCTTCGTGCTCTTTTTTACTCCTCTGCTGGCATTTTAAAATGTAAAATTTTATGTAACCGAATCAGTTTACGTTTCCTCGTAGTTCCATGAAGAAGTTCTCAGGATTAAACTCAGTCGTAGAGCTGAATCACTACAGGGACGTCGTCTTATACGACGGAGAGTTTGGTGCTACCGCTGGTGTAGTGGAGAAGGTGGGCGCTGCACTGGGTGGTCTCAGCATGGTGCCCAACGCCGTGGGTCTGGGGGCTCTCGTCATTTCCATGATCTTAGACACTGTGGGCAAGTCCTTGGACAAACAAACCCTGGGCACAGCTGAAATGCTACAAAGGGTGTTTGCTCTGGAGAAGGCCAAAGAGGTGAGCAGTCAAACTGTTAACAGGTGAGCGTAAACCGGTGGCCCGGCGTGGCCGCGGCTCTTTTGTTCCCTCTTTAATTGAATGTCTTGATTACTCTTGGAGGATTTAATATACATTTTGTTATGTTAACATATTTTTAATGGAAATAACCAATATACAAAGCACTTTTTGACTAAAACTATAAAATCAGGTCCGGGATCTGATGGAGGAGTACCTGAAGCGTCTGCAGATCAACTTGGGGAAGCCGCAGCTTCAGCTCGCGGAGACCCGGCAAATAGAGACGGATCTTAGCGCTCAGCTCACACGGCTCAAGGTACCAAGCAGCCAAATCCTGTCATTTGTATTTAGAAGATCAGAAGTATCCTCCAAATCTTTGTACAAGTGTGTGCCAGTTAAAAATATGGACACAAAGCACTGACGGTTCTTTATGTGGACTATTGAACATACAGAACAATAATCAAAACATCCAGCATTTGATCTTTCAGTGAGTCGTTCATATTTGAATGGTACTATGACATCACAGACCCAGATCAGGTGTTTGCCTCCCCCCAGCTTGTAGATTTGTTGTACCTTTAAAGTGGGTTGTGCAAAGTTTAACAATTCCAAAGAGGGACACATTTGAAGAAGAGGTAGGTGGAGTCAGGTTGCTTGTTTGACCCCTCCCCCTAAAGGCAGCTGCTACAAACACAGATGCAAACGGGTGGTTGAACGGGGAGCTTTTCTACAGCATCTCTGTGGTATTCTGGCCTAAACACGTCAGAAACATCTTATTAAGATGTCAAGAAATGTTTTCAACCTTTGAAAAAACAATCAGTACTATTTTGGCACAAGTAGTAAAGTATGTGATTTGGAAAACGGCCCTGGACTTTCCTACTGCTGCAGGGCAGAAGTTTATTAGCGGGATCAGCCTTCAAAAATCAGACGAGACGTTAACTGAGACGTCACCAAGAGTGGACACTAGACTGACTCCTCCAGTCTGAGATGTCTGGAACCAGGCTAAAGTGAAAGGAGAACCGACGGGTTCTGCATCAGTTGTTCCCACTCTGAAGCATGGAGATGGTAGTGTGATGGTGCAGATTTGGTTTGCTGCCAACAATGGACCCTTTAACGGAAAACACTTTTAACCAGCACAATGACGTCTGCAGCCACGTCAACCCCATGTGGTTTTTGCTCCAACAGTACCACCCATTTGTTTTTCAACGGGACAAATTACCCACAATACACCTCTAGACTTTGTAAAGGCCACTTAAGAAAGAAAGATAGTGAAGGAATGCTTCATTAGATGACCTAACATTAGATGACCTACTGAGATGATCTGATATGAGCAAGGCCACATAATGAAAGAATCTGTCAAGACCTGTCCAAAATATCTAAAACTCCTTTAAGTTTATTGGGAAATAGTCTAGTGAATAGCTCATGAAACTGGCTGATAGGATGCCAGTGGGAGTATCGAAAAAGACAAATGTTTGTTATCACAGTAATTATTTAATAGTTTGGACATCTTCTATGGTGTAAGGACTGCCTTCACATGTTTAGGTGGGTCCAACCTTTGAGTAGAACTGATTTCGTACAACATTTCTGTTAAATTGTTATTATTTGTTGCCGTCAGAATTCCATGCTGAAGGACGGACACATGAACACCCGGTTTCTCAAGCAGTGGGTGAACGGAGCTGCCTTTCACACCCAGATGCTGATCCATCAGGCTCGTTTGGAGGGCTCTGATGGTTCGAGAGCCGTGCAAGCAGCTGTGCTTTACCAGCAAAACCTCCAACAACTTCTAGAAAAATACAAGAGCTACCTTGAAGATATAACCTATGTGTCTGGAACCCATGACCAAATCCGTGTTTTATGTTGTCTGTACTTCAGAGAGAATCAGGATGATTACCTTCCCGTTGATTGCTTCAAAGCGAAAGAAGATTACTGCTTTAACAGTAATGAAATGGTCCAGACAATGTTTAATAAAGACCAAATATCTTGGGCACATACTTACTTCTCAGACCTGCAAGGAAAAATTTCAGCTCTGGTGAGACAGAATGATTCATTTTATGTCTAATTCGTACATTAGATAAGAAGTTAGATAAGAAGATCTGTCCTGACCTCCACGGAAAAGGCTTAAATAAAGGATGAATAAAAGTGGAAGATTAATTTTGTCGTTCCCTTTTTAAACACTAAGCTTTAAAAGAAGATTAATGTACAGTTAAGTTATTCTTTATGATGTACTCTATACACACACATATATATATATATATATATATATATATATATATATATATATATATATATATATATATATATATATATATATATATATATATATATATATAGAGAGAGAGAGAGAGAGAGAGAGGGGGGGGGGAGTTAGGTCAGTGTAAGATTTTTTTTGTCAGTTATTTGAGAGGGTTACTGAATATCATCAATCAATATGATGTTCTCCCAAAAAACTTAATTAACACTTGTAGAAAAGAGAAAACAATCAGCTGCTTGCTCAACGATTAAAGGCCCACCAAAGAGTTTGATCTGCACCAGATCTCCAAATCTCTGCGCTTATTTCGATGAAAATGCATCACGCTGCCTCTACCTTTTATATGACCAAACTGATAGAAATCTATAAATGATGCATGAATTCATCACAAAGATGGTCTTCTGCACAAGTGTGCTCGCTTGTATTTACCTGGCACTCTCGAAAGTAGCAGATGAAGTCTTTCCGACGGCTCCAAAACCGACCCCCACGGCCAAGCCCTCTGCAGAGACAAAATCAGACAATTGCTCTGTATCAGCTTAGGTCCGCTGTTTCCTCTGTCACGTGTAGAAAAATAGAGCACTTTAGTAAAGACAAAGGATTAAACGGTAGAAAACCGCTGACAATAATAAAAATAAGTGACCAAATCAATAAAGCAGGCAGGCTAAGTGGTGGATGAAGTGACAAAGCATCTGTTCAAGTCATCTGCTCACAGTAAAGGTCAGTGGGAGTTTCCAGGAGCAGTCATTATATCTTTTTATTTGCTGTCAGTCTTGTTGTGCTGCATCTGAATAGGGAGCCTTGTGAATTGTAGACTTTAGAAAGATACATGTTTGCAGCAATGGTGTATTCCTGAGAACAAACATTACACTAAGTGTACACTAAATCTGCAACCGCCTGGTGGATTAAAGCCGTATGACTGTATCGTGATGGATTTATACAGCTTGGACCTGCCTCTTCTCCCTCTCTGCATGCTCTCTGAACCCAAAGCAGCATCCCCTTCCTCTGATGTCCAGCCTTGTCTCATTTGTTATGCCTGTCACGTATACTTTAAGTACTCTTCATTCAAACGGAAAGTGAAAAGGTCACAGAGCGTGATGTATCTGATGGTGTCTGGGAGGTCTGAGTGTACCAGTGTGTTTGTGTGTGCGTGAAGAGGGGTCTACGAGCTGTTTTGCATCTCACGCTGCCGAGCCGTCTCCCCTTACTGATCGCTGGCCTTCGCTTGGGGGCAGGTGTGGGCTGGTCAGCTGGTCAACTGCTGAGAGAGCCTCATATAACCTCAAGGGGCCACAAATGACCTGCTAGACTGACGGACACCCGGAGCTGAAGAAACTTGCAGTTCCACAACTGACCACTGGGGGCTGGCACCAAAAGGTGACTCGATCTCTATTGAGTTCACAGTTAAAAAGACAAACGACCATAATCGTTCTTATTTCAGGGAGAATATGACTTGTTGTGCTGAGAAGCTGGTTTTATGTTGGAGGGGTTTTAGCAGTGCAGCCTGAAGCAGCTGCCTTCACCTCTGAAGCAACGAGTAGCTCTGGCAGTCACTTACTTTGGAGGCCAACAACATTTGAAATTAGTAAGTTTGAACCGATTCGTTCAGAATTAACAATTGTTGGCACGAGCCAAGCTAAAATAGCTACCTTCAAGTAAGTGAACTACGGTGAGTTTGTTCCAGCTGCGTCCAGGCGTGTTCATACTAGTCATTTGCCCTTTTTTTAGATGAACGGGGGTTTGGCAGCATTAGGTCTTACCAACATGGTGTAGTGCAGCAAGATGAAAACAAGAGGCTTCAAAAGACACTTCAGAAAACCTGAGAGTGACGTCACAGGGGGTTTATCCAGTTCTTTTGATACAGGCTATAAATAAATCATAGGACTATGAGGTAAAGCAGGAATGTCCAGGTGGATTCTCTGCATGGAAGACAAACATCTTCTCACCCCTTTCAGAACTGCATGCGTTTCCCATTAAGCTGGTGACAAGTGAGCGTGTCAGCTTTATGTCTGGTGCTTTTCAGTGACAAACAAAAACAGCAATCTGACGAAGTTAAAGCCATTAACGTTCACTCATTACTTCCAACACGGCACAAATCTCAACTGCAGGCAGTCACATTAACGGACAGGCACGCACAAGCCTTAATTTGAAATATGAGCTGCCTTGCAGAGGAGTCAGACAGATTATAGCATTAAATAAACAAATGGCAGCATTGTCCAAACTTTCTTGGCACCATACTTTTCTTCTAGGCCGGAGCCAAGTCATTAAGAAGAAAAAAATCACATCTAAAATATATTTTGAAACATTGTTGGATGGAGAAAGCGTACGAGTAGAAAACTATCCTTGTTGGCAACAGCTGCAAGAAAATAACATTATAAACAGAAGAGTTGTGGAAAAGTAAGACTCCAGACATAAATCTTAACAAAAGGAGTTCTAGTTTATAATCACAGCCTCAAGTGCAGGTTCAGTGTCAGTCCCCCCACAATGACGGTGCGAGAGCAGAACCTGGAGGTCCTCCGACCCGGTTGGCCTGCACAAGACACCACACCAACACAAGCACCTAGACCCCTGACAGCAACACCCACGAGCCAGCCAGGCACTAACCATGTCCACCGTCAGCCCTGAGACCTCTTCACCCCACCACCAAAGCACCCCTGTGACCCTCGGGACGGGTTGGGAGCGCCCACCAAACCCGCCCCAGCACAGGCAGACCACCTCCAGGAAGTGGAGACCTCTCGGCAGCGACGAAGAGTGACAATAGGCACCTTTTGGCTTAAAATTACAGCACAATCACTTTACTTCATGTTTGTACATACAAGGAACCACAGCCACAGGCCCAGTCAAAACAGGGGAAACATCAGATACCGCTCAATCCTGGGCTCAAACACTCAGTGGTGGCCAAGTGCTCTCAGTAACTAAAGAGAAACGTAGCCGGATGTCCTGATTTCACACAGAAATATCAAAGAAATGGTTGTGATTTGCAACAACGCTGACAGTTCAAAAAATACTCATCAGATAATTGGATCAACTGTCTGTAATCAATATACTACAAGTGAACCTAGTTAGTAAATCAAACTCTTGCCAATGCCAGCGAGTCTACTGTTCCCAAGGCGTTGAGTTGGTCCGACTTACTCACCCCACAAAATTCACGGCATAACACACTAAAGACTCTGGACCAATGGGTAACAACGACTGGGGATCGGCTCCAAAAAGTGTGTCTTGTTAGTGTGAAATAAAGAAATGTGCTACTAGACCAATTTCAAAGGCAACTATGAACAACAAAGTTATCTATCCAACCATCTTTGAAAAGTGTCTAGTAGATGAGTGGACATGATGATTTTTTTCAATGCTAAAACATTCCAGTTAGGTGTTCTCGGACTTTCATGACATGAATGAACAGAAATGGAAGCAAACACAAGCAAGCGCAAGTGAATAAAGAGGAAGCAGTGTCCGGAAGAATCTGGCATCACATGCAGCAACTTCCTCCATTTAACAGCAGGTTTCCTAACAAAAACAGCTACGTTTGAGATGTGCATGTGTGTTTGAGGGGAAAGAGGGAGGATGACATGAGGCAGAGGACCTCTGAATAAAAATGTAGTCCATGAATAATGAGCATGCTCAACGAGGTGACTCACTGGATTGCGCACGAGACACATCAACTTGTTAATCCCAGAACAGTCACCCTGATATTTTATCATGAAACCAAAGCTGCAGAGTAAACCCTCCTGATGAATGTCAGAAGACAAGCAGGGCTTATCGTAACGGGCCACGTTCTGCTCAGCATTTTCATTTACTGTGAACCCAACAAGGTGAACCTTTCCACCTGGCCACCTGCTCATGCAGTCGTAGAATGTGAGTAAGAGTTCCACTTATAGGCTAAAAGAGAATAAAAAGGACAAAAATTACCAAACTATTCCCTCAGTTTTCCCCCAACTGGCTTCCATCGTCATCCCCCCCTGAATGACTTTCTCACTGTTTTTATCATCACTTCTTTAGAGTCTTTGTCAACTAATGTCCCTGAAAATATAATAAACGTCAATGAAACCAAGACTGTTTCACAGGCGTTATAAACCTGGTACTGTTCAATAACTAAAATCATAGTAATAATGACTTTAAAAGACAATAATCAGCAAAAACCAACCCTCTCCTGAGTTTGTGCTATAAAATATATTGTTTTTGTCTGACAGATCTGTATCTTTTATCTGATTGTAACAAAACATATTTGAAGAAAAGGACATTGAAAGACCCCGATACAATATTCTTTTAGTGTTTTGATTGGCAGCTACTTTTCTATATTACTCTGCCTCTCACTTTTTCAGTGAGAACGGTTCATATCTGACCCTCTGACCATCATCAAATAATTGTATTGTTGCTGGATTTTTTAAAATTTCTTTTTTTGGTTATACTGACTTCCTCCTCTGTATCTTAGCGACAGCAATTACCCCTTATTGGTTTAAGGAAGCTTGGTTTTGGCTGTTTAAAGACAGCCATTTTTCTATCCATTACTATTATATAATTACGCATACTTACAAGTCCTTATGAGCGTCTTTTTTCTCCTGCAGCACCAATTCACAAAGGAAACGAGGAATAGCTGAAGGAAAGCTGCATATCAACAGCCTCAGGGAGATCTGAGAGTCTGGAAAAGTGCTCTCAGACAGTAGATTCTGCCACCAGCAGGTGTAAATGTGGCAGAAAAGCAGCCAAGGAAGGGGAAGCGAACACGGTGAATAACATTTTGAATGTAGCTGATTGTCTAATCGACCACAGAATGACGACGCGACACAGAAGCCGGATCATCACTCGGAACCGTCCGGATGTCAACAGCGGTAACTGTTCGCAAAAGAGCAATGACTTTCAAAAGGTGTTTGAGGATATGTGACGAGCCATCTGTCCAGCGTCATTTATCGCTGCCAAACTCCACAAAATCTGATAAAAACAGGGTGACCGGGCCAATCGCACGCGTCATTGTCGTCACACCTGAAACCAGCGCTGACCGGACAGGGTTTAGATTACAGCGTACGAAGATAGCCACAAACATCCACTGAAACTGACCTCTTCACTGCTGATAGCACATACTAACTGTACAGGGCATGTGATCTGGGAATGGGAGTTGTTTAAAAGTTTACAAAGTTATACTAAGCAAACAGGTTTCTATCCAGGATGGCTGTCAAGCCATCTGTTGGATAGAAACTGAATCTGTTGTCTTCATTATTTAATATCTGCAATAACCTCATAGACCTCTGACCTGCTCCCTCAAGCCGGCACCAGGCAGACTGTGGGGTATAAGGATGTATGAAATACTGCTGGGTCAGTGGAAACTCCTGCATCTGCACTACAGAAGCTTCTGCTGAGTATAAATAAGTTTCAGAAAGTGGCACACCACGGCTTGGAGCACATTAGATGGATTTAACCATGTTCAGAATCAGAAATCGGTACTACGACACAGCGCTGAGGAGACAATGTAAGACAGCAGATGGTAGACATCTGTGAACCAAGTCTTGGAAGGAAAAGTTAGGAACAATTAAGTAGAGAACAATTAGTCAACCAATCGTCACCACAGTCCTGCGAACACAATTGTTTAGCTGTCAGAGAAACATTTTAAATATACAGTGAATGCTTATTTTAGCTCTACTCTGACGTACTTGTAATAATCTGGCAAAACAGGTACATGTCCCAATCATGGAAACAATTCAAACTGCTTGACTGCACTTTGTTCAGTGAAACATTCACTGTGCTGGTTGAAAACGTGAGGTACCCCTGGGCACACGACTTTAAGGCACATTAATGCAGGAAACTTAAAGGGATTTGCATACTTTTTATTGCTTCTTTATGTCAGTATGTCAATGCATCTGTGTCAATGGTAAAAATAACATTAATATTACATCAGGCTCATGCTCACAGGACATAAAACCAGTTTCACCCAAGGATCTTACACTTGGCATCCCAACCAAGTTTCAAGGAGCCTTGCGTCTACCTTGAAGTCCAAGTGTGCCACCATCGATTCGCTACCACTGCCAATGTGCAACCCTCCATGGACAACCGCCTTTGTCCATGAGGGAGCTAAAGTAGCCAGGGCCAGGCCCACACCATAGAGCAGAGGTCAGCTCTGCCTGGCCCGTAAGCGCAAACTGCTGGTTGGCATTGGCCAACAGCGAGCATCAGGGATGCTCCTGTCATGCATAGTCCCTTGGAACGTCCGGGCTAATCAGCCTGTAGCTGGCCACCTTTGGTGAGGGTGTATCATGTGAATGGCCACAGCACCCCATGAACCAAAAAAAAACACTGCTGATGGTGCATCCCAAATTCATCTCAATTCATCTACAGCCCCAATGTTCACTGTTTCTTTGTCTTCGATCTCTTGCATGTGGTTGCAGAAAGGACAGTAACATCTTGTCCTGTGTTGTGGACACTGATACTGTAGGTTCGTACATAGAACCGGTACTCTGTACAGCGCTTCTGTTTTTAGTCTGCTACCTGTGTGACGTCAGTACACATGTGGCCAGGATACACAACAAGGTCCAACTAGAACTTGGAAACTGTGAAGTCATAAAATGTTGCTACTTTGCAAGAGTTCTGGGATGCAGAGGCACTGGAAAAAACTTCATCAGAGATGGTCGTGTTGTGTTGAGAAACTCAATGTAGCCTTCAGTTATGTCTTGGGAGAAACTGCACATGTTTGATCCTTTTATCATTTCCAAAAAGAAGCTGCTGGTTTTGAGTGACGTCTGTGTACTTTCTTGCAAATGAGTGTCTATCGTCTCTTTTTCCATCTGCAGGTATGAGTTTGTGTACGTGCATGTGTGCAGCAGTCAATCCCAGCTCCTCCACGTTGTTTGCTTTATGTGATGGACGATACTGGCTCTGATGGCCATTATCACAGCAGTCACTTATTTCAACTCCTTCCTTTTTTATCTCCTCACTGCTGACACAGTCCTTTTTCTGTCGAGCCAACCCTAACACTGCTGCACCCCCACTCACTCAGCTTTTGTTTTCTCTCTTCAATACAAGCGGCACAACATTTTTCTTCTGATTTCATCACTTATTTTCCTTGTCGTTAGTGTAACTAACAAGTACACTTGTTGTTGCACTAACTTACTTGTCGTAAGTGTTTTGTGGTAAACTCATGTCTGGGCCAAGCAAATGTCATGTAGTAACTTCAGTTTTGCTTCATCAGGTACAACAATATGGCATTTAACCTTTTTACCTTAGAATCAAGTGCAAAATGCAAATTTCCCAATGAAATAAACTAATCCCTGGAAGCAGCAAATATATAGAAGAAAAAATAAAAATGGTCCGTTTTAGTTTTGAGCATGCTGAGAGCCGAAGCTCCAATTTCCCTTTTCCAAGGTCGGATTTGTGCCAGTCAATTCTTAATATAATAAATTAACTGAACATTTATATTATCTAATTTAAATATGGATATTGTTATTGTGGCCCTGGATAGACTGGCGACCTGTCCAGGGTGTACCCCTGCCTTTCGCCTGATATGCGTCGGGATAGGCTCCGACAGACCCCCATGACCCGGAAACGGATAAAGCGGGTATAGATAATGGATGGATGGATATTGTTATTGTGCTGAATATTTTGGTTTAATTTGTCTTGTTTTGTTTGTTAAAATAAAATTGAAAATTGATATAAAAATGAAAAGAAAAACAACAAAACCCTACAAATAACTTTGCATTTTGACATGAAGCCTCTTGGTTTTTATTTATTTAAAGCAGGTTCACGGCTGCAGTCTGACCATCTCTTCTCTCCATTTTCAACCGCTTGTGTTGATTACAGCTCGGTGGAAACACCAACAGGGTCCTGATTGATCAGACCCGTGTTTCCCAGTCCTGGTTCTTGGGGCTTCCGCCGCTGGATTAGATATTTCATGTGCAGCGTTTGCAGACATTTTCCAAACTTTTCCATCCCTTTATTTTAAATAAGTTGCTTTCACACGTTTTACAAAAGCTTTTAAGGAATAATATTCTCCTTGTTCCTGAAGGGAATTCAATATGTTAAATATTTAGACATGTTTAACATATTGTGACCACATAGTGTAGTAACTTAAATATATAATAAAAGTCTCTGTGCAACACGCTTCACAGAATAAACACCACAATTCATTAGAAGACTCATTCAGATATGCAACACATTAGTATCTCTACCATAAAACAGAAGACGCAAACTGCAAGTGATTAATGAATTTAAACCCCTTGGGGAGTTAAAAAAAAAAAATCATTTTGTCTTAAGTAGCAGTGGGCAGGAGAGCTTCATTTGGAAAAACAGCTGTTGGGAAGTTCTGCTACAGGAAAAGCTGCCGACCTGCTGGACCTGCACCGTGGGAGTGGGTCAGTTAGTCGACACAGCTGATTCTTACAGGCGGACGGAAGATTATCACCATGGGAAATGTATTCTGCCTCCAACTCAGGAGCAGTGTAGCGTTGGGCGAGAGAGAGCTGGAAATAATTTCAACGTGCAGCTCCATATCAGTTGAGATTTGACGCCAGTCCTGCAGCTCTGGGAGCAGCTTGGATCAAGAATTAGGAGGGAAAAAATAAACACCAGAAGCCTGTTTTAAAGAGATTTTGTGTCTGAAAGCAGTGAGAGTGACCAATGGTCCAAAAACGTGAAGAAAAAAAAAGCTTACAATTGAAGATTAACAAAGCAAAGCCTCCGAATTTAAGAGGCTGCTAGTCTGCTTTGGTATTGAAGGGACATTTATTTTGTTTATTAACCCACTCATAGCTTCAGTTATCATTTGTGTTCTATAACACAAAAAAGTGGTATATCAGTAAAGCCTTCACAAAGTCACTTTTCCACCTGTTAAATTCGATATAACATTTGATATTCTAAGCGCACAGTGGTTTTGTAAAACATTTCGTAGGCGGGTGGGTGCAGCTGAAAATGCCTCCTGACGTCACTTTGATTTAAAACATACTTGTGCTCAACGTCCACTAAAACGGCCTGCTGCCAGAGTCCTCAGAAACGGTCTGACAGCTCCCGCGGCTGTTCCAAGGGATTTGTTCTTACATAATGTTACGGAGATCTTTGAATGAGAAAAATAATCAGAGCACCTGGCAACATAAAAAGAAAGTTATTCACAAAAAGCAGCTGGAACGCTCGGCTCCTCCAGCCGAGACAAACCCCCGGGTTGGCCAGGACTCCTCCAGATTGACTAAGAGGACTATTGGCTTTGCCTCAACGTCCCCGTGAACTAAAATCTGATGGACCACCAGGGACCACCAAGGCCACGGTCAGTTAGCTGAGTGTTTGGTCAGTCAAGGGTCCCAGTGGAGCCTGGTCAGAGCTTGAACACAGGATAACCGTGGTTCAACTGGGTTAAACTGAACACATAAGACAAACCCAGATCCAGCTCAGATCCTGGTAGCTCGGTTTTCCTACAAATATAAACCTTTATCATGTGCCATGTGGTTCATCCTCACCTGGGATGTTATGGATGGTGATGGCAAGGATGAGGAGAAGAATTCGTCGCCAGTTGCTACCCGTCTGTCCAACCGCTTCCTGATGTCTACTTCCCGTTTCCTGTCCATCTGAGTGGCTCGACTGAGGTCCTCTCCTTCTTTGGTGGACATCTCCATTCTCAATTTTATCTGCATGCAAATAGAAAATCATAACTCTTCCATTGTGTAAAGATAAATATACACCTAAATAATGACTTGAACTGGGTGCTACAACAACAAAGTATTTTAAGCACCTAAAACCCTTCGTAGCAAATTCCTCTGGCGCCCTTTGTGACTCAGTGACCCAGCACTTCAGGTGATGGCTGTAATGTGTAGCTTCCGGCTGTGAACAAGCCTAACTGTGCAGGTGTGACAGGGTTTTCCTGAAATCAAATGCTCTGCTCTGAGTGAAGCTTCCCCAAATAAAGGTTAGGAAAACCCCAAAGGGGTTCATTACATTTTAAATTAAAGTCATCAGTCTACTCCCAATGGGGTTGCTTATCAGATGGTAGAAGAATGCCTGGAAGCTTATGCAGTGGAAGCTGCCACCAACAACGTTTAAAAGACCACACAATGTAAAATCAAATGAGCAGGCGCATGTCACGCAATGACTGGACAGCTGAGTGGGGAATAAATGGTTTAAACCTCTTAGAAAGATTACTATTATCCTTACCATGATTTAAGTCTGCTTTTCAGTTCTTATTAGATTGCTGAAAATAAACATCTCCTTGTTCAGTACTGACTCACAAATCACATAATTAAAAACTTTTCCCTTTTTTTTCAGTTTCAGTTTTGTTTTTTGCATCAGTGAGTGGGTATTCCAGTACAACACTTCAAAGTTAATATGGCCATTCTCTGGATTACAGCATGACACGTAAACAGCATCTTTAATCTAGACGACGACAATATCAAAGTGAGCAATACTTACATCAAGACATGTAAAACCTTGAAATATGACACCCTTTTGAAGTTATCATGGTACTTTGTAGCACCAAGTAACCTCCACAAATATTTAAACATTCAGGCTGAAAACTGGTGCAAAAAATAAATAAAAGCACTGAAAATAAAAAGTTGAAGTTTTGTTCAATTATGAACAAAACATTCACAATAGTGTAGGGTATCATTGACCATCTACTATTTGGTGGTTTATGAAATCCTAGAAAAAAACCTCAGAATAAGTAATTTGCATGTCTGCCAAGAAACAGTTGTGGGAACATGCACACACAAATGATATCTGGTGGTCATTTAAAGAACCGGTCCATCCATCCATCCATCCATCCATCCATCCATCCATCCATCCATCCATCCATCCATCCATCCATCCATCCATCCATCCATCCAACCATCCATCCATCCATCCATCCATCCATCCATCCATCCATCCATCCACCCATCAACTTATTTGTTGATGGATGAGTTTGGGTAGTGGGGCACCAGCTTAAGGAAAGAGACACAGACCTCTTTCTTCCCAGACATTTAATTTAGCTCTTCATGTGAAATACTAAGCAATTCCAAAGCCAGCTGACACATGCCATCCCCTCCAGCAGGTCCTGGGTCTGCCCCATGGCCTCCGCCTGGTTGAACAACCCCAAAACGCCTTCCTAGGTAGACATCCTAAACAGCTGCCCCAGCTACCTCAGAAACATTCTCCTGATGTTGGGGAGCAGCAACTCTACTTCAGTCCCCTGGGGAAATGTGCAGCTTTGCACCCTCTCTTTTGGTCACTACCTACAGATGGTTACAACAGGTGAGGGTAAGAACGTAGCTCAACTTAGAAAAATGTAGAAGACATCACCTTTTGTCTCAGTTTTCTAGTCACCACAACAGATCTGCAGACTGTAAAGGACTGCAGACCACACTAACCCACCTGTCAATCTCCCGCTCCATCCTTCCCCAACTTGTGAACAAGACCCTAAGATACTCCCTAACCTGAGGCAGATATTCAAACCATGGTTTAGAAGATGTTAGAATGTCCAACAGTTTTCAGTCGTTCGAGGGAAGATGACAAGTGACAAGAGGGACGTGTCTTCTTCAACAACTCATGTAAACACCACAACTAGAATATTGTCATATTTAAATGAAGGTCAATACTTAGATTTCCTGTGTACATGTCAAAACACTCAATGAAATTTACTGCTTCATGCTTTGATCTAAATGTCGTAGAGTTGGATCGTTTTGAAATATTATTTTCAGCGTTGAAGACATCAGCACACAGAGGGACAGCAAATGAAGTTTGAAGGCAAGTTAGGTGGGAGCAGCTTCTTAGCTCGGCAATTTTTTAGGAGGTTGCATTACAAGAAGATTAAACTTGGACCGTGCTGGGATGTTGTGAATGAATTAGATTATTCTTGATTAGAGTCATCTTGCTTTCTATGCCCTTAGATAACTTTTGTTGTGAACTGGCACTGGCAATAAAGTAATCTGATCTGAAGTGAACAAAGATGGGGAATCTGGGGAATTCTTCTCTGATTTCACAAATTTTAGCTGTTGCACTGAATAACAAAGTGAGTTGACCCCCAAACAGTGTGATGGTTATGTTATGCCAGAGGTTTTGTTTTGGTAGTCACCTGAGACCGATATGCTCTCAAGCAACAGAATTTGTTTTCCTCCCATCACGTATGTTCTATAAAATCTGCAAAAACTAAACAGTCAGACCGATATAATACACCAAACATCATTAGTATTCGTTTTCAGTAATGGCAGCTCTGTATTTTCATTCAACTGTCTCTTTAATCAAATTCCAGTTACTTTTAAAAACTAAAGAGCGACTGAACACCTTCCACAATGATCTATTTAATAATGCAGTTGGCAGAGGTGTGAACGTAAGAAGGGTTTCAACTTCAAGCCATAAATATTCAGCTTCTCTTTCACTCACTTTCATGTCTTTTACATTCTAGCCTTTCACAGCACAACAGCAAAGCCGCAGTCACAGCCTCGCAAGCCACGACTCAGCGTTGCTAACGGCCCACTGTGGAAAAAGCTACGACTGCAGGGTTCGACTGGGGCCATTCAGGGAAGATTTTTCAACAATTTTGCATTCAACCATTTCCTGAAGACTTAATGAGCACTTTAGCTCGAGTGGAGAATCGAGAGTCAACAGTCACAGTAGTTTACAATAGTCACAGTTTACTTTGAAGCATTGTTTTAAACTGTGTCTCAGTATTCACAAAGAATACTTCATCATATGCTTCATCATTCGCTTTAGAAGATACTTTCAAGAGGATGTTTGATTGTATAATGACTTATGACTTAAAAGATGCATCCTATAAAGAACACTTCACCACAAGAACAAGGTTGTTATGAAATACTTGCTTATCAGAACTTGTATTAGTTCAAATATTATACTGTACATGTAACAGAGAAGTCTTAAATATAGATTAAAACTAAAATGTACTTGTCTTCCAGTCACTTAACTGTCTGATACATATTGTAAACTTTCCATGAAGCTTGGCACGCAGCAAATAAGACATTTAAATCATAGAACTTCAATGACAAAAAGTTTAATACAGCTTGCAGTAAAACTGGGAATCTAATTAAATAAATACAATTTAATATATAATAAAATGTATATCTAATAGAAGTGACCAGAAGACTCCAGGTTTCGCGAACTTGATTTTGCACATTCAAGACTTTAATCGCTTGGATAGAGTGGTCAGGAACAAAAATAACAGCTTCTGTTTTCATTGAATTCTACTGGGGGATGGGCTAGATATCATCAGCAAAAAGATGGTATGAAATGTTGCTAAACTTTGCAAGTAAGTGTCCAAGAAACAACATGCAAAAAGTAAACAAGATGGGCCTATGAATAGATCCCTGAGGAACACCACAGTACAGAGGAGGCTTGTTTGACGGGCACAGAAAAGCTGGTGTCAGTAAAGTAGGAAGTGAACCGGTCAAGCGCAGAGCCACAAACGCCCACCATCTTCTGTTTAAACAAACTACTGTAATCCAGTGTCAAAAGATGAACTTAAATCCAAAAGAACAGAGAAAAACTGTCCACAGAATCAGCTGTAATTAATGCATCGTTTGTAAACCTAACAAGAAGACTTTCATTTAAACGAAGACTGCAGAAACCTGACAGCCTAACAGTTACTCAGCAACAATCTTTTCTAAAATCTTTCATAAAACGGGCAGCGTGGATGTTGTTCTGTAGGTTTCAGAAAGAGATGGGTGTAGGTTAGATTTCTTTCTTTCTTAGTTATGCAGGACTTAATGAAGATTTCATCTTGGATATTAAAACACCAACGCTATCTTGTTTGACAGGGGAAAAAACATTCCAGCTTTGCAGAAAAATCACTAACAGTGATTAAATGAAGGTCTAAGGTCTAAATCCTTTGTAGGGCATTTTTTAACCTCCTACAACGTTTTAATAAAGAAATGTATTACAGTAATTTTCAGAAAACACTGACAGACCAATTTAAACTTGCGACACCTTTAGATTTTGCTGAGTGCAGGATGTATAATCACAAAAGTATGCAGCCTTGGCATCTTTTATATTGTTTAAGATAATTAAACTGTCCCTCAGATAGAGTCTATGAACTTCAAATTTGCTAGACTTCCACAGATGCTCAGTTCTTCCAGTCATGACAACAACTGCAGATACGCTCATCGACTTCAAAGTAAATAAATCCCAGAAACCATCAGCAACATCCTGGTTAATGATGGGCCGACTGATATGCCACTTTAGAGAACAAAGTAACTTTGTTAAACAATAAATTGAAATGACAACTTCAGTCATTGATGAGAAAGTCCTCCACACTTTGCTCCTAAGTAACAAGCCAATATGAAGCACCAAAATATGACCGTTACAGTACTTTGGTCCAGCAATGTGTCGCACAAAATAAAAATACTCCATAAGATTTAAAAACCCAGAAGCAGGAGAACAAGCAGCACCAGCATTGTGTGAATTCAAATGACAGAATATTGAAAACTGTGTCCAAACTTATAATCAAAGATAAAAAAAGAAAAAAAAAGTTTGTAAAAACCAGAAGAAATGCACCAGCAGGACCAAACTAAAATGCAGGTATATAGATTGGAGAAATCCATCCTCGACATCTGAAACTCAAAAAGTAAGAAAACCTCAATGTTCATTAACTGGCAGGTAAATTGTCTTCGTAAGACCACTGCAGGTCCTCCATCACAGCCTCGCAGCTGAGTCAGCGGGAACCAATTCAGTCAGACGCATGAATTCTGAATCCTGCTGCCAACTTTCCATTATGAACATGAAATCCAAGCGTTCTCTTATTAAAAGGATCATTAACAATAAATGATTTGTTAGCAATTTATTGAGAATTAATTAGACCCATCGTCACAACTGAACCATGGGTGGTCTCCTGTACTACTAGCAGAAAGGTGGTGCAGGTGCTGGGTGAACAAACAAGTGTCAGACAGGAGACTCAAACAAATCTTTCCTAGAGTACCAGAAATCTGTGAAAACATCAGCACCAGGCTGCAGCAGAGCCTCCACAGGGGTATAAACTAACACATTAACTCAGGCTGACGCCCCCAGAGCCGTCACAGCGTCACCTGAAGCAGACGACTGACTTCAGACCATTAAAATGCGGTGCGTTACCAGTGGTGGTTTAGGGTTACTGTGGTCCAAACTGCCTTGCTCTTCCTTGTAGTTCTGGGCTGATCCCTGATTTTTATCATGATCATCTTTAACAAAAGAGGCAAGATCTCGCATAGATCTGCAGATTGGTCTTGGCTTAAGGTTTTTCTCCCACTAGGAGGAGTATTTACTTGTCGTTGTTTATGTAATAATTGCTTGGGGGTCATGTTCTGGGTCCTAGAGGCAGTTTGTGTTGTAATAGGCGCTATATAAATAAAACTGAATTCATTTAGCACATCATATCATACACATCTTTGGGGTCGAGAGTACCCGTCTCCTCTTCCATCTCTCCATTGTAATCTTCTGCCAAATGTCCTGAGCTCATAAAATGGTAGTCAGGCAAACCCTACTATTTACACAAATGACTCGTTGTAATCACAGTGTTCAAAAGCCAGCATGCAGATAGTATGAAGGTGTATTAGTACAAATGATGAAGGTCACTAGCAGTTTGGTGAAGGCGCCATTAAGGCTGAATGATAAAAAAACAGGCATTAGAGCATCACTCGCTGCCAGTTTGGCACTGCATTTTTCACACACACACACACACACACACACACACACACACACACACACACACACACACACACACACACACACACACACACACACACACACACACACACACACACACACACACACACACACACACAAGAACATTTACAAAGGTGATCATTCAACTTTGGCTATAGGCTGTTCCTTTTGCACTAATAAAAAAATAAAAATAAAGGACTGGTTCAGATATCTGAACTCCAATAAAACCCTAACTTATTAGGACAGGGCAACCTGTTCATCTTTCCCATGGCAACCTTTCCTCTCCCTCCTCTTCCACACATCACCACATACATTTTCAAACACAAGCAATTGACCTCTATTACAGCATCCTCTGTGTCTCAGTTTACCCATGTAGGCGGCAGTAAACAGGAATTATCAGGCCTGTAAAGGTCAAATGATCTAAACTTTTGCTTGGGGTGCTTTAGTTATACTCAGTTATGGGTGCTTTCAAATGCCAAAAACCACAAATCCATAACTCCTTAATTGAACTTCCCAAACCATTACACCACAGAAAATGGTTGGGTGACTTATCTGAGGGCACTTTGTTGTGTCTTATTCACTGCTTCCAACCGCTGTAGGGAAGGACTTTCCAAACCACCAGTCTCTATATTCTTTGGTTTAGAGAGTTTTAGTGATTGCCATAAAACAAGCATTGTGTAGATTTGTGCACTAAAGAAATGAAGCAGTGGTTAATATAAAAACATTCAAAAAAGCAAAACGGCACATCTGGTATATCTGGGATTGTTGTATATTTTGCAGAACTACTTACTTAGACTTTTTGAAACACTGGTGTCCACTGTCCAAATCAAAAGGAAAGGAAGCACATAAATTCAAGCTTCGGTGTGCACCGCCTTTGTTTCTTCAGTCACAGCTTTTACAGACTTCTTCTATGTTATGAATCACTGAAGTATCATTGACCAACCGTTTGGTTTTACCAGTAATTCCCAGAGTATTCCTTGGCTACATCGGTGCGAGGGCTTTTCTTCTTTTACACCAACACTAAATCAAGTTTAGGAAAAATTTCACAATGTTTCTATGATAAAAGATCATGGAATTCAATGATGACTAAACACTAAATATTTAAATCAGCACAAACTACACTAAAACAAACAAAATAAAACCAGGCTCAGTTGCACATGAAACAGTTTTAGATTTTTGAGTGGAATGATCCACATAAAACTAAACTGGACCTAACTGGGACATGAATGGATTAGAATTGATTAAACTGGGCTGATTGCTCCCCGAGATAAATTCTACAAATAAACTGACATGAAACTGACTTTCATTCACTGGGTATTGAAACACGTGGATCCGTTTTTTGCCACTGTGTTGTAAACTCAATAGTGTACCGAGGCCAATATCCTGTTCAATGTCTTAATTTGTTCAAGGCTTTAAACTGTTAAACTGTAAACGGATACCTTCATATCTGAAGTGGACCTCGGGTCGACTAAATTATTGAACAAAAAAAAGAGCCTTAATCTTATAAATGCAACACAAAGCCAGATCATCAACCCTCCACCACCATGCTTGATAGTTGGTGGACATTTTGATTGTTATGGTGTTTGGTTTGTATCAACATAAAATCTCATGTTGAAAGAAAATTCAGGCTGTTATTGATACCTCCCAAACTAAATGTGAGGTATAATAAAGACTCATGGATCAATGCACTAGAATTATTTGTTTTTTGTAGGCCCTGGGAACAAATGACATTTTGGTGACTTTTATAAAATGCCTAAAAGAAAACAGAATCTTTAAAATTGTGCTTTTGTTGATTTGGCACAAATCTACTAGGTATGCACTTCTTTACGTTTCTCCATCCTTCCTACTGCTGTGGATTCTAAACGCGACCACATTTCTACAACTGAGTGAAAGAGCCAGTGAGTTAGAAACAGAACCAGAACAATGTGCACCGTTTTTCACCCACCGAGCGCTGGGACACATCTTTTTACAACCTTATGCAGGTTCAAAACAAAACGAAACAGAAGAAAACAAACTAAGCAGACTCGGGACACCAAGAGCAGGAGCTGAATAAATATTTCAGACCCGTACTTTGTCTCGGTCCTGTCGTCTCAGCCTGCAGACGAGGCTGATGGCTGCTCTCCCTGCGTCTGCTTCTGCTGGAGTTGTTGTTCTCCACTGATCCCTTCCACCTCTCAGAACCGCAGCTTTGGGGACTGATTCAAACTAAATAATTGATGTGATTTGTTGGTTTCCTTTTCTAGACAGATGTTTTAGGAACTGGCATAAATACCAGCTTGATCTGACATTAACGTACTTATAACTGCTTTATAAGAGACTTAAATGAACAGGAAAACAGTTTGATCGATTTGACCTGCATACAATGTGAATTGTATCGCAGGTTGTCAACTTTCTCCACACTTCTCTGCTTTTTTTTTTTTTTTTTTTTGTACCGAGGCTGCAGCACAAACAGCTCACCGATCTTTGCGGTCATGAGGAATTTATTCTCCATCCTGTAAAGCTTCAGAGAAAAATGTGAGTGCTGGTGGCCTCCAAGGTGAACGGGATGCAATTTTTGAAACTTAAAAAAAAGAGAAAAAGGTCAACTCTTTAAATCCTGACATATGAAATAATCCACAGAATTTTTTTTTTTAAATTGACGTGTTTGTTATATATTGAAATTAATAACACCCTAGTTCCATTTCTAAACTATATACTTATTTGTCATTATAAATTCATTGCGTGAATTTATGTAATACTTTATTTTATTTTCCTCACTGTATACAACTGTTTTTGATAACGGGAATGGTACAGAGGTCTCAGAACCTATCAAATATAATACTTATTCCATCCAGTAACTACACACAACGCAGCCATACTTCAGGTCTTCAACGTCTAGTTGTAATTTTATTCTGGTTGACGAAGGGAAATGGCATCTTTACGGCTCATTGCAGCTCGACTACGTTGTATTTGGTCAGACGTCTGGGTCAATACTCCTCTTTGATACTTGAGAGACTGTCATAGCACTTTGTTTTTCACGTACACAGGTCAAATATCAGTACTTTATAAAGCTGAGAGGGGTGAGGACCGGTCACTGAACGCCATTAGGTTCCGCCGACCACATAAGCACAGAAAATATTAACTTCTTAGTCGAGCGTGAACACCCATGTGGAGTCGTGTAGGGTTTCTGATGCTGGTCCATCACAGCGTAAATCCTCAGATCTATCAGATCGAGAGGTTAGTATGAGTTTTGATACTTGCCTTTGACCTCATGTTGATGAGTGGTTGATGTTTCATTGGAATTCATTTGCCATTTAGTTCTACCTCTGACCAGTCTCAAGGGTCTTCAAAGATCCTTTTCTTGAAGCTTTCTTTAACATTTGGAGACTTTGCTGTTATGAAGACAAATTAGCAAATAATTGCACCCTCCCATTTTCCTGTCCACCTGAATCTACACATTTCTTTTGCAATGAAAGCTCCTCTTGCCTCATCAAAAATGTAAAAATTCTGATGTACAGTTGGGTATAAGGGGTTGAATTGTGTCTCTAATTTTGGATTCCCAAACCACAACGAAAACAATTTTTTTTGGGTTTAATTTATTGCAGCTGCATAATTGTTTGACAACCTGTAAATTGTGATTAATTGGGTTTCTTTCTTCCTCTTCTTTTTTTTAAAAACTCTTTCATTTCAGGGGGAGTTGGATGAGGACACACCGGGCAAATTCTTTTCATATCAAACTCCCAAAAACAAATAAAAGGAAAAGTGTCCGTTTGCTTGAGAGTGTAATTAATCACTCATTGAATTCCTCTCAATATAAAAGTAATTGCATTATTTAACAAATCATTAAACACCTAAAGTAATTAGTTGCACTATTCATCGGTTGATAAAACTTTTAGGTGTTTTTATAACTCAAAGAAGCTCCACAGTCACATGAAAGACTTTTTGTCGACGAGGCGCAATTAATCAGCCAACTAAGGTGCCTGCACAACAGATGAGTTGTGAAGCCATCTTCTTACTGTCCTGAGGCTTCATCCCAAATCCCTACACGGAAGGCCTGAGAAGTAGAAAGACAAACTCCTCGGGAACTACACAACGTCATTGCTTCAGATATAATCAGTGCCGACATGACAATGCGGCAGGAGAGTCTGAAAACCTGCAAGAATCTTCTCCAAACAAATCAGCATCCTCCGACAAAAACCGGTCGAGTTACGGACACCCAAACAGAAACAGAGCACTGTTTTAGACGCCGTCCGGCGTGGCAAAAAATGCACAAACCTTTACCCAGGAGAAACTCAAACTGAGTCAAAGGCAGTTTTTAAAAGAACTAGACATGTTCCCAGTCCCTTTTCACGAGTAATAGTCTGATGGGAATGGGCTAAATACAACTCGCATTCTGATTTTCAAGGATCACACAGTGTTTACTCCTTCTGTTGGTACATCAACGTGATCTTTAATTTCTCTGGGGAGACACTCGGGTCAGCAGAGAGAATATCCCACGCATACTAACTGCTTCCCAGTTGGTCGTTTATATCTATGTTAAATGTGTTTTTGTGAAGCCATCTGCCTTAGACTGCCTCACATAACACACCCAGGGCTTTGTCGCAGCTGAGTCTCCAGGTTGGCTGGCTCTTGTTCGGGTCGACCAACTTTGACTTTGCCTAGACCTCAATCAGGAAACAGCTGCGACAAAGCCACGGGGACTGTGAGGCTCTGACCATTTCTGAAGACACAATGTTTCCTGGCGGAGATGCGAGCCGACACATTCGCTCCTGTGATCATTTTTGATGTCGCCATTTGAAACGCAGCTCTGCTGGAGGACCCAAAAGCCAACTATGATGAACCTTGCGGTCTCACGGTGGGGAGACCACAAGGCTGCTTGTCAGGAGTCGTACTCAATCCGAGTTCTGCCAGTCCTCGTTTTAACTCAGACGTCAGACATCAGAACCAGATCTGATCAGAATGTATTTGGGGTAACATTTGTTAGACTTATTAGTGAGCATAAGTTAAGTCAAGATCAAATAACGACATTGTGCTAAGTGAGATATAAGGGGCGTGGTCCAAGTGGCCTGCAGGCCTGCTAGCTCCACCCATTTGCTCATTTTTGGATTAATCAGGGTTGAGCAGAGTCAGCTCCCAGCAACAAGGCGCCGTCCCGTGTTCCCAAACAAAGCAGCTTTCTATCGAGTCCATCACAGGGATTTTCCAAAGTTTTTTTATTTTATGGTATTTTTTTTTTTATACAGTCTAGAACTGTCCCCGTGATTATTCCTTTAGTTTTTGTATTTCTTTTGTAAGTAAGTACAACTCATGCCTCTTTCTGGCAACGTGACCCAAAATCTTTATCACCACTCCAGTAAACATCAGTAATCACCCTTATCCTCATCCCACTCCTCATCCTCCTCAGTCATGCTTCACCTACGAAGCTCAGCCGTCATTCTCGGCAGCTCTGCTTTGGTCAACAGCAGCTGTGACAGTAATGCTGATAAAATAACACTCCTGTTATTTCTCATGATGTGAAGTATGACTGTGGCAATGTCAGGAATGCCATTAGAACCAATAAAACACACATTACTCACTTAATGTAGTCGATTTACAGATGATGACAGACTGTGGCAGAGGTTCTCAAAGCCCGTATTAATTATTATTACCATCATCAGCTATAGGTCCCCCATTTAGTTTTTGACATTAAATGGAAGAGTGGGTCATTAACAGACTCGTGCAGACCCTGATGAAGCTGATGTTCCATTTATTTCAGTCGGGTGTGCCGGAGAAGGGAAACACCCGGAACATCTGAGTAACTTCTGGTTACATACGTTAAGTGCCAGAACTGCTGCGAATTATCTAACGTTTCATATTTTTGGTGTGAAATTCAAAGATGCCAACATTTAAAAAAAATGCCAGAAGTTTAATTTAGTTGAAATAAGGTAATGTGATCAAAAATAAACCATTCACACAGATGTTGTGGAGCCACACACCCCACCGGGTTCTCTGTGAGATCTGGTGGTTTTCCAAATGTAAGATTCTCACTTCTCTTTTTGATCTCCAAAAGGAAGGAGGGAGTCTTTGTTATGAAGGAAACAAAATCTAATTAGAGATAATTTACCTTCCTAGCCTGCCTAGTTGATGTATTCAGCAGCTTTAATGATTCGATGAAAAGAAATGAAGATGGGCTGCTCCTCATCTCCAGCCTGACTAAGTCGAAGTAGGTCAAAAGACTGCGACTGCGGTGCAGTAATCTGGACAACGATGACTTTGACAGTTTTTTGTTGAATTACTTTACCATCTTGTGCCTCTCTTGACAGGCCTCCTTTTTCTGATATGCAAATTAAGTTTTGTGAGTACTGATCTGAAAAGCAGATAGCGTCAGGTTCAGACAAGCAAATTTGTGGCGATAAAGCTGACAAAAATGATCGATCCAGCCCTTAAACAGAGATTTGCAGAGAAACCACTGGCTCAGTGCAGCATATGGACATTGTGCATTTTAGTGTGCACTTCCAGTACGCCACACTGGTGGGGGTCCCCACACCGGATCACTGTGTTCCGCGTATTGATCGGTCATAGGGTTTCACGTTGGTTTAACATGGGCAGTGTGGAGTTCAGCGTCTCGCCCAGCTGCACTTCGGTACGTGACGGAGCTGGGATCTATCTGGTAAATGAATGTAAAAGGCCCGGTGGTTGGTTTCTGCCACCCTTCACGTGTACGTGCTCTTTCGCATGAAAACATTGACACACCAGACCTCACACACATCTGACATGACCTCAATTCCCACCTGTCAACTGTCAACGCCCCCGTCGTCATTGGCAACAGCCGCCCCAGCAGCCTTTGCAACGTCTATTAACAATAGACAGTGTGACACTGAGTGATTTAATGTTGATTATGTCACAGAAACAAATACGTCCTGCTCTAATGTCCCAGCCAATGCAGGACTTTTAGCTTTTATTGATTTGTTATTTGTACAGCAGTTTTACTCCTCTCACCATTTTATTTCATCCTTGTCAGGGCTAATGTTAAATTATTATAGAGTGTACTTTAATTCTATTTCATGCTTGACTGTCTTTCTTAATCCGGTTTGGCTGCTTGCTTGCTGCTCACTGTTCTTATCCAATCAAGTGCATTTAAAGCTCACCCATCTACCCAACAGTAAATCCTCCTGGCGGTGCAATTAAATGAATTGCAAATGAACTACAAACAGAACTTATCACCCACTTTGCCTCTGAGCTCGTAGGATCTTGACAGCGTTCTTTCAAAAGGGCTGCTCTCCTTTCATGCCATTAAACCTTAAAATCAAGTTCCGTCTGGCTGCATTTGCCCACGTTAAGCATCTACCTGTCGCAGACGCCCATTTCCAAAAATGAGCTGAGCTCATGACCCGGTACACTGCTGCCCAGAAGGTCATGAGAACAGAGTTATTTTCAGCTGAAGAGCCAATTACATCCATAAGGAGTTTTCAGAAGTAATAAGCTTGGAACCACCGGAGGCCAGCAACAAAACTCAAACGCTTAGATAGCCATGTGTCTGCCCTGATGTGCCTGTAAGCCATCAGGAGCATCAGTGTAAAACCTACTAAACTCTTATTTAGACTCTACACAATATTATAAATGAGAGCTACAACTGATCTTTATTCGACTGTCTGACGGCCAGAGCACCTGGAGCAGCATAGGCTGTACCACATGTGGGCTGGACCCTTCCACATGGGATCTGGACGGTGTGATGGTGGCTCACCTGGAGCAGCTGGTGCTGCTAACTAGTCGGGGTCCTGCACCAGTTGCATCGGCACCTGGCTGCTGCAGGTGAGCGACCTTTGACCCCTAGGTCCTTCCGGCCCCAATCTAGAGCCAATTGCAGTGGTTTTTACATACAATTAATAACATATATTATCGTCTAGATTATTTAAAATAAGAGTGATCATGCTCTCTTGGATCTTAATTCACAGTGAAGGCAGCGAGTCATTATTACAGCAGATAATAATGTACCTGTCAGTCAAAAACCACACCCCTAATTAAGCGTTAGTCATCGTACGTTAACCCACTTCTGGAGCCAGCTCCTTGTAGTCATCCATTGAACCGCACCCACCAATTGACTTATTGTTGAATTTTATTTAATCCATCTTCTTTTAACAGCTTCCAAAAGCACAAATGAAAACGTATCTTTTGAAATTTCTGCTAATTTACCAAAACTTGAAAAATGCAGTTGTGTGTGTGTGCGTGCGTGCGTGCATCTGTGAGAGTGTGCACGACTGTGTGCGTGTGTGTGAGCGTGCACGGCTGTGTGCGTGTGTGTGAGCGTGCACGGCTGTGTGCATGTAAATGCTGTTTAAACTCTACCCACCGTGAAACAAAGAGGGGAAACTACGTGACCAGCAATAACAGCAAGGACTGCAAACCCCTCTGGTTGTGCTGCCATCATGTGTTTGACGTTCTCACGTAAAACAAATATAAACATTTAAAAACTATTTCACTCTTGATACGACTGGCTGCTGTCATATTCGTATGAACGCCCCTTCAGATGACCTGATCTGGGAACTCCGTCCACTCTGCTGGACTCCGAGTTAAACCTAGTATCTGGAACTTTGGAAGTCGTCCACTTCAGCTTGGCATTTCACCTTTTTCCTCTTTGTGAAACTGACGGAGCACATTTGCTCTCTTTCACGTGCAGTCGCGTCTGCCCCCTCGGCCAGTGACACCATCCACCCACGCCCGGCTACCTGGGAGCTGCCTGGTGTAATCATCATTCCACTGCTGGCCACTGAACACCTCTGGGCGCAGGAGTCACATATTTAAGGTCATTTCTCAACCAGCCGTCTCACCTACGATGTCCGAATCAGCGGACAACGTTCCCATTGTTCCTTCCCAGATCCCACTGTTTTGGAGTGGTTTTACAGAAGTAGAGCTGCGGTTTCTGGCTGCTCAACGGACAGAGCATAAACGCTAAAATGCAAGAAAAAAAAAGGATATGGGTAAAATGAATGACTTCATAATTTTTTTTGACACCCCCCATTTATTATTGTTAGTTGCATGGCAGAAGGCAATGATTGGTAACATTATCAAAGGTAGAGAACCTAATGGTGCTTTACGTTGTCTGAGTGGGGCCGATGCAGATTTTGGCAGCCACAAATGTTGTTAGAAGGACGGGTAAGATGGATTTGAACGCAGATAGCCATGAAATTCAGAGGACTGTAGACTAAGTAGGTGGGAATGAAGACAGATGATGCAAAAAAAAAAAAAAGAGAAACTGAAGCACATAGGGAAAGAGACAGAGTTTAAGAAGGAAGTCATGGAGAAAAGCAAAGATAAAAACGCTTAAGGAAGTTAAATTGAGATCATGGGAAAAAGTTGAGAAGATATTATTCCCAGATCACCCAGGCAAATAAGTATATGTTTAAAAAATGTGAAAATGTGATACCGTATGTGCATTAAACAAAAAACAACAAAAAAAAGAGCTAAAAAGAGATGAGGTGCAAATGAGACCCAACCTCAGACAAAGCAACTCAGTACGCTGATTAACTGCCTAACCGAACGGTCAATAAACCAGCGCCCACAAATTATTTCAGCCAGCCATTAATATCCACTAATTACTGACTGTGAGCACAAAGCAGTACATTTACTGACTGAAGGGAGCCGTAGCTGCACAAAGACGGGCCCATGCTGTTCCTGAAGGGCCATTTGTTCACGGTGGGCTCGTGATTTGTGGCCGGCGGAAACTTTTTTCCTGTCGTTGTTCTCCTGTATCCGTTTCTCCATTTTCTTTCCAAAGTAAACATGCTGATCGAATGGAAATCTACTAAAGGGCATCTTTTTCATCTGAATTTGTCATTAAAAATGTTTACATATATTGTAAAGCCAAAGCTCAACATGGGCGCAAGTCAGATTTATCAATAAAATCTGCAGTCTAGGGTTCTTTACTACTATATTATAGCAGCTCCAATATGGAAAACTTAGTAAAACCTTAAATCAAGAAGTTTTACTGCATATGGTGTTATATAAACATTTCTGCAAAAAGAAAGTCTCTACAAGAACTCATATTAACAGCAGCAACGCAATTACGTCAAAGCTCCAGAGTTTTTAAAATGCTGCTACACAAGCGCGTTTACTTTGACCATGTCCATAACCCATTTTTTATTTACAGAATCATCTGACACACAACATTACCGGCACACACAGATGCAGTTTTCCGCTTTATTAAAATGTCTGTTGCCTTCGCTGCTGGGCACACCACATACAGCTGGTTAATCAGCCCATCTTTACTGCAAACAGCTGGCTTCTTCTGCTAAAAGGTCAGACTTTGGAACAGATCAGGCAGCAAGTGTTCTTAAAATAATCGCGGCTCAAAAACACTCAACACACAAACAGAACTTAGAAATGCAACAAGAGTTTCATCGCAACCTGTCTGTTCATTTAAAAGGCAACTGATTTTTCAATCTGCCTTTAATAAAAACCAAGTTTTTAAACTTGTTGATGTTTTTACTAATAGAAATCTCTTTGATAAATATTATGGAGTTAAAACAACGTGAAGTCTGTTACAGTACAGTTATTACACGGTTATTACAGAGTAGTGTAAATTTCATCAGAGGACATTGAAAAAGAAAAGTGCTGCAAAAACTATTTTGAGGCATTGTTTTTTTTTCTTCTTCTTCATGGCAAAATCGTTGAAACTCCTGTAGTGGATGCCAATATTTTCAAAGCTGAGACACACTCCACGTTCCTGTCTAAACGCCACATTTTTACTCGACAACAACGTTGTTTGCATGTAACACATAAAACGCCGTGGTCCAAATGCCTCTTGTAATTCACAGCAGTGACATCCGCAGATTTTTATCTCAAGTCAAACGCACAAGGACTCGGGCATGTGAGAGACGATCACACCAAGAGCATCCTCGAGACTGATATCGAGTACAAAGATGAAGCGACAGTAGACGAGAGCAAGTATGCAACGTTGAGAGACGGAGAGACACAGAACGGGCACTATTCAACTAGACTCTTGTGACTTCAACGGCCATTGTTGCCAGGCAACTGTTTGACCCTGATCCGGCTATTATGTAAGTGTGTGCATGCACGCTCACACACACACCTACAGGAACACAGAAAACTAAAATTAACTATGCCACAATGATAAGACCACCAACGCCTCCTCTGGGAAGAAAAATATCATTAAGACTGATCATGTACAACGTGAGCGGCAGAAGGAGAAGATGCGACATCACAGCACATTTCTCACCACAGAGTATTGATTCAATTAGGTCCAAAAATACACCGTCTTCTTTGACACATATTATCAATCCGTTTTATAATACTGTCGTCTTTTTTCTAAACATCTAACCAAATCATTTCGATGCCGTGCCAGATAAAATGCATATTTCTGGTGAGCCATCGTCTTTGTCAGCATTACTGGGAGACGCCTTCACATGAGATGACCGCGACGTGAACAGATTTGTTCGGGTGCATTACGTCTTTCTGGTTGGATCGTCTGTCAGTTTATAGGTTTTGTTCGGAAACCCTCCCATCCGCACCTTTTTAAAGAGTCTTTAAAAAGGAACTGCGAGTGGTCGCTCACCAAATAAAAGCTCAATACCAGTCAAGTCAATACACCGGATTTCATCCTGAGTGACAGCACTGCATGTTTCCGTTACCCAAGTTTAAAAGCGTATACACTTAGATTGTAAGGCTAATGATCCGTTATCCGTAACTCCCATTTTGGAGTGCAACTAAAACGAAAGCGGGCTTGAACAGAAACCCTCACCTCACCATGGTTGCTTTGGGTGGTGGTCTGCTCTCAGCTTCCCTTTGGATCCTAATGTTTCAAATCAGTCAACTCTCTACCGGAGGTTTTTGGTGGGTGCTGGATCAAAAGAACTCATAGCCACTGTCAAATCCACATCTCTCACATGTAGACACATACCGCAGTTAATGCAATTAGAAAGCAAACCACAGTCACTTTAATTAACCAGTGTAAACACATGTTCTGACAAACTGATCCCATCAACGCCCAACCCACGGCATGTGGGCTGCTGAACTGACGTAAGCTCCTGTTGTCACACAGACTAACACATTGGCAGTTTGGGATTAAAAGCAGAAACAGCCACCAAAACAATCTCGCAACGCCAACTTAAAACAGTAAAGGGTTAAAATAATGCTGCTGCTTCCAGGAACATTTTGGAGATGAAACACAACTGAAAGTTTATCATGAGATGGTGCGGAGTCTAAACTTTTGTTCAGGTCCAAAACGACCTGAATCAAAGCCATTGACACAACAAAAGAGAACAAACAAAACAGTAATTAGTGTTTGCTCTGGGAGCAAAAGACCTACGTCAAAATAAACTGCCATTTTTGAGCTTCTGAGACAACTGGAAAATGTCCTTTCACTTAAGTGACCGTGTGGACAGGGTCCCCGTGCATGAAACAACGCAATTTTAACTTTAACTCCATTCAGTCACAGCTATGTTGTTAGAAATCTGGACAGGATTTATCAACATCAAACACCCTTTAAAAGCTGTGATCCTGTGGTAATTGTCAGTCAAATTAAGTGAGATGCAATTATGAAAACAGGATAAAACACCATCGATCAATCAGAGGATAAAAATAAGATGAAAAGAAAGCACATATCAGACAAATTACAAGCTTCAACTGAAAAGTTTCACATCACATTGTGCAGATATTTTTGGATACGTGGGAGTAAAAAAGAAAATATGACATCGACTGAAGACAAAAAATAAAAGAAGAAGTTGTGCACCCACAGGCTTTATTCGAGTGGGACAGCCTGCTGATTCGGTCGATGCCAGGAAAACTGCTGACTTCAAGCTGGGGAACTATAATAACATCGAGCAATTTTACAGAGATTGACGCAACTAAAACAACAACAACAAAAACTTAACTTCCCAAGATTGACACACAATAAAAAAGGAATAAAAACAAGAAGCAGCTGGGTTTTATGGGTGATAGTTTAAAGGAGGGATAAAAAGAGAAAATGACAAATGAACACGTAAAAAAGATTTGGTGCATTACTGTAAACAGAGTCTGTGAGTTGTAGTTTTACCCCTTTTGTTCCGATCTACATGGAATATCAATTCTTTGACAGCCTTCATAAATCCTTCATGTGCCGTCCACTGGGGCTTATTAGGGATCAAGGCAGCTTCGGCAGTCGTCATCAAACAGCCTTCGAGCAGATATTCAGCAACAACACAGAGCATGCCTTGAGCCTGGAGGTCGTTTAACGTGCAACTCTGAAAACCTTTGGATTTAATCAATAAAGTACAACAAAGGATTTTCAATCCCTGGAACGTATCATGACCGCGCGGATACTCATTTTAGCAACTTATTTGCTTTTGGCTTTAATTTAGCAGTCTGGAATGTCTACAAGTCCATGATGTTTGATAAATTTGTTTTACCAACTTCTTTTTATTTGTCAAGATACAACCCTTCCAGCATTTCATGCCCTCAACAGATTCCTAAACTTGGTTGGTCAATAAAGTTTGTTTTGCCAATGTTACCATTTCTTTTCAAAACCGAGATATTGAAGCTTTTAGTTGTTATTATGTCCCATTCTTCCTCAAACATGTCTTGCAATCAAATTTTATAAATGACTTCTCCATTTAGTCTCTTTTGGGAACAGCTCTAGACGGCACACGGGCCAATCCATTACCCTTTTTTCCTCAGGTAAGCTTTTATAATGTGTGCAGAGCGTGGTTTTGCATGATTTTGTTGACATCCCTGGATGAGGTGTTGTGTCTCCAAGCCAGCACATGCCTCTCTAAACTCAATGTATTCCTGCGAAAGCAAATGGGTAAGGTAGATTTGGTTAGATCTGTTTCAGAAGGATCAAAATTACTGGCATGCATCAAAGCAAAGAAAACTTAAGGATACTGCTGAAATGACTAAAGTTGGGTTAAGAGCTGTCCAATGCATTATTAAAAACTGGAAGGGGAGAAGGGAACCATCATCTTCTATCATCATCTGGATCATTTGTGATCAGTGATCACTTAAACGTTTGTTTTTACCATTTGATTTGACCAAACATTAGTAGAACTCAAGGCTGTATGTATTAACAAACGTAAGAACAAGCACCAACCATCCAACGTTCTGGTCGAGGTTCATGCAACTAAGATGTGTTGCAGTTCCTTGACTGACCACTAGAGGTTGGCTAGAGGTTAGAGCAGAAATAAACATATTTACAGCCTGGTTCAAAGCCATGACAACTCTGAAGGGGGTGAATTTTTTTGTACCTCACCAGGAGAGTTTATATAAAGAATTGAATTGCGTTCCAACTCTCCCATCACCAATACACGGTGTTGGCAAAAAAATTAATGCAACTCTGGACGGAAAAAAAGGTTGTGACACAGTATCTTTAGATCAAAAGGAATTGGAATGTGAGCTGAAATGCAGGAATGGAGAACAAAATATAATGAAGTCACTTAGATAAAACATCAAACGTCTTGGCTGCATGTGGTTTGCCATGAAAGGTCATAAAGTGCAACTGCTGCAGTTTTCTTTGTCTTTATTTGAACTTCCATAGTTTAACTTCCAAGAATTGCTCAAGATATGTGGGTGAGGGCTACAAAGAAGTGATCAATCCCTTTTTTTTTTTTTTCAAAGTGTCAACTATATACTTTTAACATGTTGATTACAGATATACCCTCACAAAGTCTAACACTCATGTACCAAATCCTGTATAATCAGTTTGTATTCTTTTAACCCAGCATTTTTATTCATGTGTTTTTTTTTTTTATTATTATGCTTTGAAAAAGTATTTGATTCTTTTTCAGCACTGACTGAGTGAACCCGTTTGCAAACCAGCAATTACAATCAACAGCAGCACAACTAGACGTTCACGTAACATCAATGCCTTTTTTTGTGTGTGTGTGTGTGTGTGTGTGTGTGTGTGTGGGGGGGGGGGGGGGGGGGGGGGGGGGCAACATTGTGAATTTGAAACTACATCATAAGCAGCTCCTGTAATCTGAAAAAGTTCATAGTCAAAGTAAGAAAGGATTGCATTAAAGGTAGACTAAGCCATTACAGAGTTTTAACCCCGAACACTTAGTGATATTCAGTGAATACCTCCTCACCATCCACTTACTGCCTTTTTCATAAATTCAATTCAATTAAACCGTTTAGTTTTTCGGAGACATAAGAGAGAAAACACACATGATGAAAACAAGTTTAGCCTACAAAAAGCCAGAAAAGTCAAGGATTTAATACAAGTAAAGAAAGACATTCGACTGCAAAAAAAGCCTCATCTCCACTTCTGTCCGAGTGCGTGGGCAAAGCACTTCTTTGATATGGAAGATTGTTCTGCAGTCATTTTTGTTTTCATACTGTGAACAAAATTCTCACTGCACTCCTGATATTGGACCCTTGCTTTGCCAATAAACAATCAAATCAAAAAATTGTATTCCCACCAGCCAGCCGAAAGCCACCAGAAAATATGTGAAAGAAACCAAGAACTCTGAAGGAAACCCAATGCTGACTATGTCGTCAAAAACAGTCCCACTTCATCAAATCAACAACATGAACATGCCAACATCGGGACCCTTTAAGTTGCAACGTCCTGCTACCAAAACATATTTCAATTTAATATGGACTTCAAGTGCAGACTTTAAGTTTAGATTTGAGGGTAGTCAAATTAAAAATGGAGGATCTCAGCTCCTTCCAGGTCTTTAGGGGCAGCCGTGGCTCTGGAGTTCGAGCATATGCAGTGCCGCTGGGAAAATTACTGAGCCCCACGTTGCTCCTGACATATTCATGAGTGTGGGTATGATGGAGAAACAGCTCTCCAGAGACTAAAGACTTGTATGGACTGAAATGTCAAGTGTGTTCATTTGTTTCAAGGCACGTAAGTGCTTCGAGTGGTCAATAGGACCAGAACAAGCTGTGAACTTCCATTAAATGTCTTTACCAAGTGACAAAAAGCAGTTAGACACTTGACTTAAACCTGTTCTTTGACAATATCGTAATTTATGAGGGGGGTTAAAAGCTTGTGAGTTAACTCCAAGAGTTTCTTTTATTTTACAATATGAAAAACTCATGAGATTCACCAAAGACAACAACTGTGGACGATCCCATAAACTCCTCCAAATCAGGGAAGATCTCTCCACGCTGAGTGAGTACCACTCTTCAGGACATAGAGCTTTTATTATCCAAGTCTTGACGCTATCAAGGAAATACAGAGCAGTGGCCTCTCATCCACTTGAGCAAATTAAGCCGTTCTTAAAGAAAATGAAAAGAATAAGGTGATCACAACAGGGGGGGATGGAAACGGGAATAAAAAACTCTATTCAATAAAGTAATGATTATTTATATAGCACTTTTCTCAGACATCAGTCTCAAAGTGCTTCAAAATGAAATATGGCATAATAAAATACAAAAGAAACAAAGACAAACATGAAATGTGATATATTTTATTGGGCCTATTCCAATCGTTTTCTTTCCCATCTTTAGTATTATATTCCAATCTTTAGTTGTGACTGGTGGATGCGTCGGTGCTTATTTTTGGTTTTGAAGGTAACTGTGAATCATTTCCCGTCTGGGCCACATTGTTATGCAATGACATGTTTGAAAACATGGAAATACTTTCTTTCGGAAGCCGTTTCCAATGACACGTCCATACCGATGTCATTATTTCAGCAGGCACTCTTCCTGTTCACAACAACGTTCAAGTTTAATGGCTTATCATAACAAGTGGTATGAAAAAGACTTTAATCATTATAGTGACTTCTTTCCTTGAAAGAAATTTTCTGACGTGTCACAACATACCGAGTTGCATTTGACACAGGTGCAGGACTCTCACTACCTTCTGACAACATCTGGAACTGCTGTTTTGGGCTAAACCTCCTTAACCTGACAAAAGCTGAGACTGCGAGATTCAAAATGTTAATCCTGGTTCCCGGATATTCTGTTAAACTTGTGCCCACGTCCTGATTCTGATCTGGACAGATTCTTCCTACTGCCGCATTCTTCCGTTCAGAACCAAAGACACACTTACTATGCTTCATCATGGGACTGAGGACCGGCTGAGGTCAGAAGCCTACAAATACCAGCCGTCTGTTTTAATACCCCAACAATAATACTGCTATGACCTTATCAAAGACACGTTTTCCTACTTAATGGAGATTATCTCTGACTAGGCTGTTTAAAATTAAATTAGACCACAGCCGTGGCTTTTGACTTTTTCTCACCTCAACCCCCGCTTGTTTTGCATTGACATAAGAGCAACTTTTTATATTTAAAGTAATGGTTAAAAAAAAAAAAAACACAAAAAAACAAAAAAACATCATCATCAACATTCCACTTGCTGTCTGGATTATAGTGAGGCACACAGCGGTCATGATTCCATATTTGTGCCTGTAACAAATTAAATGATTGGAGATGATGCGTTCAGCAGGTTTTTCTTACATTACTGATACACTATAATTCCAAAAGTATTTGCTCGCTCATCCAAATAATCGGAATCAGGTGTTCCGATCGCTTCCAAGGCCACAGGTGTTTAAAATCAGGCACCTCAGCGTGCAGACTGTTTTTACATCTATTTGCTCTCAGGAGCTCAGTGATTTCCAGCGTGGAACTGTGACAGGATGACACCTGTCCAACAAATCCAGTCGTGAAATGTCCTCGCTCCTAAACATTCCAGTCAACTGTCAGCTGTATTAAAAGAGCACATAAATTGACAGAGCGGAGTAGTGGATGCTGAGGGGCATATTGTGAAGAGGTCGCCAACCTTCTGCAGAGTCAGTAGCTGCAGACCTCCAAACTTCATGTGGCCTTCAGATCAGCTCCAGAACAGTGTTCTGAGAGCTTCATGAATGGGTTTCCATGGCAGAGCAGCTGCATCCAAGTGTAAAGTTTGGTGGAGGGGGGGGTTATGGTGTGGGGTTGTTGGGCTTGGGCCTTAGTTCCAGTAAAAGGAACTTAGCAGACCAAGACATTTTGGACAATTCCAGCTCCCAAATTTGTGGGAACAGTTTGGAGCTGGACCCTTCCTCTTCCAACATGACTGTGCACCAGTGCACAAAGCAGGTCCATAAAGACCTGGATGACAGAGTCTGGTGTGGATGAACGTGACTGGCCTGCACAGAGTCCTGACGTCAACCTGAATAATAACAATCTGTCAAAGATGTTGAAATACACCATAAAAGTTAAATAATAAGACTATTTCCAATCAAAACAAGATTAAAATAGATTTAAAAGGGGGTTTTCAATTTGTTTCCTGAAGAAAAAGAACTACAGATTTATTGGACTAGAATGACACACAGATGCAAACCTTACCAGGAAAGCATGAATATCTTTTTTCAGAGTGACATTGAGCTTTAATCGCCTCAGTCCCGTCACATCTTTTACACCAATAACGTCAGTACATGTGTAACCTTGAGCACTGAGAAACACCTGCAGCAGGTTAACAAGGGCAATTAATTGCAAATTTTATTGCAAGTCTCAAAAGCTTGAACCCAGGCAGCAGGACTTCCTTGTATTGGTTTTTGTTTGATGTTCCAATTAGAAGACTTCTCAACTCGAGGGGAGGTTGTACTTTACAAGCTGCAGAAGTCGGATGAAGTGCACTGACCCTCCTGTGGGTCGTTAGGGGGTTTCATCTTCTGTCAGGTGGATTCCTAGTTTTGGTCACATGAATAAAAGGTGTGAATGGCTGTGAAACCGCTTCAGTGGGAGATTTCAGGCTCCACTGAAAGTGATAGGTGAAACCCAACCAACCGCTGACGTTTACGTCGGTTTTCGTGTATTTCAGAAAGAGAAGCCAGATGGTTTGAGAGACAAGAACAAGAAACCATCTGTAAACAAAACAGCAGTTTGTTATCTTCAAACTCCAACTGATCAGTTGAATCGAGAAAAGCCTTCTGGATGGATGCTCAAACATCTTCGAGAACAACAAACAGAGTCCAGATGCCTGGATTCAGGCTTGTGAGAACTTCCACGACCTTGAACCAGCCAGTAGCCTCTTGTTTTTGTCCCTTTCAGATGTTTTAAAAAACAAATCTTTTGTATTTTTAATGATCTGATGATGAGTGACTAACCATTTTGTTCATCATGTTATTTCCAGGGATTCTGCTAAACAGTTGTATTATATGCTTACTAATATGCATTAAGGCATTTAATCCATGTCAAATACAGTATGCATTATTTCTTTCTCATAAGAAAAGATAAGTCACGGTCACAGCATCTTGTTCCTGTAAGAATGTGTGTGTGTGTGTGTGTGTAGAGATGACTTGCTGATGAGCTGGAGCATTTTCTATTTTGTAAGCATTCACTCATTTGTCCTGACAGGGCATGGTGGAGTGCTCTTGGCGTACTCAGCGAGTACCTGTGAATCATCGCAGGTCATGGTGTTGTGCCCGAGATTTTTTTTTTTTTTTTTTTTGTTTCCTTGGTGACAGTGGCTGCTGCTTCTTGTTGTGAGAGTTTTCTGCGGACCATGTTCTAAAGCATTGACATCACATCACAGTAATTTAAATGTATCTATATTTCAGGCTGTGAACACAAGTAAGTACATCAACAGATTATAGATTGTATTTGCACTCTGTTTCAGCTGATTGTGGTAAAGCCTCTGCATCATAATGAGCACCACACATGGACTCTACAGGTTAGACGGCTTGAAAATGTTGTGACCAGTCTGACTCTGGCGCTATTAGTAATTAGTCTATACACCATTTCATTTATTAAACTTTTGCTCACTGATGTCTTCATCAAATCTACTGCAAAGGTTAAACATTTTTAAGTCAGATTCTGGATGGGGAACAGGTCAGAAGAGCGTTGAACCGTTACCACACAGTCAGAGCTGTTTCTATGCAGATGCATCGGGGCAAAGCTAAAAGGTCAGAATTTAGGGGCAAATACAATCCTCTTTCTTTATTTCTCAACTAAATATGAACATTTAAACACTGTAAAGTGTTACAAAATGTAAATGTATTGTGTTAATCAGTTAATTGGGTTCATGGGGATGCAGAACAAATATAAGTCTATTTCTGTATATACATGTCTGAGTATGAAATATGAGCGTGCGGATGCTTTTCTGCACAGATATTAACTGGGTTGTGTCCCTGCTAGTACAAGTCAAGGTTCATATTTTCCATGGTACTTTCTTTTTGCCATGAAGGAAATTCAGATCAATTTCCATTTTATAGTAATATTTAAAAGTCAAATGGAAGAGGCAAACAAACAGGACACGGTGAGGCACAGTTTGACTCCTTCTAAAGCTGTCTGTCTGAATTATTTAGTGTCGTGCATTAAGTATGAGACAGAACTGGAATAGTCTTGTGCATCTGTGTGTGCATGTGAGAATACATGCATCCTTAAGTGGGTACACACCTACAACTGGCTCCATGCCGCATCAAATACAGGGAGAGCATCAAGAGGCAAAGAAATGAAACAAGATTCAGCGCTTGTACTGTTGGAGGAGAAGGCTGGACGCCCACTGAAGCTGGCGGAGCAGAAGACCGTTTCATTAACTGGCAGTTGCAAAGAAAGTCAGTGTCATGTTCACTGTCGTGCAGCAAAATCCTGGAATAATAGTACATTTAGCATTTTGTGATTCACATATTTTACTTGACACGAACCAGTTACCATCCATTCATCATCTTTATTACGCCCATTACAATATTTTTTTTTTTTTTTTTTTTTTTTCTTCCCTTTCTTGTCAGTGTGGACATCGTGCACACGCTGTATGTACGATGCACACCGAAATTAGTCTCTGCTTTTAACCCATCATGAGCAGTGGGGCTGCTAGCAGGGCAGCGCCCCGGGGAGCAATTGGGAGTTAAGGGCCTTGCTCAGGGGCCCCCAGTGATTTACCATTGTGGGCAGCCCTGGGCTTGAACCTGGGTCCTCCACGCCCAAGCCCACCACTGTAACCACTAGGCCACCACTCCCTACTCCCTACAATATAGGTTCACGGATGTGCAGGAGACTTTCCCAGGCAAAGGGAAAGGGTAAACGCTGGGCAAATCCATCACAGCATCAGGCATAAACAACAAAAAACAAAACAAAACATGGCTTTTATCATGTGGCTTCTTGAAGCCAGAAAACACTGCTCTTATGCTCTCATAAAAAGGCCATAATTTAATGCTCAACAATTAATTGACTCAAAATATATATATGTATTAAAAACCAAGTAGTGAAAAAGGAAAATGCTTTTAAACGACATGAAAGAAAGATATTTTTGTTAATAGAAGTCAACAGCTTGGAAAGAGGTTAATAGATTTACCGAGTCGTGGCACACAAAGACGGCAAAATGACTCAGCTCTGCATTTCTAGAGTGAAAAAACATTTCATTTGCCGTGTATGCTCCAATTAGTCCTACTAATATATCCATTACGTAGCTTTGTGCCAAAGACGTTCTTTAATGCATCCACTCTCTTTGATTGTTAATTCCTTTCAAAATGTGGGTGAAGCTTTACCAGCAAAGTTATAGCCATTTATAGTGCACGGAGCACGCACCATGGAAACCTATACGCAAGCAATAATCCAAAAAATTATTCATCACAGTAGTAGTCAAGGGTTCTGTTTTGACAAGGCGCTTTAGGATGAAGGATCATATGAAACCTAAAATATGTTCCAGGGTCTTTGACTCTGCTGTAGCTGCTATTTTCTGATGCACTAACCCCTCTGTCATCTCAGGTCCACGCAAGTCTCCTGCCCTCTCAGTTCATCACTTGATCTTTCAAACCTCCCTGCTCGTCTGAAACTACTTCCGTCATCTGTCTTCTTAGTATTTATAGAACAGATCACTGTTGTACTCGCCTGCTCGGTCACACTGTGGGAGATGGTCAAGTGCAAGAAATAATTTTTCAAAAAAGCCAAGATGGATCAGACGCATCAGGTCAACACAATTTCACAGCAAAAGTGACAGCCATTCACCAGCAGTTATACTACACGCTGTTTTGGGTGTCTTTTGTCGAAGCAGGTCTGGTTGGTGCTCTGTGCCCCCGTGGAAACACTTTCCAGAGGCAGTTTCCCCTACAGCGTTTGTTCAACTCCAAGTCAACATTCAAGTCAACTCCAGGAACCAGACTAATTCTTTGTATGGAAGTGGAAAAGCAATAGAATTACTAATTTACCTTCTTTACAGCAATTCCTGCAAACTCAACTCACTTTGCATCCTGCCTGAATCCTTGGATTCAGGTTTTGGTCAGATTGGTGTTTCTCTCAGTTTCGCCATCATCTGACAAAATCCATTTTAATAGTATTTTATATATATATATATATATATATATATATATATATATATATATATATATATATATATATATATATATATATATATATATATATATATATATATATATATATATATATATATAAATAAATAAATAAATAAAAGTGGAATATTCATACATATCTGTTTATTGTTATTTAGTTATTTTCCGAATCCATAGCTTGTAAACATCTTAAATTACTAATAATCTTGAATAAATAGTATGTTAAATCCCGATAAAAAAATAATTTCTTCTTCCATTCTGGAATGAAAAACGCATCTGGTTTTGAAAAGAAAAATTTAAGTAGCGTTGCCTTTTGGCTTCTCGGGGTTCTTTGAACGCGGATATCTGTCACGGCACAGAAAAAGCAATTCAATTACAATCCCAAACAGTTACCATCCAGCTCAGGAGAGTAAAACAGAAAAGGCAATGTATATCATCCACATTCATATACCACACATCTAAAAAGGACCAGATGGAAGCTTTGGTTGACCTTCTGTGATGGCTGACAGGAGATTGACAGCTGTTTCATAGGAGAGTCTCGAAAACCAAGGCTGCTTAAAAGAAATACCAGATTTCAGTCAGAACAAGATGAAGCCAGAAACCAGATGAAATAGTGGAGGAATCAATCAAACCCATTTAGACTGAAAAGAGACAAGCCACCAATCATGATGAATAATTCAAAAGGAAGAAATCACTGAAGGATACTGAAAGATAAAATGGGAATTTTATGTGTGAGTTCATGCAACTATATAACCGTTAAGTGAGTGTGTGAGAGACTGTAGAATCGATGCTTCCATACATGATAGAGGAGATATCACACTAAACAGCATGTTTGTCTGCACATTTCACAAAGACGGACTTGAACTGGCAAAGTCAGTCATTCTGGCCTAATTTGTACCGTCTGTTGTCAAAGAGATGGCAGATAATCTATGATGCAGATGCACGTTTTCACATCAACATTCATCACAACCTCTCAACCCGATTCAAGTGCAACCACATACAAAGGTGAGAACTGCTCACACAGTGTTCCCCGATAAAGATCTGACAGAGCATAGAAATGGACCCGTTTCCACGTTTAAAGGGCTCTTGAGCTCAACTGTGGTCTGAACATTCGACTGTCAAAGCGGCTATCCATCCATTATCTGCATCCATCCCTCCTCCTACTGTTCTGTCGGCACATATGAGGGCCTCCTCCTGGCCATCTGTTTCTCCTCTTTGCCATCTGTTTTACGCATCTTTTTACTCTAAATAAAAAAAAAAAAAAACAACCAAAAACATTAAGGCAATAAAGTCAGCCTACTGACTACTGCGAAACCTTGGCGTTATATTCGATCAGGATTTGTCATTTAAACAGCAGATTAATTAGGTTTGTAAAACTGCGTTTTTCCACCTCCGTAATATCGCAAAGATTAGTAGCATCCTCTCCCAGAGTGATGCTGAAAAACTAATTCATGCGTTCGTATCTTCTAGACTAGATTACTGTAACGTGTTGTTGGCTGGATGTCCAAGTAATTCTCTGAACAGCCTCCAGCTGATCCAAAATGCAGCAGCGCGAGTGCTGACAGGAACCAACAAGAGAGACCACGTCTCTCCAGTTTTAGCTTCCCTCCATTGGCTCCCTGTAAAATTTAGAATCCAATTCAAAATTTTATTACTGGCATATAAAGTCCAAAATGGCCTAGCGCCGCGATATTTGCAAGACCTGATAGTACCGTACGTTCCTAATAGAGCTCTCCGTTCTCAGAGTGCAGGTTTACTCGTAGTTCCTAGAGTATCGAAATGTAGATTTGGAGGACGGGCTTTCTGTTATCAGGCACCATCACTCTGGAACCAACTTCCAGTTTGGGTTTAGGAGGCTGACACCACCTCCACCTTTAAAACTAAACTTAAAACATTTCTGTTTAATAAAGCATATAGTTAGTGTACATTTAGTACCTTAATGTGTCAGGGCCAGTAGTCAAAGCTGCAGCTGCAGGACCAGATTAGAGCAGCTCATCTTAAACATAGCTTCGGTGTAGATATGCTGTTATAGGCCTCTGCTGCAGGGGGGCACCAACATGATCCACTGAGTGGTGCCTTTCACCTTCTCTGTTTCTCTTTGCCTTCTCTGTCTCTTCTTCACCTCAACCCTCATTTATTAACAGTATCCCATAAACTTAATTGTGGTCCATTGTTCTGGTAGTTTTTTGTGCTCGTCTGGCCCTTCTTTTCCTCTTCTTTGCATGTCCTGCGGACCAGAGCCTCAGGAGCTGCTTGCTGACCTGCAGTTCCACCTCTGACCATCCCAGTGTCTGCCTTCACCTGTCTGTATGGATGTCTGTTGGATACTTGCTGACATCGCAACCTGCAGTCCTCATCCCCCTGTATCACCGTCTATCCATATATCACCCATATTCACAGAAGTCTAATTGGACTACCAAGGACAGTTACTAATGTATCCTGTCTTGTACCTTTGACGGTGTCTCTATGTCTCTATTCTTTCTTATTTCTTGCTCTACCCGGCTGGTCTACAGCAGGAGGGTCCCCCCTCATGAGCCAGGTCCTGCTCAAGGTTTCTTCCCTCTTAAAGGGGAGTTTTTACCTGCCGCTGTTTATGTAATAATTGCTCGGGTGTCATGTTCTGGTCTCTGGAAAGATCCTGGAGACAACTTGTGTTGTAATAGACGCTATATAAATAACATTGAATTGAATTGAATTACTACTCAAGAATACATCAAGGTTAAAAGACAAGGTTCAAGGTCTTGAATAAAGACACTAATCTGCACTGAGTTTCAAAACTTGATCGAATCTTAACTACTGTTTTTATCTAAAATTTAAATCATGCTCTTTTCCTACAACGGGATGATGTTTTAATGTCTCTGTAAAGCACTTTGAATCACCTTGTTGTTGACTTTTGCGGTACACAAATGAACTTGGCTCGACTCTTGTGCAACATCTTTGATGTCTCTTCTTCAACCCAACTGGCTTTGAGGTCTTTTGAACACTGATCGGGCTTTGAAAAGCTCAGTCAGATGCTCCCATATATAAACAGCTTTCTTGTCGTCTTGGTTATTCAGCATAAAAGTTGTTGAAAAGTCCCCATATAACATATCTTTTAAAGTTAAAGAAAATTTAAATCAGAACAGAAAAATGTGTGAAAGGTCAGTGCCAAGGAGAGATCTTTAACAACACCTAGAGCAGTGGTCATCAACCCTGAAGCATAGAAGCATCTAAAGCATGCAGGACAGTAGATCTTGAGGACCAGGGTTGATAACCACTGACCTAGAGAGTGGCAGCACTTCAGGAGACTGGGGGAGAGTTGAAAACTAGGCCTGCAGTGGAGTACAAGTCAGGGTTTCCAGGAAGGTTCATGAATTTACCAGCATGGGATCCTGCTGTGAGTCCTGTAGCCACACCTGGCCCCATGTCCATCGTGGAGGGCTTCAAGAAGAGGCTTAGACACTTCCTGCACATGCGCTTGGGATACCCCATACAGCATAATTTTGTATGGGAATAAGAACAACTATGACTCTCCTTCGGGTTCATGGTTTTCCAGGACAGAGACAGGAAGTGGCTCTAAATAGACCAGAAGAAAACACCCGAGTCTCATCAGCTGGTATAAATATGAGGACAGACAGGAGGTGAAAGGCTCAGATGCCAGTCAACCAGGCCGAAGTGCTGCTGGGTAGGGATGGAAATTGGTAAGAATTTCGCAGTTCTGGTTGCATTATCGATAGTGCTTATCGATTCGGTTCCTTCTGTTCCTTAAAAAGAGTTCATTTCACTGTAAAGATCTGACGGCAGCTCTGCAGATATTTCAACGGGGTTCGGCTGAAGGAGCTGGGGGCAAAGTTATCTGTGATTGACATGCGGTGGACGGGTTCCTGAGGGCTCGCTGAGATACATGGCTTCTGAAGGAAAACAGGCTTCAAAACCGGCCTCCAGAAACCAATGGGTCATGTGACATGTTTGAGACATTCTGAAATGACGCCAACAAGCGAAAGCGTCAGACGTTGGCAGAACCTGTAAACTGGATTGTCAGGCAGGCGGATTAATGGTACCGTGGAATCTAACTACTGCAGAGCCGGATCTCTGAGAGACGGTTCTTGATTCCCATCCATACTGCTGGGGTGGAGTTGAATTAGCTTGGACAGGACTTTAAAAGATCTGAAGACTGCATTACAACATGGGCCAAGTAAAGGAAAGACCGTGACACCAGGAGGAAATCCAAGCAGGAGTGGAGGGGTCCTGCAGTGATGAAGGATGACTGGGATGTGGCAGCAGTGTGCATTGGGCTCAATGAAAATAGGCAATGAACTAGAAAACCTTGTAGTCAGATTTAAAAAGCTGAGTGAAACATGATTACCTTCCTCATCCAAGTGGTCTACAACATCCTCCCCCTTCCAAATCAACATCTTCTCTTGATGTCTTGCAGAAACTGCTGCATGCCTGCTGTTCAGCAGAAGAGGATACCTGGAGGATATGTTTAGCTCTGGCTCAAAAATCCTATCACTGGTGTCATGACCAAAATAAAACATGATGCCATCACACGAGTCTAGTAGGGGGTCTTCTGGCTACATGACCATTTCTTTGGATGAAAGGGGATTTAGGTTAGATCTGACGTTGAGGGGTAACAACTCTGTAAATGGCAACTGACATGAATTGGTGAATGTCTTTGGGAGACTGTGACTGTCTAATTAAATCTTACAATTAGGCACAGCAGAGTATCAGAAGTCAGTGATTTTATTTCTCTAAGTGGAGTGCAAAGGGAGTATCATGGACACTCGACTGCAGATGTTCGGTTTCTTTTTCATCATCTATGGAAAGTAAAAACACGGGAAAGAAAGTGGATCAAAGGAGTCAAACAGGGTTCAGTTTGTAAAAAAAAATTAAATTCTTTTGAATCCTTTTTTGTTTGACCCCACAAACCATACGATGTTGTGATTAATCTTTAATGATTGCCTTTTCCAGTCAATGTAAGAAACTACATTAGTAGTCTGTTGCAACGTGAGCCTTCAGCTCCTCTCTTCTGTATCCAAGCAAAGTTGTTATTGAAATATTGATAACAGAATTTATACTCAATCAAATTGGGACTGAGGGTTAAAAGCTGTAGTTATCTGCTGCAACATGAGTTAATGCACTCGGCTAATCAGCTTTCTTCCTGTCACAGAAGTCTAACCTTACATTACATTATATTTCATACTATATTAGCCGTCGACGCCAGATCAGTTTCCGGGGTTTCGAATTATGTCCAGTAAACAACAGCACATCTATTCTGTAATACTCTCTGCTGCGTGTTATTGGGTCAGATTGTAGGCCAATGTTCAAAAACACTTCAGCAAAACAGATTAAATAGATACAAAATGAAATAAAATAAACTCTCTCTGCGAGGAGGAAAGTTATACGATTAAAAACGGGTCACAGATAAAAACATAACGGCCTGACACAGCACGTTTCCAACTTATGCATATAATAGTAAAAATAGTAATAAATTCTATTTGTTTAGGACTAAACAACATTACAAAAGTGCTTAACAAAGCAGATAATTTTAATTAATTTAGCCTTAAAAGGCTCCAATTAATCTAATAAATATAAAGCCAATAAAAACACAACAAAAGCAATTCCCTGGCCAAAGAAACCACCAGACTGCATCAAAGCTGCATATGATATTAGGACCAACTATGATCAGTTAACCTCCAGCTGGAGATCCCAGTACTGAGCAGCAGTCGGACACCATCTCTCCAAGATATAAATCATCCAGCGTTTTTGTTGAATAAAAGAGCCTAATGAGCTGCTAAGCAGACACTAGGAAGTACAGACCACGTCTTCAATAATTCTCTGCTGAGGCTGACCTCAGTGGGCTGACCAACTCTTGATACCCTCAGGCGAACCACAGGGCTGCGACGAATTTGTAAGAGATCTAAAATATACATTCAGCGAGGCTATGGACTTCAGAGTTTCAGGAGGCGCACCGTCAGTGATGTACCAACTTTGCAGTTCATTTCCATGTGTGACAGCACTGGAATACGTTTTCATTAATAACTTTTGAGAACTGAGGATTTTTAGTTTTTAATCTGAAATATTCTCATGCACAGAAAGTCACAAAAATCACCCAGCCTTTAGTTATTTCGGGTTAATTATCAATTCTGACTCGCCAGCATCCATGTCAGCGCGGATTAATTTATCAAGATGTTTCTATCTCTTAACAGACAGTTTTGTGTGTCAACAGGAAATTAAGAAGTGTAATTAATGAGAATAATAAAGAGCTACATTCCATTTAGGTAGGAGTTTCAGGGCCTCCCTCTGGGGATAGCGGCTCCACGAAATGTCTTACTGGACACCTGATTGGAACTAATGATATTAGTTCCACCTTTGATTCGTCTACGGCGTTCGACCAAAGCGTCTGCTGCGGTGCTTCTGCTTCTTTACGTAATTAAAGACTAGAATGTGGAAGAGAAAGAAACACATTTTACATTCATTTTCTTTTTTTTTTTCATCTTTGGGCTCAACAGTGAAGTCAGATGCTTTGGAAAGTTGGAAATACTTGCATTTGGCCTTGGAATTAGCAGCAATGTTTCTTTTTCTTCTTGTATTTTCTTAATTAACCACTGCAGGGATGCTCCAGGGGAGTTTTAACTGATAGACATGGTTAGTTTTACTGATAAAAAAGGTCTCAAGCTTCTGCTGCACACAGACTCCATCATTTTTGATGTTTTCAATGTTTAAGTTTGCAGCTGTTTGCTTTCCAAAGCTGCTTATGAAGTCACCCATCATAAATGACAGCATTTGTACTGAACATGAGCCCCTCTGCAATTACCAGGCAGTGATACATGCAACCAGTCCTTCTGGATAATAGCTGTCTTGATTTCCTCCCGTTTCAACCTAAACTGAAGTATTACGTTTAGATTAAAAACACTGAGTTTTATTTCTTGAGAAGTCATTTATGACACCAGATACATTAAGGAAGGATACGAGACCTGTGAGCTGCACTTTTACTTTCTGCAAGACGTTTTGCTCAGGGAGCTCGGACTTTTTAAAAAATATCAGGTTAAAATAACTCAACCCACAGTGGTGCAGCTAACCTGCTTTGTCTTTAAGAAACTAATTAGTTAGGGATTTTCTTTTTCTACCTAGAAAACATTTTTAGATAGTTTTACACTATGTGTGCTTTTGCCCATAACGTCATAAAGTCTATCTTTATAAGTGTGCAAATATGTGCATTGCTTTTGAAAAACAAGGCAAAACGAGACACTTCTTCATTGCCTCAGATTAAGAGCAGGGTCTGAGTTAAAACCTTCCCGTTTTGATCCAGCCTAAGAGAAAAATATTGTGTGCAGAACTCTACTTTATGTACTTGACATTTTGTGATTACCATGTGGATGACTGCAATCTTACAAAGCCAGGGATATTTCCCAAGAGAATGAAAAACGATTTAAGTTAGAGAAACACAGAGTAAGGTTTGGAAAAGGACAGATTAGATAGCGGTGGGGGGATAGGGAAATAAATTGGAGAAGAGACAGGCGAAAAGTAGCCATCAAAGAAGTTGTGGGTGAGTTTCCTCAGTGTCGGCTAATGGAGTCCCTCTTTTGGGGCAAAATCCGTGCAAAAATGCACAAAACAGCCGATGTGGATATATGAAGGGGAGCTTGCCTGAGAGAGGTCCGGCTCTACCTATCCTGATGGTCATCTCGTCAGAGTCCAGGAACTGGAACGAGGGCTCGTCTGCCTTTTCTTTGGCCATCTTGGAGTCAGGGGGCAGAGCAAAGGCAGTGTGGGGGTCAGTACCCACACCCTGGAAAAGAACAGAGACAAAGACCATGGCTCTTACTCGGTATTTCGGTTAGTTCTAACAGCAGATTACTTTGTTCCCCTAGTTATTACACTTGTTTCCACCTTGGGAGTCCTAGTAGTGATCGACTGAATAAAGCAGCCGGTGACCAGGGACATTAGACACTTATTTCTAACCAGACCATGAATTAGAGCAAAAAGACAGTTTTCAGATTGCCAAACGGCAAAATGTTTTGTCAAAATACAGACTTGGGAGAGATTATTGTGGCTCTGTGGGATCGCTGAAAAGTGCAGATGTAATGACAAACGTGTCTCTAGAGCGTCGTCATGTTGTGATTGCTGTGAGAAAGTGGCTGAACAGCAACAGCTCGACTAATCCATTTTCACGTACGTGTTTTTAACTATGATTAACTATAATTTAGGAACTATGGGTACAATTAACTATGGCTGTGATTAACTATGACGTAGGAAAAAATAAAAGCAGAAAGTGTAATTCATTTGGTTTAGCCAGTTGAGCTGAACCCATAAAGACTCAAAATAACTGATTAAGGAGGCATAAAGTACTTTAAAAATCCAACCACAACATAATGGCACAATGTTCACTAACCGGCCAGCCATCCTGCCACAACAACAGATTATTCCTACACCTACGAGGTACCACAGTTTCAATAAATGCTCATCCAAAACCTAATCCAGCCTTTATGTCTGGTCCTCTATTCGACCCTGTTGCTGGATTGTAAAATAAATAAATAAATAAATAAAAATACACTATTTGTCGCTCTTTATTTCTGCTCTGACAAATTTGGCAGTCTTGATCATTTTAAGAACATGTCCAATAACCTCCGAATCAATGACTCATTTTCAGGAGGCATTAATTTACCCTGATGCAGTTTGATGTAGAAAGAAATGACCACTTTGCCTTCCTGCTGGTGGTACGGTGGTAAGACTTTGTGTAATTCAGAGTCCTTAGTGCTCAAAACTCGATACGGAATATTTTTGACTTCCATTTAGAGGTGTAACCAGCTGAATTTAGGTATGAAAGCTTTGGGTACAAGAGGACACCATTATCACGCCAGCTCATATACAGCAAGAGGGAGTGGATTACGACTTATCCTGAACATTTTCACAAACGGCTGCCGTTTTCGTTCCAGTTTCATGGTAATGCCTAAAGCTGAAACGGAAAAAGTTTAAGTTGTCCATGTAAAATGAAAAAATTTATCTCAGTTTGGAAAATAATTGAGAAAACGAGCAGTAATTTCCCTCATTTAAATTCTCTCAGTTGAAATGAAAAGATTTCTAAAACTGAATACTTCTCAAGAGAGCTGGCCATTTGGACAAAAAGTCTGTGGTCCAGGGCGACAAAAGGACCACGAATTAAATATTTATTCACGTGTAAACACAACACCAACAAGGTACAGATCCAGTCTGCTTGAGGCATGCCTAGCAGAAGAAATGCTTCGGGGGAAAATAGAGTCAGTCATTCAAGAGACGACAGCGGTGACTGATGGAGGTCAGACACGTCTTACAATCTGATGTCAGGATCAACGAGTTCTCCTCGTCAATCTCAGAACAGACTTCAACCAGACTTCAGCCAGCATCACAAACTGCTGGAGGGGGCAGTGTCGATCGGCGGCTACTGATGTTTACACTTACAAACGATGGGAAGTCAGTCATTCTGGAGTGACAAAGGTCATTCACATACTCAAAATACTGGCCAGTCCTCCCTGCAGTGGAAATCCCCTGCAAACCCACCAACGCCCATTACTCAGAGAAGCTGCAATTCAAGCTCTTCAGGCGTCATTCAAACATCTGGGAAAAAAAAAAAACAAGAAGAAAGAAAATACACACAAAGGAACAATGTCCTTTGGACAAAGAAGTCCAGAGAAGGAACGTTTAGACGTAATCACTGACAGTTAGTGGAAAACAAACCCAACATATTGAATCTGATAACAACTGTCAAGCACAATTCTGGAAGGTGAGGACCTGCAGCCACAGGACCTGCAAATGAGGTTGGGTCCTGCATCAGGACAAAAGTCCACAGTGCAGATCTGCAAACATCTTGCAAATCTAGAGCGATTTAGTGATCTGAAACTCAACTCATGTTTATTTATAAAGCACTTTAAAAACAACACAGCTGACCAAAGTGCTGAACAGGAACATGGGCTCAGAGACAAAATACGCTGCAAAGGATCAGCTGAGCTGGAGGACTGGAAAAGCAGTGGAGCGCTGAATGAGGAGTTCATACATGAACCTCCACGTCATCCCTCTCATCCGGGACTTGGCTCACTGATTAAATGCAGGTGAGGTTTGTAATTGCAGGTTTGTCCAGAGTAAGATGATTCCTGCATAGTTTGTCTTTTCTTTTTTGTTTGTTGCCCTGTACTATTCACTGTTCATCATTTAGTAACTTTGTGTATTACTGGCACAAATCTTTAACTTCAGTTTATATTTTGACCCCAGAGTGGCACTTTTATTTTTTTTACTAATTCTCATAGCACTATAAAATAAAAATGCACCTCATCTCTAAAAACTAGGATCGACTGCGTGTCTCTGAGCTTTAACAGATCCTAGTCTCATTCACTGGTGCTGAAGACGTCTACCAGCCCAACTGTGTGAAAAAAAACCTGGTTTCGATGGTACAGCACGGCGGAATCGAGAGCCAGATGCTGGTGGTGTTGACAGGAACACGAAATTAGAATATCTGACGTTTGCTGTCGTTAATTAATGGATGCAAATGTATGCTCGTGCATCCACTGGCGAGTCATTCGGTGGCACTGTGAGGTGGATGCTGATGATGATGATGATGACGACGATTTATCAGCTTCCCCGTCAAACAAATGTACTGTAAACGCTATATAATAATGAAAATGTTGTAAATAAAAGTACTTTTATTGTGTCAAAATCCCAGTAAAGTGCCGGCCAGATGTAAGTGTTACTTCTATGGTAATTGTGTTACAGTCTTACAGCAAATGGTTTATTATTATGGGCTGCATCTACAAAATACCTGGAAAACCCAGATTTTTTTTTTTTTTTTATGATGTTCTGATCAGTAAAATGTTGGAATTGAAACTGTTATTTTGTTTTGCGTTTACATGCCTGTTTATCTCATTTGTGCAGGAGCACATGCTCATGCACAGATGTGGTAGTGCAAGTGTCTAAAGGTGTGGTGCTGTCATTTCTCCACACTCCACTCTAGTCACGTGCATGCTTTATCAGCTTCTCTCTTGCAGTCCCTGTGCCTGGCTCAGCGCTCTCCTTCAGCGTCTCCCTGCGTTAGACTCCACCGATCAGCTACACACCACAATTCAGCCTCAGCCTGCTCTGCTGCACATCAGCCAACTCATTTCTCCTAACCGCTCGCATCCACATGACAGGAGCTGGAGAGTTTACTCTTCACACCACCTCCATCTGCCGGAAGACGCTGAGCTGATCGCGCTTAACCCAACCATCTTAGCTCTCACTGTCAGATCAAATTTCTTCAGTTTCAATCTGCCCCACAGTAATTCCTAAGCGCTTGTAATCAGTACACACAAACCAGCTGTCGGATTTATCCATTTAAAATACAGATGGATACAGATGTCGGCTGCAGGGAACACAGATTTAACAGCACATAAAACTTAAATATGACTTATATACGCTATTCAAATGGAACACGTCCATCCAAAACACCCGGACTGGGAAATGGAAATATGATTTCTCTAATCCACCTATAAAATATATTGAAACTGTGTTCATTTTAAAAAGGCAAAAAGATTTCCACAGTGCACCAAAGAAGAAGTGCTAAACAAAGGTTTTCCCACGTTTAACTGGAAAGTTTTTAGGTTCCTGGAGATCCTCGGGTTGAGGACTTACATGCTTCGGATCAAATTCTGGCTCAGGCATGTATGGTTGGATTTCTTTGTTGAAAGTCTGGTTCACTGGAAGCTCTTTATTCTGGACCTGACAGGTAACACGAGTTGTGCATGTTCATGAAAAGCTCATTCAGTCTGTCAGAAGAAACCTCAGAAGGTTGAGAAGGTTGTGATAAGTGCGTCATTGCAAACCTTTTGGAGGAATGACTGAACAAAGCTGAGGTATTCTGCCCAACGTGGCATGGTTGGTTGTATCTACGACACCAGTCAATGGCAACACGATGGAGTGATACAAACACTTCAGGCCACATTCCCGTCACACATGAGCACACTGTGGTACAACGTGGATCTTCTCATCAATTCTGTCACCATTGTCGAGTGTAAAACGATGTTCCAATTATGTCCTACTCCTCACGTTCATCGTTTTGTTCTATGAATAAAAACACTCCTTCACTTTCTCAGTCATCCAGCAGCTGGGAACTCAAAGCTTCTAATCTGCCACAAGAGAAACAAAAATTACATTAAATAAGAACATCACAAGAAACTGATTTTTCTTGTTTACATGCATTAGGTTTCTTGAAAAGAAAACAAAAATCCATTTGAGTAGCCACTGTGACTGTTACTTTGACAAACAAAGGGGGGACTTGAAGGTAGGGTGAGAGATTCTATCCCATTTCCAAGCAGGAATTCAAGTGAATATTTCCTCCTCATCCGTAAACCGGCCATCTCGCGAGTGCATCGTATAAAAACGAGGTGTGGAAGCTGGAAGAAGACGCTCTGCGCACAAAACCATAAGAAACAATCCAGTCACCAACAGGGAACGGGTTTGTACTCGAGCACGCGGCACACCGAGCGGGGGAGGACAGGCTTGGATGAGACGCCCAGTGCCATTGTAATTCCACCCATAATGCAGCTGTCAAGCCATTCCCGCACCTTTCCTGCCTAATACTTTTATACTTAAACAGCCTGTCAGGCTGAAAGCCACACTCTTATTTAAATGTCACCCAGTTTCTTCCAGAAATCACCATATTTATTGTGCACATTATCGTACAAAAATGCATCCAGAAGTACAACTGGAATTTTATAGTGACGCGTTTGCCTGAACCGCCGTTATTCGCACCCACAGAGCTCTGCTCCCCCCACGCCACCCTGCCTTTAAACATAAGCGTTCATTAACACTGTCAACGTTTGAATGTTTTATGAACACAGCCAATATTTGAACAGGCGATAACTCAGAAACTGAAAGGATCTAATTAAGTACAACAGTGTTCTGGGAAAAAAATAAAAACTACCTGGAAGAGATAGTTTGACAGGCCGGTGAAGCTTCCCGGCTTCATGACCTTCACTGGCTTGTTTTTAAAACAAGGTTCTTGGATGGTTTCCTGACTCAACTGAAGGAAGAAAAAAAGCTACTGGACGAGTTGCAGCAAACTTTGAATTCCATTTATTTTAAAACAACAAACTAAAACATAAAAAAGTCAGTAAAAGCCTGAATTGATTTATTGTCAGAAACTATCGGCTAACAAATACTTGCTGGACTGAAAAATGAATGAGCTCCGCAGGCAGATGTAGACTTAATTGAGGGTTTTTTGGAAATTGAGCAATTTGATGAACACAGAACCCACACATTCATTAGTAAACCATTAGCTGAATAATGTCTGAAAGTGAACACTTAAATAAACCCACTTTGTTATGGAAATCATCTTTCCAAAGCAGGTGAATTCACAGAAAAAGCCAAATTACTTTAATAACTGAACAAATACAAAGCAAATGATCTTTAGTCGAACGTTCGTGTCTCGTTCTGAAACCTATTGGTCCAATATTTTAATACTACTGCACTGCTAATGCAATGGCATTAAATTCCCTTTTCTTGTTTGTTTTATGACCAAGTGATGAGTGGCGCTCTGTGCTGTGTGCCGGTATGCGTGGGCAGGTCTGAGTAAGTGTGTGTGGCGTCTTCAGCTGAAAGCGCATGTATGCGTGTCTGTGCGTCACATCACAGATCAGTTCACACGCCATCTCAGAGAACGTTATTAACCTGCGTTGGCCTTTGGTGACAACCAATGGTACGATCTCATCAGCCGGTCCTGGCTCACTATTAACACACCTCCCGCGGCAGCATTCGGACTCTGTTCGTCACTGGAAAGACACCTTGTCCTGTCTCCCTCCTTTAGTTGTCTTAACCTGCAGTCTCATATCAAAACAGTTTAATGGAATTACTTCAACCCGGGGATAAAAAGCAGGATTTTGTCAGGATGACATCCAGGTATGTGTTATGGCACCGTTTGACATGACGGCTACGTGGAAAAAAAATAAAAAAATCTGCCGTGATTATTCCAGGGAAGACAAAACAGCACCAAGACTACAGTTGAAATGTATCCTTAAGTACAGATAATCAACTTAAAACAATAAATTACTTATTACACTGCTGCTTATTCTTACAAATCGAGATTTTCTCAAATTGAGAAAAACTTCAGCTGCCAGCTTCTAATTATCCCCGCCTAGAGACTCCAACCAAGGGAGGGTGTAAACAGCCGCTTCAGGTTCAAGTTTCATGACATAAATCTTCCAGAGCAACCTGAGAGTGGCTGGAGCGGTCCGTTATCACAGCTAGCAGCACAACAAGTCGTCATATTTTTAAAAGTATGACCGAATATGTATTGTTGGGTCAAAACGGACGGGTCACAAGCAAGCGCCAATCATCTAACTCACGGACTGAAGCTGATGAAAAACAGCGGAGAGCCCCTGGGAGGAAGTTCTTGCAGGCCGGTCTCAGCACCTCTCCTACTACAGGGACATTTTCTGCACCGTTAAGAAAATGTTCCTGTAGTTGGAAGTTTCTGAAGGCCTCTTTTCCAGGGTCATTCCTGGTCATGCGTTAACAGTGCAGCTCTGAAAAGGTATCCACTACTCCCAACTGTGGAAATGCATCTAATGAGGTCTATAATTGATGTAAATAGAAATGAAGTGTTTTCATGCATTCATTTGACATAAAATGAGATTTGACATTTTAGGTTTGCTGTTCATAAGAAGCATGTTGCTCCACAAAATACGAAAGTACAAAGTGGAGGTGAGAATTACAAAGCAATTCCTTTATCTGTGCTGGTGGGGGCTGGAAACGTACCCTGCAAATCAACATCAAGATGTAAAATAAATGAATAACAAGTATTGAAACGATTTACTTGACATTAAACGAGGCAGTGACAGACTCAGTCGTGTGTGGCTGCATCAGATTTATAGCTGAAGTGGAAATATTGGTTTAATCTGCAGAGGTGTTACATTACGGACCTGTTGGCACTGCTCTTTCAGGAATATGGAGAAGTAAAGCATTTGCATCGAGGCTAAAAACCTGTGTAGGTGTATTTGTTTCCTCACTGAAACCGAGTCTGGCATTGACAAGAGAATCGATAATGAGTTGGACTGCTGAACAGAATCTTTAAAATCTCTGCAATTTTAAATCCTTACTCTGAAAACAAACAGTACATAGCAGTCAATGTGCATACGGCTGGAAAGAGATATAAAATAATAGCATTCAGGTAATCCATCCATCCAATGCACAAACAAATGCATAAAAGGAGAAATGTCAGAACTTTTCTACTCTTCCTGGAAGTGGCCCCCTGACAAACGACTGAGGGTATCGCACACGATCGATGCAGACATCACTTATAAAGACGAACATCGTTGTTGTTGAGTTTATAGTATTTAAGTCTCTGAACAGCCAGGGCATCCTACTGCAGAAACCCAGCGAGGATGCCCATCTGTGACCGAATCTTAGATATATCTGGAACAAATTGTTGCTGTCGTCCACAGACACAATCAGCTGAGAAACTTCTTTATTAATCAGAACTTCAAACACAGTTCAAACACAATTAAACATAAACTTATAGTTGAAATAATAAAAACAACGATAATAATCAATATAAATGAAAATGACTGTCTAGGAGGCTTGGCTACCTTTAATCTGTTAGGGGCCCTGGCGTTTGATTTAAAAAAAAAAAAAAAAAAAAAAAAAAAAAAAAAAAAAAAAAAAGGTGATCTTGTTTCCCTGCTTTATACTAAACATTCAAACTTTGATGACTCACCAGACCAACAAACGAAATATAGCACATGTGTCATCATTATCTTGATTTACCATTTCCTCAACATTTTCCCAGACTTCACCTTCCCTGTGTATCTTTTTGTTTTCAGTTCCCCCGTCTTCGACTTTCCCCGACCGTCTCCACCGCCTGCCTCGAGTCACGCACGCCAGCGTCTGCGTGGACAGCCGGTGCTGCATTTTAGTGACAATCACCCAAGGACGCCTAATTTATTGACTTATATCGTTTTTGCATTTTTACATGCTATAAAATTGTGTTTAAATATTAATTTTGAAAGTACAATAATTATTTTAACCAGCCCCACCGAACCCGACATGAATATCATTATGCATTTATGACCGCGGTCGACCGCTCAGTTCAGGTCATCACTGGTGCCCAGACCACCTACATTTCCCAAGTTTACCAGAGTATCTTATAGGATCACATCGGTTCTGGTCTGCCAGAAGAAGCTCTGTAGATGTCCGGCGATGCAGGAGAGTGACCCTGACCATCAGAGTAAAAAAAGGAAAGGAAAATGCATTTTTTTGAGTGGTCCAGTCGGAGCCCAGATCTCAACCTGGTGGAGATGCGTCTGGAATTACTTTTTATCAGCTGTTCACACCAGACATCCCACAAATGTGTCTGTGCTGAAGCCATCAAGACAACAAACATGCAAGACACCACACAAATTGGACAAATTGCAGCTACCAAAAGCGTTTGTTTTTAGTGACGGCGATCAACGGAGGTCACACATCTATGAACTTGACGGATTCTCGTAGTTTTTCCTCCAGCACAGTGAATACTTAATAGGTGCATTCAATAAAGATACAAATGACAAATAATAATTGCATGTGCGTTTGTTTAATATTGAGACTTGGATGAAGATCATGTCAAATGTCAAAGGGCTTTTGTGCAGGAAACCAGTTCACTCCAAGGGCTTCACAGACATCACTACACCTCTGCACTCACTGAATTTGTGTGATTTGCTCGATCACTTGCCGGCTTGATGGCTTTACCGTGTCCTGTTTGAGTTGAGAGGAGCCAGTTGATCTCCATACACTGCAGCAGGTCCTGCTATCTGATATTTATGCGATTTATTTACACAGTTTCATAAGGAAAGCGAAAAACTGCCCCATTTCTATCAAAAACAGATATTTATACTCGCACAGGGGCACAGGAACACACTGCCTTGATGACTTGTGAGTACTTCTGCTCTCGTCCCCTCAGATTACTGACTGGGCTCAGCGTATTTGATCAAGCAGACCCAAGCTCCTCGAGCAGAGCTGACTCTAACTGGTGTTAACACATCAACAGAAAAGTCTTCAAGGAAAATGTTATTTGTGCCTCAAAGGTTTCAAACAGCCGACGAAGACCTCGGCAGAGCCCCTTTCCCCCAGATGAACGACTGCATATTATAGGATGGATAAGTCTGTGACACTATGTCAACAACATCCTTAATCTGGCATAAAAGAAAAAAGTTTCATCTTGAACTGGGCATGAACCTAAAGTTCAGTTAAAGTTAAGAGTGCAAAACAGCTGCTTAAAGGAGGACTCTGAAGTCCTGATGAAAAGTTTGTGACATGCTTTGGTTGAAATAGCGCAGAGTTAAAGTTCAAAGCATCTTTTTCTGTCTTTAGACCTCTATTATGCAAATGGAAATTAACTGTAACTTTTTGTCTGCAAAAGGCCAAAATCTTCATAAATTAAGCATGAAGAGCGGCTGAAGAAAGAAATGGTTTTAACTACAGCAAACTGTCACCTGTAGCACAGCCACCTGTTAGACTGATCTGGTGGAGTACAGGTGTTTCGCCCAATCAAACCAGCCGTCCTCGACATCAGTTACCAGCATTAGTGAAGACTCCCCTACTTATGATGCAAAACAGATATGGAACTGAAAACCTGAACTACCCGAGTGGTGACAAAGTGGTGCACGTACTTCCATTCACGCTTGGCAGGTGCAAAGAAACTAAGTATAAAACAAAAACGCACGTACATATTGCTCTATCATGTAGCAGAAATCCTCGTCTACCATGAGTTTATGGACAACCTTTGTGTTTACATCCAGTCAGCAACAGCCAGTCCTTGGATTGCCCTCTTCAAGACAATTTCTGCTCTAATTGGGGGGTGGTGGCCTAGTGGTTACAGTGCTGGGCTTGGGCGTGGAGGACCCAGGTTCAAGCCCAGGGCTGCCCACAATGGTAAATCACTGGGGGCCCCTGAGCAAGGCCCTTAACTCCCAATAGCTCCCTGGGGCGCTGCCCTGCTAGCAGCCCCACTGCTCACTAGTGAAACTAGTTGATGGGTTAAAAGCAGAGACTAATTTCGGTGTGCATCGTACATACAGCGTGTGCACGATGTCCACACTGACAAGAAAGGGAAGAAAAAAAAATAAAAAAATAAAAAATTGTGAATGATGGCGACTAAAAAAAAAGAAGAAAAGAAAAGCTCCAGGTCGACGGGACTGCCCTCCCCGACACTGTAATCACCAAAATAAATGTTGCAGATATCACAGCGACACCAGAGAGCTGTAATGCATTGTACTCTTTCATTTGCCTTTTTTAATAAGTTCATTTGCATCTAAATAAACAGGGACCAGAGCTTTCCCCTTAATTAACAGTCACTCAGTCGCCCCCCTCACAGAAGAACACTTAAGCCAATGGTGCTGCCTTTCCACCCTCACTGACATTTAGAAATAATCAACGGAAGGACACAATGAGACAGGAGTCTTTTTCTCCTTTCTTTGACATCCCATTAAACCGTGGCTAGCAGTAGGGAAATTAATATGTAAATGCATGAAACTAACACAGGACCACATATCAACGCATTATGTTGAGTGCGCTTTCCTCTTTTGTCACCCAACACTGCAGAAAATATCACTTTAAATTTCTAAAATATATTACTGGTCACTTGGCGCATCGCTCCATTAAGCTTCACCCAGGAGACAGAAAAACGGTTGAGTGAAGCTTTAAATTGAGACGAAAACCCTTTCAGGGCGGCTTAGAATATCATTAATACCAAAGAGAGAACTGCAAGCGTTTGGACGGGGAGGATAAATGGACGGGTCTCGTGCAGCTCAATGCTCCAAGGGCTCCAGTGTGTCTCTGAAATGCAGACAAAGCACACACAGCACACAGGAAATGTGGCTTTGCAATGATCAACATGTATTTCATCAATGGTGATGACGAGGCATCACTTCGGACCAGTTTATTCACAGTTTCCACGCTTTTTGACCGAGCAAGCACCAAAAAAATGACAGAAGCATGTCAATAATAGTCAATTATTGAGAACATCCATCGACTAGCTTTCACTTATCCTGGTTGAGGTCGTGGGAGCCGAGGCCCAGGAAGCGAGGCCCTGAACTCCATCTCCTCAGCCACCTCCACCAGCTCCTCCAGGATGACACTGAGAGATTCGCAGTCTTACTCTGTAAGTCACTCACCACAACTGAGGAACCTTGGAGACCACACTAATACACCTTTCAGTCTTTCACTTCATCCTCCCATCACATGTACACACCACCACAAAATACTTGACTCTAGAGTTAAAACGACACATTTGAGTGAGAACAAAATATATGTTTGCGGTAAAGTGGCAGCAAATGTCAGCACTTGGGGGAAAATCGCCCGATATCAAAATAAATTGCTATTATAAGCCTCTGAAACGACTCAAAAACGCCATTCCACTGAGGTCACGGCGTGGCCAGGGTCTCTGCAGACACAACAAAGTCATTTGTAAGTGGACACGACGTCACACAGACACCTTGTCTTCTTTCTTAGGGTCCGAACAAGCCGATTATGGAAACGACTGTCAGAGATGAATGCCAAAGTTGGAAGCAGAGGTCATAAACGCTTCTCCTTTTCTGCCTACTAAGTACTAATGATTGCAGTGAGCACATATTTCAGTCTCACGCAACATTTGATGCAATTCACATCCAGTCGGTCCCCAGTGAACATTTACATCCAATACCGACGACAGTACCAGAAATGCTCGCAGGTACTGCCAAAAATATGTGTATCAGTGAGTCGCCAGGAAGTTATTCAGTGCTGGCTTGGATATTCCTGTTTTAAGTCTCCAGGTGGAGAAGCAGTGGGACATGAGATGTTGGACTAAACTAAACTATCTGGCATTAACATGTTAGTTATGTCAAAGTATTTTTAGGGCTGGAAAAAATTAAAAAAAGGAAAAGAAAATCACACCTCACTTCTCTTGGACAGAAATCAGAGATTCAGCTCCAATTTTCAGATCAGAATTATACATGGTCCTAGATTGGTCTGACAAGGAAAAAGAGGAACATGTGGAGCTATCGGAAGTCATGCAGGGGGTGCATTTCATGTAGACTAAGTATAACACTGGCGGCGCAACAAGAATAACCAGCAACAGTGGAGGAAAGTGACAGTTAGTGAAAACATGTCAAGAATAACATAGAAACGATCACCTCCATTGTTGGATCCTGCCTCAATCAACTCCCACGTCAGTGCATTTCCTGCTGCTGTTGATGCAAATCACACATGCTGAAGGGGTATTAGCTGCACATGCATGCCGTGACAGAAGACTGCCCGAGTCACATGAAAATGTGATGCAAGACACTTGTTAAAGCAGAAAAAAACCCATCAGGACTGGACAAAGTGTCTGGTCGTTGTGAATGAAGCAGAGGTTACAAGGTCAGGTTGTAATTGTTGGTTCTTAAGTGAATGAGCAGAGAAAGACTCCATGATGCAACTGATGGTAACTATATCACTAGAAACCCGCATGAGTTAATGCCTCATTTTCCCACTAGCTGTTATTTTATAATGGAGGGAAAAAAAGCAATAATGAAACAGAAACGGCAGTGACTCTTCGAGACAAGTTGCTGGAAACAGAGACAGCAAATAAAAATACATAAAGGGTCTCCCCACAGGTAAAGCAGTGTAACAACTAAATTATTTATATCAGCAAAAGTAAAATAATGTTTCTGGGGAAATTATAAGCGGACAAAGTTTAAATAGTGCTGCTTTCCTGTCCTTGGGCAACATATTGAACCCTAAAAAAGTCCAGCAAAGGGGGTCACAATCACATGAGGCCAATTTAAATAAAAGTCGGCTAAATGAATGTAATACGTTATGTAGTGAATACACTTTGTAGTAAAACTGTCTTGTAGGACTACCTTCTTGTGCTCCGAGCAGGGTGGGAGTGAGCTGCTGCCTCATGTGGGGGACTTTGATTGTCCTGGAGTCCTGCTCATGAAAGTTGATAGAGCAGAGCGCCAGATCAACAGCTGAACGGGGTCAGCGTCTGCAGTGACGGGGACGCACCGCCAGTCCGTCACGGTGAAGTGAGCGCTAAACTGAAAGGCAAAGCCCGCCATTTACCAGCTGATCTGCATTCCAGTCCTCCTCCGATGGTCATGAGTGACTGAAAGAATGAGGTTATGAATACAAGCGTCTGAATTGATTTTCTCCCAAGCGTGGCTGGGCCAACCCTTAGGATAGAGACGAGGAGCTCAGTCATCTGGGTGGAAGTTAGAGTAGAGTCGCTGCCCCTCCACAGCAAAAAGAACCGAAAAGGACGACTACCAGAGTGGCTGGAGGTACTCCAGGGAGGTGTTTCGGACATGTTCCCTCAAAAGAGGACCTGAGGAGATAGGTGCAGGACTCAAGACGTTAACCTCTTTCTAACGAGCTTTCCTGGTTCTGAGGGCAGATGACAGAGAATATATATATATATATATATATATATATATATATATATATATATATATATATATATATATATATATATATATATATATATTTTTTTTTTTTTTTTAGAGAGAGAAAAAAAAAAAAAAGAAAACCTTGACTAACTACTGAATATTCTCCAAAGACTGATGTTGCATGATGCAGTAATTACACCACAGTTTTCATTTATTAAGGGTCAAGTCACGTATTTGTTTCAGAATACACATTTGCATTGTAAATCATTTTAACCTAATTATTCTACATATTAAATAACGATTTACTATATAAGGGTGTCTGTGACAAAGAGCATTAACTTCCAGATTTAACCGTTTGCACCGATTATAAATCCAACCAAAAAACGTGGTCAAATGAGCATTAAAATTCATAAAAGTCATTGTACGAAATCAGGCTTATTTTTGGGATAAGAGTTATGCAAGCGTGATATTATGCTGGTACTTTCTTGCATGTCAAAGGGAGCCAATTTGCTGTGGCCCAAATGTAGGCAAACCCACGCACACCCTCTCGAGTGAAGTTAACGCCACGCTGTGTGTGTGTGTGTGTGTGTGTGTGTGTGTGTGTGTGTGTGTGTGTGTGTGTGTGTGTGTGTGTGTGTGTGTGTGTGTGTGTGTGTGTGTGTGTGTGTGTAAATGTGCAGGCAGGCTGAAATCCAGTCAGGTCTGGGAGCCTGCTCTTAATTGATCAGCTATTAGACCAGTGGAGACTAAATTACTGTTCTGACATCAGCGACGCCCGACACACGTTTGTGTAATAAGGTGTGGATCCTGTTGACTGTGGTGACCATGATGTCCAACTGACATCCTCTACAATACTGTAAACAGATGCAGATCCAGGCACACCCCGCCAGACGTCTAGTGTAATGTTGAGCGTTTGGAAGTACAATGTTTGTTTGACACTTTAGAAAAAACATTTTCAAGTCAAGCTGGATGTGTCTGTGACAATAAAACCTAAAAGTATGTAGATTACATGACATGTCAATCACCCTTTGCTTTTACTTTCTTGCATCTTTTCCAACAGCCTGTTGCGTTTTGTGGAGAGAGAGATGCGGTCTACGTGACAGAAAAACAGCTTCACATCCCGCTGTGCGGAAAATCCCGACAGCGATTTCAAGCAGACAAATCTGGTTTCATTTTTCACATCAGACCACACGCGTCGACATGGTCTCATTCATGTTAATCAGACATTTCAATCAGTCCAACTACACTTTCAGGCTTCGTACTAAATTTATACAAATTTTATGATGAAATCGCAAGCGAATTCATGTTTTAAACACAGCAGGGAGCCCAGGAACCTTGTTGTAGTATGAAGACGACTTTTTGCCCAATTCTTGTTTGTCTTCTACGCTGCAGCTACCCAACAAAACCTAGATTTTGTTTTTTTTTCTGCTGGACTGCAGCTTGCATTGATCTACAGTTTGTTTACTTCCTTTATGTAGCTCAGTCATGGCATGAAAACCACGGTGGACTTCTCAGACTCTGGGTTTCTGGGTTCCACAGCATCACTTCCATCTCTGTTTGGTTTGGATCGACTAACAAACTGGCCAAGAAAGGACTGCAATCAATTGTGAAGTGTGCAGAAAAGATAATCTGGACCAACCCGCCCTCTAGGACCTGCGCCGATCAAAGGTTAAGAACAGAGAGGGTAACGTCATCGCAGGCTCCTCAAATCCTGGGAAAAAGCTCCTCCACTCTGGTAAACACCACAGATGGGCAGGAAAACCGTCACCCCTGACCTCATCACCCTTGCACATATACACACTTATGTGCAATTCTGCACTGTAATCTTTATTGTTAGTAAACATTTACTGTGGAATAACTACTGTGTATTATAATCTAAACCACCCATATGAGTCCTGCACACATGAAGCAGTTTGAGCTTTGTATTGTGCGTTTTGTACTTGTGTTTTATCAGTATTTTACACCACTCTCTTTTATAGAAGCAGAAAATACATAAAAGGCTCGACATGTATAGAAAAGTTTGGTTGACGTATTGCAAAACCGTGAGATTGTATTAATAATGAAGAAATTTAATAAAGCCTGAGAAAGATTAAAAAAAAAAAAAGAGATCTTGTCTCCTCCCAAACGTTGAAAAGTCATCCCGTCTCTGCAAAAAAAACATTAATATGATCCATTTCCTGCTGCAACACCCTCCAGGACTGTAGTTTCTGCAGTAACGTGATATAATCAGCTCAGTGTGATGCAGTGGCGTGACAGGTTGTAGACAGCTTGCATCAGACACTTGGCAGTCCAATCCCCAGTCCCCGAGCATCCTTGAGCTAGACAGCGAACACTTCAGCGGCCTCACCGAGCAGATCATGTGCATCTGTGTGCAGTAGTTACGTACAGTCATTAAAGCAGGTAAACTCACATGAAAAACAACAAGTACTGTAAGAAAGTGTGTGCAAGTACTGTATCTGTGGCCATATATTGCTGTTTTTCCTTTTTTAATTTTATTATGTTAATCTTGTTCTAATGCTTAAAATCTCTCCGAGCAGCTGGCATCTAGTCTTAGGTCACCAGCTATGTCAATATTGAAATGTGATGCAGTCAAAAGTCTACAAACAGTGTTTTATTTAGAAAACTGAGAGGGTTCGCTGTGGCGGTTTTTGTTTGACTTCCTGTCTGACCCATTTAGTCTGCGCTGGTTGAACTGGTTGGTGTCAAACTGGAGCAGACGCTCATTTTTAGAAGCACCAAGTCACCTCTGGGACAGCGGTGAAATGTTTCATGGTCCGACAGGAGGAGTCATAAATAATGTAGAGAAGCTGCAATCGGCATCTGTGGCAGAGCCTGCGTCATCCAGGGTACTTTATTATGTTTAATTAATTAAGTATTGGGTTTTGAGTGGAAAAAAAACCTGCAAAAATAATCACTTGCTGTAAAATTTACCCTTGCACAATGTCGACTAAAGATGCAAAATCTTTATTTTTAAGACTATTAGTCACATCCCTTTAGCCAAAGACACAAACGTCATTGTTAAAAGGATTAACAGTTTTTGGTTTTTTTTGTTTTTTTTTTTTAATTTGACAATTTTCTGAGATCTTAATGACTTACAGACGCAGGGGTTTCCGACTGGACTCGACTCAAACCCCTTATACATCAAGTGTGGCGCCTTTGAAATCAGTGTTAAAGCAATGTACGAAACACGATTGAAAAGCTGGAGTCACTTGATAATTGTGTTCCTGTGATGTCAGAGTACCCTTAAAATATTATCACATATGGGGGACCCCAAACGAAGTGGCAGGGTTTTGATTTGTCTGAGTCGTTGATTTAATAAGTCAAAGTGGTTTCTTTTCTACTTTTAAAAGAAATCTTGTCCTGAAATGAATTAAGTCTGAGCTGAAAGCGCACTGCTGCTGAGAAAGTTGCAAGGATTATTTTTTACTTGCCAGGTAAGTTCACGGTGTCTGTGCACAAACTATTCATGAACAGATATGATGATATTTAGTGAATAAAAGTGAGTTTTCTGACTGCAGTTCCCTGTGTTTAAAAAAAACAAAAACAAAAAACATGTTTGCAAGAATGAATGACATCCAAATAAAAAGAAAATAACCAGTCAGGAAACAATGCTGTGGGTAAAAAGAAAAGCAAAAATGTTTCCCCCCTTTGTTTGCACATATATTAATGATTAATACCAAGTTTGGTAGAAGCCAAGAGCTAAATATATGCATTTTAATCTTGCAACAGAGGGTTTTTTTGTGTGTGTGAGTGTGTTCCCTTCACCAGCCCTCATGACAGTCTAACCGTTTTTTATTGATCCCTGGAGAAAGAAAGAAAGAAAAAGGAGGCAGAATAAATATTGTGCCAAAGAGGGCTAAAATCACCGGGTGTGGAATGTGACTAGAAAAAGGTGGGACATGAAAGAGCAAGAAAGAAAGACGAGACAGTGGTGGGTGCAGTCTGGTGTCTGTGTTGTAATGTGTGTTAAAATTAAGGTGTTAAAAATCAGGTGTTACAAGCAAAGAGGACAGAGAAAAGGGGGAGGAGCGTTCTGCTTGTGATTGTTTTAATTCGGTATGTGATGTGTGTGTGCTGTATGTGCAGTGTGTTGGTGATGCATGCAGGAGTGTGAGCATATCTGAGTGTTTTTAATACAATACATGTCTAAATGAATGACTGTGCCTCCATTTATTATTGTATGTACTGTATACTAAACACTTTTTATCCATTTGTTCACCTAATTTCGAGTTAAACTTTGGACAATTAACTGTAAAGGTCTTTTTGATGTAGCAAAAAATAAACGGCACCAAAGACATTAGATGAACATCCACAGTGGACATCAATGACACCACCAAGAGAGCCTGAGGCAAAGTTCACAGCGCTGCAGCCAGAAACATGGTACGTTTCCTGGCTTGTATTTCTCTCACACCAGAGTGGCAAATCAAAAAAAACTGGGCCGAGAGGCGAATATTTAAATTCCTATAAAACGAAGAAAACAAAATGTTTAAAAGGAAACATTCAGCTTATAAACCAGCAGGAACAAGAAAAGTGCCAGAAGGTCAAACACAGAAGGGCAAATTGCTCTTCTGATAAGCATGTACTGTACATGGCTTTGATCTAAAACCTTTCTACTTACTGCAATGAGAACACTGAGCAGTGATTTAAAGGAAAGGCTCGGGAAAACACATAATGATGAAATCAAAGGAAGTACATGTGCCTTTCACAGAGACGCGCACGTTCAATGAGGAAAACCCACAGCGGCATGAAGGCTGACAAGTGTAATAAGCAGAAAGGCAGCTGGAATATTTAATCAGTCTAATAAGGGAGTTTGAGCTGCATATAGGAATAAATCTTGGGGGCCTAATATCCAGCCCACTTCATTTGCAGTCGTTTCATTATGAAAACAAAATGTCATCTTCAGTTTGTGTGCACGTGTCACCCACCCAGGGATAAACATGTGTGTGAAACCTACGCCCCATTCATCAGAAGCAGTTTGTTCACTGTTATGTTCGCTTTTGTTCCCAAATGTGACGGAAGGACTTGGCTTGGGGTCATGGACCTCATTTATCACGCAGTCATTCGTCTTCTAAATATCCTCTGAAATTCCTAAACCTCTTTCACTTTATCCTGCTTTACGCTCCCCAACATAAAACAGACTCAATAATATCGAGCAGTGATCCAAATAGTTTCCGTCCCGTTTGGTTTTTATAATTGTTAGAATAAACATATGTTTTAGATGTGTCCCTGCTCTAAACACACCTGAATCAAGTTCAACTCTATCAGTCATCAACAGAGTTGTGCAGATGAGCTGCTGGTGGTTGGCTCATTTGAATTAGGTGTGTTGGAGCAGGAAAACTTGAACACAGCTATAGGGCACATGGGTGCAATAAAAAACAAAACATAACAAAAAAAACGTTTATTAATCCGTGAACAAACATTAATTAAGATTAGATCTGCTGTGTTGGCAAAAGAGCCACCAACAATACTGCGCTAATGAGTAGAGATGGGCCGGAACATCTTGTAATACCACTTTGCCCCACTAGAGGTGCACTTTGTTGTGTTTTATGCCAGCTTTTTTGTGATACGCTGCCACAAAGTAGTAGGAGTGGTAAATAGAGGAGTTTTGGCAAACTATTATGTTTTCTGCAAATTTTCTGGGACGTTCCCATCAAATATAGAATCCATGCTCTTAGCTCTTGCTTCTTCTGAGGGTGACGTTTGAAGCAGAGGAAGAGGAACAGGAAGAAAAAGTTAATTGTACCAGAGTTAGCTGGCTTTTAATTTAGCTTATGCATGTTTTTTTTCTTGTAGTGATTGGTACATCACGTCATCGTGTTCCACATATTGATTCGCCATAGGTTTTATGTTGGACACCCATCCCCCATCTTTATCCAGCCTTGGGAGCAGGACTGTAAGTGGCTGAGGAAATGAGGTTCTGCTGTCCTGCTGGGAGACACTTTGACATGTGAGCACGAGCTCACTCTGGCAACCCTCCAGTCAGAGGCCCACCGACCCTGTCCGCTCTTCCACAACCACGTGGCATCTGTTTGATGAACGCGGGACGTTTAAGCACGTGCATCTGCATGCCAAACGGCTTGTGGTGTAATAGACATGCAGCCTTAAAAAATTAAAAAAAACTACCTGTTTGGAATCAGAAGAGATAATAGTTTTGGATAAATCACAATTTTAAGATCAGCAAGAGGATAAAAAAATGTTGATTATCTCAGCAAATTTAAATAAATTGAGCCTGAAATCGTGTGAAATAAGTTCATAGTTAAATATTGGTCATTTCTGATGATACAAGTGATACAAGCTGAGAAAGAAAGAATCCAAAGCGACATTTGCAGTGGGTGACAGAAAAAAAGAGACCAACTTACTTTTGGAAATGTGCAAAAGGTTTACAGATGAACTACATGCCACAGCCTTTTCATACATTTTATCAGAACACTTCTACACCTGCTGCCTGAGAAGGCCATTTTCGCAACCTCTTTGCCATCTCTATTTTTGCACAACCGTATTAGGAAGGTCGTGATACCCGTCTGCTGCCTTCAAGTCTTTTGATTTGAAAGAACACATGGAAGCATCCTCAAGCACACTCAGAGTACATCACTCTCTCCTCTTCTCAAAATAGAAAGCTCATATTGTTTAGAGTGAGGATAAAGAAATGCCATAAACCAGCTTAATCTTTCAACAATTATCCTACTCTAATGTGCGCATAACTTTTGGATCCAAATCCCAATTTCTTTCTCTGACATTTCCTCAAATCTCCTGGTCATAGCAACGCATCCCATCTACCACATTAGATATAATTTGCTTTCAATGCATAAAAATCCTACCAACAATTGGCATGCATGGCTCTCAAAATTAAACATCCAGAAAGACAATCAGAGAATGAACAGTCTACAAGTGAAGCATGTGCGATAGAGAAAACGCAAAGTAATTTAAGTCTCCTTTAGAACATAAACATAGGAAACTTTATTTCTGGTGCATTCATAGAAAGACTAACTTTTCAAAGACTTGAGCAAAAAAGCTACAACATTTGGGAAAGAAAATACAGACAGTAAAGAAGTGGGGGGTTTTTATGGCTTCATACTCTAGACCTAGAAACCAGAAAAGATTTTATTCAGCAAAGGGAGGAAATGATGCCATACTTTGCCAGGTGATCTGTTTGAGGTTGGTCCCATTCAGTCACCATCCTCTCTTCTCCCCGTCTTCATCAATATTTTACGATTTTTCCCGCCGTCATTTGTTAGGTAGGGTGTCAGACATTTGAGCTAACTAAACAAAATTGACAAGACAATCAGGTGACATGTAGTTTGAAAAAAAAAGAGGCTTACAATTTATGGTATTTGAAACGGTCTCTAAGGAGGGTTTGAATCTGTTTAACAACTACCTACGAAGACTCAAGAGTCTGATATGTGTGCAAAAATTGCTAATATGTCCTAGAATATAACTAAAGTCTACATCAGATGGACATTCACTGCCAATTCTGTCTTATTAGGGTACTTTTTGTGTTGTCTTTGTGTCATACCCACAAAACAGTTGTGTATTTCAGAATAATAAAGCAAAATATCACAATTATTGCTACTTATTTAAACAAGGTAAATACTGTCTTCAGATTGGTCATGTGTCGGAAGAGTATAAGAATTTAAAAAAAAGGCACAAAGAGTGCTGTGTAGAAATATAAAGAAAGCAAGTAAATAAGTGGGCACAGCTGGAGCAGTGACTGAAGAACTGTCTTTTGAATAACATGAGCATCTTGGTCATAAATGAACTTAAAGGTGTCAAAGCAGATTCAGCAAATGTTAAAGCGAACCTTTCAGATGTTTAGGTTGAAGTTAAAACCTAAACACTGTAGAAATCCACATTATAACATCTCACCATTTATTATACCGAGACAGGTTTTCTATGGAGAGATTTTAAGAGAAGCTTTTGAAGAGGAATTTCCAAACTGTCCATTTTGACACATTATATAGCATTTCTGTGGCACTGAGATTTGCCAGGCGCCAAACTATAAAACTGTTTTTATTTAATAAATATGTCTCCAACTGTCTAAATTCTTGTCAAATATAACTGTTTTGAATTGGTTTCCGTCAGTCAAAGTCTTCAGGACGTGTGCCATGTGCCCTCTCCGGTGGAACCGTTGTTAAGCTGAGGGTGTTTGCACAAGGCCATAGCTCAGGAACCGATACCGCTATGACACTTTCATACCAAATGAAATCCAAGGGCAGGTCCCACGTTCACATCACTTCAGGCACTACAGAGCCAACATTGGGAGAAAAAAAAAAAATCTGCATCCATAGGTCAACAGTAAACCATGGACAGTAAACCCTTACACCCCCACATATATAATGCGCTCCCATCCCAACACTAAGGCTAACACTTGGTTAGGATCTTTGCAGGCTTGATAACCCACTCGGCCATTTCATTTGATCAAAGATAACGTGGTACTGCAGGGACAGGGGCAAGCATTTCCTGAGCGAGGAGGCTTTCAGGAAAGCTTTGATCTGACAATACCTCTCCATTAAAGCATTGCCAAGGGCATTCTCTGCCAGCGTCAGTGTGGGTGTGAATGCATGTGGCTATGTGGGCTGGAAGGCGCCGTCCCTGGCTTGAGAAAAACGCTATCTACCAGAGGGATCTATTGTCCTGCTGTGCACTGCAGGGTAATCTTTAAAGCATACAAAAAGGCTCAGAGAACTGCTGAATCACACTGATACTGTCACATGCTTTACTATGCAAAGACACGGACTGAATGCTCACTTCTGACACATTAATCTGAAGCTAAGAAGCAGCTTGCTACAAGCGAGGAAAACAATCCTGTGCAAGAGTAATGTGTTAATCTCCTGAATGACTGGACGTCAACATGTCTTGCATAAGCAGTAATACTGAATTAATAATGATGGCGTTACATACAGTATACTGCCAAGTCTTTGCAAATCAAGTCCTTAATTCTGCTCAATGTGGCCCAGAGCTTTCAAATGGTTAAATAAATAAATAATTGTTACACTTTATATGCTGCACACTAAAAAATGATTAGGGCAAAACAAAAGTTACAAAAACGCATTTGTCATTAGGACTAGGTTTTCATTTCAATAACCAATCTACATATTTTGTCCATATCAGGACTGATATTCAATCTCAATGTTGGATCGATGCATCCCTAGCGATGAAAGAATAGACAACACCTCACAATTATTATTATTTTATTATGTTAAATGCACATAAATCTTTTAAAGAATTGAAAATGGTAGTATGCTTAATGGGGGGTGAAATCTCCTAAAATAAAGCTGAAATTCTACACTTTGATCACAAACACAGTATTTCCTTAAAATGCTTTAATTTGTCCCGTTTGTTGTTTTTGCCACGTGGATTTGACAGCAGTGATTTTGAGTCGATGGTGTTGGTGTGGTCAGAAATAGAACAATATCAACCTATTTATTATGTCACTGCAAGACCCCCCCCCCCCTCTCTGTTTAACAATAATCTTAGCTGCTGAACATGAGGTTTTTGTTCCCCGTGCTATTTTTAAGACTCAAAATGAATTTGCACCTTATCACAGCTCAGTCTAACAGTGAAAACCAGCAACAGAGCAAACTGTCAGAGAATTGAAAATTAAACTTTTCAGCATGAGGTGAATGTTATGTTAAAATGAAAGTAAGTTTATAAACTTCATAGGGGCAGAAAGAAAATGTCATTCTTGTCCACCACAGCAAATAAAGCCCATCATGTGGGCTTAGGGAGAAAACTAAAAATATTTAAAACCTAACAGTTAAAGATCTGATATCAAGCCGTTTTTTTATATTAATATTTATTGAGCACCACAATAGAGTTGTTTTACTTTGATGGAACTCAAAAACCTTCTGGGTTTTGTTGGACTGTGCAGAAAAAATCCTCTATTTTCTGTGCGCTCCAGTCAGCAATCTATTTGGCTTCCCTTCCCACTGCTCCCCACTCACCCTGCAGTTATCGGTTATTATCCTATACTAATACGATATGTTACTACAGACAGATACATTCTGAGTAATTATAACCAGAAATTCATAATCATAACAACAATAATGTCACTTTGTTCAAATATGTTCAAAACCCGCAAAAATGGAGATACTTTGCTATAAATGCTTTTAATTCAGTTCAATTATATTTATATATTACATTACAACACAAGTTGTCTCTAGGATCTTTCCAGAGAGGAGAACATGACCCCCGAGCAATAATTATATAAACAACAAGAGGTAAAAACTCCCCTAGTGGGAGAAAAACCTTAAACCAAACAGTGGCAAGAAAAACTCCCCTGTAAGAGGGAAGAAACCTGGACCAGGACCTGGATCATGAGGGAGGTCCTCTGGCCGACGGCCAGTCGGGTAGAACAGGAAGTAGTACTATTAAGTTTTAAAAACTTAGTAGTAAACACCATATTTTTATTATAAAGCTGAAAGTGTAAACTTTGTTCTTTTATTTCATCTCTGCATACTGTTGACCTTTTTAAATATAAGCTCCCATTTAGGTCCATCAATCTCAAAACCTGCAATGTCTCATCCAGGTGTATATCAAATGACATGAAAGCGATTATTATGCAAGAGCTTGTCTTCTGAAAACACGCAATTATTCCATGACAACATGGCTTTTCACAACCAATAATTATGACTATACAAACTGCGTAATGGTTGTAATTGTACAGATTATTGGTTCTTTTATTGACTCTACCGATCAGAGGACACTCTCTGTAGCAGACGTCCAACACTACAGAAGGACTTTGGGATTTAGAAGATGTTTCCATGGTAATAAATACCACTAAGAGACATGAGTGGGTATAAAGAGATTGTAAAAAGTCCAACAGAGCCGCCATCACCATGTTTATACACACACACACACACACACACACACACACACACACACACACACACACACACACACACTTAAGGAGCATGACTCATTTGTATGTCTCAAGTGTTTTCAGCTCAGAGTCTGGCTTTCTCGCTCCTTATTAGTTTCCACTGGTGTAGATCACACACAAATGCATACACGCACACGCACACACACAAAGTCAGCACAAGTCTTCCACTGTGATCAGCCTGGGGCCACTGAGTTTGGAAGGTGACATTTCAAAGGGGAATGATTATTCATAGGTAAGGTGGACAGCAGCCGCAGACGTTGGAAAAACACAACCACCCACGTACGCAGACAAGCACGCACACACACACACGAGCACACACACACACACACACACACACACACACACACACACACACACACACACACACATTGTCTTGCGTGCGTTTTTGTCATGTGATATTCAGTGTGGAGCATGAGCTCTGTGTCCATTCGGCGCATAAATGAGATGGAGACTGCTGTTGGCTGCATGAATCATGGTGCTCTGCTGGACCTCTGCAACCTGCACAGCACAATCAGGCTTCAACGAGCGGTAAAACAGTACTGCTGCATCTCTCTCTCTCTCGCACACACACACACACACACACACACACACACACACACACACACACACACACACACACACTTCACACATTGAGGCATCACCATCACCATGTAGAAGAAGCTAATCTTCCACAAGCTCGACCCGAGCAAAGGTCGCTTTTGCTACAAGGTTGAAAAGTGAATGTTGGTACATCTGAAGAATGAACACAGAAATTTAAAATTAACTTTAACATGCTTAAGTATAAACCAGTAACTTCTGTACTTTGTTTGTCTTTCAATAAATAGAACAAACAATAAAAAAAAGATTTAAATTAAAAATTACTACCCCCTCACTGGAGTTTCAGTGTGAGTATTCGAACAATAAAACAAACTTTATTCACTCAGCACACAGGAAGCAAGTCGGTCAGTTGATGCGGCGACGCTCAACTTTAAGGCCTTTCAGATGGGTCGGAGTAGTCGCCGCGTTAGGGAGGGAGATTAAACACTGTTGTGTACGTCTACTTCTGGTAATTACACCCAAGTAAAGAAAAATACTTTTATACTTTACAACTTCTACCACTAATTGATATTTCTGGCAGTATTGCTTTACATTACCAAGACCAGTGTGGAGTCCATCATTCTACAGTGAGAAAGATTGTTTGAGAAGGTTGGCAGCTGCCAACCTTCTCAGGGATGATCGACGCTGCCAACTCACCTCAGACTGTGTTGAACTTCACAGGCTGTGAATCTGAGTCCAATTAGCATTTCAAAGTTAAACTTCATGACAGTACTATTAGAAAAAGACTGAAAGGAGGCAGCCTCTAACAACCAATACAGATTCACACTTGGTATTGCAAATGTGCATCTGACTAAACCACAAAATATCTGGACAAAGTGGAGATGATTAGACAAAGTGCAGAGCAACAGAGGGCAAAACTCAAAGACTTTATATAAGTGCTTCTCACTAAAACACAGGGAAAATTGTAAAATATAAAAACAAATAAAAACTAAGCAAAAGCAGGTTTAAAAAAGTGATTGCAGAGTCTACAGCTCTCCAGAAGGAGGGGGGGCACTGCTGCAAAGGCTCTGTCATCTTTAGTTTTCAGCCGTGTTTGCTTCACAACAAGCAGATCCTGGTCATGTGATCTCAGAGACCTGTGTGGGCCAAATAAAGCCCCCAAAATATAAAATACTCCTAAAGTAAAACAGAAAAATTATTACTGCTGTTAAAGGTGACCACAAAGGTTTCTGGATCAGGATACACAGAATTTCCAGATGCGGCTTTTCCATTATAGCCTAATTTATACAATCAATTAAAAAAAAACAAAAAAAACATACATACAACATACTGTGATGTTCATGCAATGGTATATTTTCCTCGTTTCTAAATTTGTGCAAGACAAAGTTTGTGTGGGTTTTTTTGGATGACTATGACCTTAGTACACTTCTTCTATGTATTTTTGACAGTTCTGGATGAAAACAAGCCATCAAACCTGACCGGCAGTCACTACAACTTTTGAGGTGTTTGCCAATTAAAAAAAGTTGTAAAAAAAAAAAAAAAAAAGACTCCGGTGTTGTTTTGCAGCTTGTCTTTGGCCCCTCTGGTAAACAAGTATTTAATGTCACAATAGCATAATAGAGAAAACCCCTTCAGATATTAGGCTGGAGGAATGTCTAGTCCGTCTCCATCAAAGTGGATGAAGGACGCCACAGAATGGCCGGCGGTGTTACAATCCGGCATCTATAATTACGTTACTGAACTTCCAGGTGATGTATTTCTGTTCTATTAATGAGCCATCACGTTTGACTACTCTGACATTCATCATCAAGACGGATTGCTTTCTTTTTTGCTTTTTGTTTTGGAAGCAGCTCAGATGAAGTGATGACCACAAGTGGATATGCATCATATAGTTGGGTAAAAAAGAATTTAATGTAATGAACAACTTATTTCTGATTTGGCTGTTGAAGTACGACTGTTCACACGTGCAGCTAAAATACTGCACGAGTTACGTTTCTAACACTAAAATCACAGGATGGATGAATTATTCTGCATTTGACTCCAGAGACACACTTTACCACTCATACCGACATATTCTACCTCATATGTGAATCATAAAGAGAGAAAAGGCACATAAAAGCACAGGTCTAAGCCTACTGTCATGTAATTTCTGTAATTCAGTTTCTATTTTCCCGATTATGCACACAATAGTGACATCACATTAGCATGAAATGACTGCAATAAGAGGGAGCAACGTTTTCTAATGACATTAATTTACTTCTGAGTATGTGGTTGCACAGTTTATCTTCAGTTATTACATGTCTGTATATAAGCCTCGGCGAGGTAATTTAATTGTGTTTTTTATTTTATTATCGTACAACATCAAAGACATTACAGGATTAAGAAGCAAAACAGAGCGTCAGATGATTTCTGCGAGCTTAGTTGCTGAAACAGCCACTTCTACAAGAATTCCCGTTCTCTTGCTCTGCACTCACACAGGAACCACACGCTACCCAGTCGGAAAAACACAACAACAGCATCCACTGACGTGAGCATGCTGAGAGGTGGTCTCGATGTGGGGGTAAGGGCCATTAATTATGCACCACCTGTAGCATCATGTTCTTCTTTTGAACCGTTTCACCCGGAGAGGAAAAAATTCACTCCGCACAAAACACCTCTTTTTGGACACCTGCACACGTGATAAATGTGGGTTTTTCCACTTGTCTTTACTCATTATGTGGTCATACACAGATCCTGCATGCATTTGCTCTATACAACAGCTATTGTAGGTCAAAGTGTCAGCCGTGACATGGACTTGAGTCATACTTATGATTTCAGACTGGAGATGGAAAAAAAAAAAAGAAAAAAGAAAGAAAGAAAGAGATCCATCACTCCATCAGGCAAAATTCTGTCCTTAAATGTGAAAAAACATGAAGAGGAAATCAGCAGATGTTTGACTCTTTATCAAATTAAAAAAAAAAAAAAAAAAGCTGGAAAAAAAAAAGCTGGAAAAAAAAAAAAAGCTGAAAAAATTATTTACATAAATCCAAGCTAGTTTACTTGGGATACTGTGCAAAATGTAGATAAAAATAGAATGCAATGACTTGCAAATCTCATAAACCAGTTTTCTCTTCTAAACATAAAAGAACATATCAGATGTTAACACTGACATTTTGACATCTCATGTAAAACATTCGATCATTTTGTTTTTTTGTTTTGTTTTTTTTTTGGGCTCATCAGTTTACTTTGGACAGGCATCCTTAAAGCAGTCAAGTCAAAGTCCCACATCATCTGAGCCCCACCTTTTTTTTTTTTTTTTTTTTTTTTTTTTTTTTTTTTTAATAATTATCCCCCGTGCATAAGTGAAAGTGAAGGTGATAGTGTCCCACACCAATCCTCTCAACAGCCCATTATTCAACTCCACTAATCCTGAACTCTGTCAAAGAGGACCAACAAACACAAACAGCAAAGTGCAAAGAGAAAGGAGCGGAGGGTAGTGGTGGATGTTGTGTTATTTATGATGATTCAGTGATGTGTGTGTGTGTGTGTGTGTGTGTGTGTGTGTGTGTGTGTGTGTGTGTGTGTGTGTGTGTGTGTGTAGTGTAGTGTGGGTGAGTGCATGTTGTTGTGTTGGGTGTAACACCCCAAGATGATCAGGAGCTGAGAGATTCAGAGTTAAAGAACCACAGCTAGTAGTGATGTTGACCTTCCACACCAGCTGGACAGCTGCTCATGATACAATCGCATTACCACCGCTGGTGCCGGTGTGTTGGGTCAGTGCAGTGCAGCAGCCCTCCCCAGGTGTACGAAATCCCCCCCCTCAGTTACCATATACCGGTCCAGCCCCAGCAGGTCACAGGACGCCCGGCCGAGGGCCGCCTACGTTGTCCATGACGGCAGAGCGGGAAAGCAGCTAAGGAGCCACAGGCGGACCGGTCAGCCGGATCGATACATGCCAGCAGCCACGAGAGCGAGTAATGGGTGGAGCCGGGGACCCCCCCACCCCAATCATCCTCCCCGCCACTCGGTCCGGGAAGAGGGCCCACCCCGACGGCAGGAAGCCGAGCGGAGGAGACAGACCCGCAGGACGGAGACCAGGGCCGCCCCGCGCCGGCCCCCCAGCATCCCGGGCCACCGCCCCTCCCGGAGGGAGAGCCCAGAGAGGCCGGGCCGGCAGAAGCCCCCCGGGCCGTCCGCCACAGCGCCCCCCCCCAGCCCCCCGCCCCCCAAACCAGCCCCGATGAGCCCCTAGGCCGAGCCCCAGCGGCCCTCCTCCCACCAGATCTGGGCTCTGCCCGGCGGGCGAGACAGGGGAGCGCTGGTTTACCCATGGCAGCCCCAGGTGTCTTTTCTACCCCCTCCCAGGCCAGCTAGCGCCAGATCCTTGGACCGACACCCTACCCGTGTGTGAACGTGATTTAGGTTTAGGCTGTGTTCCGGGTTCCAGATCGGACACAGTGAGTGTGTGCTACCAAACCTGTGCATGTAAACTAAGTGCAGATAAGGTGTGCTAAGGTGCATTAAAAGAAGGGGTGCATTAAAAGGGGGGCACGAGTTGGGGGAGGTATGGAGAGGCGGCAGCGCACCCCTGCCCTGCCGCCTCTCGACCGTAGGGGATGGTATGGAGAGGTGACAGTGCACTCCTGCCCCGCCACCTCTCGTCCCTTATGTGCCCCCAGCCAAGCTCGGCACCTCCGGTCCTGTGTCTGGATGTAGTGAGGTGACAAGTGCCCCTGTGTGGTTGTGCTCTTGTCTAGTGATGTGTATTTAAAAAAGGATTGGCAGGAGCTTAGCCTGGGAAGGGGAGGGGGGAGTTGTTGGTACTCCTCCCCCCCGTCCCACCAGCAAGACAAGGGCAGAGCCCCATGCAGCCACAGGGGTCGCAGCCCAGGGATCCACAGGACAGCTCGAGGGGTAGCAGTCCAGGCAGGGAGCCGCGACGACCACCAGGACACCCCCGCCGGTCCCAGCTCCCCGGGGCCCCCCCCCCAAAAGAGCGACAGCAACCCGAGGGGCCCGGAGGCCACCACAGCCCGGCCCCAGAGCCGCCCCCCCCCCCCCACCCCCCCACCCCCCCACCCCCCCACATTCGATCATTTTGAATTTGATGGCTGTACCAGATCTAAAAGAAATGTTGAGCAGGGCAAAAAAGGGTGGACAAGTAATAAACAAATAAAAAAAAAAAACAATGGCAATGGTCAAAACTGATGGTATGGAGGTGTAGTAGTGACTATGGATAAGGCAGCATCCACATCTGAAAAAAGAAACATCACTGTTCAAAGGTATAAACCGGTTTTAGAGCTCCTACATACAGATTTATACTCCCATCCAGTCAGCAAATTTTTCAGGGAAGGCCTTGCACAATTCAGCAATGCTAAGCATCCATTACAAAAGTAAGGCTTTGCAGAATGATGGTCCAGGTGCTGAACTGGTCTGCCTGCTGTCAGGCTACTGAACATCTGAAAGCAGTTGGCACATCATGAAATGAAAAATATGATTCGGGGCTGTCGAGCAGATCGACCCGTGAACCTTCTCTCCCAGAGAGCAGATATGGATTGTAGTTAAAAGAGGGGAGCTACAAACAAACAAAGTTCCAGCTCTTCTCGACATGGGGTTGTAGTCAGTCTTGTAAAGTGATATTTACATCCAAAATATAAAATGACAACTTTAAAAAAAAAAAAAAAAAAAAAAAAAAAAAAAAAAAGGTCGGAACTTTTCTAAGAAGCTGACATCTGTGACTAAACTGCAGCTTTAAGATGTGGTAATTAGTTTTTGATTGCGTACTTCCTGCAGAAATCTGATGTAAATTGTATGCAGACTTCCAGCTGAATCAAAGGCGCTGTAATTTCTTGCACCTTAAGCAGGATCACAGTAAGTTATGTACTCAAACACACACCTGCACACCTTAGTGTGCACAGAAAGACGCCTTTGTGAATCATCTTTCCTCAACATGAAGGATGTTGCTTGGGAATAAAAACAATCTCTCACCCCATCATAATCACTGCTGTTCTCTTGATGTAGACGTAAAAGGAAGAACTAATCTAACTATCACATTCCAGTTTCAAATTTAGTAAAAAAAAAAAAAAAAATGTAAGCCGTTTTAGGAGATACCGTTTCAACTGAAACTTAAATATTGCTTTATTTTAAATTACTGTTAAAACGTGTCTTCAACGTTTTTCTCTTAAACTTTTCAATATTTTCAAATTTCCCATTTAGATTAATCTGAAAAATCACTGCACTCAGTTCTTATTCACATTTTATTTATTGTCCAAACTTTTTTTTGGAACTGGGGTTATAAGATTACTAAAAAAATAGTTTAATCTTGACAAAGTCAGCGTATCTACAGTGGGTTCAAACAGAAACCTCTACATCTCACAACCAGATCTACGTGTAGATTTGCCGTCTAAGATCTTCCATTTCCATTTAAAGTTCATCTTACCGTCTATAATGCTTGCATATTCAGTTATGAATTGACAGAGCTGTTTCAACCCACCTCTTACTTTGAAGGTGTTGATCAAAACAACAGAATAACAAACAGCAAATTCAGAAAAGTTATAATTTGCACCTTTTCCTCTTTCAGTGTCATACCTCCACTAAAGGCTGTAAAATGCTGGAGAAAAGAAGAAAAAAGGAAACGCTGCCTTCATGATGTCCCACTGCCACGGCGTGAGCCTTGGGCTGCTACTGTATGTTTGTATTAGGATTCTGGGTATGTGGTCGGTCAGCAGGGATTTGCTCTGAGGGGCTTTTCAAATTGAACTCCAATGTAAATTTTCATGCTGCTGAATACATTTATTTGATTAGTCTGTGCAACCTCCTCTGCTGATCCCAAAACAACAAAAATATTTGAAAATTTGAGACAGGGCTATGACTAAACATCATGTTTTCATTGTGATTAGAGTCCAAGGAGAGCAGCAACAAATTTGTATTCAGTTTGCCACATCACACAAAAATGTGTTATTATTAACAACTCACCCAAACAGGACTTATGACAGCTATAGGCAAGTAGATAGAACTGGGTTTCATAATCGTGGGCGAATGAGAAGTGTTCTCTGGCGTTGATGACTGATCAGCAACAAGCGTCTCAGGAAAACTTGAATAAATCTTCCTAACGATGCAAACAGAGGTGAGCATGTTTATGGGAGAGAGACGATCCAGTTTTGATTATCCATGGACCCCAAATGTGTCCAGGGAAACCTGTAACACTAACATGAGGCAGGTGTTGGCAGCGGTCCTTAACACGACTGCAGCTCTACCTGTAACTTGGGTTTTCTGACTAGGTGCACAACCCTCTAACCCCTGAGGTCTAGCACCGACTCTCCACAAAAATCAGAAAAATTAAAACTGTTTTTACATTCCAGTAATGAGTAAATAAAAGAATTGTCTTGACATGATCTGGGGGATCTGGAGATGGCAGCAAACCATGTCATGAGGTTATGATTACAGTACCTGCATGGTAATTTGTTTTGCACTTGTATAGCACCTTTTTGACCTTATCCAGGTGCTACAAAAGCATTTAACATTATGTTTCCCATTTAGCCACTCACACAAACACACTTGCACTACAGAGCTCCCACCATGTATTAATTCTGTAGACACAGCAGCGCTTTGATTTTTACACGTATTCCCCGGTGAGCACATCGTAGGACAATGCTGGGATCGATGTCCTACGCTGCCCACGATGTCTCTTTCACTACACAAGTAAAGCAGGGCACGTTTTTTTATGTACAGCACATTTCATGTACAAGACAATTCAAAGTGCTTTACATATAAAGAGTTAAAAAAAAAATGCATTAAAAGTAATAGAGTTTTAAAATCGAAATTAAAAACAGATATACAAGTAAAAAATAATTACACAAATGAGATGCAAGAAATAAAGGTTGCAATATTAAAAATAACTATTTAAGCCATAATTTACATACAAGCGTTGGTAAATGTAGATTAAAAAATTACATTAAAAACAATCTATATTAATATTACAAGGTGCAGCTTCCTTGCATCTTGGTAATGCACATATATTTTAAACTGATCAACTCCACTCAACTTATCACAAAAGTCATGTTGAATCGTGCCGTCCTAGGTCAGTTCTGAGCAACTGAAAACTGACTAAACTTCTTTATCTTGTCCTCTGAACCATGAACACATTCTTGTCTGAGGAGGAACTGTAGAAACAAAATCAACCATCAGCTACGCCCCTGAAGGACATGTAGACAAAACAGGACTTCTTCAATCCTCCAGTGTTTTAGGATTCTATAAAATACACCTCAGCAAAACTTGTCACAATCATGTCTCCGTTATTATATATTCTAAACATTTGTCAGATGGTACATCAGCGCACCATAAAAAGGCACTCTGCCGCCCAACCCAACACCTTAAGATAAGAGAGACATCCCTTATTCACACACCATCATAAACAGATACAATATTAGTGGTGAAATGGATGAAGTTGAGCAACACAGCGAACACTCATTAAATGGTTGCTGTGATCCAAGCACACCATAATAGAAGCAAGGACACCAATATTACATAAAGCAGAAAACAGGGATGTTCACAGATACAATTAAACTAGCCTCAAGTGAAAGAGCGAGTGAAAGAGCGAGTGAAAGAGCGAGTAAAAGAGCGAGTGAAAGAGCGACACCCAGGCAGCACCTTGCAGACTGGAAACGGCGTAAACAGAAGAAACCGGATCAAAGCTTTCAAGGCCGGTCCAGAAGTGAACAAATATCAGACCTACAGTACAAAAGGATGAAAAATAATTACATGAATAGCATGGCTATAAATAAACAGAGGAAAATAACTTGTGTGTACATTTGTACGTGACAACCTCAGGTGCAATTAAAATAAAACACTATATTAATCACCTCGCCTTTAAATGGTATGTTAGAGGTTTGAGGTAAATGCACTAAAGGGTTTATAATTAACCTTCTTCTTACTAAGAAACACTGTCCACATAAAATCATTTCACTTTGTAATTATGTTAATACATAAATTTCAATATATCTGCAAAAGTTTATTTGGTAATTTTTAAATCAATAAACTATAATATTCTTATTTTAATTGCCTAAATGCCCAAAGAAAGACATAAAAAAACAGATAATTTGCTAAAAGCTTTAAAAACAAAATACCAAAAACAGTTTGAAATATTTCTGTTTGTTAAAGGTGACATAGTGTGTTAATTTTAATTTTTTTTGCTGCTCTTGTTATTGTTGTTCCAGTCGTTGGGACAATTATCTGAGGTTTCATGGACATCTGCATCTTTCCTTGTACTGTAATTGTGAGTGTGTATAGCTTGTTTTTCAGAAATGTGTACATAAGTATGCAGACGGTTGAAGCTGCAGGCATCAGCCCGGAGGGTCTTAATGTGAAAAGGAAGGCATGAGCCTGAATACAGCCACACTTCTACTCTCTACCTTTTAAAAATTCTCCTCATGATACTTATATGATGTAGGGAGGCTGCAGCTCAACAAACTGCATGTGTCACTTTAAGTAATCTTAGGTTTAACGGTAAGTGAGAAACACCAGTCCCAGTGTCTCTTTGCATCCTTGTCCATCACAGTGAATCTCTCTTGATGACAGCCTTATTTGTAGTCTTGTATGAGAGTCTGGGGCAGGAAAATGTAATCCCCACAGGGGAGTACAAGTATATTTAAAATCCAGGTGGCGATCAGAGATTATTCCCTTTAGATCACATGCTTGTCAACTCAGTGTGACCTAATTCTTCCTTATTGCTTCACTTTCACGCAAAGTGACACATTCATGCTATGCAGAAACTTTTAATTTGCATGGTGATTTATGTCTCTTGAACACCTCCCAAGTAAAAACAGTCAATGAAGGACAGAAAAAGAAGCGAGAGCTGCCTAGCCTGACGGATCAGATCTAGATCTGAAAATGATCCATAGGGCCTCTCGGTCCAAGGGGCAGCATCACCGGTTACTTATCAAACTGGCTTTGCAGGAATTGGTTAGCGCTTCGATCAATCGGACATATATCGAAATATATCTACCTTACAAAGGAATGATTTAAATTTTACAAAGAAAAAGTCTCAATCTTTAACTCTTAATAAATAACCGCCATTTCTCAGCTGCAGCTCTCAACTGTTTACAGCCAGATTACGTTGCCACTTTGTCGTCACCAGGTTAAACCAGCCCAGAGACCCTCTCTACAAGGACAGACCGATTTGGCCACAGTTAATGAGCTCCAACGGACAGACACACCTGCAAAGCAAACTGATTTCTGCTAGAGGTAAATGTAGATTTCTAGGCTAAGAGCTGCCTCATCTAAAGGACGACAGGTCAAGTCATCAGCCAAGCAACAACAGAATCAACCATTTTATCAATCAAGGCATTTTTTTTCCAGTCTAAACACGGTATAGTTAATTACACAGTAGTTTTGTAGTAGAACAATCAAGATGTGTTCAAAACATGCATCATTTTTCAATTTCTTGGAAGGGAGATTAGGCTTCACCTTCTCAGTTGGAAAGATTTAACCCCTGAAAGGATCTGCTCATCCAGAACTGTCAAGAATTATACTGAGATTTCTGTAAGATTTCAGACAACAGAGCAACTACATGGGGCTCAAGGGCCAAGATTATTACGTGAAATGGCAACCAGATTAAGTTTTCAGACCAATTTACTTTCATTCATTCATTACGATTAAGAAAGTTAAGCTTCCCATCCATGTGTTAAGGTCACTGAGAAAGTTTAACAAAGATTGCAGTGGATTGCTCCTGTCCAACATAACGGTCAAATAAACCTGAATATGATCAGCAAATCATCGTAAAGAAATACAGTATTTCGTGAATATAGTCAAAGGAAACATTCAATAACAATAGATTGAAAACTTGTCTTAAAAGAACATTTCAGAGTTAAAACAACCCTAGGTCTATTACTAAATGGTAAATAGTTTCCACTGGAGACCAAAACAACATGAGTTGAAGCAGTCTTTATTGAGACTAGAACATGCTTTTACAGCAAAACAGCAGGTTGGGGCACCTAAGGCAACTGATCTACATCATAATAAAGTGCTATTTTAAGGCTCTGAAGAAACTCAAAAATGTCATTCTGCTCAAGTGAAAGTGTGGCTATAGTCTAAAGACAAAAAGTTATAAGCTCATACAAGTCGACAACCAATGTAATACAAACTATTGTCGATAAAAGCTACAAGAAAAAAGAAAAAAAGGGAGTTCAGGTTTATTGCATCAAAGAACTGGATCAGTACTTAGATATTTATAAGAAAAAAGGCTGTTCTTACACCCAGAGGCCATAAAGTCTCCTTTTGTGTTTATCAACAGCAGATTCTGCAACATTAACTGGCGACTCGTAGAGATTTAAGTGTGATTTACGGTGCCAAACAGCAACCATGTGTGTAGCCTACATATTGCACTTACACTATTATTAAAACTTTTGCTTGTTCGTCGACCAGACGCGTAGTAACATTTCTGGTGATGTGCACGTCAGGCTACAGCGGAAGTACGTCGGCTTTCCGGCCAAGGCTCACATTCCTCGTTGGTTTAATATGGAATAATAAATCACGTATAATACCAAAGTGGCAGCAACCAGAAGAAGATACCTCTAACATTTTTACACGTTAAAATTACTTTGGTTTGTCTTCAGGGATTCGATCTGCAATGTTACTTAAGCCTCAAGCAAACAAAATGTCATTCTGCTCAAGAAAGCCATTTATTGAAGCACGGGTCAATGCCACACGTGCCAACATTAATAACTCATTTTCTATAAACACATATCCCATTCTCACTAAAAACTGCTTTGATTCGCATTGTTTTGCCCCCAAAAAGAGTTTACACATAATACCAGACTTATGGTTGTTCTTAGTCTGGAATGTTCCTTTAAACTTTTCAAATATGTCACAGCTATGTACAAAGGTCTTGAGTTGAATCAAAAGTAAAGTTAAAGCAACTTTCTTCAGAACTGTACACAGAATTGTTATCTTAGATATTGGAGAACAGAGGGGTCATGTTTTATTTATTTTTATTTTTTCCTGTAGATGAGAAGCTGCACAATAGCATCCTTGGATGCAGCTGAAATGCAGTCAGATGCACGACAATAATAAAGATCTGAATACTTGAATCAATAGTATGAAAAGAAAACATTATGAAAATGGAAGAAAGAAGAAGATTCTAAGGGAGAATTTGAAAGTAATATTTGAAGCACAACCTCAAATAAAACGGACAATGTCAGACAAGTTTTTGTAAAGAAAATTGATTTTAACTCTTAAGACAGATCACATCCTCGCTTAGCACTGAAAAGACCAGCTTAGTCATACACGTGAATGAAATATTCTTTAAACTTTTGATTACTGTCTCAGCCAAACAACAATCAGCCATAGAAGTTAAAAAAAAAAAAATAAAGGAATGTAACTTCAATTCTTTCATCAACCACATTTCCATCATTACACAGTTTCACAGTCAACAGACCGACTTCCTTTACATCTTCTTTCGTATCTACATAAATGTAATAAAAGTCAGTTATGCTCTTTTATGTGGTAGTTTTAGAAAATGTCGTATTCTGTCTAAGACTGAATAAAGAAAGAACCTGACAGCAGACAGGAGAGCAAAGCTCAAAGGCTTTGTTCGTGTTCGTGATCTTCCAACATGAACATATTCAGGCTGCAATGATGCTTTTTTTTTTTAACCTTTAGAAATTACACCTAAAATACAAAAAAACCTATGAATCTGGATTTTATCTAGACCAGATACTCCGCCATGGAGTCCCAGACATGCTCAACAAATTTAGCAACTTCCTTGATAAACTCTCCTGGGAGAGAAGTTCAGTCAAGGACAAAGAGGAGCAAACAACAGCCTCGGCGAATAAGCTGCTTGAAAAGGCACAATGTTGCTTTCGTGATTGCTGACACCGAGTGAGAATGAGCAACGTCTGAGAAGGAATAAAACGTCATCTCTGGGTGATTCCTTCTCAGACAGCAACAAAACAATTCCACAACCACCGTCATTAACTGTGTGCGGCAAATCAATCAGGTGACATTGAAGTTGAAAAAACAAAAACAGAGTCAAAACCTGCTCACATTCAGATATGGGTACCACGAAGTAGACTCACTATAACCCGGCCCCCTTTGGTGACATTCCTTAATCCTCCTGGACTGAACAGCTTCAGGAATCACGTTTTCAAGTGTTGCGTAGAAAAATCCAATCATATAAAGGCAAACATGGACAAACATTTTGCATCAAACACTAAAGTCTTGAGGTGTTGCCAGGGTGAACGAAAACAAAGTAAAAAACAAAAAACAAAAAAAAACTAAAACAACTAAACAACATGATGAATGTTCCTATCGCTCTAAAGTTTTTAAGAAAACTGTAAAGTGATGATGTCTTACGTGCAAGTAATTGTAGTGCGACATCAACATTTGTTGACGACAGGCTGGCGGAGATCTTTTCAGGACATTGTTGGAGCAGAGAGAAGTCTCCCGAAGAACCCCGTTTTCACCTGACCTATGGTCTATTTAACCCTTAGAACTCACACCATTTACATTTATTTTTCCATTAAGAAGAATCACTGCTTTTTTTTTTTTTTTTTTTTAAACTCTCAAAAAAACTCAAATTCTAAAAACTTTTTCTGAAACTGGAAGCTTGAAAAATATATAACGGTGTCCAAAAGGCATGAAAAGTATAAATAACTTATTTAATGTCCAGTCGGACATTAAATAATTATGTCAGGACATGTCATTCCACAAAAGTATCTCAAAGTGTGTTTGTATGCCGCTGAAAAAAAGTTCTTATACAGGATAGAAAAGGGGGGCCCGAATAAAATATTACAATTTTAATTGGTGTCATTTACTTATGCGAAGTAGCAATTGATGTAATCTGAAGAAAAACTGTGAAAAGACTACATACACTATGTTGGATTTTTAGGAAATGATGGATGACAACACCACTAACATCACCAAAAGTTCAAAAAAGGCAAATGCATTTCTTTGGTCGCACCAGGACTAAGAAATGCAGCAGAAATGCAAGATTCAAGTAGGTTTGCACCGGCTGGCCGTTCAAACAACGCTGCTGCAGACCATCCTGAACTACAATAGTCTTTGATTTAAGGCTTCTGGTGCACTTGGTCACATAAACTTTAAAACAACATGTCTTTTTAAAGTTGTTGGTGTGATTACGGCTGGAACAGACTGATGTTTATGTGGACGTGCCCGTCTTTATAATATGGAGCACCAATCTTATGGCTCACACCTCTGGGACGCAGTTGCATAGATTGAGCATCTCAGTCTGACAGTTTTGTGGCGGTAACTCTTGGTAACCAGCTACACCCCAGACACAGCAAACAGCGAAGATGTCATTTGTTTGCTGTGCTTTGGTCGTCGTTATTGCTGCACTCTTGTTTAAAGCCTCCGAGCATACTGAGGGCAGGTGATTTACTGTATGCCACGATGCAGTCGTCCTTCCCCGGACCGCCAACACTTCTCTTGCCTCTAATGCGTGTATGCTGTTATAGCGATAGCTTGTAGGGTTGGAGACAGATGAAAATAATAAAGGTGAAAAACGCAAATCTGTATCACACTCTGAAAATTCATGCCGCACAAATCTTTAAAACTCTCTCTTGTGCTTCCCAAAGCATAAAGCAGTAAGTGTAAATGGAAAAAGTGGTCTATCTGCTCCTTTTATTTTTTCCATTACTCCTCTGTGCACTGCACAACCCATTAAACTAAACCTTTTCCTCCGATGTGTAGTATCTTTGCCTTCCACATCTACTTAATCTGCTGAAAGCTTGCTCCTATATAATCTGTCCTGTCTCAGTTTGAACACAAGGGAAATATGAAAGATGAACACTACTGTGGCAATAATGCAGTTGAACTTCACTTTCTGTTGGAAGATGTTGTTTTTATTCTATCTGAACTGATTTGAGCAACCAAAAGATACCAAAAACCATCCATGTGGTCACTGTCAACTGATGCTGGATCAGCTCAAATGTCTGGAACATTTGGTTATATGAGGGTCAGGCATGAGCGTAACCTGTTGCAAAGGTTGTGCAGAATCATGACCGTTATGTGTATGTAATAAATGTGAGAACAGACACTGAATGGTCTCAATGCAGGTTACCACAATGAAAATCTAATCTTAGACCGTTTCCTCCATATTTACGTCCTACATTTTCAGGCTATCAAATGTAGCCACGGTTTTTGCTATCTAAATCTATTCCGGTTGCTGGTCCCCAGGGTCTTTACCGGGAGAGGAAAAGGAACTTTGCAGTTAATTTTTAAATTAATTTTAGAGGTTTTGTAACTCAAGAGCAGATTAATTAAGATGTACATTGGGTATGATAAACCTACACACACTCCAAAAATTGCAGGTTTTTAAAATATAAAGACAGAAATAAACAACAACACATATTTACATATTTGATACAATATTCCAACAAACAGAAATACTGAGAATATTCCGAATGAAAAAGCTTACCACACAAGTCTGAACAACCATCCAAATGATCACTTTGTTGACACACCGGTTGGATTTATTACAGCATCAAGTCTTTGGGATAAAAAGATAAAGTCTAGATGTGGTATGTTAATAGAAACAGACTTTTTTGCAAAAGGTTCAAGTTCCTTCAAACTACCATGAACGGTTCTTTTTAACTTATTACACAGGATTTCAAAAGGGACTGAAGTCTGGCCATTCCAGGACTTTGATTTTCCTTTTTTGAAGCCACCTCTGGACTGATTTTGATGTGTGGGTTGAGTTGTTGGGAATGTGAAATGAATCTTTATTTTTAGCTTTTTGACAGTAGAGACATAGCTTTGGACTTAAATATCTTGGTCTGTGCAGTCATTTATTTTCCCCGTCTATCTTGCCAAGCACTCCTAGCCCCAAACCATAATGCTACCCCTGCCGTGCTTCAATATTGGAATGGTGTTCCTTGGATGACGCTCCGTATTGTTATTGCAACAAGCATACATTTTAAAATCAAGGACAAAAATGTCGGTTTCATTAGACACATTTTTCCACATGGTTTAGGGTGAATGGGTGAATCTGTTGGCATAATTCAGATGGGCCTTCATATTCCTTTTTTTGACAGCACAGTTTGAAATGTGCCAGCTTGTGCCAATCCGATTTAAGGTGTGCCACACAGCTTCATGCCTTCATGTTTTTAACAGTTAAAACGAGCCGAAGCATTACCGCCGGTGACGTTCACAGCTGCCAGAGAGTAACAGCGGTGGACTGGTAGAAATGTACAAAGTTCAGCAGTGTCACAAGTCAGAAACCCAAATTGAAAATGGAATTGAAATCAAACTAAAACGGATATCCAGACAGCCGAGTGTTCGGGGCCAGCCCTCGTTATAGTTGGGAAAGTCAGGATTAGAGTTAGGTATCCATGTGGAAGGTGGAAGGTGAGGAGCAATGCCTTATGGGGGGTGTCCACATGGAAAGACAAATGGACACACAAATGTGTACTATGATTACTGTAATGCTGAAATATGCACCTTATTCTGCATTCAAAAAATATCTAAATAAAATATTTACTCTTTGGCTTACCTTTCTAAATGCACAATAGCTCTGATAGGAAATTGTTATTAAAATGTTAGTATTTGTAATGCAAAAAAAAGATTTTTGGAGTTGAGAAATGTGCCTGAAATGTTAAATTTTGTAACAAAATGGAAAATAGAAAAGAAATTGATTAAAACCAAGGGAAACTTTGTAAATTCGCTCAATGCAGGAAATTTTCTTTTAACAGACAAATGTCAAAATTGTCAGAAAAAAAATGGCTCCATTTCTGTTCATTTAGGACTCAAAGTTAGTTACTCACATCCATTAGTTTCAGAATTGCTCGTAAGCTTTGTGAGATCTAAATTGATGTTTTCTGACCTTTAGATTAATTATTTAAGCGGACTTACAATACCAAGACGTGTGGGAAGAAAAACGCCAACTACGAGAGCTGCGGTGATAAACCGCCTTACTGGAACAGAGTCTTGGTAACCTGGTCTCATCAGCGAGATCAAAAGCTCTCTCAGCTCCTTCCTGCTCTCTGCCAACCGGACAACCTCCCCGTCTCATCCTCCCAGAGTCCATCTGTTACCAAACCGCTCTCGTCCTTCTCTCCCTGTCAACCTTCACCCCCTTTCTCCATCCATCTTGCCCTTTTTCCATCGTTCTTCTCATTCAACCCCCGGTGTTTGTTGAGGAGCCCATAAAAGTGGTACAACAGCTGTCCAAACACTGATGGCCCCCTACAGCATGTGTGTGCGTGCTGCCACCATCTCATTTGATTTCGTACTATCTATTATCAAAGACGAACATTTTCACTACTGTCTCCATGGCACCAGGGAAAAAAGACAGAGGAGCAGCGGTCTGTGTGGAGAAATAGACAAAGGAGGACTGCAGGGAGCTGAGGAGATGCCAGAAGATGGGGGCATTAGGCAGGAATGAAGCAGGCTCGGGAAGATAAAATGGCAAAAAGGATGCGATGAGGCCAGAAACCAGAAGTCAACAAGGATGTGCAAGTTAGCAAGCGAGTCTTTCAGTCCTTAAATAAAACAAAAACACAAGTGCCTTTGAAATGCTGAGGAAAAAATAAACAAAACGTGCTCCCAGACATGCTTCAGAAATGCAGAAAGCATATAGATTTTAATTAACGCTGCTGGGGGCCTGTATTCTTGTTTGGATGCCAAAACACTCTGCGAATCCAACATCTAATATAAATGTGGATCCAACAAGCAAGAAGGATGAGGGATGACAAATCTGCATGCACAATGTCACACTTAGTGGCTGCGAGATGATGCATGCCTGAAACAGTGACATCTGAGGCTCGTAGGTCAGATTACACTAAAACGCTGCATTTAAAATCAAGTTTGATCATTTTTCATGACAAACGACTACGAAACTGCACTGTTGCCTCACAGCAAGAAGGTTCCTGGTTCGATTACCTGTGTGGTGCATGTTCTCCCCGTGCTTGCCTGGGTTCTCTCCGGGTACTCCAGCAAAAACATGCATACTAGGTTAATTGATCATTCTGAGTTTTCCGTAGGTGTGAATGTGAGTGTGATTGATTGTTTGTCTTTGAATCTGGCCCTGCGATGGACTGGCGACCTGTCCAGGGTGGACCCCTGCCTTTTGCCTGCTATGTGTCGGGATAGGCTCCGACAGACCCCGTGACCCTGGGAAGGAGTAAGCGGGTATAGAGAATGGATGGATGGGTGGATGATTTTTCTATTTGATTGTTTATTAAACTAGAGTGATCAGTGACATTTTTGCTGGAAACTTCTACATTCCAAGAATTGTTGTGGTTTTCAAAAGTTCAGACAGCATGGCACTAAAACAGACATGATTCAGTGGTGTACATCGATGCATGGGTTTAGGAGCACCGTTGAAAACCAGTGCTGAGGAACGATTCCCATCACTGCGTCTGCAAGTGCACAGTGCTTTGAAAAGAAAAGGAAAAATAACACAGACACACACCTGCAGCTGCCTTCTCTGGGTCCATGCTCATTTAAAATGGACTGAGGTGAAGCGGTGACTGTTCTTTGGACAGTGAGTGCACGGTTCAAAATCCAGCATTCGTGACATCCGGGGCAACCTGTACATCTGTGAAGGCAATATTAATGCAGAGTGACGCACTCTGAAATCAAAGTTTTCCAGAAACGGACAACATATTTCAAAAATCCAAAGGGAACGCCAGCCTGTTTTGCTCTGGCTGTTGAATGATGGGAAACCAAAATGCAACCTAATGGGAAATTAATGACTTTGCAGGAAACAAACCCCAACTAACAACCAGTGATCCCATCCACACGGAGAACTAATGCCTGCTTTAAAAGACCTTGAGCTCTTAACCGCAAGCAACAAGGGGAAAAGACTGGGAACAAATACCAAAAAAAAATAAACAATGTTGTACTGTACGTCTACTAGAAGTCCTTTTTTACGTTGGCGGCCCCTCCGTTTTCAATGCCTGAATGTGGCGAGTTCTCTGTCCTCTCCATTAACTGACAGCGTCGGGTTCAAGCTGGCCCCAGAAACTAAAGCAGCAGCAGGTGACAGGTATATGAGCAACTGTGGAGGCAGGAGGTCCGCGAGCTGCTCAGCCTTAGAGACGAGGATGCCATCGACCCACGAAAAGGGTTTGTATGAGAGCAGTCGTGACTAAGGTTGGTGATGAAACACAATGATCCGAACGTTCGTTTAAAACACAACCATCTAGATTTTGAACAGACGGGAACCTATAACACAGTTGCAGATGGAAAGCCCCCTCCTTCCTGACAGCTGCTGTTAAAGGCACAAACTGATGAGGACTTAAAAATACTAAGAAACCAGTGGTTAATAAAATTAGGTGTTATTTTCAGTTTTAATTGCCCTTCATTTCTTTTTAAGTCCATTGTGTACCACTGATGTAAAGACCAACAAATAAACAGCATCTACAATAATATCGTTCTTCAAATGTTTTGATTGTGACGTTTCTACTCATCCTCTGCTACCAACTCCTCTTAGCTCATGGCGAAACTGTGTCGTTCACTAATTACAGCATCTGTAAGCTGAGGCAAATATTTCGCATCACAGAACCAAAAGGAGTGCGTGTATATCAAGGATGCCATCAGCTTTAACAAAGCATCAGTGTCTGGCACCGTAGGAGTGCGAGAGGGCAGCCATAACATAACAAAAAAGCATCACATTACAGTTTTAGAATGAAGCGCTCCCCAACCATGAACTCTATTAAACTTCTGCCCCATGACGGCTCTAACTCTGCTGAAAGAAAAAGACCCATTTCGGTTATAATTGGATGGCATCTCTATATTGTAAAAGCACAGCTTGTGTCCCCCATCACTGCTGATCGAGATCTTCTTCCCTTCATCTCGGAGTGACAGTGGAGTGCAGGTACTATTTGGATGCTCGGGGATTACGACCAGCCATCTAATTACCATTAGCTGAGAGGAAGGAAGAAATAAAAAACTAAAATTCCCTCGTAACGGGGACAGGCCCAGTGTCTGAAGCTCATTTGTGCTTCAAACCACAATAAAAGTTGTTTTCTATTCATATTTTTTTTTTTTCAGAAACCAGTCTTGGTGCTGCCAACAAGACTCGAACAAGTAAATTACAAAGATCACAAATAACTATGAACATTAGCTCAAGTGCCTAAATCCCAAGGTTAAACTACCTTCTTATTCACATTCTTGTGTCTGAACAGACCGCATTTATTCAGCTAAAGTAAGAAACATGATGGATGGATGGATGGATGGATGGATGGATGGATGGATGGATGGATGGATGGATGGATGGATGGATGGATGGATGGATGGATGGATGGATGGATGGATGGGCCATTTTCTGTTTATAATTAAAAACAAAACTGAAGATACTAAAATTTGATGGCAATGTTGCTTAGGAACAGGAGGCAACTCCTACGTTAAATAATTAATTGATAAAAAATAAACATAAAAACAGAAAAAAGGAGTGGACCGAGCTCTAATTTCCTCTCTCTGCGTACTTGAGCCCCATGAAGCACAAAGGTTCAAGTAGATCAAATGATGAGCTATCAGGAGATGTAAAGAACAGACAGAGGCATGTGGGAGTAAGACTAAAAACCAGCAATGAGAACAAAATCATGGATGCAGACAAGTAAACACGCTCCTGCAGCGCACATATAATCATCCAACAAAGAAGCCTCCCACAGGGATGTGTAATGGGTGTGGTGGTGTTTATTTGTGTTTTACACCTAAACTAATGTGAAACAAAGGGGAGATTACGTTTCATTTGTCTGATCTTTTAATTCGTGTCTCACTTTCTCATGTTTCATTGTCGCTGTGCTGCACAGCAACAGAATCAGGCTTTATTAAGAGCGTTAAAAGCCACAGTCTTGAAGTCAGCCAAATAAAACCACACATGGCATATTACACTGTGTCATTGCTCAGATGGAAAGACATCAGCAGTTACCTTAGAGGAGTAATTGTTGGAGGCTGTTAATCTGAGGGGGGGATTCCATCATTCTACCACGTGAAATGTTTGTCGAAACAGGAAAACATTCAAGAGAGCTGCCAATCTTTGCAGAAGATGGACAAAGAAGCTTGCTTCAATTTTAGACAATAGTGCAATAGTCAGGAGAAATTAAAATACATTTTTAAAAAGAGACTCTACAGGCCCCAGACAGCATGTTATACGTTAAAACTCACAACTGATGGCAGCATGATTTATATTTCTGTCCATTTTCATCTGAACACGTATGCAGTGACAGTTTCAGCAAAAACCAAACATGGCATTAAAAGAAAAACACCTCATGCGAACTGTGAGGCGCGGTGATGCAAGAGTGACGATTTAGGCTTTTTTGGTAGCCACAAGTGGGTGACTGGAGGCTCGTGGGAACTGGGATTCAAACCCTGGCCGGAGTAGGATTCAGCCATATTGGTGGAAGTTTAAAAAAAAAATGTTCCACATGTTCGCATATAATAAATATAATATAATATTATATATATAAATATATATATATAAATATATATAAATATATATGCATGCATGCACGTACGTGCGTACATGCATGCGTGCGTGCGTGCGTGCGTGCGTGCATCATTCCTTGCTTTGAATTTTTTTGTCATCTTGTATGAGTGTGCATGACAGCAATGTCATCTGTCCCCTCATACGTAATCTGTATCATTTGGCGCCGTTCGTCTGCAGCAGCTTAAGGCAACAGCTGTTCTCTGCTGCTCTGACAGTAGACGCAGCGTCACATTCCCATCTCTCCCCGTCCATGTCTCCTCATCAATGCTCAGCTAAACCCAAATCAGATAAAAGGCACAAAAAGGTTTGGGATCTCAATAATCACTTTCCTTAAATTCTGTGAACTAAAAAAAAAAAAAAAAAAAAAAAAAAAAATGATGATGATATTTCCTGGACATATATTACCAATGGAGATGGGGAAAGAAATACTTTAAAAAAAAACTTAAAAAGTACCCGTCTTCCAAAACTACTGTCGTCCACTGATGATCTTTAAGTCCTTCCACACACATCAAAAGTTTGCAAAGTCAGCTAAATAAAAACTAATGGTTTCCACAATTGTTTTAGGCTGCTACCACAATTTTAAGCTCGCTTTGCCATCAACTGAGCTCATAAACTCGGTGAGCCGCTGGCAGTCAGCTGTAAGTGTTCAGTCGTTCTGCGCTCGCTGAGTTCTCACTGGTGACAAACCGCAGGTACTACGTATACAAGTAGGTAGCTGCTTTTCGATGACAGATATTTTTTTTTTTTTTTTTTTTTTACTCTCTTAGCACACACAGTCCCTGAGTCCACCTGTGCTCATCCATTTCTTCACCCATGTTCTTTTCTTTGTTTCTAAGTACACTGAATAAATCACAGCACAAGCAGCTTCATCTTTTGTTTCTCCCCTCAGTCCGTCTAATACTTCGGATTCTGGATCCTGGATCCTGGATCCTGGATCCAGTCATTGCAGGCCATGAATTTCAGCCTCTGACTGCATTGTACTGCGTATAAGTTCAGAAACGCTCGAGACTGCAGTTAAGATCACAGGTGTACGTACACCCACCCCCAATCTGAACCAAGACCAAAGTTATCAACGGCTCCACAAAGAAATCCTCATTGATCAAACAGCTCAGAAGCATGTTACAGACACTTACTTTTCTCACCCTCCTGCTGCTTTAAGCAGTGGGTACAATATTACCTGAAGCACACAAGGTAACGTTTAGTTATCTTTCTCCAAACTCCTCAAAGGAAGAGTGTCAGTTTACAATATCACCACAAGTGACATGTCTGAAGTATCTATGGTCACAATGTCACCACGTTTCTCCTAATCATCTTGTTTGCAGAGCAAATACTGCCATGGTTGCACGGACGGCCTCAGCTACTGGCAATATCGATACCACTAACGGTCTACAGAATCTGAAAGAGTGCCTGTATGCGGTTCTTACCAGCAGGGGCATGGCCAGGTCAGCAAAGTAAACAAAAGCTGCCCCGAGTGCAAATCCCACAGCGACGGGGATGAAAGCAAATGAGCCATACTTCCCAGAATCCTCAGCCATTTCGATCGCCGGCGCGAGCAAAGACCAATAGGAAGCAGCCAGCATTACCTGAGAAACACAAGAAGGGAAGGAAGACAGGAAATGTAAGATAAACTTGAATTTAACATTCTTATTCTGAGCTTTTTTAATGTTCAAACATATACCAAGGTGCTGATGCTCAAATATCTGTACAGCCGTTTTATTTTCCAATATTGCAGAGCTGTAGTGATTACTGGGTGTAATATTAACGTGCACTAGTATGGTGCTTCCACATAGACTTGTTTTCAAAACATCAAATAAACAAAATATTGGCGATATTTCACAACGACAATATTATCGTGATATGTGTAGACAATCTGATAATGTAACAGCTAAATTAATTTACTACAAGTCCTGTCTCTTCTTGGGTTATTGAAGACTTTGACTGTATTGAAGTGAAGAATCTCAACAATAAATGTTCAAAAATAAGAAAAATACAAAGTGAAATGCAAAAATCTCATTCATCAAACACAATATCAGTATTTTATGTTTAAATAACATGGTTTTCCTCAGTTTGGTATATAGTGGGCCAGCATCATACTTGTCACTAGATTAGTTTGGGTAACCGTCATGTATGAACCGTGTTTCCCTCCAGTTACACACCAGACATTTTTTAACTGTCTGTCAATGTAAATGATCAGTGTTGATGTTTATCTTATTGTGGTTTCAATAAGTTTCTGAGTAGGGTTTGTTTAACAGGACTAGTTGTCAACTTGTCTCTATAGGTTTATTTTTTCATAATCAGTTTTACACAACACTGTAATCTGCAGAAATCCCCCCTCCCTCCAAGGGGAGGGGGGATTTCAGGGAGGGAAATTTCCTTTCTGCCAGAATGAACTCACTTCTGAAAAGTGGAAGCTGCCCTCCGGTTTTTAAACAGTTGAAAGTTGCATTTCAAATAAAAGAGGCATGTGATCAAAACTTCATGACATGATTCAAACTTGTCTGAAAAAATGTAATTCCATCATCGGTTCAGATTTGCAAGGTTCTGTGACATTACAGATCCAAATCAGGTTACAATTAGGGAGGTGGTGGCCTAGTGGTTACAGTGGTGGGCTTGGGTTTGGAGGACCCAGGTTCAAGCCCAGGGCTGCCCACAATGGTAAATCACTGGGGGCCCCTGAGCAAGGCCCTTAACTCCCAGTTGCTCCCCGGGGCGCTGCCCTGCTAGCAGCCCCACTGCTCACTAGTGAAACTAGTTGATGGGTTAAAAGCAGAGACTAATTTCGGTGTGCATCGTACATACAGCGTGTGCACGATGTCCACACTGACAAGAAAGGGAAGAAAAAAAAAAAAAAAAAAAAAAAAATTATCCAACTTCCCCATCATCACTTGATTTCGGCTCAACCCGACATCATGCGACATTAACTCCACCCTCTGAAATGACCTCATACGACACCACCCGTGTAAGAGAGAGTCTGACACAAATACAAAAACTAGAATAAATAAAATGTAAAACATCCGGATATAAAAATATGACTCATTAAATATATCATGCGTTTTGCTGGAAATTTCCAAGGATATGAGACCCAACAGTGTAGAGTTTGTATTTTTACTCATGAGTAACAACTGATGCAGAAGAAGCAGTCACCCATAAAAATGTTGGTGCAGTGATATCAAATGTATTTAACGAGTTGTGACAAGCCATTTGCAACAAATGCAGACAAAATTAAAAAAAATTAAAAAACGCTTTGAACCTCCAGTTTCTACTTTTGGAGTAAGATGTAAGCATAAAGCCCTAATGCACAGGTTTTCATTGCCAAAATGGACATGTGGTCAAAATAAAGTAATGTGTCAAGCCTGAAAAGAAAAAAAAAAGTTGTTTTTTCTCTCTGTACATTTAGTCTTTAGAGGTTTTCCAAGTTTAACATGATTGTATATAGCCCTCTCTGCTGCGCACGCCTTGCCTTTGTGTCCAAATGCTCAGTGCACTCTATTCGCTGTCAGGTAATTCCCCCTGAAAGCTTCTACCACTCCAAAACACACAGCCCGTCTTCTCGGAGAGGGCAAAGATGGATTTGTACCTCAGAACTCAAAATGATTCTCTAAGTTATATACTTAATTCCAACCATCTAGAGCCTCCATCAAATAAAAGGAAAGAGAAAACTGAATTACTGTTTCATGTCAGTCCTTAGTACATTTCGATTCTCGGTGCTCCTCTCGTAGCTGCCACCTGACACAACATCAGCACTGGAGATGAAAAACATTAGGCGTCGTGCCTGCCAACCAAAAGCACTTAAAGCTTATTGTTGGCCCGCAGACAAGCTCAGGACTCAGTTGTTGTTACTCATTTAGTCTGACTCAGAATGAACCTCTGAATTCACAAGTCTGATTTGTGTCAAATAGTCAAAGACTGGCTGCAGATAAATTCTCACCGTGATTGTATTGGGGACAAAATTGGAACCACTCCATTTTCCATCTACTTGTCTGAGCTCACAAATGCTCCTTTCAGCCACTTGCTGAAGTTCAGATGCCACTTTCACAGTGGTACTGCAATGAATGTGAAGCGATGGGATAAGGCTGTGTGCTGTGGGGGTCTGCAGCGCTCGCTTTAATGCATTGGCATTATATAGATTTTAAATTTGCACTCAGTTGGAATGAATCAGAATAAGATATGTTGACTTGCTGCTGGTTATAACTTCACGTTTAACTGAAATGAACTATAATTTATATACTGACCAAAAGGGAAAAAAAAAAAGACACATGCACACAAAAGCCAATTGTATGAAACATGATGGAAGAGATTCACACATCCCCATGTCTTCCACCTCCCACAAATATCCAGTCCTTACTGCATCTGGAAGTACCACACCTACACCTACTTCATCGTTTCCGTTTGAAAAACCCATCAACCTATATTAAATCTGCCTTTTCATGACTAAGAGAATCCCTGCAACATCTGAATGACAATTCAAAGAGAGACCGATTTCACTTTTGGTCCGTTATTAGGAGAAGCTAAAAAGAACGTCTTTTACTGATTTCTTTTTGCTGAGAATTTGATTAAAACTGTAATTGTTTTTTCATTTAATAAGTGTATTAATTTTACCTTATTTTTTAGATAAAATCAGACATATATTTGTTTACCAACCCATACATTTATCTCTATCACCCATTTAACAATAAATGAACAAGTTAATGATTCCTGAAGGTGCAGATCAGATCAGATATTTCACGAGCCTTCATCACAAATTATGTCATTCAGTTCTGATTGCCGGAAGATGCAAAAGGAAGTCAAGTTAATCATCATCCAGATGATTGTGATCAGCTTTATAATTAAAAAGGCAATTATCTCTTCTTTTATGTAACAAATGTTTCTTCCTAACATTTTGAAGTGCAACCCTCTGGCTGTGAAATGAAGACCGAAAACTGCAAAACGAAAAGGTTCTTGTCTTTTTTAATGTATCCAATTTCATTTGGGAATTGCAGCCTGTTATGTCTATACCGCCTGGATAATAAATGAATAAATGAATAAAACTCAATGTGCATCCTTTGGCGCACTCTCTTCTGTTCACCTTCCTGAAAAACAAAACGCTCATAAAAAATGCATTACTCTCTGGACGGGGTTTAAGTGAATAATATGGCTTTGTGGTGAATTATCAATTTTATTACACAACTGTGATAAATTGGGTTGCAAGGAATATAATCACTTTAACATGCTGCCTCTCAAAATGACAGAAAGGTCGAACAACTTTAAATATTAAATTTAGGCAGCCAAAAAAAAAAAGGGCACAATAATATGAGACAACTTAACCTTACAGAAAATGTGCAAATCATCTTTGGTGCTTTTTAGGAGAGGGCAAGGAGAGACCAGGCATTTCATGTCACAGAATGTAACCCTCCAGTTTAGAAGGACTGGAAACAGATGGTGATATTAGACTGAGGATTTCAGTGTCTATGGGTAAATCTTCAAAGACTCAAAGGCATTGCAGTGTGACGTTATTCCCTAAAGTCCTTTTTGCATTTCCTATTTTCAGCACAGGACTTTTGATTGGTCTTGTTGCTATAAATGAAAGGAGTAGGCATAAAAGGAGACCTCAGGCCCAGTTTTGTTGTCTTTTTCTTACTCATCAAGCCGGAACTGAGCCGTCTCTCAAAGTTACTGGATAACCTGTCCAGCAATAATGGCCTCACCTAATTATTACTTTCCAAATCCCCTGCCCCATCCAAAAGAATTCCATACAACAGCAGCATCCTCTAAAACCCAAGTCCCAAAAGTGGAGAGGATCTTAAGTGTGTCAACAAATGTGTGAGAAAGTCCTTTACATGTTTAACAGCAGCATATGATCAGAGAACGGACAGGACATTTGTGGATTTCACTTTCCGTACGGGATTCAAGGAATCCAAAAGAATTTCAGGACATCAATAACTGATAAAACCACACGGGCGAGAGATTGACTTAGGGAAAGTTTGTCAAGCACAAGGGTGGTTTGTGTACATGTGGCCCTGAGATGGACTGCCAACGTTATGGTGCACTGTCACAGCAGCATTGAGTTAACGCATGACGGGCGGTGCTTCGGACATGCCGTCGTCATACCACAAAAGAGCTGCATACCTTCACATGTCCCGCCAGCCATTTACAATTTCACTGGCAATCACGTGCTGCGTACGTTTGTGTGATTGGCTGGTGCGTGCACTGAAGTATCAAAAGTAGAATATTTCTCAAGTTGTCACATAAGGAACAGACCTGAAGCAAGGTACACTAAGCTTTTGAATCAACATAGGACGCCTTCATAACATCGTTTCCACGAATGCCCTTGCATTTCAAACAAGACAATGCAAACAAAGGCAGAAGGAAGAAGGTACTGTACTGTCCTGCCTGCAATCAGCTTCTTACTTACCTCAGTGGCATCGTTTCTTTAGAGTAATCTTGGCTGCTCACCCACTTCCAGATAATTGAAATTGCTATGTAGCCTCATGTAGGCATTATACACTGTTTCTGAATGTTTTGTCTTCTGAGATCAGACCACACAAGGCTAAAGGAAAGCAGTCATAACATACATTTTTGCAGACACACACTCTTTTTTGTGCGTTATCAGCTTCAGCATATTGTATTTATCTGTTATTAAGACTTAAATAAGGATTGGATCTCATTATAAGACAAATAAATTGTACATTTTAAAAGGTTTCCCCATACTTTTTTCCACACCAAGTGGATTTCTTTTTAGAAATGATGAAATTTCTAAGCTTCTTGAGCTGCAACAGAAGACCCACATGAAACATGAGGATTTGCACGAGTGTTAATGTTAATTGGGGTGATGAGTGAATGGTGTTATAAATGCACGAATCAGAGCAAAACTCAAGTTAAAATATTAAAGCAATCTACACAATATTGCTCCATCAGTTTATAAAACAAATCTGACAGACTGGAAGCCTGTCATGGCTGCGGCTCAAAGCATTAAATGTTCATACGTGATTCAAAGTGTTGCTGCTCCAGACTTGGGAACGACGACTGAATCACTTATTTTGAGAAAAATCGTCCCCCTAAATGAACGAATGTAAACATTATGGCAGCTGGGGCAATCCTCCAATCAATCCAAATATGAGGAGGCAGGTATATGGGGGTGCAGGAAATTAATATGTGGATGAACCCCAAACTACTGACATAAGCAAACTGATCAGATGTTGCAAAGACAGATATGAAAAAAAAGACCTAAAATAAAATAGTTACCCTTTTCCTAAGGCCTGATTTACTTGTTTTACGTGTTAAACTGAGCTTCAGGGTCCTGGTGCTGACTTCTGTTCATCAGGTGTAAAAACCAAGAGAGTTTCAGGACTTTATTACCTCCCAACTGTGGTTTTTGGGTTGTTGTCCTTATTGTTTTTAAGAGATAATCAAACCACAGTTTCTAAGTGGTAAACAAAGACCGACTGATATGAAAAAGACACATAAATACAACTAATTGCTGCTCTAAACGGAAAACCTACTTTGACTAAAATGAGAATTCAAAAGTCTTAAGAGGTCAATGATTTATAAGGGTAAATATCATGAAAGTTGTACAGAAATGTATAACTTTACTTTCTATTCATCAGGAACTTTCCAGATAAATTATAATTGACTGAGGTTCTGCTTTAGTGCTCCTCTCATCCTTTGTGAGTTTCATCATTACTTTCCAACATCCTGCACGGCCACGTCACAGCAAAATCTCCCGTAAAGAAGAAGCTGCTTCCTTCTTGTTCCCCTTTTCCAACGGGTTCATCTCTCTCTTCCTGAGATTTTCTCAATTCAATCCATCCCGCCGCTGTACTTTCAGAAAGTAATAACGTTCAAAGCCTCGCACGTTGTTTCACATCATCTCTCTCTTACAAAGCTTAAATCAGTCACAGCTTTTTGTTCTGGCAGGTATCGCTTCTTCTTTTCATTCTTTCAGCTACTCTTTTACATTTCGTGCTTCACCCACCATTCAATGCCAGTTTTTCCTCTGGCAGCACTTATTTCTACTGACTATTCATCATGAAAAAAACTCGTCTGTGCCGGTTGTTTAGCAGATAGTTATGCACTAAAGCTGAAGTCACCGAGTGCTTCCCTTTGTGCTAATGTCATGACTGGCTCTCTGTTGAATCCCTGTCTGCCACCACACTATAATAAAAACACTAGAGCCTAGACCTTTAGTCTTTTTCTTTTTTGTTTATCATTTTTTTCTGAATGTTTCCTGAACGCCTAGATGGATCAAACTGTTTGTACCACTGTTTTCCAGCTGGATGAGTAGCCGTTCTGGGATGCATTTCCAGAACAACAACAGAAGTTAACATTGAACTTATATTGCACTAAAAAAAAACAACATTTGACGTCCTACTCTTTCCTAATATCTGTCACATAATGCAAGATTTAACTATATTGGTTTGGACTGCCATATTTCCATCTTTCCAGATGTGTTTGCTTTGACCTCAGCAGCAATCATCAGCAGCTTCTATGCACAAGTATAAATCCTTTAGACGTGCTTATACTTTCGCAGAGCAGCGACACACAAATAGGCTATGCAAGGCACAGATGCCGCCTCTGGTCTTTATACTTTTGCAGCAGTAGCCCCTTCTACATTGGCGGATACCCCGCGTTTAACACTCGACTCTAGTGTGTCGCCTGTCCTTTTTACATTTAACTGACATGGAGTGGCATGTCGAGCCCCCCCATAATGACTCACCTCGGGGTCAGGACTAATGTAAACAGAACTGAGGCGGGTGGTGGGTCATGGGTGGGATTTGTTGATGACAAGAGGAGGATGTCCACGAGCTCCTCATCCTCAGAGCCGTGGACGTCATAAACCAGCATATTACAGAACCGTAATCTGCAACTGGCTGATATAACGAGAGACTTTGCAGGACATGAAACTCTGCTTGTTAAACTCAGAAACAACTTATTTGCGTTCAGCGAACACGACAGCAGGAGCAGCAAAGGTAGACTGCTGGTCATCTTTGTGCAACACGACTCAGGAGAAGTCGCCACGCAAAAGCACAGTCGCTCACAGCGCCGAGTTTCCTTTTGTTGACCTTCTGTAAGTAACTCAGACATCGCATTTCTTACACACATGATGACAAATCTTTCTTCTTATTAAAACTGTGTTCCATCAAAGACCTGAATGTGGTCCTGGACCGTTCCGACAAATTTTCTGGGAATTCTGGGAATTATTGGCCTTACTCTGACCTATGCTCCGGTAGAGGCCAGCAATTAATTATCTCATTCCTCTGAACAGCATAACTTCTCTTTTTGTAACAAAACGTCTTCCTCATAACTTCAGAGGGTTCTCCTAATGTTATTGTACTTCACAAAGTGTTTTCTTGTAACTTTAATGCCTCTATTTTACACAAAATACAACTCTCATAATTCACACTTAAAGCCAATTTCTCAGCAATTCAGGCAACTTATTAAATCGATGTCATTTGTTTTTAAACTGCTTTGATAATTTAATTTATTGACCCCCTGGAGATATGCCATATTTTGCCTGCAACCTGTTTTATGAAAGCAAATAAATAAAGATTAAAATATGATAAGAACCCCGTTCCACAACACATCAGCTACCAAACACAGAAACCAGAAAAGACACGACCCAACATGAGAGACACTGACAGCGTTTCAAGTCTATTTCAGTGCAGAAAAAGTGATGAGGCAGCAGTCAACTGCTTGGCTTCTGACGCTGGATCAAATAATAAAGTACAAGATCATATCGAGATTCAGAGGCAAAAGGAAAATGCTGTTCTCTTCACTGTGTCATGAGAAGGCTGCCCCAGATGCTCATTCATGGGAAAGCTTGACTTTGTATTCTGCGGCGCTACGAAGTCAATCATCAAAGCCCACACTAGATTTTTCACAGATCACTGAAGAAAACTTCTAGAATTAAAAAAAAATAAATAAAGAAACTGTTCCAGCCCAGGCTAGAGGAATAGATGCTGAATATTATTCCAAAAAAACAAACAAAAAAAAAACAAAAAACAAAAAAAAAAATCAAAAGTCCAACTTCTCCAGGACCAGGCTCAATGCTCGTAGTTCAATACAGAAACCGAACAGAAGCAAAAGTTGACTCCTGACACCAGTTAAAAATCATGTTTCATTTTTGTCTGTAATAATGTAAATTCACAAACATAAAAAAAGAAAAAAAAAAAAAAAAAGAAATCTTACTTTTCTAAAATAGTCAGTTATAGGCATGTGTAGATTGAATGTAAGTCTATTTAAGCCCTGAGCTGCAGTGGACTTAATTACGAGAGACGGTGGTCACATGTGGCCAGATATTCCTCTAGTTACTCCAGAGTTGCTGCTGGCCTCGTGGCAGCTTCCCTTCCCTCCCAACTACATATGCTCAGCACTTGAGGCAGTTTATAATGAGCCATTATCGTGACATGTATGTTTTTGTACCATGGAAAGAAGCAAGCAGGAGTACCCGGAGAAAGCCCACGCAAGCAAGGACGAGAACATGCAAACTCCTCAAAGAGCCCAAACAGGAACTTTCCAGCTTTGAGGCGCACGATGCCGCCTGCTCCATCGGATATTCAGTGATTTTATCTTTTTTTTTTTCTTTTTAATTTTACATCTCTCTCCTGGTTGTTGCGTTTCCCAGTGTAATACTCGCAACCTTCATGATCCTCTCCGATAAACATCTCAGAGTCCGGCTGGTGATCAAACGATGCCAACGTAACAAATATCATGCTGAAAGGGGACACGGGGGTGCTTTTGTAAAAGGCTTCATTTTCCAAAAAGACAGAAGAAAATGAACAGAGAGAACTCTGAGCATCGTCTTACAAGTGATAATAGCAGAGGACGCGATCCAACAGCCTGAGTGTTAGTCTCTGAAAGCTAAATTACAGTGTACAGTCCTCTGCAAGGGTTGCTGCTGCTTATACATGCAAGTCAGGTCTGCGATTTCATTTTTTACATTTACCATTTTTATACAAAACAGTGCTGCACCTACACTCGACCAATTAAAGCAACCCCAGGAAATAATACCAAACAACCTACGTGCATGATGTCTGCATCACCTCAGCCGATGCTCTGACTCTGACATTCACGTCGCTATGCTACTGGGGTAAATCTGGGCGCATCAATATTAATTTGGTTTTTTTTTTTAGTCTGTCAAGATTGTACTTTTTTTTTAGGGTTACACAGATACTGAGCCCCTATACATTGTGTTCTCTTTACAGTGTATTTGTGGATATGCTGTTGATATACTTTCACTAATAAATGCAACTTTGGCTGATTTCTTGTAGATGTGGGAGAAAGAATTAAAATAATAGATAATATGTGGTTAACATAGTACTAGTCACTCATGGGTCTTCGTGACCCGACAGATAATTGGGCTTAATCAGTTGCTGGCTCCAGCCTGTAAGGAGACGACGTGTTTCCAAGGCCATGTTTTATATCAAACAGCTTTGCTGTGCCCTCTGTCTCTTTTCCAGAAACATGCAACACCGAGCTCTTAAGGCCTAAGAACACGCATATATCACTGGGACATGAGGTCTTTTTCCTGTAATTCTGCTTCTGGCACTACAATCGACAGTGTGATTTCCCATTTGCAATGCCTTAGAACAAACCTGATCAAATGCACAAGTCTGTTAATGACAGAACCATGCCCATCAGGGTTGTGGTAAAGCAAGCAAACATCGAAAACGTGCAGGGCAGGGCTACTTGAGGACCGGAGTTGGCAAACACTGCTCTAGAGGTCCACACGAGGAGCAAAGTTCATGTATCAGCCCTTGGCCTAGGATGCAAAGAAGTGCACCTCTAATGGGGTAAAGTGAGATTAGACAAAAAGTGACTCTTTTTGTGAACCCAGCAGATGGATATGCCCCATGTGGTCAGAAGTGGTATAGCTACATATAATGCCTTTAAGGGATCAAAGTTAAATATATGTGGCTGTTTTTGGCTCAGCAGTAAATTACGGGGTGACATGGACAATGCACAATCACGTGAAGAAGAAAGTACACATCCTTTCAGTCATAAGGTTTGAAAGCATGACCCAGGAGCTTTTATCAGTTTCAGCTACATGGGCCCCCCTTAAGCTGCTTTTAGGATTACTCTCATCCGGTCGCTTTCTCAGACACTCTCTCATTTTCTGCTCCATCAACACCTCCTTGAGTCTACTCATCAACTCTGTCACGGTGTCCACGGTAGCCCTGCGACTTTAACTTTATGCGTGTTTATCAGTGACAAAGTGTTGTAAATTATATGGATTTTCAGAAGAGACAAGGAGGATGAGTCTCAACTTAATTTGTCTCACTCTTGCCTCGAAAGAAGACAGCGACAGCTAAACAACACAACTAAAATTAAAGTATTTTTTAAATTAAATTAAAACTGGTGTTTAACCCTGAAAGAAAGTGTTTTCAAAACAATGAAAGCATGGTCTTAAAATGAGTTACAATACAATACAAGCTCAGATGAACAATATAACATTTGTTACACAGTGGCATTACTTAGAAATAAAATAAAAGAAAATAAAATGTAAAAGCATTGGCTGAAAAACAAAGTACAACCTTAATACCTCCACAGGAGTTAAGAGGACATGTAGCATCCAGGTGATGCCAGTAAAATGAAGGGATCATAGTAAATGTCAGCTCCTATATGAAAGCAGCAGTTTTGACATCTGCATGGTTTTCAGCTGCATTTTTAAACACAACCAGAGGAAAGACAAATAAAGATCTTAACCAAGCAACGGTTGATGGTCATCAATCTGGGAAAAGTTTTAAGGCCGAACAAACTGAAGTTTACAAATAAAATGAGAAACATTCACAAAAACACTTAAGGACAGTTGCTAATCTTACAAATACCTTTGTAATCAGAAGAGACCCAACACTGAATGTGCCATATTTCATTAAATTTGATTAAACTTAAACGAGCAGAGGGGTGGAAAAGTGATGATTTGGGCTCATTTCTTTGGCAGATACACAATTTTTGTCATAGAGGTGATTCTCAATTGAGAGATGGGATCTTTTCTTTTTCACATGTCATCTTATATTCTTTTATGTGTAATATTTGCACATTGAGCTTAGTGTTATTTACCACCACCCCAACACTCAATGCTTTATGTTCTGTTAAGGCTTAAAGGCCACCTTAAACAACAATATGCAGATGTGTTATTCTTTGTTACCCTTAGTTTTCCACATTATCCAAGCATCCTAAAAACACCACTCCACCTCTGCTACCTGCGTTCCTTCATCTTCACCTCTTATCCTTTAAAAGAGATGATGTGACACCAACTTGTGGATTAAATTATGCCGACGCAATGGGATACACTTGTAATTTAAAATTCAAGGGACCACAAAAAGGAAAAGTGTCCATAAGAATATCAAGGTGCCAATATTTTGAGAACCTGGACCTTTTGTATGGAGCGAGTCCATATAAAAACCCTCACCGGTCAACTTAAAAGGAATGTCGTCTTGTTCTGAATCCAACAGATTAATTGCTTTTTTGAGCTACGCTGAGATGACGGATGAGTTCAGAAGCAAAAGGGATAAAAAGCAATGTTTTTTTCCTAAAGACAGATGATATTGCCTGTGACGTAGGTATGTTTCTGGAATGCTAGAAATAAAAACAGCAAGTGTTGTTGAACTCACAAAGTGCAGTGCACAGCTTCTTCTTATAACCACCAGGACAGGGAACCCCTACAGAACCACAACCAGCAAATTCTGCTCACCGTTTGACACTGGCTCATATTCTATGAAGGAAACGTTATTGTACTCGCGTTATGTTCACTGGCAACAGCACGTTCCAATGCAGCAGGTGGTGTGACGTTCTCACACAGCAGTGAAAACCTATGGCCAATGAAAATTATTAGTCCGCAAATGCGTCAAACAATAGTCAGCAGAATTTGCTGAGACGAACTGAATGTAGTTAATTTATTTGTGCTGAACCTTCAACCAAAAAAAAAAAAAAAAAAAAAAATAAAGAATTTTATTGAAACCGTTCTGGAAACTGGCTTAAAAGCCCACAGGACTGCGTTTGTGTGTTGTGTGTCCACGTCACTGGCTGCAGCTGCTGTCTTCGCTTCTGTCCAAGAACAAAAAAAATGAAAATGGTATTTGTGTCTTTAAGATTTGCACTGTGTTTAGAGAGTAATTTATTTATTGAGTAGCACCAAAGGTTTGAGAGTAATGTAATTTCGATTCTCTGTACTTGCCTCACATGTGCTACAATTGACAATAAACGTGACTGTAACTTTATGGTTGGTAATATTTATGACAAAAAAGAAAAGATAAAAATTATATACATAATTGTGCATTACTAAGTTCTCATGATCCTTCTCCAAAGGCTACACCTGACAGCATGATGTGACAATCTGCAGTGACGGTGACTGCAATTTGTGGGTTTTGCATGCGTGTGTGCACATTTGTCCACCTGCACCCAGGTAGGTGGGAGAGTGTGTTGGATTCAGTTCATGCAATTTATGTAGAAATCAGCTGAACAGCACTGAAACATGAGAGTATCTGAATTAAAAGGATACGTACAAGCTGGATTCTGCTAATCAAAGGCTCTGAAAGTCCCTCTGTTGATGGTCTGGAGGATTCAGGTTTGTGTTAACATAACGCCGAGAAGGAAAGACATCAACAATTATCTCAGTCATACGCAGCCATGCACGTCAGCAGGTACAAATTTATTAAAAATGTAGATTCTTCAGCTGCATAAAAGTTGACTCAAAGAACAATAAAGTCTGCAGCACTTGCATTGTTTAAATGGTCCTTCAGGTGCATGTTTGCATCTTCCAGGGACTTTCACATGATTGCAAATTGAGAACAATGATTGAGATTCTCTTTATTTGGTTTTCTAGGTCAACATGTTTCCTTTGATGATTTGCCAAACAGTTTTGATTTAGTCTATCAACACTGTAAATTTCATTTTCACAAGTTATAATTTCCAAAGTAGTCCAGATGCCAGAAATGGCACAGTTTCAAATGAAAACATAGCAGTGTGGGTAGGGCCCAAAACCACAGCCAATCTTCCAAAAAAGTGGATGTCTGAGCAAGTTCACCCCAAGATCAGACAATGCAAAGCTCAGAGAAACTGACAAAAACACAAAAAGTGTATTTTAAACTCTGCAGGGCTCAGTAACCTTGTTAAAATTTAATGTTCACTGCAGTACAACTGGAAAAGACTGAACAAGTATATATACTGGAAAAAAGTTGCGAAGAGCCTGTTCCCCTGAACAAGAGCACTGCTCACAGTTGGGTCAACCGTGAGCTCTTCTGGACGCCAAAATACTGTAGCGTCAAAAGTGAGTCCACAGCCGACTGAAGTTCTGTGCTTAAACAACATCTGGGATAAAATTCCTTCACAGGGATGTGAGCGGTTGATAATGTCTTATTCCTACTAAAGATGGCCTTAAAAAAAAAACAAAAAACGTTTTTTTTTTACTATTAGTCTGATCAACCCTATTGGCCAATAAAGAAATACAGTACATTGTTTTTTTTCAATGTATTACAGTTTGTTTGATCACATGTAAAGGCCTTTAAATGTTTTACTTTACTTATTTATCGATTTGTTGGGTCAGAGGGCGGCCAGCAAGCGTATCAGCTCAGAAAACAGACTAATTGCGTTTCAGGCGGTAAACCATGATGACGGAGAATAATAATAAACACATATGAGAAAACAAACCTAACGAACCTAAAAGTGCATCTTTTTTGCTAATCTTACTCAATCTTAAGAAGCTAACAAAAGTTAAAAACGCTAAAAAACAAAGCCAGTAAAGCACACAGTCTGCAGCCGTTGCCATCTTTTATTGATGATTAAGTTAATGAATGCATTTGATCACAGTTGAAAACAGGAATCAGAATCAGTTGTAATTGGTGTCGGCAGGTCAGACCTCCTAACTGGAATCTGCGGATGTTTGGTTTTTAATCAATAAAAACAGTTAAGTGCTGTAAATATATCCTTCTGATTAACAACAATGCCGCACGCAAAATCTCAGCCAAAGCGGTAAGTGAATCCATTCGCACAGCGAGCAGAACTCAGGCAGACGTTTCTCTGAGCTGCCTCAGTGTTTGGGATGCGGCCCGTTATTCAGGTCTCAAGGTGGAGTTTTGAGGTCATGCTTTGATCCCATTAGAATTCATTTACCTCATTAATGCTCCTGCTTAGATCTGAAACACCAACCACTTTCCTTCTGTTCCTGTGGATCAGCATTCAAATTGTTTTCACAAATCTATACAATCGCAAAAAATAAAATAAAAAATCCACTTGTTCCTGCAGCCAAAAGTGTATAGTGTTATCTTATTATTGGTTTTATGCGCTCTGCATGCATTTCTGCTGCTGTAGCACAAACATTTCCCCTCAGTGATACCCAGGATCACCAAAAGACTAAACGTTCTGTTTGAAAGAAAAAAGTCTTCATGCTAATTAAAGCACTGTTTATGTACAGAAGAAAACACTTGAGATTCTGAACTGGAAAGACGGATATGAGAGAGGGTAAACACTTTGTTCCAATAAAAAGCATTTACGGTCTAAAATAGCAGACGATCTCTGTTTTGAGTACTAAAATGTATGTTCTTACAGTCCATTACTGTACCAAGAACTGAAGAGGGACCATTAAACATCCCCCACAACTGAATCTGCCTTCCTTCTTCAAACAAACTCCCATCAGTTTGACCTTCTTTCACTCTCCATCTATATTCAAAAAGCCATCCCCTGGGCTGGAAAGAACATTTTACTTTGAAAACAGCATAAAGGGCAAACTAATCTTGGCCCATCATTTTTCCCCATCGCCACTCAACATCCTCACTGATACGGCAGATTGGTTAAAAACGTTCAATACAAAAATAAAAAAAAAAAAAACAGCTGTCATCCTGCTTTTTGGTGCAAGAAGCAGAAGAAAAGTCCAAGTTGGTTACCTTTAGAGGCAGCACTTAGTCTCCTTCCTCCATCTACCCAGCTTCAGTAATGCAGATGATGAAATTTTTCATAAACTTGAGTGCTTCTATTTCTATTTCTTACCCAAGTTGTCCAAGAAACATACCTGTACTTTCAAGTTCAGAAAAGTCTCAACTTTGATGAATACATATTCTTTGATGAATATCTTGGTTCACTGTTAGAGTTCCGTGTTCTGCATGTCTTAAAATCAAAGATTATTTTTAAAAAAATAAAGTACTTCAACTCGAGCTACAGTTGCACATTTTGCTTTGCTACTGGAAGTGAATTACCAAAAACCAAAAACATGTACATAATATCAGAGTCAGAGTCAGAGTCAAGTTTATTGTCAATTCTACCACATGTGAGATACATACAGAGAATCGAAATTACGTTACCCTCAAACCCTCGGTGCTACACAATAAATACATTTTAAACACAAAGTGCAGGTTAAAAAGAGACAAGAAACAAGTTGTGACATGACAACAACAGTTTTTCGGTTTGTTTAAAGTGACATGGTGCAAAGCAAGCGGTCCAGTTCTGCCAAAATACAGATACTGAGATCAGAGTGAGTGAGGGGGGGGCAAGGCGGGAAACGGTGGAAGAGAAGGGAGAGTGTTAAGTGTCCTGACAGCCTGGTGGACGAAGCTGTCCTTCAGTCGGCTGGTTCTGGCTCGGAGGGTCCGCAGCCTCCTCCCTGAAGGCAGCAGACTGAAGAGGCTGTGTGACGGGTGGGTGGGGTCTCTCACGATGCTGAGGGCTTTGCGAGTCAGACGGCTGCTGTAAATGTCCTGAAGTGAGGGGAGAGAGACACCAACGATATTCTCAGCTGCTCTCACGACGCGTTGGAGAGATTTGCGGCAGGTTGCGGTGCAGGATCCGTACCACGCGGTGATGCAGCTGGTCAGGATGCTCTCGATGGTGCCTCTGTAGAAGGTGTACCTGATGGGGGCCGGGGCTCTGGCTCTTCGCAGTTTGCGGAGGAAGTAGAGGCGCTGCTGTGCCTTCTTGGCGAGTGATGCGGTGTTAACAGTCCAGGAGAGGTCCTCTGAGATGTGGACACCCAGGAACTTGGTGCTGCTCACCCTCTCCACAGCAGCACCGTTGATGGTCAGAGGAGCATGCTGGGTGTGTTGTCCCCTGAAGTCTGCAACAATCTCCTTGGTCTTCTCCACGTTCAGGGAGAGATTGTTGTCGCTGCACCACTCAGCCAGGCGGCTCACTTCGCTCCTGTAGTTTGACTCATCGTTGTTGTTGATGAGACCCACCACAGTCGTGTCGTCCGCAAACTTTATGAAGAGGTTGGAGCTGTGAATCGGTGTGCAGTCGTGGGTCAGCAGGGTGAAGAGGAGGGGGCTCAGCACACATCCCTGGGGGGCCCCTGTGCTCAGTGTGATGGTGCTGGATGTGTTGCTGCCGACCCGTACTGCCTGTGGTCTCCCAGTCAGGAAGTCCAACAGCCAGTTGCACAGCGAGGTGCTGATCCCCAGCTGGTCCAGTTTGTGAACGAGCTGCTGGGGGATGATGGTGTTGAATGCTGAACTGAAGTCGATGAAAAGCATTCTTACATAAGCGTGTCTGGTGTCCATATGTGTGAGGGCTGTGTGGAGGGCAGTGGAGATGGCGTCGTCAGTGGACCGGTTGGAGCGATATGCGAACTGGTAGGGGTCCAGAGAGGGGGGGAGAGCAGCCTTGATGTGATGCATGACTAGCCGTTCAAAGCACTTCATGATGATGGGAGTCAGTGCGACTGGACGGTAGTCGTTGGAGCAGGAGGGAGATGACCGTTTTGGGACCGGACGGATGTTGGTGGCTTTGAAGCCCGTGGGAACCACCGCCTGACTCAGTGACATGTTAAAGATGTCTGTGAAGACATCCGTGAGTTCTCCTGCACAGTCTCTCAGTACACGACCAGGTATGTTGTCAGGACCCAGAGCTTTGCGGGCGTTGATCCTGCTGAGGGATCTCCTCACAATGTCCGGTGACAGCGTCAGCACCTGGTCGCCGGGAGGGGGGTGGTGCTTTCTGTGCGGCGATGGTGTTGTGTGCCTCGAAGCGGGCGAAGAATGTGTTCAGCTCATTCAGCAGGGATGTGCTGCTCTCACAGGTCTGCGGTGGGGGCTTGTAGTCCGTAATGGTCTGAATCCCTCGCCACAGGCTCCGTGTGTCCCTGCTGTTGCTGAAACGGCGGGCAATCCTCCTGGAGTACCGTCTCTTAGCCTCCCTGATGCCATGGGACAGGTTGGTCGTAGCTGTCTTTAGACCCACTTTGTCTCCAGCTCTGAAGGCAGCGTTCCGAGCCCTCAGGAGTCTGTGGACTACCTTTGTCATCCACGGCTTCTGGTTGGCTCTGACTTTGATGGTTCTGGAGTCTGTTACATCATCGATGCACTTGGCGATGTAGGCGGTAACAGACTCTGTGTACTCCTGGAGGTCTGTGGTGTTGTTGATGGTGGCAGCTTCTCTGAACATGCTCCAGTCTGTGGTGTTGAAGCAGTCTCGAAGTGCCTCTGTGGACCCCTCTGGCCACACCCGGACCTGCTTCCAGACTGGTCTGACAACTTTAACCAGTGGCCTGTATGCTGAAATATGAAAGCAAGTGTGCAAACATCTGAAATTCCCATCAAGAATAATGAGTGGAAACGTATGCCAGCAAGGAACCCAAAGTTTGAGAGGCTCTGACAGCTTCCATCAATAATTCATGACATGTGTGCCGTGTGGAGAAGTTGATGAAAAATGCATTTCAGACAGATGTGCAATTCACAAAGTGACATTCATTCACAAAGTGAAATTCAGCAAATGTTTGGCAGAAAGTTCTTGGTGCGTTTCACTGTATTTGTCATGTCATTAGGAGACAGACAACTAACCTCAAACCTGGAGATGTAATTGGTGAAGCCGTCGAGACCAAAACAGAGATAACGGAGGTGAGCGCTGACGTGAGATTTTGGTTTCTGGCGTCTGCCAGCCTTTGTCCTCATGGGAGCTTCGGATCTTAACTGGAAAAGTTCGATCAGCTCACTTCTACGAGTTTGTAATTTGCTGGCTGCAAAACTGGAAACCGTTTAATTCGTAATTGATTTCAAAAACATGGGAGACCACAGACAAGGACAGCTTTCAGCAACTGTCTGTTTTTTAATATTACAGTTCTCCAAATGCATGCACAGTTCTTTAACCGTGGTCCTCAGGACTCCTGTCTGGCGTGCTTCTAGTGTTGCTTTGCTCTAAGACACCATATTCAAATGATTGGGTCCCCATCAAGTCAATCAATGAGCCACTCATTTAAGCCAGGTGGGTTAGAGCTGTGCAACATCTGAGATATGCAGGATAGTTGTCCAGGGTTGAAGAACCCTGCACTTGACTGTTTAGTCAAAATGTGGACCAAAAAGGTTCAAGAAGGTGATTAGAAAGAGATGAGATCTCACAAAAACCTCAATTTAGAAGAAAAACCAATACAACTCTGCTGTGACATGACGTGGCCCGTCATACTCACATCACAAAAGTGCTCTCAAGCCTGACATCCGTCTTATTCATAGCCAGTTCCACCGCTACAGAGAAGACCAAACTAATCAAGTATCATATCATCGGGTTCAAGCTTCATGCAACGACTCATACAACTGTTTGTTTTCGAAACAACAAGATTGCTGCAGAACTGCTAAAAGCCCCCTAAATCAACTTGGTTTTTTTTCTGCAAAACCACCAACAGTCCTTCGCTGGTGTTCCTACGTCCAGGATGTCTTTGGCTGTCCCTATATCCCTCTGCTTATGTCACATGTTTTGTTTTTCTGATTGGTTGTACGCCTAACCAACAGTGTCCCGAGACAGCGTCTTCTGTGTCCTTTGGTAATGTCTCCTAGAAGCCAAAGCTAAATCCAGAGGAACCAGACTAATTATTTGTGTCAAAGAAGAAAGGAATTAAGAAAGCTGACCAGGTTGCATATGTAGCTCGTGACACATAATAAAAGGCTCTCATGGTTTTTTCTATAATCCCATAAGCTGGTTTTCTTTTCCTATATCTGATTTTGTTCAGGTTGTGATGCGCTCCTTTCACTGCCATGTCAGCTGTAAAGGTAAAAACCCCGTTTGTATCATGATGCACTCGGCAGATACGACTTACGAACCGTCAAAAAAATAAAAGAAATATAAGCTGGACACCTTAAAGCACCTCAACTTTCAGTCAAAGCTCTATTTAATTACTAATACACTTATCTTAGAACGTTCCTGTTCAGTTATTTAATTATTCATAAGTGCTTTTTGTATTTTACTTGTCATTCTTCAGTGCTTTTCTCAAAGGTTAAAAGATGACATTTACTCCATTCCAGCTCTGTTATTGATATTGTTGATATTGTGTTTACGTGTTGTGGTGATTGATGATGGGGGGGGTCGTTTTTAATTTTTTTCTGTGCTTTTGTTTCGATTCTGTACAAATAAAGTTTGCATGAATGACTGAAAGCTGTTAGGAAGAAAGTGCAACGTAAAAAACAGCAGCCTCCCTACAGCAGCGTGCGATGATGCAATCCTGTTATTTCTTTTGCCAAATTGCAGATGAAAGAGCACCACTGTCTCTCCGGGACGTTACAAATGAAGCAGTTTGAAGTTGCATTAGCATGAGACATTTCTGGCTCAGTATTGCACCTATGTTTCCCAGGACACGAAAATAAATAAATAAAACTTATCAGTGGGTACTTTGAAGCTTGACGCAGATTTATAGATTCATGATGCCACTTTTTACTTCAAGGCTCAGATGGCGGGGCAGGAGTTAGTCGTGCCATGTGACCATAGGGTCTTTAAAAATAAATGACAACGTCAAATTTTTATTAAAATTAAAACTGCAGAAAGATATTAAAAAAAAAAAACCTAGATGATTAAAAGGAAAGGCCTTCAAAAGAAACAGGCATCCAATATTTTATCTTTAAAGAAGCAGTTGTACAGTACGTTTAAATAAGTTAATATTCCTTCGGGGATTAAGAAAGTATTTTCAATTGAATGTATATAAACACACACGCACACACGCACACACACACACACACACACACACATCTCTGAAATGAGGAAAACAATCTATTTAAATGGTTCATAGAAATAATGTGCAGCCTTATTGCAAACACAATCAAAATAAAAAGCTTTTACTTTTTGACAATAATAAAACCTGAGCTTTCATTATTGATCCAGCCCTGTTTTCTATCCTTTTCCTGGGAGCACTTACTGGAGATTTTCATGAGCCCATAGCATTAATAAAAAAGACAAACCTCCACTACAACAATAAATTTCCTAACGGCAGTGCCAATTGTTCCAACGAAGCCGTGATCCCAGCTGACCAATGAAGGGGAATGTTTTCGAGGCTTAAATGTCAGAAAGTTAAAAACTGGGGTCATCGTATCTGTGCGAGTGCTTGTAAAAGTCTGACTTCACCTGCATGTGTTTCTCATATCACTTCTCTCCTATATGAACTTTCAGTATGTTTAAACTGTGATGCAACCGTCCTAAACGTGGGAGACACTGTGCACAAGATGACATTTAAGACAAACAAAACAACATGTAAATCCTTACTGCTTTTATCATTTTAAAATCAACAGAATTCTCAAAAGTCAAACTTCTGTGCTAATATTCACTTGTGATTGACGTCTTGGGTTAAAAGATTTTAAAAAGTATTCAATAGCAGCAAAATTGATCAGAGTCTGGGAGGGATTCAGCCTGCAGCACAGAAACCGCCACAACACCATCCAACTGCAGCATCACCCCAGCTGTGCGGTACATCCGAGTGCAATTCAGGAGAAATCTCACTCACCCCAGCTGCAAAGCCCAAACTTCCATCCAAGATGCGCTTCTGAAAAAAGGCAAACAAGAAAAGAGAGAGCGCAGGTCAGTCAAATCAATATCCTGGAGGCCTGACAGCACAAGCGCAAACACGGTTAACTGCTTTCGGCGTTTTCAACTCTTTGTGTTGAGGAACGCATTCACATCGTTATGACAGCAAATTAATGGAGGTGTGATGTATCCAGTCGAGGAGGATGGGATGGATGGTAAGGACGGCAGGACATGGAGATTATGGAGCTGAGTAGGACAGTAAATTAATATGAACGACTTCCTTCAGTTATCATTAATTTCTTCTTTGGATGAAAGTAGGTGTGTTTATGTCTTAAGTGACCTAATATGAAACACTACACATCTTATACTACAAAGACTGGGGGAAATGGTTTTATAGGACAGGTATGAGACACAAGTTCTGTTCTGATACAGAAACAAAACAATCCATTTAAGGTGAGTATTGGCAGAATGCACTTCCACCAATCGGTGATCAAACCGGAAAAACCTGCTTGGAGCCCTTCAGTTGTAACAAAATCTAATCTTTTAAAGGAAAACTCAACTAATGTCTTCTTCTCTATTGTTTGGAGAACACTAAATAAATCTAACATGTTAAAGTATCAGCTTTAGTTTTATTTAAAGGGGTATTTAATTATCTTCAGGAGACATCTTGCTCTCCCGGTTTTCCATCCCTGCTATCAGCAAATATTCCCCACAGTAACGTTAGACTCCCATTCCTGTCATCCAACTATTTATCACATTATTTATTCCACTTTGCCATATCGATGATTAAACTAAGTCAAACTACAGTGGACATGAGAACAGAGGTGAATGAGGCTCAAGAAGGTGAGGACAGAAGAGGAAACGAGAGACCGAAGGAGAGTAAACGTCACTGTGTCACATTTCAATGTTGCTCCCAAGCAGTGAGTTAAGACTAAACGTTTGTACCTGTCGGCTGGAAAAGATGAAGACTAGAGCAGCGCCAGCAGCAGTCAGACCCCAGGTGAACAGAGTCCCCAGCAGGGCCTGGGTCACAGGGCTATAGCCTTCCAGCATGCTGCTCGACCTGGACAAACAAGAATCTTAGTGAACCTGGTTAAAACAAACTTTGTACTTGAAATGTCAAATTGCTGCATTTTCATCCCTCTGCCACTTTTAATTATTGCTACAATGCTTAAAAAATAAATGCTGTCCACATCATGAAACATGTATATATGACCAATTTAGTATGCAAAAGCAGTTTAACTTGCAACACATTCAGACAGTTCTTGTTTTTAATGACCAAGTGTCTTCGGGGCTGCCAGTTGAACAACCAAGAGATCAGAAAGCAGAAATAAATGCAAACAAGTGACTCCTTTTAAACCAACACATGCATCCTTAAACCCTTCGGTTGCTGCTCAGACACACCCACACGCTATGTTCGTTTATCGTGTAATGGAGCAAATAAGCATCAAATCCTGTTTGCTCTGGACTTTAATATCCTGGACTTCTTCATTTGCATCTCTGTAAACAAACCCGCAGGACATGTTTCCTTTTCAGGTGTCCACAAACACAATAATATATGCCAATCCGTCTTAATGGCTATCTAAATATAATCATTTATAAGAAATCTGCATTCCTTTAACAGTTTCTCTATAAACTGTGTGTACTTTATCCACTGACTGCTTTTACACACAGGTGTTTTTTTATTTTTTTATTTTATCAATCAAAGATTAAGGGCACGATGAAAATAATTAAATACAGTGCAACAAAAGCATACCACTAACTAACATTAGTCACACAAACCAGATAGATTTAACTTTGCATGCAGAAGCAGTCTTTAAATTGAAAGACAACTTCATGTTTCTTTAGATTCGTGTCAACGCTGTGAGTCGCTTCGTTCTTCTGAGGTAACTGGATCTCACGTTGCAACCAGCTTCAAATGACAGCTGGCATTTTCACTTGAACAGCCTCCGTGTGACTTTGGATCTTTATTCCTTATGGAAAAGTGCGCCATTCGCAGATTTAAGGTGTCTTCATTAATCTGCTGCATGACAGTGATCTCCACGGATCTTCGTGGATATAAAATATGACTTTACAGTGAGTCAATTGCACAGGCAGAACTACACGGAACAACCGCTTAACTTTAACTCCTTGCTTATAAAATGTTTCAGCAATTACATATTTTAGTTACATCTTACCTGTGGTGTTATGAAACAGCGTGACTTAATTCGGCATAGTTTAATGTATCTTTTCTGCGTGTTAAAGTTCGTTTTCACGTTATTTTCTGGTTTACTCACTCGTTCCCAGCGCCGTCAGTAACTCCTTCGTATTTACTTCCTACTTCCTGGTACACGTGTCTATGACAATATAAACCCCGCCTCTACTCTTAGTCTATTGGCCAATCAATTGTGCTACTTTCAAAGTAATTAGCCAATCAATTTATTGGTCACCTGTAATGACGTTATCACTCGTGTCTTAATTTGATTTTGTTAATTCAACATGTTGAAAAATTAAAAGAAAAGTTGGTTAGGCATGCAAGAGCACTTTATAGTATAATCCCCTACATATGGCAAGTTGTTTACAAAAAAATGCAGTAGAGAAAACATGGTAAAGAAAATGTGTATTAAATTGGCATGTTATGACTGTGTTGAGTTGTTGTTATTGTGCTTCAGGCTTGTACTTTTACGTATTAAATTATTGTTTCTGTTTGATACTGTAGTTAAGGGTTAGTGTGGTTTATATTTTAAAACTTTAAAAAAGAACATTCTCCAAATTAAAAAAAAGTGATTTGAACAAGAAATGTGTAATTCTTACAGATAAAACAAAAACAAAAACCTAACAGACTTGATGGAATATTACAGTAAAAAACTAAGACTCCTAATGTCTCCTAAGTCCTAATGTAAAGTGATTTTTGCAGATTCATTAAACAGGAATCGTGATATATTTGTGAGGACGAAGCGCGGCAACGGAGCAGGCAGCTACATGAGGGTCCCAGTGGGGCTTGATCGGCGCTCCACCACTTCTCGTATCAGACATTAGGAGTCAGACATTAGGAGTCAGTTTCTGCTGTAATTTTGGTAGTGATAGTCTGCAAAAAACTCTCTTAGGAAAACTTATAGGTGACATCACTGGGGCTTTTTCCAGTTCTATTTATAGAGTCCTGGATTCTTCCTGTTTGCCTTTGTTCCTTCATTCTTCTTTCGATGTGTGTGGGCATGTACGATATGTTTGCTTTGCTTTCACAAGGGACAGATTATTGAGGATGTTCCTGGGGAATTTTTTCTCTAAGTTATAGAGGTTTCCAGAATTTCCACTGTCGTCTATCACTCAGTGGGAATTCAAAGGGCCTTGACCTTTGACCTGTTGACTGGTCAGTCACATTTTGAACCTTTTCTGCTCAATCAGAAATTCCCATTTCTCAGACTTGAAACACCCAGAAACCTTTATTCTACTCTTCTTGTAGCACATCTGACATGGATTACCAATGTGTTATGCAACATACCCATCATACCAAACAGTTTGGAAATTAAGATGACACAGTTTGGAATTTCTTGTTTTTCTTTATATAAAAGCCAACATGGGATTTTAGGTTTTTAATTATCTAAAGATCTAAGTATCTGTTTTTGCAATAAAGTTGACTCATCGTGTTTTTCCAGGAACAGGGAGGAAAAACATAATAGAAAAATGTTTCTATTTACTGTGTTGCTGGCGCTGCCGGGGGTTGAATGAAAAAGCCATAACGGAGCTGGATATCATCAGCTAGAAATGTTCAGCCCATTAATACAGCATTTATGTATCTGTTTTCTATTTTCATTGTTATGCATGACACAGCAGTGTACGATTACATCTCACATTGTATCTAATTGTTCAGATTGAATTTTGGAAATATCTGAAATTCATTATTGCATATTCTGTCTATTGTCAGACATGGCAGCCATGAATAACTGCCGTCTAAATTGGAGACTGAAAACATTAGTTTTGAAAAGGTGGAGCTTCGTGGACCCCGTCGCTCGGCCCTGCAGGGTTAGACCCGTTCGGTTTACATGTCCTAGTCTACAGTGTTGCCAACTCTTCAGTGAGGACAGCAGCTATTGGCTGTCTTAAAAGTCACTAGAAGTTGCTAAATGACATCAATTTGCATAAATGACCAACTGTATGTAACTGTATTGGATGTTGTAGGAGAGACAAATAACACTTTTGTCACCTACATCTTTATGGGTCACTGCTTTTTCTGCATCAGTTCTTATTTATGAGTAAAAACACGAACTCTGCACTGTGGGGTCTCATATCTGTGGAAACTTGCAGCAAAGCGCATGACAGATTTAATAAATCATTTATTTATAGCAGACTCTTAAAAAAAAAAGTATTTTATTCTTTCTTTTTTTTTCCATTTATGTCAGGCCATCACTCAGTGGTGTGGTATGGGCTCATTGGTTTTGAAGTACACTTTTAATTAAAGGACACATAGTATGTCTTAATAAAACATTTTCTGGTCAAAATACCGCAGGAGATTCAATGGAAAAGCACCCATTTCAAACAAAGTGACAAAAAGTGAGTAAACAATATCTTAAACATATTTATAACTACAAATGGACATTCTTTTTGAAAAGCTTCCAGACCAAACCACATCCAGTCACAGCAGTTTGTTAGAACAATTAACAACACAACAAAACATATTATCTTTAAAATATGATTGAGTATGCTATGTGTGGTCTTTCTTCACAGCTCAGCAGATCAGTAGCTAAAGTGATGGCAGCTGTCAATCAAAAGACAGAGTCCTTATTAATGCATTTGTTATATTATAAACATCACATGATCCAGGACATAAAAGTCAGTATGTTTAATTCTGCTAAAAAGTTTGAAGTTTTAACATGGAAGTCAGTGGAGATTGACTCACCCGTGGTGTCCGCCCCCAGTGGTCAGTCGAGGAACTCCAACATTCTGCAGTAAATTAAATTGAATTGCTCAGTAAAGAAGATTTCAAATCTTCCAACTGACCTTAAAAAAAAAACAAAAAAAAAAACGATTTTTTTTTTTTCCTTTGGGCTGGAAAAGGCAACCAACCCATCTCTAAAGTGTTTAGACTCCAATAATTCAGTCAGGCAGAATGTGCATAAATGAAGGGACCTCATCAGCATTGTGGCCCTCCAAAAGATCAATTGACAAACCATTATTATTTTAAGGGCAGTCAATACCTCTGTGACCTTGCAGACTATTTCACAGATGTGTAATAGTCTGCAAGGTCACCCAAGTATTGATTCAAGTATTTATTCAGGGTAAAGCCTTAGCAAGGTAAGGCTGATACGATTGTTAATGAGTCCACCCCAGAAAAACAGGAAGAACAAAGATAATACGACAGGGAAAGACACTTATCTCCTTGCAGACTGCTGATAATCGTGGATAAGCGAGAACAATGTTAGAAAAAATGTTTAATGTATGGATGAAACAACAGTAGAACTTTTTGGCTGAAGTTAGAAGCACTATGTCGAAGATTAAAAGAAAAAAAAATCAGATCCATGAAACAGTGTTTGTGAGGACATTAGGAAACTCTGAAGGAAGTCTCAGGGTATCTGCTATGAGTTGAATCTCAAGAAGAGGCGGGTCATTTGGCTATTTGATAACCTTAATCACTCAAGTCTCTTATCAAACAGTGGTTGAAGAAGACAAACGCGTTACACGTGATGCTGGTGATCGACTTCAGTTCAGCATTCAACACCATCATCCCCCAGCAGCTCATTCACAAACTGGACCAGCTGGGGATCCGCACCTCGCTGTGCAACTGGCTGCTGGACTTCCTGACTGGGAGACCACAGGCAGTACGGGTCGGCAGCAACACATCCAGCACCATCAGACTGAGCACAGGGGCCCCCCAGGGATGTGTGCTGAGCCCCCTCCTCTTCACCCTGCTGACCCACGACTGCACACCGATTCACAGCTCCAACCTCTTCGTAAAGTTTGCGGACGACACGACTGTGGTGGGTCTCATCAACAACAACGATGAGTCAAACTACAGGAGCGAAGTGAGCCGCCTGGCTGAGTGGTGCAGCGACAACAATCTCTCCCTGAACGTGGAGAAGACCAAGGAGATTGTTGCTGACTTCAGGAGACAACACACCCAGCATGCTCCTCTGACCATCAACGGTGCTGCTGTGGAGAGGGTGAGCAGCACCAAGTTCCTGGGTGTCCACATCTCAGAGGACCTCTCCTGGACTGTTAACACTGCATCACTCGCCAAGAAGGCACAGCAGCGCCTCTACTTCCTCCGCAAACTGCGAAGAGCCAGAGCCCCGGCCCCCATCAGGTACACCTTCTACAGAGGCACCATCGAGAGCATCCTGACCAGCTGCATCACCGTGTGGTACGGATCCTGCACCGCAACCTGCCGCAAATCTCTCCAACGCGTCGTGAGAGCAGCTGAGAAGATCGTTGGTGTCTCTCTCCCCTCACTTCAGGACATTTACAGCAGCCGTCTGACTCGCAAAGCCCTCAGCATTGTGAGAGACCCCACCCACCCGTCACACAGCCTCTTCAGTCTGCTGCCATCAGGGAGGAGGCTGCGGACCCTCCGAGCCAGAACCAGCAGACTGAAGGACAGCTTTGTCCACCAGGCCGTCAGGACACTGAACACTCTCCCTTCTCTTCCACCGTTTCCCGCCTTGCCCCCCCCTCACTCACTCTGATCTTAGTATCTGTATTTTGGCAGAACTGGACCGCTTGCTTTGCACCATGTCACTTTAAACAAACCGAAAAACTGTTGTTGTCATGTCACAACTTGTTTCTTGTTTCTTGTCTCTTTTTAACCTGCACTTTGTGTTTAAAATGTATTTATTGTGTAGCACCGAGGGTTTGAGGGTAACGCAATTTCGATTCTCTGTATGTATCTCACATGTGGTAGAATTGACAATAAACTTGACTCTGACTCTGGTGGACCTGAAGCGTGCAGTTCATGTGAGGAAATCCATCAGCATCCCAGAGATGGAGCTGCTCTGCACAAAGATGCTGAGTCGTACTTTGTATATGTCATAAAGAAACTTCATATACTTTTGCTGGACAGACATGTGACCTGTCATGAGGTAACAACAGCTGATGAGCCGCTCTAGACACAATAAACCTATTTACTGAACCATTTAGAGCTTAGCAATGAAACACAGATGCCAGAAGACAAATGAAACAAGAGTTCATTTAAATATTTTACAAATATGCACATACATTACTCATGAGTCATCAAGGGTACTTTGCCTGGTTTGCTGGGAAATGTAAAAGAATAAAAATTTAAAAAGCTGGTTTAAAAAGACCACAGACAATAAGCAAGATGACAAAAATAAATAGATTTTTAGATTTTAAAATTTGAAAATAAGAAGTATGACATTCCATATGACCCATTTTATTACTGACTATGGCCTCTTTGGAAACAATACTGTCTAAGTTTCAATAACACTGAAAAAGATGTTGCTGGATTGATTGTATCACTGCATGCAAGCTGCAGATGCTCTCTGCGTTTCATTTCATGTCCTTTTTTTGTTTCTGTTCCTAATTTCCATTTTTATTTTTAAGCAGCATGTGTCTGTTAACGGTTCAACTGAGCACTTGAGATTAAAATGACTCAAGAACAATTGGAGAGCTCACTGTGAAATGCTGTGCAGACGTAAATGGCCCCACAAGAATGAACATCACCGCCCTGAACGATCCTCTGACCCTCTCTTTAGAGTCGACATGTGGTTGCAACATTTGATGTCATGCATTACATTTCCTACAGATATTCACATCCGCTGCAGGTTAATTCCTGTGAATTTGCAGAGTTTAACTTCTCCTCAAGGGAAAACAGCAAGCCGAAATAGTCTGTTATTCAGTAAATTAGTTTGACATCTAGACACTGGGCCAAAAGAGAGATAATGATTCCCAGAAAATGAATCCGCCTGCGAGTCTCTGTCTTTATATTTGTATTGTCTAAATGTTGGCATCTTTGATTCTCAGTAAAACATTTGATTGCTTATAGTGAAACTTTGGCAGATCAGGCAAAAGTGTAATTACATCAATATTTACCCTAACAGGACACTATTATCAGGTTTTATGTTGTTCAAATGCTTGGTTCACAAACACATTTAAGCAAAACTGATCATGTTATTATCACCCTCAGCTGTTACTTGTATTATGCCCTCATTATCAAATTTCCCAAGTTTAACATCCTTGACTCACTTTGTGAAGACATCTTTTGAGATATTTAAAGGATGTCTCTGTCAGGCTGCCTGGCAGACTGGTAGTACCTAACAGACAGTAACAGGTCAAGCTGGTGGAAACCAGGCTGTGAACTTTGACTCTCATGTCTGCTGAGGCAGCAGAAGGTGTAGCTATTCTTCAGAGCGGGGAAGCGAGCAGTCGGGATCTTTTTATAGTGTCTATTACCCCCTGGAACCTTTCCTGGTCCACCTCTGTCCTCTAAGAGTACCCTACGGAAATACAGTAAACTGTAAACTCTAGATGGAGGAGAGCTGCAAGCCATAAACTCTCTTGGTCACATCACCTAGAGACTTTGTAAGAGTGGTTTTGAAGCCCAAATATGGGAGTTTCTGGTAAGTTTCCTGGAAAAGATTACTCCAACAAGTCCTGATGAATCCAAAGGTGGGCAAAGGAACAAAGGAGTGGAATAAAAATGTCAGGCAGCTGGTTAGACCGCGTTACCTCAGCTACTACTATATACTTACACTTACACTTCCATCCATCCATCATGCAACTTCTATACTCGTTTTATCCTTTGCAGGGTCGCGGGGTCCCCGGTCATTACAGGTGAGAGGCAGGGGTCCACCCTGGACAGGTCGCCAGTCTATCACAGGGCCACATACAGAGACAAACAACCACACACGTGCTCACTCACACCTACGGGCAATTTAGAATCACCAATCACCACCAATCACCACCAATCACCACCAATCATCACCAATCATCTGACTAATAAGGTGCAAACAATTCTGCCAGTTTCTACCAAAGTTTAGTTATTTCTGCTATAATGTGGGACATTTTCAGATGGGCGGCGAGGGGTGAAAGACAACGGACTTCACATTGGCTTCAGAATAGAAAGCTAGAGATTGCTCCTTGGTAGAAGGTCATCAGCGGCTTCTCTCCTCTATTGTTCCTTCATAGCACCCTGAGGAAGTGTTGACTCTTATTAAATTTTAACTGTTTGGTGTTTGTTTGATCTGGCAATTCTGTTCAGTATACACGTCCGTCAGTTCTGTTCGTAATTCCTACTCAAAAACAAAGAAAACAGGTTATAAAACCATTGATTTTTTTTGTTTTTTAAGGCCAGTTTTTTTGTTTTTTTCGCTAAAACTATTTAGAAGGCAAACATGTTTATAGCTATTCTTCCTCTGTGCTCTCAAAGGGGCATTGCAAAGCCGCTCACATGGGGGGGTACAGTAATTGTTTCAGTATGGGCATAGCTGCACAAATCGTCTTGACAGCGACGCATTCTGTGTTGTGCTCAGTTGTAAGCAGAAAAAAATGTGTGACAACATGATTCCAGACTTATTTGATCTGAACGTAGAGGACCAGAATGAACTAGTATACATGAGCACAAGAGACCACTAGAAACTACAGTTCAGAGCTGAAGTAAAGATCTTTTTATTTCATACAACGTATGGAAAAGAAAGAGAGGTTTTAACAGCAAAATCAAGCCAAAGAATAGAGGATTTTAATGTGCTTCTTTTATTATAAATACTTAGATAGCCTTGAGTCATGAGTTTACCAGTATTGGTGTTTACATCTAATGTGGCTTTCCACAGGTTAATTGGAATCGAAAAGTTAGGGGAAAATATCTAAGGAAGTCTGGACAAGTGAAGTGATAAAATGACAAATGAGGTGGTTTAAACTGTTCCTCATAGGTGGTGAAAAATGCTTGGGGAATGTTCCGGGTTATTTCAGCTATGCATGTGGAAGCAGTAACAGGACGGAGGTCATCGCTCATCCAGTCTTCACCACCTCTGCCCCCCCCCCCTGCCAGCATCCCTCTTTCTAGTCCCCTCCATCTTTTCCTTTCCATCCCCTTCTTTCTTTTTCTCAGTTTCTTGTTTACTTTCAGCTGTTTTTATTCATCCCCATAAGACAAAAGATGAGGGAATGAGTGAAAAAAAAAAAAATAGCATCTCATGTCAAATGTCAAAAAACCAACAGCGGGCCTCTCTTTCCCAAGTGAAGAAATAGGGTCATTATTTGTTTACGTTTAGTTGTCTGACCCGCTACTGAACTTTGAAGGAGCGCAGGGGGTAGAAAAGAAAAGGGACCCAGGGGTTGCATGGTGGTGACACAAAATGGATGGCAGAAGCAGAGGGGCGAAGTAAACAGAAATTGAAAGGAGAGAAGAAAGACAGGAAAGAAAAAGCTATGAAAACAAAAGTATTGTAGCAGATGTGGCCAAGGTTTACCTTGGAAACACCAATACCGTGAACCGTAAAGAGCACTCAGGACGGGCGTGAGCAAAGCTGGAGTTCATCACGATCTCTGGAGACTGATGAACGAGGGGAGAGAGGTGCAGGGGAGGGTGTACCACACATACAGCAGCAGACACCCTCCTCACGCACTGAGAGGGGAAGAGATATAAAAGGGCTCCCGAGGAGAAAGAGCGGTCAGGCAAGCGTCCGAGTGACTCCACCGCTCTTAAACACTCTGTTGCTTTGTGATAGTGTTTGAGTCCATGTGAAGATAACCCAGATGGGTATAAGGGAGAAACGTGCCTCCTCAACTACAAGTTTTTTTAAGGGGGAAAGAAAAGGAAAGTAACGACTGACTTAATGCCAGGAGTTGATGAGTTGATGAGTTGCTGAAGCCCGGCTTATCCTGAACCTGAAAACCCTGTTTGATTTTCAGGTTTTCCAGTTGAACCGTTTACTCATCCCCGGCTGAGAACTTTTTACGTCCAAAACAAGAAGACAAGGAGACTTTGCTTATTGAGGTGGAGCTGAGTTAGGATGGATGTCTCATTTTTATTAGATATGGACAACAACCAGTCCTATGTGGAAGAGCATTTTTACTTTGAGGAACATATTGACGGCTTTGGCATCACAATGGCAATCCTCTACCTTGTGGTTTGCATTGTGGGGCTTGCGGGGAATTCCCTCGTCATCGTCGCCGTTTTGAAATTGGACAAAATGTCATCGTCCACGACGGTGTACATTTTCAACTTGGCTCTGGCCGACGGACTCTTCATGGTTGGGCTGCCTTTCATAGCCATCCAGAACTTCAAGAACCGATGGGTGTTTGGTGACACTGCGTGCAAAGCAGTCATGGTCCTGGATGGCATCAACCAGTTCACCAGCGTGTTCTGTCTGACGGTGATGAGCGTCGACCGCTACATGGCGTTGGCCAATCCGCTTCGGTTTGCCCGTTGGAGAACGCCGCGTTGCGCCAAGATCATCTCTGCACTGCTGTGGCTCATCTCCCTCCTCACCATTCTTCCTATGGCCCTTCACTTCTCAGCCGATCGAGGCCTGTGCATACCAGACTTTGTTTCGGACACCTGGTGGCTCGGGGTCCTCTCCTACACCTTTGTCACAGGCTTCGCCTTACCGTTTATGGTCATGTTGACCTCCTACGCTGCTATGCTGTTCACACTGAGGTCCCAGAGGCTCCGAGCCTCTGCATTCAACAATGACACCAACCGACTGGAGCAGCAGGTCACCAAGATGGTGGTTGCGGTGGTGGTTGTGTTTGGGATATGCTGGCTGCCGTTTTACACCTTCAACTTCTTCTCCCTCCATCAAAATGTCCTGGACCTGGCTTTAGCCAGGGCTTTTGAGTTTGTGGTCTTGTTGTCATACTCGTGGAGCTGCGCCAACTCCATCCTCTATGCCTTTCTCTCCGACACCTTCAGGAGGTACTTCCGCACCCTGATCTGCCTCATGTCCAAGTCATCTCCCAGCAAGCAATGCAACACTGAATGGTATGACCTAAATGATACAACCGTGAGGGATGTCACCATTCTGGCATGAAGAAGAAGGACTGACTCCTTATGTTACTTCATCTAAAATCATAATAAACTGCGTGATATGCATTTACTTACATAATGGGTTTTGATTTTAGCCTTTTAATGTAGAATATTTTAAAGGTACATACATTTCCTGCAAGAATAAAGTTATATATGTATATTTTTTTAAGTTTGTTGAGACTCACTTGATTGGATTTGATGTCTTGGTGACTGGGTTCTGAGGTGCAGCTTTATAAACCATGGATTCCACTCATCACTGTCTCATGTGAAGGTATTTGATCAGGCATGTACAGAAACCGTCTTCAGTGCACTTCTGTTGATCGCACTCTTTACTGTCTGAGCTCTGACGGTGAATTTCCCTACTCACCCGAAGAGTTTACCCTGTAATCTTGTAGAAATGTTTTGGTTAAATGGACCAAGTTTGTTCTTCAATTGACTTATATGGGCCAAAAAATTGTATTTAAATTATTCTGTGCTAATTATCATAACTTCTTTGTTTTTGTATTTAATTGCCATGTCCCTATAAAGTCTTCGTGTGTCTCAGATATGTTGTTATTGGACTTTTAAGAGCTTTTAAGTAATGCTTTTCAGCATAACTGATCAAATGCAGCACAATAAGGATTTGTGGACTGCTGGAGTGCAGACAGAGCAACAGGGGTCATCCACCTTTGGGTTGAATCGGAGACAGATGTATCCACACCAAGGAAACAACACCGCAGCCACTCCCACAGTGGATTACATTCCAGTGCAGGAGGGGGCACCTTTTTTATTTTTCCCACTGAGAGGCGGTTTAACATTGAACCCTCAGGCCTACTATGATATTTTATTTGATGCACTTAAGCAAGTCAGCAGAATTAATGATGTGCTCATTCCTTTTAAATATATAAAGTGCATCATTTTTGCGAGCAGCATGGGAAAAATAACATTTGTTATGTTTTACAGGTTACTTTGTAAAGTGTCTCTATGAATACAAAGTCAGTTTATTGATGAAAGTTTAGTGATGAAAGTGTCTGTTTTTTTTTCATTTTATATTTTTAGCTTCATTTGAATGCATTTCCATTTATGCTATTTTTTTATGTTTGAATATGAAAATTGCAGTTTTCACATTCTGTTCAGATTAGATTCAAGATATAGTCAGTACGTGTAATATTTATGAATGTGTGTATGTATAGTGTAAATGTTAGTACTGCCAACAGCATATATAGTAGCTATACAGTTTTTTTACTCTAACTTAACCAGGTTTGACATATTCTGCTGAAACATAAATGTTACATAAATCTTCTACAATATACCACAGTACTTTCATTTTTAATAATTTGATGCAATTCTTTGCATGTACGTGTATTTTTTTTCTTAACTGCATGTTAAACTGAGAGTTGGACTTCAAATAGAAACATTTTACAGAAGTAATGATAAAGATACAGGTTCGCAGAGAAAATGCATGGGAGGATCCAGTATCAGCATACATGAGACACTCATCTATATGTATGAAGAAGCAGAAAAACCGTAGATGTGGAGTATATATATATATATATATATAAAACTGACACCATTAAATTAAAGCCATTACTTTTCTAATTTCCAAAGCACAACATTCTTCTTCTGTGAGATGAAGCGAGCAAAGAGCTGCCTGCTCTGCTGTTTTCCCACAGGGCATTCTGTGAACTGGAAACAGTCAGTAAATGTCAAGCATAGGTGAGAAGTACTTTGTTCATAATGCTGAAATGTTCTGAGGATGAAGTGACGAACATCACAGAAATGTAAGATATGCTCATGTTCAGTGGGAAACCAAAGCCATTGTAAAACACACGATTTTATTTGCATGGCTGTGTATCACTTCAAGATGGTTCTGATGTGACACGATAGATGGTTTATAGTATTACCTGTAATTTTGAACTGCTTGTGTGGGTTTGCGACAACAATCATGTGTCTAAATGCGTCCCAGTATTGGATTGCTAATAAAGAACAGTTGTCTCCGATGTTGCTTTCCTTTTATTGATTAAAGCAAATAAATTGCAAAATAAATCTTGATTATTTGCTTCGTGGTCATGTCACGTTATCTTTCTCGAAACATAGTGGCGGGGGCTGGTTGAGGTGATGGAGTTCATAGGAGGGAAGTGTTTAAAGTATGTGTACTGTGTCGTGATACTACAGACTGTACAGCTTTACAGTTGCATCGTGCTGTTTTGATGGCCACTGGATACTGATTATATGCCGGATGCTGGTCCTGCTTCATTTTATTTTATTTGTTTATTATTTTATTTATTTTAAGACTCAGTGAATAGCTCATTAACACCATGCAGGTTGGAAAAGCAAAATCATTTTATGATAAACCTCTATAAAACGTCCATCCATCGTCTATACTCACTTCTCCCTATTCAGAGTCGGAGGAACATACATTTATTTATACTATTAACACTGATGTGTTGCCAATTAAGTTAAAGACATAATTTGAATAAATAAGTCTTGTATAAACATGTAATGCTTAAATAATCATTTTTCAAATATTCTTACACTATATAAGTGCTGATGCTTTCTTGAATAAACACTGTATGAGAACTAAATCAAATCAAAACTATTTCTTCACAACGATTCATGCAAATAAATGCAGACTTGGGACTAGTGCAAAGTTATCAATAAACAGCAAACAAATATTATCATATAAAAAAGATTAAAAAAAAGGACCTTGCTACATAAGACTGAACATGCAAACACCTAAAGACAGCCACCTCATATGTTAATTTACACAAACATTTTAATTTCAATGGAACACATTTTAGGCAACAAACAAGAGAATCTATTCTAGATTATCATGTTTGTTTGATTTTAATGATGTTTCTTCATTTTTTTACATAGCTCATATGAACACTGGCTCCCTGGATAGAGAAGCTATTACATTACATAAAAGAGTTTAAAATGTTTTTGTCACGTCATCCATGCAGTGGTACAGGAGGTTAAAAAAAAAAAAAAAAGTACAGAAATGTGTGTTTGGTAGACTATTTCTTTGTTGTAGCAATGCTTCTAGGCAAAAACTCTTTTACTGTTGGAAATTCTGTTTATTTAGACAACTTTGGGCTGACTCAGCATGTAACAAACGCAGCATGTAACAGAGGCCACACAATAGGGGACACACTCTGAACTTACTGATCTCTGAGGGTCTGAGCATCTCGAGGGTTACTGGGTCGGATGTGGGCCGGTCCGATCATTCCTGTGTTTTCTTTGAGAGTGTGATTTCAGCGCACACAAATATGTCAACACCACTGAATGGTAAATAACTGAAAATTAACTTTAACCAGGTCATCTCTGTAACACCTGGGTTCAGTCAATGAGCTCGTCTGTAGCTTCAGCGCTAAAATGTTATGGACACTATTGCTCCAATTACGGTGAAGGTTATCTCTGGAAGGAAGAAGTCTCCATGGAGAAACTCCACTCTGGTGAAAAATGGAAGAATGGAATTTCCTTATTACTGAAATATGCTGTGCTGTGGTCCAGTAAGGCCAGCACTGTGGTTCTTCCACAGTCTGTATTTATGTGGATGTCACTGATCACCTGGAGAAGGGCAGTCTCAGAGCTGTGGTGAGCACGAAAACCGGACTGGAGGACGTCAAAGGGGTTGGTCAGAGTTAAAGAAGCATTTAGCTGTCAAAACACAGCTTTTTCAATAAACGTACTGATTTTCCACAGTGATTTGATGAGTGCTGTCTTCAAGGTCTGGGGAAAAAAACACCTGACAAAAGGCACGAGTTTACTATTTGAATCAGATCAAATGCCATGACGGGTGAAACTGTCTTGAACAAAAGCTGTGGGCAAAATATGAGATTAGATGATCCAAAATATGCTGCAGATTTATGTAGTTGATGGGTAAAATTGTGTCGTTTTGTCCAAACTGGTTTGGATTGGAGACAACACTGTTCCTGGACTTGGCTTAACTGCTTTGTTACCAACCTGGCTCTAGTTAGCCTGGAAAGGGGGCAGCCTTAAGCATTGCTGAGGTTTACCTTTCATATCTGCAGCCACCCCACAGTCCCAGGTGCAGGAAGTCCTCTGATAGCCCGTTTCGGCTCCTACAAGGAAGAAATCTTACAAAACAGGAGACCAAAATGGGCCATCACAGCTTCACCAAAACATGGAGTGACTTATTTAATCGTCTGTTGTTTAATCAAATGTACTGAACAGTGAAATATTTACAACGTGACTTTGCACGACGATCATAAATGGGATTAACTGGCTGGTTAAAGGTTTGTACTTGTTTTATATATGTGTTTCTTGGTCCTAATTAAAGTCCTGGCAGGCAGCAGTTACTCATTGGCCCTCTTCGCTCTGACTGATCCAGTTTTCAGCCTCAACATGTAATTAAGACCAGATGCAAGCTGTCAGGGAGGTTTCTCAATAAAAAATATTGATGGGATCCCGAGAAAGAATGTGTGTATGCATGTGGCACGTTTGTGTGTATTTGTCCATGGCATGATTAGACAGCCAGATCGATAAAGGTCAGCTAAATAATTTACATACCCCACTAGCTCTTGGGCATTTCTTTATTACTTTTTATGTGTTGGTCTTGACTTCCTCCTCCTGCTCCTGCTGCTTCTTTATTGTCACATTCCTATCCCCATCATGTCGAACTATCAGCTCCCTTTTAATAATAGATTTATAGTTTTAGATCTCGCCTTCCTTTTTCAGGACTGAGGACTGATAATCATACAAAATTCATGGCAAAAACAACATTGCAGAAGGACAGCTAACAAATGCAGTCAGAAATTATTAGGAATTTCCAGTTCTCCGCCGACACACTACAAATGTTCTCTGTTGACACGTGAACTATAAGTTGATGAGAGGCTTTTGAGACAGAAAATAATTTTTACTTTTTTTTAAAATAAAACATATGTGTTTAACACATTTAAACATATAAAAACAGATAAAAATACAACCCAAAACCGCCCTTTTTAACCACATCTTTTGAGTCGTGTTCATGAAAGCTTTTTTAAATTCATGCTTCCAAGCACCAAAAATATCTCATATAAATTTTCATTTATTTTTTCGTTTTAGTCTCTCCTGTAATTCAAGGGCAGCTTTGGTTTCTCCGGAAAACATGCAGCTACTAATGAGGGGAGTATGTGGATGTTTGCGCAGAGCCTTGCTTTCCCACTTTGACAACATGCACGTATCTTGCATACTTGTGGACCTTTGTAGAACTCACAAAAAGTTCAACACTGGTTTCAGAAGGAGAAGAATCTGTAGGTTCATGCTCACATTATGCTCGATGTCTCTATGCAACATTATAGGAGTCCATAGAGATGGACACAGATAAATCAGTGACAATCTTCTGCAGCACCTGTATTAAAGTCTGGCATTGTACATGTATCTTTAGATTTATGTAAAATACCTTAAGTTAAAAAAAGGATTTTCAATAAAACCTGTATCATGTGATATTAAATTTAATTTTCTTCACAGTAATAATATGAGTCATTGTGGGTTTTCCATGAACTGCACATTATCATAAAATATACTGAAAGATCATGTAGCTCACATAAAAGGATCAGAGGGTCTGTAATTAAATTGGTGGAGTTACACAAAAACTAGAATAGCATTTTATATCCTATGAAAATGTATAAAAACCTCCAAAGCTATTTTGTTCTTAAAATTGAATTTCTTTGGAAATAGTGCATATTTGAGTGAATGGGACTCAGATAAAACAGATAAACATCTAAAGGACACAAACCTTGAATAAGGATTCCTTCATTTAAATTCCTCCTTTGTTGATGTTCTTTTTTGGACATTCCTTCCCTTTTGAATGCATGCAAAACACAATCTTTGCCAAATCTAAGACAAAGAAAAACAAGATTACTGGATCTGTTTTGCAAATGTTTGTAAACTATGTGACAAATTGGATACGGAATGTTGAAAGCTTATTTTCCAACTAAGCTTCAAAATGAACATCTGCGCTCCATTTAGCTGGTGAAATAACTGCTCTACAATGTAGAGAATACCTACGAGGACTGAAATAAGGTTAATGTTGCTGCACTGGAAAACTGTATGCATGCAGGTGAATCGGGGGTTCATTCCAGTCCTGTTTATTCTCTGTCAACAGTTTAAAAAAGTGGGCTCGCTCCAATATTTTTATGGATGGTTTTATTTATAAAATACAAAAAGCCATTTTTCCACTTATTCCTTCCTTGTGATCTATTCATCTCAATTAAGCCTGCGTGCTTGTCACGATGCAACTGACATTATTTAAAATTCCCACTGGAAATTGTCCAAGGATCATCCAAAAGGGGAGTGCAGAGGGCCGAATGAGGTTTATCAATGAGCTGTTTTTAGATGCTGGGGATCCAATGATGGGCTGACTCCCACGGTGATAAGGTATACGGACGTTAAGATAGTATAGGAAACAATCTGTGAGATCCTTCATACGCTACATTTCCCAAAGATTATCTTCTCAGTATGAAGCCAGCATTGTAACGGATACGTGTGAATATGATAAAAAACAGGAAATCCTTGTCCAGGATTTCACTTACAGGTCTAGTTTACCTGATTCATGCCAATGTAGTCTCCTATTATTGGAGTTGGGGTGCTGGCTCATTGAAATCTTTTCCACCTTTTTCACCTTCATTGTGGGTCATTATTATTTTCCACAATGAGACTCTCTTTCCTCTCTGTTGCTGCCTTTACGTTCTTGTGGATGGTTTCCAATACTGGATCTGGCGCAGTAAGTGGACCTTGGCATGACGCTTGTTCCTTTCACCTACTCCATCTTTGCTATAAGCCTTGGCAAGGTTTGTGAAATTACCAACCTTGGCAGATACTCCTAAACTGTTTGTGTATGAAAAAACAGCTGAACATTCTGGCTTTGTGTTTATTCTCATTGAACGAGAATCAATAAGAATCAGCATCACAACTGACACCAACTGACACCAACTGGATCTCAGTCGTAAAAGCGTGGAATGACCAGTCCTGGCTAAGGGGAACTGCCTCCAGTACCCAGTAACGGGTTTAAGTATCTTAGGGTCTTGGTTAAGAGTGAGGGAGGAACAGTGCAGGAGACTCACAGGGAGACAAGTGGACATAGGCACGAACGTCCTTAGAGATAGGGTGAGTACTTGTACTGCTTCTCCACACTGAGAGAAGCCAACTAAGGTGATTTGGGCATCTGGTTAGGGTGCCTGATGGAGGTGTGTCAGGCATATCTAACTAGAAGACGGCCCAGAGGCAGACCCAGAACATGTTGGAGAGATTGGACATGGATGGATGGATGGATGGATGGATGGATGGATGGATGGATGGATGGATGGATGGATGGATGGATGGATGGATGGATGGATGGATGGATGGATGGATGGATGGATGGATGGATGGATGGATGGATGGATGGATGGATGGATGGATGGAATACAACAACATGATGCACATCTCTCTTTTTGGGGAGATTATGATAAAATCTAAGGCAAGTCAATTTTAGGGTAATTTATGCAAGCAGATGTGTCTGCAAATTTGTTTTGCTGAATCAACCTCTTTGTTTTTGTGCAATACACTTTAGTGATTACAAATAAGGAGACAAACACCCATAAATATGCATATTTGTGATCTGCAAACCTGGCAGAAAGTCCACAAAAAATGAACTGGCATACAACAGAAGACACTATATATATATATATATATATATATATATATATATATATATATATATATATATATATATATATATATATATATATATATATATATATATATATATATATATGTGTATATATATATATATATATATATATATATATATATATATATATATATATATATATATATATATATATATATATATATATATATATATACAAATGTATTGCTTTTTTAGACTCTCCTGACACTTGATACTTGGCTGATGACAAAAATGAGAAAAACTTGCTCCTGAAAATGCAATAAACAATTTTTACATTTGCTTTGAATTTATTTCTAAGAAGGGAATCAGGTATTTCCTGTCTTGTCTCCCAAATGTCACAGCAATCAGGTAAAATACTGTTGATCCATATCTGTATTTCTGACACTCAACAGATTCCATAAAAGCCTTTCCACATTTGAGGAGAAAAAAATAAAATAAAGTAATGATGTTCCTTCATTTCAAAGAGGTGATATGATGAGATGATTTCATTCATAAATATAAAATCATTATCCACAAAAGGCTGAGTCTTTGAGGAGAAAGGATGGGGAGAGGAACGCTTTTATGTCAACAAGCATATGAGAAAATCCTTGAAGTGTTTTAAACCAGTGGTCTTCAAAGCAAGACTGGCATGGTTTCGTATTTCTCACCTTCTACAGTGAGTTATATCATTAAATCATTCAAGGAATCTGTATGACTTTCAGTGTGTAAATGGCAAGGGCACCAAGAGGACAACCGCAATATCTGATCTCAAAGGTTGGGGCGCCACCAAGAACTGTCATTCATCAGTTGGTGATATACCCTCATAGGTATATATTTGTTTGGCATCATCTGTTAATTCATCTGTTCGATTCAATAAACAACTAAACCCACTTCTTCCCGTTAAGGGTCATGGGGGACTGCTGGCCACGTTTGGATGGGCCCTAAGACCCCATCTAAACAATGTGCTTCAACCCTGGTCGAAGCACACTGAGATCCACCATCCCGGGTGTTTAAGATGTTGCTCTGTTCTAACACATCTGACTCAAAACAGTAGGCCACGGGCAGACGGGTGTGTTTGAGCAAGAAAACATCTAAAACATGCAGAACAGCGGTCTTGGAAGATCAGGGTTGGATAACTTTGACCTAGACTATAATCAGCAACAAGCTCAGTGGTATGTGTCATGCCCCCGGTGGCTCTCTAAGTCTATTTGGGTTTGTGTGTTACATTCATTCTTACTTCCTCTGTTATTTTGCTGCTCACATTTGCTCTCATTTCAGGTTGCTTCACCTCCCACCTTGTGTCACCTCAGCCTCCCTGACGTCTTCCACCTCTGCCTAATTTCCTACACAGTATTTAAGCACACCTCTCCCTTTGTACTCTGCCAGATCATCTTTGTTCTGTCCCTTGTGGTTCCGGTGTTCCAGCCTTGCATTTCAATTCCAACTTTAGTGTAAGCTCTTGCCTGTTCCTGGATTCTGCCTCTGTCTCACCGTTGGGATCTGTTTGACACTTCTGACCCAATAAACCAAGTCCTCGCTTGAACTTGAGTTGTTGCGTGGAAGTCCGTTTCCTGGTGCCAGCGTGAACAGTTTTGGGTTGTATCAGTGTTTTTGGTAATAAAATAATAATAATTTAAAAAAAAAGTCTTACATTTCTTAAATAAAAATTACAAAACCTAATTCTGTAAACATTACTAAGAGATAGCTAATGAAGAAGAAGATATGGATCCTGAGGTTTTGACCCATCACTAACGGAAAATTGATTGTCACATTTCACATTTCAAAATTCCCAAAGAGGACCCTGTATTTTAAACAACTTCAGCAATGATTCTCATAAATAAAATGGTCAAACTGCTTTTCAGGAGTTGAAAGAACAACAATCTTTGCAGTTTTACAATAAATGCTATTCTTGCTTAGAAAGATCAAACCTTTGATAGATTATTCGTTTATATCCATATCTGTTACCTTCACCGGTTAAACTGCAGTTTGTAAAATCTTCCAGATATGTGCTATATAAGTTTTCCTTTTCTGTTGTACACTAAAACAAGCTCATTAAACCTAAACACATTTTGGATTTGTTGAAACTTTCTACACTTAAATTGTTCATCGACAAGAGAATCCATTCTTTTCTTCTTTTGCTTACGGTTTAGTGTCCAACTGTTATTTTTCCAGACATTTCCACCTCTTACTGTTATCACCTATGTGACATGTGTCTTCCTTGAGCTACCGGCTATCCAGTCTGGGTTTTAATCTCTTATTTATATTTATGACATTTATAACAGCAGCGTCATGCTCAAGCACAATACCCAGGGCAACAGTGGTTCACATTCAACAGCTTCATCAAGTGAAATTGCTGGCAAGTGGCAGGGAAGCCAATATTGCAAGCATTCCTGCTGGCCACTTACAGTAGCCCAGGAAATGATTTGTCTTTTTTTTTCTCCTTTAAAAAAAAAAAAAAAATCATTATCATCTTTTGTTGTTGTTTTTTTTTCTTTCTTGCTTTGTCAGGAGAACCAGTGGGCCCCTTTTTATGTGAAATCCTTATTTTTGTTTTATTTTTCCCCATTCTGATGAGAATACTGTGCTGCATAATAGATATAAACTAATACTCTAGGCACTTTCCTAACATCTGCTATGATAAATACCAACCAAAGGGCTGTTTACAGGTGGGAGCAGCTGATTGAGTTTTCCAAAGCCGAACTTCTAGGAGAAAAACAGAGAGAAAGAAGGAGGGAATTTAAACAATTTCTCCCCTACACAACCATGTAGAATGTGAGGAAATAAATGATCAAACTTGGAGCAATGAGAAGGAGACAGAGGGAATATAGCAAATGCATGAGGCATGGCTGCGGGAACATATTCCTAACAACATCGCTGTTTTCAAACAGGCACACTGCGACTGCATGGAGGGCAACCAGAAGAAAGAAGGAAGGACTGCAGTGCTTGTTCACAGATGGCGAAATCCAGGACGTTACTGCACCCCAGATATTAAAGCGTTGGCTGCGAAGATTCATCAGTATTCTACACCTAGAGAGTTCAACTAGTTCTCCTATGGTGTCTAGCAATATACTGTTGTATGTAAAAGAAAAAGTTCATCTTCTTTCAATTTCAGAATAAATATAAGCGCATACATTATTTATAAATAAAAAAAAAATTTAAAAAAAAAAAAAATATATATATATATATATATATATATATATATATATATATATATATATATATATATATATATATATATATATATATATGGACATACAGACAGACGGACGGACGGACAGACAGATATTAAACCATGTCTCAGAATTATGTAAATGCAACCACAGACAATAAATAATGTTTATTTGTCTTTAACTAAGCCAACCAAAGTCAATGAGGATGGCATAGAAGCTCCTGGGGGTAAAGGAACCCTCCTGGGTGCTCTGAGCAAGTGATTCGTAGTTGTCTTTTACACAGATAACAAGAGAGCACTGATGTGGGATACTTACTGACATCCTGACCTGCAGTCCCACCCTCTGACCACCTCAGTGTCTGCTGTCTACACCTGTTTATATAGTCGTCTCTTTAGTCCACCAACTAACCAGGTATCAGTCATATATACATGGAAGTCTTAGTTCTGCTGCTGATGGATAATTATAGTTATGTATCTTGTCTTTTATACCTTTGATGGTGTGTCTGTGTCTCTCCTTTCTCTGTTCTTCCTGCTCGGGTCTGTTCTTCCAGCTGGCCTTCAGCAGGAGGGTACCCCCTTATGATCCAGGTCCTGATCCAGATTTCTTCCCTCTTAAAGGAGAGTTTTTCTTGCCAGTGTTTGGCTTCAGGTTTTTCTCCCACTAGAGGAGTTTTTACCTGCCGTTGTTTATGTAATACTTGCTTGGGGGTCATGTTCTGGGTCTGTGGAAAGATCCATACATACATACATACATACGTACGTACCTACATACATACATACATACATACATACATACATACATACATACATACATACATACATACATACATACATACATACATACATACATACATACATACATACATACATACAGACATAAAAGCATACGGCTTGGCAAGGCTGTAAGTGTGCTTATTTTTGCTGTAAAGTTGGACATTTCAACATGGGAGTCAAATGAGATAACCGCACTCAGCCCCTGGTGGCCAGTCAAGGAACTGCAACATTGTCTTCTTTCACAGCGGCTTCAGCTTTGAAATGCATGTGTTGCCCCTTGTGTTCCCATCTCAAAACGCCTGATTTCTTTGACTAAATATTGGCTGTTTGGTCTCGACTGTGCGTGTGTTTTTTTCTAATTTGTATGGATGATGAACACCTGCAGTTTTGGTTCAGACACGATGTGTTAGGCAGTACGGCTCCCTTAAATGTGCTGCATTCTAACGCACCTCTTTATCCACTGCAAGTGGCACTTCAATTTTTCCTGAAATTGACTCATTCTCCTCCAAACCTGTCAATCTCAAGGATAATATGATGAAGTGACTTTGATGAAGAAAACCACACCATTTTTCTTGGTATAAATGACTACAGCACCGAAAAACCTTTTTAAGTCAGTGTGATGAGTTTTCACAGAAAGCTGATTTCAGATAAAGAGATATGACATTTTCAACATCCCTTCAACAAGAGCACCCGCTAAGCAATCTGAGAGAGAGACATGCTCACACAGACAACGACAGAGAGCTGATGTGCCACATGCAGATGTTTTGTGGCTGGATAGAGGCCGTCATCAAACTAAACACCAACTGGGCACTTTAAGATGACATGTAAAAAGAAAAATCTAAAATACTGATTAACCTGTTAAAAAAGATTTAAACAAGATACTGACGTATTTGGGTTGAATTTGACATGGACCGCATCTCCCTCTCGGCTCCTGCTATGTTTGTCCAACTGGGCTTGAAAAATACTATATCCAAGACACATCTACATAACTGCTGTTTAGAGTGTGGCAGAATATAAATACATACACTTAGATAAATAAATTGAATAAAGTATAGTGTTCAGATCACGGAGGTTAATTGCTAAGTTATTTGTCAGCTGTGAAATGACAGATCGCAAACACCATGTTAAGCTGTTCGCTTCAGGGAGCCTTTTTGAAAGGAAGGAAAATTGGTTTGCAGTTGTCTCATTATTTTTCTGTGTGTAGCTATATATGTACAAGACATTTGACTTGTCTTCCAGATAAAGTCCACTCCATCAGTGTGTTGCTCAGGATTTACTAATATTGTAGGGTCAAACATGTCTAATGGTCTCTTTGGTATAACTGTGGATTTTAAACCATTGTTATTTCTTTCCATTATGGGTTCCTACTTATCATTCTCACCAGTTTTTGCATCATTTCCAGCACTCGCCCCAATTCCCTTTTGTTGATTTTTTTTCCCAAAAAATCCATTTGCATAACAATCCTGAATTTCTATGTACTTGCACTCAGTTATGACTTCTAGTGAGTCTATTTGGTGAAACATCTGCTGGTGAATCACAAATGATCTGAAGAAGACCAACATAATATGTGGAATAAGTATTTGTTTCTATACTTTTAATTTATAAACATATTCTATTAATATTCTCCACTCTTTCTGGCGTCTGTATATGTGTAGAGGACAGACTGTGCAGATTTTGTGAATGAAGAACATAATGTGATGCATTTTGAGGAGCACAGACAAGGTAAGAACTTGCTATATACCACCCCAAATAAGAAAAAGTGGAGACCATATGGAGAAAGAAATGTTGTCATTATTATAGTTCAACAGCTTAATTTCCTTTGCTGTTATTCTAAAACATCAATTAACCTTTTTGCATTCATGTTGTCATTATAGACAAGAATTTGTCTTAGTCAAAAGCAATAATATGGCTACAAACTACACTTTTAAGGAATTATGAATTATGGTAGACTACAGTTGGAAAACAGCAGCATGAAAATGAACTTGCATCAAAAATCAGAAATGAGCAAATGAGCAAACAAAGAGCACAAGTCCCATGATTGGGAGCTGGGCATCTCTCTCCATCCTCCCCTTCTACCTTCTTATGTGGTCTGTTTTTTGTTGGTAGGCCAGCACTACAACGTTGTGTTTTCCTGTTTATCATCGGTCCAGTTGGTGCATAATTGTTTTGCTGCAGAAGGACAACTGGCAATATTCCGCTTTCAGGTAGTTTCCTGTGCATCTGAAAGTGACAAGGAAATCATGAGAATTGAAAAACATGCCAAAGGCATCACGGCACGTTGTGACTGATCCAAAAAAAGATGGAAATGTGAAGGTAATTGTTCATCTTTCAAGCAGAAGGCATTTCAGTTCTAGATTTTTGGAGCCTGAAATCAAACAGGGCAAACAAACCAACTGAAACCAGTTTTTAAAACAAGCAATGTGACTCCGGCGTGCATGCATGTTGCTGAGGGTGGACATAGGTCAAGGTGTTTAAATAAGGACTGTGATCTCAAACTCGGTCAAAGAAACCTAATATAATGCAATGTTTTTTAGTTTATTTAACAGTCTGTCAATATGATTATGCGACGAGCATGTGTAAGAAGTATCATTTATATGTCCAGCAAGGGATTGAATATTCTGTTTAACAGGCAGACATAACTGCATCAACTTGGAAAAAGTGGCAAACTAAATCTCATATATCCGCTGTGTGCTCAGGAGGACTAAAGTAAGTATTTTGAAGTTTTTTGTACATATACTGTATATTTCTACGCCGACCAGCCAATGAGCCAATGGCTGTTGAGCATCAGTTATCTGGGACATCTGTAGCATTCACTTACGAAAAGATTTGTCTACGAAAACGTTTGAAGATCCAGACCTCTCATTTGTTCTATTGGGTTTATACCTGTTATTAACATCCTTCCTGACTGACCCAGTCACAAGCTCTAGGCAGATCTGTTCACGCCTGGCATTAACATTTGCTTCAACTTGCATCTCGAGGTGCTTCTTGGATCACTGTCCTGCTGTATGCAGCTACATGAATTCATCAATTCTGCCTGCAAACACCAAATGTATTGTTGTTTCTTGACTGAAGAGGGCAGTAATGCACTAAATCCCGAACTAATCACCCCTTAAAACAGCATAATTTTCCAGTGTTATTGAGATAAATAGTACATATATAATAAAGGCAATGTGAAAGCATGCTAAAATAGAGAAGATAAAAAAGGGCATCAGAAGATTGAAACAGAAGTAGGATATGATGGAAATTAGAAGAAAAAGAAAAGCTAAGGTAGGCAAATCAAAACAGCACATACAAGTCCGTGACAACGTAATTGTGTGTTGTTGTCAATTGTGGCTTCTGTCACATATTTCGCATTTATATGCAATGTTGTTGTGCATGAATGAGTGTGTCCTTCCCCCTGGACAAAAAACATGTATTTAGATAACCTGTCAATGTGGCCCACAACTCTGAGTTTATCCTACCAAAACATTTAACCCGTACTAATGCTCTCAGGTCACTCAGGATGGCTTTTAATACCAGGTGTAAACAGAGCTTTATTGGTAAAACAAAATAAAACATGGCTATTTAGCTGGTTTGGGAAGAACCGGACAGAAGAGTGAAAGAAAAGCAACCTACAATTGTCACACATTTATGGGAACTCCTGCAACAGACTTGGGACGAACTTTCTAAAGAATCATAAACTACGTTTATGAGTCGAAAGTTTAGAATGTATTTCAGTTAATAAATAAATGCCTTGATTTTTTTTAATATATTTTTTTTTTAATTCAACTGTTCATCTTATATGCTCTCATTTCAGAGTAAAATGAAACATTAAAATGCATAAATGTCAATAACAAACTGGTCTTCTAAAGATTTGACTGGGACTGCAAGATTTAATCTTGTCTCAAGCAAATGATGTTGCTCCGTGATGGAATTAGAGGCAACAATTAAATGAAGTATTGTTCATTGATTGTCATAAGGTATCAGGGCGCTGTTACAGTAAGTATATGGTTACCCCACAAGATTGCCAATATCTGCAAGGAATTTGCAATTTGACCAATTTGCTTGTTGAATTCATTAATTTTGTCAATCTGGTCTTTCATACAACAGGTAGAAAAAAAACTACAATAACTACATTTACATTTTTGTTTTCAAACGACTTACACAGAAAAAAAAAGAATTCCAAACCACTACAGAGTTTACAAGATTTTTCCGGGTTTTATTTACTTTCCTAATCTCTTTTGTGGTAGTTTTAGAGTTTCCTATTTCATCTCTGGTGATTTTTGTTGCAGCTACAATCTTCCCACAAACCTGATGCCTATCTGCAAATCAAATTCTGGAGTATATCTTTTCTAGCCTCTCAACCTCTCTATGATGGTCTGTGTCAAGAAGTGTTGCAATAAAAGATACTACAGCTTCCTTTCAGACTTTGTGGATAACCTCTCCGTGTTCAAGGACGGGGCCACTTTCAACCACGTCTGTAAACTCTTCACTTAAAGAATTTACGTCTTTGCCAGTAAAACTCAACAAAACTCTGCTGTTGTTCTCGAAGACGTTTCACCTTGCCTCAAGAAGGCCTCCTCAGAGCTGAGGCGTCCTCAGTTTTACAGATGCCTTCCAGACCCGCAGGAACAAAAGGAAAGAGAGTCCAGTTGGCGACGACCGAGGGTCTAAACCAGCATCAGGAAACCTTTGGAAAACATCTGTTCGTGAAAGCTTTTCTCTCAGTGACATTTCCTTGGCTTTTCAACCACTTTCTTTTGTCAGATTCAGTTATTTACTTTTTTTTTTTGGGGGGGGGGGGGGGGGGGTGTTAGGGTTGGGTGGGTGGCTGGGTAGGACAAAAGGCCCTTTTTCAGTCAGGATTTTACAATTTTACAGCTGGAATACTGTAGTAATTCAGTATCTTATCCTTCTTAGGATTTTTTCTTCTTTCACGATCAAAGCGACGTCTTTGTTCAACCCACTTCCAGTGTACAGTAAATGAAAAGTTGTGTGAAAATAGTGTCTTCTGTAAATCTAAATGGTTTACAGTAACATAGATAGACGGCTATATTTAGCCCCTTAGAGATGCAAAATGAGATCCATTTGAGCAAGCCTGGGGGCCTGTCAATCATCCTGGTGTGTCATGGCACTGGCAACAAATGGTGTCAAATGCTGAAGCACTGAAATAGTGAAATTTGAGATGAGGCTGGTCTTTTTCACTCAGTTGTAAAATCAGTAAAATATATATATATATATATACATATATATATATAAACTTTTATATATATACATATATACATATATATATATATATATATATATATATATATATATATATATATATATATATATATATATATGTGTGTGTGTGTGTGTGTGTGTGTGTGTGTACATCTTTTAAGAAAAAAAGAGCATTAATCTGTCAATTTGGAAATCACAGTGGATAGTTTTAACAAAAAAGAAGCTAAATCCTTTTCTAAGTAACTCCTTCCTTCTTCCAAAGGATTAGGACGAGAGAATAAATTGCAGCTAATTGCTTATAAAAATTCAAGTCCTACAGGACTCCAAAACCACATCACGGCAGTTCGGTGCCCTGTGAGACCCAAACTTTTATCATCCGTCCTTAAAGAACTGATCATTAGCAGTCTTGCAGATTTCTATGAAAACAGATGATTTGGCTGTTTGCTCTTCTGGAGTATTCAGATATATTTTAACATAATGCCAAAAGGGAACGATATAATCAATGATCTTTGAAAGTTTTTGTCATGTGGCTCCAGCAGGTCCCATGTACAACGTCAGATATCTCAGTTTAAAAGAGTGCAGTTCTAGTAACAACAAAAATCTTGTGCAGAAACCTCACTACAGAAACTCAAAAGTTCCCAGTCTCGGTACTGGAGACGAGCTTAAAGAAGGGCAACTGCCCACAGAGGAATGGGGAGGGAGAAAGTATGTCTATGGTGGGAGAGTCACATGAGTCACAGTTTGCAATTTTTGCACACGACTGTATGCAAAGTTTTCTTAGCAGAATGCAAAATTATAGCCCAGGACGTAACAGGTGAGAGGAATGTGACACTTTAGGTACTTCACTTCTTTGCTGTAATATTTTGTGCAAACCGCTTGACAAAAGAAGTAGCTGCAATCCTCCGTCATTGTCTGCGCCCGAAATGTTCAAAGGTGTTTTACGGAACTTACGGCTCTAAGTGTACCAAAATGATGATGTTGTGCAGACATGTAATGCTACTTTTAGTATAAAGCTGTTTGAAGTTGTACGAAAAGAACAGTTAGACTCTCCAATCAGCAGAAGAAGGACTCAAACAGCAGACTGAGAGCTTCTGATCTCAGTGTTTGATCTTTAGGTCTTATCATGAATGGACTTCAAACTAAACATCATGTTGACTTAGATTTGTGTAAGAGTTTAAGGCCAAGTAAAGAGTTGTTGACTCATGAATGATCAGAGCTTAGAGGAAAGCACGGAGAAACTCTGGGATGCATTTTCAACACACAGACACACAAACAAAAGAACATGTAATACAATAAAATACTAGCTATTATTTTTGTCATCCATTTGAGCATTTTCTTTTCTGCAAAGTACTCTTAACGGCTCCGGTAATGAGCAGTAAAATCTGATTTTTTTTAAATGAGTGGTTCTCAGAGGTAAAACAGCACCCAGCACTATAAAATGACTTTGTACAGGAAGGACTCAGTTCCATTAAAATATAAGATGAATGATAGAAGTTTTTATATGTAGCAGGAATGTTTCCACCTCCTCTGTTGGATGTCTGACATCATGACATGTTTATTCTTGGTGTTCTGTTCCGTGATTTTAGTTACCCCCATTCCTACTCAAAATTGAAGCACTTTTGTCCCCCACACCCAGCAATCAGTGCTTTTTGGACCACTTTGGCAAATCCAGGTGCTGAATGGACCTAGAAGCACTTAATACCATGAAAAACTCTAACCGAGGTGGCAATAGGCCAACAACGCCGGTGTTTTTGTCAGTGGTGCCCAGTGGCTTCGGGGAAAAACATAGATGGGTGGAAATAGCTTCAGTTGGCTGTGGTAAAAGACTTTGTTGTTCTGATTCTCAAGGATTTCTTTTTCTTCCATCGTTCTTACGTTGTAATATTTTCCATCTGGACTGTAGGAATTACAACAGAGAAATGCTTTTACATGACTTTTTTTTACTTTTGAAGTTTTCTAACATTAGTCTGTGACACCACTGTATGCTGATTGGTCAAAGTTGCTTTACTGTACGGCAACTGCCCTCGCCAGCCATGCACATTCACTTCAAGAAAATTCTCCTTCATTCCCAGCCTTTTCCACTGGCACAGAACATACTGAACCAACCCCAAAGGGGCAGAGGTGGGTTTTATGACTCATACATGAGCATTTAAGAAACACAACACAAACCCCAGATACATTTTTAATGTCTAATGTTGTTGATATTAATCTACTTGTTGCTCTGCTTCACATGGTTCATTTCTCTTATTGGTTGTATGTCCGTCCAGTCATGTCAGGTAAAGTTTCTTCTGCTTCTGTTGGTACTTGCAAAGTCAAATCCAGAGGAGACAAGACTAAAACTTCTTGGTTAGGTTTATGAATTAAAATCCATAGGTTAGGCTGTGGAAACCAGGTGTGTGTGTGTGTGTGTGTGTGTGTGTGTGTGTGTGTGTGTGAAAGCAGTAAAACATGAGGTGTCCATCATATTCTGAAAGCTGACACTAGTCCCAACAGCAGATTAATGTTGGGACTGTGTTCAGTGTAACTGAGCTGGCAATGAATAGTCGCTTCATCAGAACATGACACCAGCTTTTTAATGACACATTTTTGTATTTAGCAGAGACTCTGCTTGAGTAATGCTCTGGAGCAGGACGTTGACTGCTCCTGAGAACACAAACCTTCTGGCAAAGCCTCAGATTTTAGTCTCATTTTAATTTTGAATGACTTGGAGGTGGCCAAGAAAAAAACAAATCACATTTCAAATGAACGTAGCTTGAACAAAAAAAGCTGAAGATGCATTTCAGAAATGTTATGCACAACTTCAGAAGCAATGTCCGGACAGAAAGTATGAGATAAGCACGCCTAACGGGTGGGAACATAGTTGATGGGCAGCCAGAACAAAACTGGAAATTCACCACCAATTTTTAATCAATTTGTCTACATATTTGATCATTTTTAGATAATACATCAACTGAGCAGACATCAACTTTAAACCCAGCTCATTTAATATGGACAGGAATACTTCATGTTCTAGATAGATGAACATTTGCTCTACAAGAACAATTTTTTTTTAATCTTTCCTTTGATAAAACATCTGACCATTCCACAGAAAGCCATAATCAGGCTCTGAGAAGGGACTCATCGCCTTGGCAACCAAGCAAGTTGGTCTGACAGATGTGGCAACAATCCATCCATCCATCCATCCATCCATCCATCCATCCATCCATCCATCCATCCATCCATCCATCCATCCATCCATCCATCCATCCATCCACCCATCCATCCATCCATCCATCCATCCGTCCATCCATCCCTCCCTCCATCCATCCATCCATCCATCCATCCATCCATCCATCCATCCATCCATCCATCCGTCCATCCATCCATCCATCCATCCATCCGTCCGTCCATGCTGCTTTCTATTCAGTCGATGGTCTATCCCAGATGTCTTCCCACAAATGAGAGGGCCCTCTTTTGACAGAGCACCAGTTTATTGCAGTTATTTGAATTTTGATAGCAAATATTTGCGTTATTGTCATTTTAAAACACCTTTAATGTGCTATCACATAGATAATAGCTGTTCTCCCCTGTGTTTATCCTTTCATATGTTCCTCCCATCAGTCCTTTATAAACTTTGGTATCAAGGTTTATTTGAAATTTAGTAAATTTAAATGTGAATGGTACAACCTTTTCTAAATGCTGGCACTGAACATCTTGAACTCTCCATTTGATGAAAGTTTTGCCTCATAATATTGTATTTATTTGCCTCTTTTCTTCAATTTTTCATCTCTGAATAGCCCCAACCCCTCCCCAGTTTTTGGACATAAATAAGACTATCAATCTTTGATAGGACAACAGCTGGTGATAAAATTAGCTGCATTTCAATGTTGCTGTGTTGTGATAAGTGCAGGAAATTTTCCCACAGAGATCTCCACTGGGAGATGTCATGGAAGGCACCCGCCATCTGCACTTTGCCAAAAACTTTTCCTTCATATAAAGGCGGAAGAGGCTTATGAACTGATTCCATCCTTCAGATCTGAGTGTCGTCAGTGCCGGCTGACAAGGGTGAGCACCGCTGTGATCTGCACGTGCAGGGCCTGGATGGCACTTCATTTCAGTGAAAGCTGATGAAGATACTCCCAGGCGTCACCATCATTCCTCAGGGCATCCAGAGATTTCTTGATTTCTTTCTTGGATTCTGCTTTGCAAGAATCAAAGGAGAGACATATTTTGGCCACTGAAGTTCAGGTACACCTATCGCTTGATATTTATATTTATATTTATAAAAGATTGGTCTTTGCAGTTGAGAAAAATATTTAATCGAGAGACTAAAAGAGAAGGAACGGAAGCAAAACTCATGACTCAAACAGCAAACTGCCGCACACCGACGCACCAACGGTGACGCGATCAATGTTCATATTAATCTGTTGCTCAGACCACCATCACCCCCTCCCCTTTTCCTTCTCCCTCTCTCCTCTGCTCATCCGTGCAGCCGTGTGTCCTGCTGCTCTGCTTGACTAGTCGCAGAGAATCCGGTGCCAAGACTTTGTGGTTGGAAGCGGCGCACGCTGAGCGCACGGCCGCTTTCACTCCCACATCCCTGTGTTTAACCGCATCGTGTCACAGTTTCAGTAAACGAACTCTGGGATATTTCTCTGGAGATAAAAAAAAAAAAAAAAATGACATGAGAGATGTAGTGTAGACGGCGGCTCGGACAACCGCTGCTGAACACCGGCTCCGTGCGTAACACCGCGTGAGCAGGTGGATGGGGAGGCTGGCGGGATGGAGCTTTCCAGCTTGTCGGTGCCGATCCGGAGCGGCTGGACAGCATGTTCTCTGCTGCAGGAGATCCCGTACGCGATGCACGGATGAATCTATATGTGCAAACGTAAGTGTACAGGTGATGTTTTGAAGAAGTCAATTGCCCTGCTGGCATTCCTGTTAGGACTACTGTTGGCTTGTGCGATATGGAATTAATGTTTCTGAATTCTGATATAAGAGGAGGGCAGATGTGTGCTGCAGAGAGAAAAACTCCCTTTGCGTGTAAGTTAAAAAAAACAACAAGAACTAAAGGGACAGCTTTTGAAATCCAACTTATTCTCTCTTTAAGAGGTTTCTTTTCAATTAAAAAAAGGTCAGAGGTTTGATTGTTCATGGCAGCTATAGTATATCTCCCAGTCCTTCGGATGAAAAGTAAACCAGCCTGATTACTTTGGGTTTATCTTTGCTCTTAGGTGTCATGAGCTGGACACAATCTGCAGGTTTACTGTGAGGTTGGAAGGAGCTGAGCTTCTGCTGCTTTCCTTGCATGCCCTCACTTCATCATCTACGACAGCAAGGCTGAGATGGAGCTCTCCATCATGTATTTATTTAGGGAAAAGCTCATTAGACCTTTCATTTGCAAGAGTTTTAACAGAGGAATTGCTAATGGTCTTTTACCTCAAAAAGACGATTATCCTTCTCTATAATGAGAGTAACGGATGTTGCCAAATAACGGCAAGACTGGCACACCAATTAGCCTCCGCCTGCCAGCAGAAAACATGAATCCTTCTTCTCTGAGCCACTTGTTCATCCTCTCAATCAGCTTTATTCGTTATAAGGGCTCACTGGTGTCTCTGTGCAAATGTTGGGAGACAAAACCAAAAATCTTTATCATGAAAATAACCTTTTTTATTCTGGCAATAGCCGTTTAATCAATTTCAATTCACAGTACTGCTGATTACCTCTGCACCCCCTCTTTCCAGTGGTTAATACAGGTGTTGGAAACAACAAACAACTGGCAGGGAAATCTTAAGCATTCCATCATGTAATATTTCAGGTAATTATATCATTTCTATCTAGCAGTGGTCTGACAAAACTGAGGCACTTGTGCAGTGTAATTTGGGATGACATATGGAAGAATATTGCTGTTTTTAGTCTGCCATTAGTTTTGTAGATGGGTAATACTCAACAAGTGACAGTGTTAATTAAAACCCCACTGTCTTAAATTCCTTTGGATGTTTTGCCTCATTGGTAGACCTATATACTGTTTTTATCATGGCTGTGGGGTTTGCATGTTTCTGCCGTGTCCTCTTGCTTCCTCCCGCAGTACAAAAGCATGCATGTTAGGTAGATTGGTGTTCAGTCTGAGCATGAACGGTTTGTCTCCGTGTGGCTCCGTGATGGACTGCCGACCTGTCCACGAGGACTCCTCCCCCTTGTCTCATAAATGAAAAAAAAAAAAAAAATCCCCAATTATGCAAGCACTTCTGTTTTGTTTGTCATCTTCTGCAACCGTTCGCTTCATTAGCTCCAAGCAGACTTTGTGACGGCTCTTCTCCTGTAATGCAGGTAAATTAAATCTGTCCATGTAGAAGCAGTCCCTGTCCCCGCAGGAGAAGGGCGAGGGATCTCGTTCCAGTGTCAGAGCTGTTTGTCCCCAGAGATGAACTGAATAAACATTTGTCTTGGGTAGCGCGGTGCCCTCATCGTTCTCTTGCTCAGGTGTACCTCTTTGAATGTATGCATCGGTCGGGGAGGCTTAGACACACACGCACGCACGCACGCACACACACACACGCATGCACGAAAGCACGAAAGCACGCACGCATGCACACACGCACGCACGCACGCACGCACACACGCACACTAGAAAACTCAATGTCGCCTCAGTGCACTTAAGGTCTTGGTTGCAAAGCGAGTTAAAGACAGAAAACATGACTGGATCGAGCAGATACTTGTGTGTATTTGTGCAGGATGTGGAGACAGTTGACAGTAAGTACAAGTCTCATCCATCTGTTTGTTCCTTAACTATGGTAACCTTAAATATGCAAACTGATCTGAAAATGTGTGGAATGATGCTGAATGATGTGTTGGCCTGATAGAAAAACCCAGCGCATCACTCGTGTGGGTTTATCCATTACTTCTGATTTTTCTCCCCACAACTGGGAGGAAAAATCCAACATATGGTAATACTAGGAGCACCTCTCTAGCAACATGTTTTGAAAAAATATTATGCTTTAAGGTGTGAAAGCAGTTATAAAGTCACCTTGCAGGTATTTCCATGGATATTGAAGGACTATATATTATATACTTCTTTTATTTTCTTTTCTGTTTTTGTACTTAAGCTGTGGAAACACAAATTTCCCCTTGTGGGATCAATACATCCTATCTTATCTCTGACTATTATTACTCATCAAAGGAAATATTTTTTAGATCTTCAGCCAAACTTAAACTTGTTTTCTGCCGTTTTTCTAACTGTAGATCAATCTTGTCATTTTCTTGTCTTTCTCCAGCTGGAATGTCAAAACCGTGGCTTCTCGTTCATGAAAGTCCTTGGTCAGTCCAGTCCCCAGAGCCCCAGTCCCCTGGTCTTCCAATCCTCACATTTCCTGCAGCCTTGCTCTTATCCTTTATCCCACAATAAGACCCTGGGAGATTTGAAACACATAGCTTAGATCCATTAATGTCAATCTTCCCCTTATTCTTTTATGATTGAACCCTCACTTCTTACTCTCATCATCTGTAGACACTTTTTGATCGATTACAATCCCCCCCAAGAACCATGGCCTTGGATCTGTGGCCCTTCCTCCCACCTTTACCCAACACCTCCATCCCTGAGCCCCTGCTCTACGACTCCTACATTCCTGGGAATGACTCGGACCTAGAGCTGAACATCACAGAGACCAGGGAGCCTCACCAGGACACCACCAGCTCCGTGGTCATCACCTTCATCTACTTCATGGTGTGCGCCGTGGGATTATGTGGTAACACCCTGGTCATCTATGTCATCCTGCGTTATGCCAAGATGAAGACAGTGACCAACATCTACATCCTGAACCTGGCAGTGGCGGATGTTTTGTGCATGATGAGTCTGCCTTTCATCGCCATGCAGCTGGCGCTGGTCCACTGGCCCTTCGGAGAGGCTCTGTGCAGGGTGATCTTGACTGTAGGTGGGTGTAATCATTTGTCAGAGAAAGCAGAAGCTGTTGTAGTAGGCTAAGGACCATTTTTAACTTCCTCAAGAGAAAAATATCCATGAACCATTATCCATAATGGCTGCAATAATAAAAGGAAAAACATCAAAAGAACATGTTGCACAGCAAAGACTCTAGAGATCTGTGATATTAGCTCTCCAGAAGTCAATTTCCATTGTTCATATGACTTCAGTCCCCAGACGTTTCAGCATGTTAATTCATGTGGTTCCTTTTGTCTTTGAGGCTTTGACCTGCTTTATTATACCAGCGCCATCTGAAAGAGTACGAGTTTCACTTTCACTTCGATTCTGTCTGGAAAACTTAGCACCACCCAGTAAACCCAGTGGATGGAAATATGCATACATTTACATTTCATTTTGCAGATTTTCTGAAAAATCCTTTGAACTTGGCTAAATGTTTGGATGAAAACCCGGTCGCTGACATAATATTTGTAATTGGCTTCTAGAGAAGGAAAAGAGGAAAAAAGGCAAAGTCTTACTCTGGTGACTGGACTGCAGATATTAAGATACAAGCTGCAGCTGAGAGAGTTCTCGATCGTTTGGGGAAAATTTGTTTTGATGAGAACTTCCAGGGCAATTTAATTAAAAAGCTACGAGAGAACTCGCCTAGATTAGCCTGGACACTGAAGGCACGAAGAAAAGCCTGTCTGGCTCGTTTGTGCAAAAATATTTCAAAACATAGTGTTGTTTTTGAAAAGAAGACGAGTAAACTGTTTCCACTCTGCTTTTAAAAAAGAACTGAAAAAGAAACTGAGCATTATGTGCTCCTCATGTGATCCTGATGCCAGTTTTTATGTGAATTTAGTCCAAGATGTTCTGATTATGGCTTAATCCTTAATACACAGATGCAACATTGGCATCTTTCTTGTAATCCCCTTTCAAAGTAAGGACATTAATGGTGTTTACTGACAATGTGACACCTAATCTCGACTTAAAGTGTTTCTCTCTTTGCTCCTCTGTTCGTTCACTTCCCAGACTCTCTCAATCAGTTCACGAGCATCTTCTCTCTCATGGTGATGAGCATCGATCGATACCTGGCTGTCGTGCACCCAATTAGGTCGACGAAATGGCGAAAACCCCGCTTCGCCAAGCTGATTAACTTCACGGTGTGGATTGTGTCACTGCTCGTCAACCTACCTACTATGATCTTCAGCAGTCTGGATAAGGTGCCGGTGTGTGGGATCGTGTGGCCCGAGCCGCAGGAAGTCTACTACACTGCCTTCATATTCTACACCTTCTTCATTGGGTTCTTCTTGCCACTGGCAGTCATTTGCATGTGCTACCTGCTCATTATAGTGAAGGTGAGCGCTGCTTTATGCAATGCACCTTTTCTGTGGACGCCTTTGCATTTCTACTCTCCTATTTTTTTTAATGAAGTTTTTGCCCGTTTGCTTAGTACAGAGATATTCATTTTTTGCATTTTTTGCATTTGCTATGAAAAGGTAACCTGATTTTCCATTATTGAGTAAGTGACCACATGAAGTGATTACTTTAACTAAAGCTGATTGAAGTCAGTCTTTTGCACAGCTGGAGTTCAGTTAATATAAAGAGTTTTGGGAGTGTGTTTTGATGATGTGATGATCTGATGATGTGAACCATACCTTGCAAATGCGTGACCTCTGAAGACGTACAAAACGACTAGCATCACTCCAGACGTAGTGTCTATAAAGTGAGGGGTGAAGTAGTTTGGCTGTTCTTCCTAGAACTGGATGTCAAGTCAAGATGACTTCAAAAGGTACATCACAGAATCCTGTGTGGTGAAGAGGAGCCCAAGGCTTCAAGGCTTCACTGGAGGAAGAAAATGTATCTGTCCATGAGTCGATCAAACATAAATCATTGAACAGGGTGGTGAAAAAAAAAAAAAAAGCTAAATTGTTGGGGAATAATATGAAGGACTCAGTTTAACCGTCATGACAAATAAACTCAGCAGTCGAGTATGATGGACAGGGCATCATGATTTGGACTTGCTTCACTTCCTCAGGGTCAGGACTGCTCACTTTTATTCAGCGAAAAATAAATGACCAAGTTTACCAACGTATCCTGCAGGATGAGGTCGTAGAAAGTGGGTGATGCAGCAGTACAATGAAGCAGTGAAGGATCCACCACAGAAAAGTTTTGGGCAGTTACAATCTATCTCAAGAGATCCGTTCAGACCAGACATCCCACAACTGTGTCCGGGCTGGAGCAGTTACGTAAAGAGCAGTCAAACATCAGGTCTCCTAAACATCAGGTCTCCTAAACATCAGGTCTCCTTAACATCAGGTCTCCTAAACATCAGGTCTACTTAACATCAGGTCTCCTAAACATCAGGTCTCCTAAACATCAGATCTACTAAACATCAGGTCTCCTAAACATCAGGTCCCCTAAACATCAGATCTACTAAACATCAGGTCTCCTTAACATCGGGTCTACTTAACATCAGGTCTACTTAACATCAGGTCTCCTAAACATCAGATCTACTTAACATCAGGTCTACTTAACATCAGGTCTCCTAAACATCAGATCTACTTAACATCAGGTCTACTTAACATCAGGTCTACTTAACATCAGGTCTCCTAAACATCAGATATCCTAAACATCAGGTCTCCTAAACATCAGATCTCCTAAACATCAGGTCTCCTAAACATCAGGTCTACTTAACATCAGGTCTACTTAACATCAGGTCTACTAAACATCAGGTCTACTAAACATCAGGTCTCCTAAACAACAGATCTACTTAACATCAGGTCTCCTAAACATCAGGTCTCCTAAACATCAGATCTACTTAACATCAGGTCTACTAAACATCAGGTCTCCTAAACATCAGATCTCCTAAACATCAGGTCTCCTAAACAACAGATCTACTTAACATCAGGTCTCCTAAACATCAGGTCTACTAAACATCAGGTCTCCTAAACATCAGGTCTACTAAACATCAGGTCTCCTAAACAACAGATCTACTTAACATCAGGTCTCCTAAACATCAGATATCCTAAACATCAGATCTACTTAACATCAGGTCTACTAAACATCAGGTCTACTAAACATCAGGTCTCCTAAACATCAGGTCTGATCCAGAGTGACTCAGAGAACCTGCTTTAGGTCGATGCTGCCTGAGAAGGTTCCAGATACACTGTAAAACAGCCCCTATAGATATCAGCCGAATATTCCTAAAACTAGTTAAATTGTTTTTATTAAGCAAAAATATCTGCGGGTGGGGTAAAAATCTTAAAACTGGCAAATAGTCTAGCATCTAGACAAAATCTACAACTAATTTACTTTTCTGCAGTGCAGGACTACACAATATTAGAAAAAAAGTGGAAAAAAGGAAAAAGGAAAATAATAATATTGCTTTGTGGTTTTGCAATATCGATATTACGCATACTGATATTACAGTGATGAAGAATTGTCAAAGTCACGTGCAGCCAAAGCTCCAACACTGACCAACAGTTGTTTAACGGGTTCATTGACCCTTTCTTCCAGTGCTGGGTGTGTTCAACAAAATGATTTCAGCGTGATCGTGTCTGTTATTGTAGCTTAGATGAGAATCGGATCACGTTTGTGCTCAGCTGGCCAGTTACACATGAAAAACGATAGACTTACATACAAAAGGAAACTTGGGATTTTCAACAGACATTCTTAGACTTCTTTCCATGTTCCTTGAGTGCTGCCCAGCAGCGGTGTTCTTAGTGCTCCCGGTTGTTGCTGGAAGCAAAACTCAATTATTAAGTATCTACTGACTTTCAGTCTATCCGTCTATTAAAAATGAAACTGCAGCCAGCAGCACTGTAAATGCACGTCTAAAGATGGTTAATTAGTATGTTGTATCTAGTTTGTTGAAGTAACTCTACAAAGTCAAGAAAAAAAGTTTAGGACATAAATAAATATAACCTTGAGCTGCCAAACCTGCGCATAATAAGAACTGTGTTAATACTTCATAAAAGCTAATATTTATATTACCAATAATACTTATCACTGCACTATATCAACATTCAAAACGCTCATAAGTTACTATTGGAAACTGGAATCCAGTACTGTGAGAAGGGTTGTCGATGGTACCGAGGAAGTCGCTGAGTGAGCTCAGGGATATTTGTGAGCACGGCTTGTAGTTGTGTCCACGACTTCCATTAAATGTCAAGCATGAAAAGAAAAAGATGGAAATAAATGTCCTAAACCATCTGGAAAGCCTGTCGTCTTCTCTTTCAAGTGAGTTGAAGTGAAGTGAAAAACTGTCTCCTGGCCTTACAATCATAAGTGAAACTTTGCCTCTTAAGACTTTATTAAACTGAATTAAATATTTGCATTTTGGGACAACATGTGCTGCCTGTCAGCTCATTTTTTACGGTTGTGCACATTACATTAGGCAAAGCCGCGTGCCTGCTGGCCAGACTTTGTGAGGAATGTTGCTGAAGCAGAGTTGGGATTTCTGGTGTTAAACTTTTTAAGGAGATACGTTATAGCCCTTTCTAACAAGCTTGAACAAGTTCTTAATGTGTTAACAAAACAGTCAAAATACCACAGAGAGCCAGAACGACAGCTGCTGTTCAACCACGTCTCACTACAGCTGGTTTTAAGGGGTGGAGTCAGTCACTTAACTTAACTCCACCACCTTCTTCTAACAAGTATTCCCATTTGGAGTTCTGTCATACAGCTTTGTGATACCCATTTGCGAGGTACAGGAAATGCAGCATAATGTGAAACTGGCTGCAGATAAAATAGGTAGAAGCTGGATTGTTCTGTTCTGTGATGTCACCACGCCCTGTAAACCTGTACATCACTCTACGATACATTTTCCACCTAAAGGCCTACTCATGTTCAACGTTTGAGACGAACACAGACGCAGACGGAGCTGTGTTTTCTTATCTGGCCTTGATTTCACCTGTGTTTTGGCACGTCACCTCAACGCTTAAAATTACGGATAAAATGGAGCAAAACCACTGGAAGCCAGTGTTCACAATGACGAGTTGATTGTTAATCAAATATGAGAAAACCAAAAAAGAAGGAAATTAAGCCATTCAGCCTTGCAGGTGCGCTGTCCAATCCTCTCCATCTGATGAGGTGAAGTAGAGAACAGCGAAGTCTCCTCTACGATTGCTGTTTGTTGATCAGTAATTGTCTGATCACTACCCGCTGGTTGATGTGTTGTTGAACAACCATACGAACCCAAACCAGACCCCCAAACATCTCCTTGTAAATGTTTTCTTCCTAATATTAAGTGAATCTTTGGCCAGAATAAACAGGCACCTGTACGACCTAACACTGTAGTTTTTCAGTGTAGTAAGATGTTCATATATTTTGAAGGTTTTACGTCACTTTACTTTCCGTTTGCAGGTGAAATCCTCTGGGATGCGTGTGGGTTCCTCAAAGCGCAAACGTTCGGAGCGCAAGGTGACGCGGATGGTGTCCATCGTTGTGGCGGTGTTCGTCCTGTGCTGGCTGCCATTCTACATTTTCAACGTGACCTCCGTCACCGGCACCATCAAACCCACCTCCGCCCTGAAGAGCACGTTTGACTTTGTGGTCGTGCTCGGCTACGCCAACAGCTGCGCCAACCCCATCCTGTACGCCTTCCTGTCGGACAACTTCAAGAAGAGCTTTCAGAACGTGCTGTGTCTGAAAAAGGTGGCGGGCCTGGACGAGATGGACCGCAGCGACAGCAGGGCGGACAGGAGCAGGATGGCTAACGAAGCGGCGCTCATCAACGCCAACCTGGAGACTCACAACACGTCCCTGCTCAACGGCGAGCTGCAAACCAGCATCTGAGGTCAACGCAGCGGCAGTTACGTCCAGGGGCGGTAAATGACACTGCCTCTTGACCGGTGGGTCACCGCTGCCCTGCTAGTGACCTGTGATAAAAGCTTTGAGGGCAAGTGAATGACACCATTGCTGCTCGTTGACACTGACATACGAGCAAAGTCTAAGTGAAAAATAAACAATTTCTGAAGGGTTCCCAGAGGTCAGGAGAACTGTATTGACTCCAGCTAAAGGCCTGATGATTGGGTAAACCAGGCCACAAAAACCAATATTTGGACTGAAGGAATTTTCAAAGCTGCAGAGAAGCTTAATGATAAAATTCATATGCTCAATATGCTGTTAGTGCCTGCTAGTTTGACTTATCCAAGATCGAAGCAAGACGGAGGATAAGTGGAGCAGAGCGTTGAAGAAACAGAAAAGAAACGCGGAGACTGTAATAGAAAGGGGCTTGAATTGGATTGAGCCCCATTTTTGCAGTATTTGATGGTTTGTTTTTTTCCTGAGATCTTCTCCACAGAGATCTGGGATCCACTTCCTGAAGAAAGCGGCCAATCAATTCCACAACCCTTCAACAACAAAGATCTGACACCCCAAACTGAATATGAACAGTGTTGCTGTCAAATATTTTGAATACGCATTCATTAGTTTGGTCCCACATAAAAAAAGAAAAGAAGGAACCGGAATAGCAGTGGTCTTCTACAGATGAATGAAGTGTGTTTTTGAGACTCTAGCTGGTATGTTCACAGGAGAGGAAGCATTGATCAGTGGACTCTTGAACCAATCCCAGATTATTGATGAAGGGTGGGAAATTATACCTGCAGGCAGTCTAACGTTGGTCCTTCAAAATACAGCAACTTTGTACATAGGACGCGAGTTTCTGTCTGTCTTTGTGAGAAAGTATAACACATGCTCACTCTGTTCACAAAGAAATAGTTTTTAAAGGCAAACCCTGCTTTACCATTTGTTATTATTGAGCATGTGAAACCATCCTATGTATAATATATTCTGTCCTGACCTTTGCAAAAGTCACCTCCTGTGCTGCTGGTGTCAAGAGCCCACATCTACTTCAAAGTGTTATTTTTTTTTTTTCTTTTGACAATGTCCGTGTTCCTCTTTTCGTATCAAAATGTGCCCCTCGGATTCACATTTGGTTCGGTCAGCGTGTGCTTGCGAAGATGCCCAGATTTCACAGAAGGCAGAGAAATGTGTCACACATCCAAACAGGGATGGAAAAAGATGAGCAAAAGCATGCAAGGAGTAGGAAACTGAAAGTAATGAATCTTGTTTGCTCTCAAACAGGCGAGCTGCTTACAAAAAACACGGAGAGAAAAGGCAAAGTGTTTGTATGTGTGACTGAATGATAACGAGACAAAAAATGATTAATTAATTTCTAGTGACAGTGACGTATGACGCCTTTTGCATAGCTTAAGATAAAACGTCACCACTATATAAGATGGGTCAGACATTTAGGGTAATACATCCTGGAGCCGCACTGGCAGTTGCGTTGTGCACTCCTGCAGAAGTGGAATTAATCATCCAAGACGGATTTTAAATGAACCCTGGATGCCCTCCAGGGAAGGTGTTTTGCATGTGTCCCACTGGGATGAATCTGGGGGCTGACCAGAACTTCGACATCTCCTCGTTAGAGGAGGTCCCTGGAGAGAGGGAGGTCAGGGTATCTCTGCCTCAGACTGTTGGCCTGGTGATCTAGTCCTAGTCCCAGATTAGATGTTGGAGGCATGGATGGATGGATGGATGGATGGATGGATGGATGGATGGATGGATGGATGGATGGATGGATGGATGGATGGATGGATGGATGGATGGATGGATGGATGGATGGATGGATGAAATTGATGTAATAGGAGATAAACAGCCTCCACTGGGCGTTTCTCAATACGTGTTCTTGTTTGTGTTTGTGTCCTTGTGGACTTTTGAAACAAATTGTTCGAAGTTCTAGTTCAAAAGTCCACATCTAGCCAAGTACAGTTTTAATTCTCCAGATGTGACCTGGCTCCGTTTGTTTCTCTCAAGGATACATCCAGAGGAGACGTGTAGTTTTCAGGCATCAACAAGCACTGGTAATGGTCGCGGAGGAAGCTTGCAATTATTAGCAGCACCTTTATTTTCTGTTTTTTAAAGATATGGTCATGCAAGGTATTTCTTTAAAGTTCAAACGCGTGGTTCCTGTATGCTGTACCATTTCATTATTGCAAATCACTTAGATCATGTCAGGTGTCATAAAGTCATAAACCAAAGCAATTGTATAAAATCCAGATGCTCTGCACATGTGGGGGCTTGCGGCTCCTCTGGAGACATCAGGAGTAGTGCTTCAACAGATGGCCGTGTGTCAGTCACTGATGTAATAATCAGAGTCTTGGGATCAGCTGCAGCGACTGGTGATCATCTCAGTGTCTCAGTGTCTCAGCATCAGTTTCATTGAGTTTTTATTTTGGCTGGTATTTAAATGAACATCACTGTGATAACAAACTGGCACTTCCACCACCATCAGCTGGGAGACTGTGTCTTTGGTTCTGCATAGTTTATTCCTAGTTTATATTCCCATTTAAACGTTTTTGGTTTTTTTTAATTTCACCGTTTCCCAGAGTTTGTAAGCGTGGCTACTATACAGTTTGAGTTTTCAAATACTGTCCCCACGGTCACATTTGTTTTTAGTATGTGCTAGTACAGGCATCATTTCTTAGGCCCACAACTTTAGTGAAAATCGTGTTTTGTGATTTCTGAGGTTTCTGATACATGTAGAATGTATTTTTGATTCAAGACAGACTAAATATGGTTCAATCATTCCCTCTCCAATGAAATCAGAAGGGAACGTGGTCTATTGGCAGTGAACGTCCCGTTGCAGGTACAACTTAAGCCATCATTAGCAGAGATTCACAGCTGTGAATTGTTTACTGTTGTGCACGTGGGAACTTGAGTGTGAAGGCATGACTCACATATCAGACAGCAGTGACTAAGAAAACTAAAACACAACCTGATCTTGCAGTTTTCATAACGTCCAGTAAGTGTTACTAGCAGATATTTTTGCCAAATTTACGGGCGCGTTCGTCCTAACTCGGCTTACCAGCGAGACGTCGTCACTCACTCGGGTTGAGGATCTAACGTCACGGTGAAGAGTTGAACCAGAGTTTGGAATAAAAAAAAAAAAAAAAAAAGGAAAAACAGTTTGGTAACCACATTGTAGAGCAACATTAAAAAGGTGCCCTGTGTTTGCAGACCACTTATACCAGTGGTAACCACTTATATGTGGTTAAGGTTACAAATCTAAACCATCACGCCAACCGTTATAAATCTGAACCAACTGACAACACAGAAGTATAAATGCACAAATACTGTGGAAATACAAATACATTTCCTCCTTCACCGCGTTTACTGAAAATAACACGTTTTTCCCCTGTCCTGCTTTATTTTTCCAGAGCAGTAAGTTTATTCCTCAGCAGCCAAGCAGCAAAAATGCAGATATTAGATACCGGTTACTTTTAAATGATGGTGCAGGAAAATGTCTGAAAATAAACAAATACATAAATTTGTTTAAAGCCAATAAATCAGAACTGGCCATCAAGACCTGTAGTATAAATGCAGCCATTAAGATCGTAACCCAAACCCAAACAATTTGACCCCAGCTTGAGTTTTTAATTGATGGATTTGCTGGTTATTGGCCTGTAAGAACGAAGAAGCTTTTTGTTCGGTGCAACTTCTCCAGCAGAGCTCAGCAAAAACGCCATGCTGGGTTGCCATGGAGACATGTCAAACTGCTTCAAGTTGTTTGACAAATCGGTCAAGACGATTCGTTAATAAGGTCACTGACCATATGCTGGAGTGTCAGAGTGGTTTTGTCCCTGTATATCATTCATGTCAGAGGTCATCAATCAATGCGATTACAAGAAAGACGAGGAAGCAGACAGGGCTTGCCCCAAGAGGTTGCTTGCTCACAGCAATCCTACGAGGCCACATGGGCCACACACACTGAAAAGGTGTGTCCCCGTCGGTCGTGGGCATCGTGGCCTGTAATTTGTCATGACACTCTGGAAATAGGAGCAACAGCAGTAAAAACACAGTCTGGTCAGCCACACTATGAATCACAGGTCAGAGCAGGAGCACACACATGCATGAGCACACACATGCATGAGCATGCACATGCACTAGCATGCACATGCAGGAGCATGCACGAGCATGCACATGCAGGAGCATGTACAAGCATGCACATGCACGAGCATGCACGAGCATGCACATGCAGGAGCAGCGATGTGTAAGTTGTGGTCTGCATGGGCGCAGGCTTTTATGATTTAGCTTTGTTGCTCAAATCATCACACACTTGTCAGCTTCTTCTGCCTTCATGTAATGATGAGGGTGACCTAAATCTGCTTTCAGCAGGGGTGTAGTCACCAATGAAATTGCAATATTGCATGTCTGACTGATTATTACTACAGTGCCACAAAAATATCTTTGGTTTTGGACTCTTGTTACAGATTCACAATTTTTCTGGAGGATTTGAAATCATGTCATGTTTGCATCTGTTATGCAGTTATGATATTTGGCAAGCCTGGCCAGCCATCCAAATTCTTGTTGTCTTTTATAAAAAGTACTTTTGTTTGTGTTTCCTCTGGATTTGGCTTTGGTTTCCAGGGTACAGATCAAAAGATGCAGAAGAAACTGCCCTCTTGATGTCACTGGACAGGCGTACAAATGATTAGTGTTGTCGGTGAAGCAAAAACCAGAAGAGTATCAACAAAGATAGTAGGAATGCTGGTGAATGACTGTTTGCAGTAAAATTTATGTCAATCCAAAGTGTTAACAGCAATCACCTTGGTTGTTCTAAATAATGGTTCTTGGATGCTCCTAAATGAGCCGACCCGTCGCATTCCGACATATTCTATCCTGGTAGAACTGGTTTAAAGGAAGAGGTACCAGACGTGAGAGAAGTAAATGGATATGTTATCTGGCATCATTTACAGTTTAACACTTCTGCTCTCTCTACACCCTTAATACTGTTCATTCCTTTCTGTTCCACGATGAAGCGTTTCAAGATCCCCCCATGTTCCCAGTCCCCAAATGTATGGAATTATACTGAAGAACGCACAAGGCCTCTTGTTGCCACCAGCCATAAGGACATATAAAATGGAAATGATGTACATAGTGGAGCTTTTAGATGTTTAATAGATGTTGATTAACATGGGTTGTGCCAATGCCAGTGCAGATGTAGCTCTACAAAGACAGCCGGAGCAGTAAGCCAGCGTCTGCATTGGCTGCTTTCTGTGTCATTTTGTGAAAGCAAGCTTGTACCGTTGTCTGAGATTAAGTCATGTTCTGCGAATAAACATCGGGTATATTTAAGTTGTTATTTAACTGTGGCTTTGCCGGGTACAGGGCATTTCTCCGTATCTTTTGCAGGTTCCTGCAGCTGTGGCATTTCTCAACCCCGGTCCTCTGGTCCACTGTCCTGCATGTTTCAGATGTTGCTTTGCTCAAACACACCTGGCTCAAATTAGTGCAATCATTTGAATCAGGTGGGTTTTAGCAAGGGAAACGTCTACAAACATGCAGGACAGCATGCCCTGAGGACCAGAACTGAAAAAAACTCTGCACAACTTCACAGTGTACAGCTGAGAGGCAGACGCAGAGGAAATGAAGAGCTCTGCCTTCCTGCACCTGTTCTTTTTTCCAATGTAATTAATTTGCGAAGGGCTATTAACGTGCACTCGCGAGGATGCACCGTTAAGTACGAACTTTGTGTATTTGTTGTATCCTCTGTTTGGTCGTGGATGGGGAGGACTTCATATCCCGCCTGATGTGTTGTTTCACCAACCAACAGCAGTGTTAACTGTTACGAAATGTTTTATCTTCATTACACTGTCAGAAAAAGGTACGATGTTGGATTCTTTTTTCTTTTTTGTTCTCTTTTTGTACCATCTACATAAGCTTATGGTCTTGAAAATCAGCAGCATCTGTATCAATTTCCAATTTTGTATAATTTCAAGACAAATGTTAGGGGAACTAGTCAAAAGTGCTTGTTTATATTAGTGTACAGCTGTGGATACGTGTTTTACTGTGCTGTTACTTAGATCTATGTGCCTTCAAACCATCAAACTGTCGCATTTGTGTACAAGAAGAATACGATACCTGATTTAGCCCCTAAAAGCAAACCGACCAAAGGCCTTTAAAACTCTACAAATATTTAACCAACACATAACTAAACCTGGTATATATCACTTATTTCCCCAGCTTTTGTTTGTGTGATATAATGTCAGAAGCAGATGTTTATTTTGACTCCTCATTGTTGCATACTGTACATAATGTGATGAATGATTGTAATGGACACGGCACTGTCCTTGTCTCTGCAATTAAAATGCAGCCCATGGTCCAGTCGGTGTATTTGTGTCAGGGAGTGTGTCGTGCACTGCAGACTGTGTGTGGATACATGTCATTCCACATGACTTCGGCTTATCAAAGACCGTTGCAGGCCTCACGTTGCATAACTGCAACATGAGGCCCATCCATGTTCCTCCAGGAATACGTTCCATGGAGGAATTCCAAGTCTTCTCTTGAACCTTGAAAACATCATTTGGGATACGCTACATTACACATGGTACTTCATGTGAGACTCAGTAAACATCAGCATTCCTCAGGAGGCTGCGAAGGGACGGTTAAATTATCCTGTATTCTGTTGATGGACTGTATAAGAGGACCTGTGATGTCGGCTATGTGTGTTCTGAAGAGTGCTTGTGAAGCCTGTATGTGGCGCCGTGTTGCAAAATAGGCAGAATGAGCAGTTCACAAGAACTGGCTGGAAAACGCCCACCTTATTTCAGTCACATCCAAGTGCCAACCATCTAACTTCCAGGTTGAGGCTCATGCAGAGCTAAGCTTTGGTGCAGTTCCTTGACTGGCCGCTAGAGGGTGGCTGCAAAAGCGAGTCAATCACCGCTGACTCGCATGTTAAAATGTCCAACCTAAGAGCAGAAATAAACTTCACCTCTTGATGCCTGATGTTGCAGATTTGAAACATGCCTTTCTGAAACCTCTGCTCCACCCACAGAATCAAAAGAATAATACAATTAAAGGTTTATGCCATTTTTAAAAACATTCTAAAAAGTAGATACAATAAGTAGAAAAAACAAATACAATTACCTAATGTATTCACAGAGGTAGAAACAAATATTAATTAGAAATTTTTTAAAAAACAGAATTGGGAGAGTTTTCATTTTCATCATTAAAAACATAATTCTCTTTGTATTATTTCATATATCAGCAATCAAGGGAATATTTACAGCCTGGTTTAAAAAAACGTTTTGGTCTAAATCGTTTTATTTTACACCCATGACGACTCTGAGGGGCATGCATTGTTTTTTGTAATCATCCTGCTACCTCACTTAGTGAAGCAATCAGCTGTTTTTACCCAGCCTTGTAGCAAAGTAGGAAGAGTTATGACAGCCAGCCGGCCACTGGCAATGCAGGTCATCAATGAAAAAGACACGCCCCTAATAACTGATCAATACGCTCCTTTATACAATTTAACGTGGCATAAAAGTTATAAAACCCAAAGAAACAAAGAAGAGAACCAAAAAAAAGTCAGCACAAAAGGGAACGACACAACTATCAAGGAAAGGAGGAAAAAAAAACAAGATTATATACACACGCATTCACAGATCTGAAAGCATCAATATGATTTCAAGCATTCCTGCCGATTAGTTGCAAAAAGATTTATAGACATCTGAGTGAAGGTGTTTGAGTGGCCATCACAAAGTCCTACAGAAAGCCTGAAGGAGACCCATTAATTTGACTCCGTTTGGGAAGATTTGGACAAAATTCCAGTCGTTTATTGGGGAAACCTTGTGAAAAGATTCCCAAAACATATGAGCCAAGCAACACAGTTAAAGAGAATTTTGTTAAGTCCTAACCAGCATGTGTAAACTTCTAACTTCTAACAAATCACAAAAAAGATCTCTCAATATTCTGACCTTTTAAAAAAAATAAATAGGTAAAATAAAACATTTTCAGAGCAAATTTTATAAAGACATTTCTATAATTTCTCAGACACAACCAACGATTCGTGTCCTATAAATATCTCTGTTAAAAAAAAAAACAAAAAAAAAAAAAAACATATGTGAAATGTCTGTTAGAGTTTGATGCGGATTTATGTTGACGTCCTTTTACTCGTGGATGGAGGTGAAGCTCAGGTTGATACCTTCCACACGAGTGACCCGACTTGCAACAATCACTTCTCATCTGCTTTCCAGCCTGACTTGCCTCCGCATGATTCCGATCGCCGGGTCACTCGGCGCCGCTGAGAATTGAATTAATGAGAAAACAACGTTTTCCCTAATGAACGTCCCGCTGAGGGGGGGTTTATAGTGCCAGTTGCAGGTTGGAGGATGGAGGTGAAATCCACAAAGCAAAAAAAAAACTAAGTCAAATCAAACTTCTACTGACTAAATTTGAGTTTTGTAGGATTCAGTTTTGAATGTCAGTGTAAAAATGTCATCTTACGCAATCTGTTCCAGAAGTTTCATTATGTCAGTTGAGAGCTGCTCCACAGCTTTCAAATGTTATGATCAAGCCTTTGTATTTTTCCCTTTTGTTATATATTTATTTATTTTGACCTTTCAGATACACGGATGAAAAAAAAAAATTGCCAATCACACCACTCTTGAAATTTCTTTTGAAACTGCTGTTGCATAAAGTGAAATCAGTGGAAACTAGAGTGATCTTTAAAATACAAAAATCCCCACGTTGCACAGCTCATATGAACACCACCTTCTACACCTGAACTACAATAAAAAGTTAAAAAAGAGCCTGACTGTTATTATTCAGCTGTGTACTTTCAGCTTATGACATTATTACCATCCAGATAATTATGGGCTTAAAAGGAAACAATGCATTTTCACAATATTGTGTTTTTCTGAGCCTCTTGTAATCGTTGTGAGAAGCTACTTGCTCGCTACATGCTGTTCCCAACACGCTGCGTCTCAATAAGTATGAGGACACCGAAAGCAGACAATGTCAGAGAGGTCGTGGCCTGCAGAACGGTGAGAGATCGCCTCACTGCACCTCCATTATCACACCGTGCATTAACAGCTGGTCAACTAGGCACACGAAGGTGCAATATTCCCACCTCAGTGCCTGCTTTCTCAAAGCACTGTGGTTTCCTCTACTTTGCAGCAAAGAAAAATCCCCAATGTCTTGAACTTTCAGTCAGCGCTCAATAAAAACCCAATAAAAAGTGAAGATAAAACCCGACAGTTTCAGCAGGTGGAAGCTCTTTCAGGCTGCCCGGCACAGCAATAGGCTTTGCTGAACAGCTAGAGCTCAAGGTGGAGTGAAGGTTTGTAATACGGCACCAGTCTTCACTTGTTTGTTGATGTCTTTGTCTTGGTTGTCGCTCCACAAAGATGTTCTGGCGAAAGGTGTCTGGACCTGGACCTGGACCTGGACCTGGACCTGGACCTGGACCTGGACCTGGACCTGGACCTGGACCCTGCTGGGCTCTCCCTCCCTGTCCTCATGTGTAGATTTCATCCTCTGTGCGGTGTTTGCCTGTCTGCATGTGCTTCTCACACAGCACTGCCGTTACCACCACCAAGGTGGAACTGAGGAACAAAATGTTACTCCACCTCACCTCCACTACAGAGTCAGGACCAGGTGCCCGTGTGAAGGGGGCTATTGATGCTTGATTTTTTTGTGTTTTTCTCGGTCTCGATATTCAACATCTCTTCAAATCTGTCATAATGTTCCAGGTCTAATCTGTAAGGAGGAACGGTTGGTTGCTGGGAAACTACTCCACATATGTGTCTGCAACAGACCGGATTATGACCTGTCCTGTACTACGTTTCATACAATGCTTTCACTTTTCTGCATCACTTTTACTAACACATATGGTTAGGGTTACGGGTTAAAAACGGATGGTAAAGTTTAGTATTAAAACGTGTCTGGGTTTAGAGGTTACAAATTAAGAAAATAAATAAATCACATGACTACTTATGTTTTTATTAAAATTGAGAGATATTATTCTACACAAAACAGCCAAGATATGCGAACACACATGCATGGTATATGTTTCGTTGTGACATTCTGCGTCTCTGGTGCTATCAAGTCTTCGACTTCAACATTACATGAACGTAGTAATTTAAATCAGGACAGCCTTCAAGCGTTATTGCAGGTTCCCTCTTTTCATCTCCATCCTTTGTCAAACCCGTTCTCGTCTTTTCTGCCCTTTGACATCCCTCAACCCTCATCACAGGATCTCACTTCTCTCCTTTAACCCTTAATCGAGCGGCCTCTTTAGCTTCCGTCTTTATCCTCTATCCTGCTCTGGCACGAGGCTTCATCTGGGTTTAATTAACAAATGTGTTTGCATGCTACTCTTCGTCACTTCCACTTTCCCACGCTTCTAAAACTCACTTCTTCTTGCAACTTTAACTTTTTGAAGCTCCTGAGTCACTTCTTTTACGTCCCCTCCCCATCTCAACCTCTTCCAAAAGCCAAGGACCTCCACCTCACAGTCCCCACCGCCGTTCAGACTCCAGAGGCCCTCTGGAGTTTTTAAGGGATATAGCCATCCAAACCCATTTGGCCCTTTGTGAAAAATGAATTGCCCCTTAAACCTATTAACTGGTGGTGCCACCCTTGGTGGTCTTTCACATCGCTGTGGGGGAATTTCGTTCCACTCCTCTTTGCAGAATTGCTTTAATTCAGCCACACTGGAGGGATTTTTAGCATTTTTAACAGTCTGCTGGAGGTCATGCCACAGCGGCTCAATCAGATTTAAGTCCAGACTTGGACTACGCCACTCCAAAACCTTCATTTTCTGTCTTTTGAGCCAGTCATTTCCTGGTGTAGTCTGTTGGGTGAGGTGGCCATGTTAGTAACAAAAAAAAAAAAAAAAAGTAGGAACTAAAACAGAAGATGAGAAAAACCAAGCCAAAAAAAAAGTAGATTTTGAGCGAATTGGTTTATCGTTTACTCTGTTATCAGCCAAAGTAAGACAGCGTTGTTTGGAGAAGATGGAGCTTTTCAGTGGTTTAGATTCATATGAAATCCCAAAGACTCCGGAGACACTGCATGTGCTTTCTTATCGTACTTATGCTGTACGTATGCATCTACACCCAAACAGTTCCGGAGTTACAAGTCTGCTGAGGTGCTTGGATGGTGAAGGATTTACAAACCTTGAAGCCAGCCGGCTCTAACTTGGCCATTTGAGCAAAGACATGAGGGGCCACACATGTCTTCATCTGCTTGCATGTTTAGCATCTGTTTTCAAGTCTTAGTTACATAAACTAATCTGTGCATGAAATAATGAATCATAAACACAGATCACAACGACAATGTGTTAAATTACATAGCTGTTTGAAGCTCTGCTGCAATTTTGAACAAAGCATGTACATGTACAGAACAAAGCAACATAGCGGCTTTCCCAGGAGCGCACTGCATCCCAAACCCTTTGGACTTCATTTGAGGCAGCTCTGACTTTTACACATAAACACTGGGTTTTAGTTGTTTTAATCATCAGCCTGAGACCTGGTTGGTGTCATAGCTGATGTTCACTGATGTCATGGTTCGGCCTCATCAACAGGACTCCGGTCATCAGAAGATGCATTTTAGATTTAGAACATTAGCACCACACTGGATGTGATGATCGACCACCTGCCTGACATGTGAATTACAGTCATTTGGACTTGGCAGCCATCAGTCTTTAGTAGGAAACTGTCTGTTTTTATTTCCCAACAGACCTGCTTTTCCAGCAGTACTACAGGCACTTTATATATATATATATATATATATATATATATATATATATATATATATATATATATATATATATATATATATATATCCTCAATGTCTCCTTCAACATCTCTGGATTTTGGGCCATTTTTCAATGTATTTTCCTGTCGGAATGCTCAGTTACTTGTTGTCATGGTAACAATGATAACAGATGCTGAAGTGTTTAAAATAAGGCCTCTTTTAAGTATGTTAAGTCTTTCGATCTTTAAAGCAGCATGGCATCCAAGCCATTGTAAAAAATGTTTCAGACAACTGTGTGTATGTGTGTGTGTATTAGTGTGTGTGTGTGTGCATAGGTGTGTGTGTGTGTGTGTGTGTGTGTATAGGTCTGTGTGTGTGTATATGTGTGTGTATAGGTGTGTGTGTGTGTGTGTGTATGTGTGTGTATAGGTGTGTGTGTATGTGTGTGTATAGGTGTGTGTGTGTGTGTGTGTGTATAGGTGTGTGTGTGTATGTGTGTGCGTGTATGTGTGTGTGTGTGTGTAGGTGTGTATAGGTGTGTGTATGTATGTGTGTGCGTGTAGGTGTGTGTATGTGTGTGTATATAGGTGTGTATGTGTGTAAAGGTGTGTGTGTGTGTGTTTATATAGGTGTGTATGTGTGTAAAGGTGTGTGTGTATGTGTGTAAAGGTGTGTGTGTATAGGTGTGTGTGTGTGTGTAAAGGTGTGTGTGTATAGGTGTGTGTGTGTTGTTGTGTGTGTATAGGTGTGTGTGTATAGGTGTGTGTGTGTGTATAGGTGTGTGTGTGTGTGTGTTGTGTGTGTATAGGTGTGTGTGTGTGTGTGTGTATGTGTATAGGTGTGTGTATGTGTGTGTGCGTAGTGTATAGGTGTGTGTATGTGTGTGTGCGTATATAGGTGTGTGTATGTGTGTGTGCGTATATAGGTGGATGTGTGTGTATGTGTGTGTATAGGTGTTGTGGTGTATGTGTGTGTGCGTATATAGGTGTGTGTGTGTGTATGTGTGTGTATAGGTGTGTGTGTATGTGTGTGTGCGTATAGGTGTGTGTGTGTGTGTGTGTGTGTGTGTATAGGTGTGTGTGTGTGTGTGTGTGTGTATATGTGTGTGTGTGTGTGTGTGTGTGTGTGTGAGTATAGGTGTGTGGTGTGTGTGTGTGTGTGGTGTGTGTGTATAGGTGTGTGTGTGTGTGTGTATGTGTGTGTATAGGTGTGTGTGTGTGTGTGTGTGTATGTGTGTGTGTGTGTGTTTGTACTGTGTTTGTGTGTTGTTTTTGTTGGTGTGTTGTGTGTGTGGTTTGTGTATAGGTGTGTGTGTGTGTGTGTTTGTGTGATGGTGATTTTGTGTGTGATATGTGAGGCCAGGGGGTTTGTGAATGTTGTATAGGAATGTGTGTCAGACAATTGTGTGTATGTGGTGTATTAGTGTTAGTGTGCTGAGTTATGATGTGGTGTTATGTGTGTGTGTGTGTGTGCGTAATAGGTGTGTGTGGTGCTGTGTGTGTGTGTGTATAGGTGTGTATAGGCATGTGTATAGGTGTGTGTGTATGTGTGTGCGTATAGGTGTGTGTGTGTGTGTGTGTATAGGTGTATGTGTATAGGTGTGTGTGTCTCAGTGTAAAATATCAAGATGATACAAAGAAAATCACTACTTGACTTTCTTTGAGCTACTGAAGTGTTTTTGAGCAACATGTTGGCTCATGTTGAAGGCAGATCAGTGGACCTGGACCTGAAGAGTTAGTGAGATGTCCTGCCATCACACAGATCCTACCAGCAGAGCAAAAACGAAAGCCGTATCTGGTTGGAACCAACAAGGATGCCATTTAGCATCAACAACTACCACTACGGTGAAATCCTGAAGTTCAATTTAATAAAGCAAAGGGCCGTTTTCATGGGTGAATATATTGTCCAGCATTCAGACAAAAATGCCGGGCTAATTCCAAGTGCACAGCCATCCTGTCATCATATTAAAATACTTGCCCACATTATCTATTATCTCTGAGAAATGTTATTTTCCTCCCCATCAACACCAAAACCTTCACCCATTATCTGCAGTGGCAGAATATTTTTTTGTTTGTCGTTTCCTGACTTATTTTCTGTGGTTTATAGAATATTTTTATTAGAATGAGACATGAATGAGACAGAATACAAAGATCTGCTGTGAGAGGGAAACAGAGAAAAGGAGTTGCTTTTGCAGCTATGATGGCAATGACGTCATTGAGCTAAACCGCTGAACAATTTTATTTTCATATACTGAAGGTTGTCTCCACCTAACGGTCAATATCTGGTACTGCACTTGGTAATGGAAAACCTAAAGACTGTGCCGTCGAGAGATGCCAGATGTGATGCATTGTGAAACATCGTTAATGGTTGAGTTTTTAAGTTTAGTTTAGTTCTCACTTCCATCGTAAACAAAGACAAAGGTAGACAACAAAACTGGTTCTGCCTTCAATAAACATTTCATGATAGACGTTTAGCACTGGCACCAACAATGAGAAAGAGGTGTAAGAATACCATAACGTCCTACTCAAGTAAAAGTACTCTTACTTTGATCTGTTGCTTAACAAAAGTAAAATTACAGGTCACTCAAAACTTAACAGAAGTTGTGAAAAATCTAAGTTTTAAAAAGTGCGGAGGAAGATTCAAAGTGAGCCATTTATCATTATTCTGTGTTGTCAACTGAGCTGGTTTCCTTTTCTCTTTTCATCATTTGACTACACATCTGCAGTGAGTCTATTCTGAGCCGTCTCAGGTTTCTAAAGGTGCGTGTTTGGTCAGAGGTGCAATCGGCACATAACCTTTTTCTCTCTACCAAACGCTTCCATCTGTGGCGTGTGTTTCACAACACGTGCAGATGTCTGACTTTACCTCATTTTGGATGTTTTTTTGTCACAGAGATGTGGAGCTTTTTGTTGACAAATGAATCCACGCTGCATATTTGGATTTAAACTTCCCTTCTTTCTTCTATGCATGATAATTGTGAACATTTCTGTGTTGTTTTTTTTTTCACTTTTTTAAGTCCTTTTATTTCACAGAAGCTACTGCCACAGCAGGGTTTTAAAAAAAAACAACATCAACAAAAATCTAAATTATCAAGACAAAGGAGAACAGTGAGCAAAACTGTGATCAAGACAAGAAACATGGCGAGGAGCACGACCCAACAACTCACGTCAAACCAAAGAACTTTAGACGCACATTTAGAAACACTCGGCACTAATGAGGATAATGCAGATGAGACCGGTCCATTAAACGAACAGCGTAGCACGCACTAGGGGAAACACGTTCACATAATAAGAAGTGAAGAAACCTGGCTAAACACAATACAGGTGAACAAAAGCAAAAGGAATGGAGGTAAGTGAGAATAAACCTAACCAATAACGTGAACCTTATGGATTCATATGGATCATGTGGATTCACTGAGGGTCAGTGGGAACAAGTGGGCAACAGAACGGGGTCGTTTCAAAATATCCCACACAATTCCCCGTCGGCGGCATGTCAGGACTGCAGGTGGGTCAGGTAAGTAGTCATACCCTCCTCTTTTCCAGCCATGCAAATCCCATTCCATTATCTCAATAAAAATCTTGTGAAATAAATATCAGCAAAAATAGGCCTATTGTAATATCAACACCATGAGCCATTATATAATTTTATTGGATTTAAGGACACCCTGGCTTTGTTCAGATCTCACACTTATGAGCTTACTGCTTTGTTTGAGGACATAATTGCAGTCACTCTGACACTTCTGTGATTGCGCTGTCATCTAAAAGTACCTGCATGATGCACTTATAACAATCATAAACTGAGTGTGGGAGGCCCGACGCTAAACGCTCTCGATGATCAATCACCTCTTGATGTAGCGGAAGTGGTGAGACAGTCATTTGTTATGTTTTCAGCCCTAAAAGGACGACAGAGCCAAAGACGGTGCAACATATCAACCATCAATAAGGAGTCACATCGTGACAGTATAATGGAGATAACTTTGGGAAAACAGGTTCGTCATTGTGATTTCCGGTAAGAGCACAATGACGAATTCAAACTGAGACAGCGCTCGTTCACAAACTGTGAGAGTAGGGACAATGTGTGATGATAGGACTGCATCAGAAACACAGTTCACGTGAAAGCCTGACCACTCCACACCAACGACTGAAGCATGATGCATGTTCACAGCAGGAAATACAGAAGTAACGAGCACTTCAGCTTCAGTGTAGCAGGTTGGAAACATCAGTCTATCCTACAAATCAGTTCAGAAGATCCTCGCTAGTTATGTGCATATTTAATTCCTTTTTTTTTTGTAAGAATTATCTGTAAGCAACTCCAGTGTTGCTTTATTGCTTTCTCTCTTGTTCTTACTCCTTCTCTTCACTCCAGATGTCTTCTTGGACGGGTGTAGGTGCTGCTGGTGCTGAGGCCGTCTGTTTGCCCCGAGGTTCAGTCACGGTGTTTGGCCTTATTCATTTTACAACCTGACTTTAAGCCTATTTCAGCGGCGGCCGATCGCTGTGCTGTTCAGATTACGTGACTCGCTGTCTCGTAATAAATCGCGTAGCAGCTGTGATCGATCCAGTCTGACTGCGAGTTGGTCAGCCGTCTGATCACCAAAACATGTTTCGTGGATGATACACATGTGAGAAATAGAAGCTAGAAATACCTTGAAAACTGACTCACCTCTGACCAGTCTGCAAACTCAAACACAGCAAACCTAATGCCCTCTTCTTCATTTGAATGTATGAAGGTAGACCGCGTTATATCGCCTCTAGTGGGACAAAGTAGCATTGCCAGTTTTTCCCTGTTAAACTTTATACATGTATATAAAGTGTATTTTTATTTCTTTTTTTTTACTCAGAACATGATAAGATCATATAAAACACAGGCTACAAAACTATACATATGGTACATAGGTGCCGTGAGCAGAGATGGGCAGGATGTGGTAAATAAGCGATGTTACACCTACGTAGAACAAAAAACAGAGTTAATGTGTCACATGGACAGACGACGTCACATAAGACAGGGATTTTATTACTTTACTTGTAGAGCAAATGTTCGTACAAGCCTGTCGTAATCGTTGTGCACCCATTTTATTTGCACTTGTTGAGGTTGATGAGGTTTAGGTCAGGTTTGGTTGATTTTTAAATATTTCAGTCTCCTCCATGTGGCAGATTTAAGGGAAGAGTCCACCCTAAAATATACCTTTTTTTTCTTTTCTGATCAAGAAAAAGGTTTCAGAAAATAAGAAGTATGTGGCCCTGTGATGGAGTGTATCCAGGGTGTATCCCCGCCTCCCGCCTGAAATGAGTCGGGAAAGGCTCCGGCAGACCCCCGAAGAAAGGAAAGGAAAGAAAAATAAAAAATCATAACATTTTTTAATTTTGTTTGTTTGTTGTTTTTTTTTTTACTATTTCCCAGTAAATCTAATAGGTTCAACTGTACATTTGAATGTGGTAGTCATTGTTTAATGACTTATTCAAATTAACCCTTGAAGGTAATTGCAACATTTTCAAAAAGCAATCCAGCGACCCTGTACTAACTAACAGTTAATTTTAGGACACTGTGCCTACACCTGTTGTTTTCAGTGGGCATGCACTGTCATAAAGCGGAACTAAATTAGTGTGCTTTTAAGACCAAACTAACACCTTTTAATCACTCACAACCACATACTTTCCGGTTCTAACTTCCAACAGCTGCAACAGCAGAGTTTCTGTGAAAACCTCTAAAGGAAACCTGATGCTTTCTGAATTCTCCGTCTCATCCTGATTTGTTGTTCAGACATTACTGAACCTCACCTTTCTGCTCTATGACTTTACACGTCTCAGTTAGATTTGATCTTACTGATGAGTGAAGCTGCAGTTTTAAATCATGTGCATTTTAAGTAAGGAAGTTTGCAATGGGTGAAAAGTTTATTGTTTCTGTCTTTTTGAGTGACAAAAATACAAAAAAAAAAGGAAATGCAGACTGAAGGGATCTGAAATAAAGTCATTGTCAGGTCTGCATGCTGTTGCAGTCTACCATATTTATTGACCCCTAAAAAAAAACAGCAAAAAAACACCCCTAGGTACATATTGATTATAAATATTAATACATAAAAATAACATACATACTGTCGATGTATAGACACGTATATCTTTAAATTTGCATACATACATATGATGACATACATACATAACCTTATATTCATTTGTGTGTATATACATATAAATTAATTTCAATTAAAACCTAGTACATCCCTCGGTAAAGACAAACAAATATGTATGTTGTCTTATGTATATAATATATTGTGTGGTTTGTCCTACATAACAATTCATGGTTTGCATGCTCGTATGAATAACTATAAATATACCTAAATGTAAAATATCTACAAACATGGGCATGTGATTAAATGATATAGATACACATATACAAACATAACTGCTCTTACATTTTTACCTCTCATCCAAAAAGCTCCTTGATCTCCGATTTGTGAGGATCCTCCAGAGACCCCCAGACTTTAGGGCCAGTCCAACACGGCTGACTTCATAACTGTACGGTGAGATTAATGTTATCAGCAAGTTCAGTTGGTTTGGGATTGCACTGACTTGACTTGCATCGAAAAGCTAAATGCACAAAGAAAAACCCATCTTGCACTGATGAGCATTGTTATTATGGGTTTCCAGTAACACTTGCAATACCAGCATTCTACACATTTTACATAATTACTTACTTGAGCTCTTTGCAGTAAATCATCTGCATGTATAATGAATAAGATCAAAGTAATGCATATAGAAGATTATTTTCTGTTCCTGCAGGAACTGAAGCTTCTAGTGTGAATGGCTCTTTGTTTAAAACATGCCTTGCCTTAAGAATTCTTTTTGTATTTTGATTAATACTTCTGCTGTATCACTCAGCTTTTATCAGCTGTCATAAGAGTTCAGCCCCAGGCAGACTGCAGGGATCACTGCACAGGTCCACCGTGAGTGGGGGGCGAGTGTTAGGGTGGGGATCCACCTGACACAAGGGGATGGGGGTGGAGTCCCGGAGCACGCAGTAAATTCATATCCAAAATCCCCTGTCATGCAGAAATATCTGTCACTCACTCTTATCTTCAGATCAAGGATTTTCCCATCGCTTCTTCAGCGTGCTGGTAAGTAACTCTCCAACAGTTTTAGCAGTATCGACTATTTAAATGTGATTGAAAAAAACAATTTAGGCCTGTATCGTATTATTAAGTAAGATGTACACACACAAGAACATTTTCTCCTCTATAAACTCTGCACATTTATTTTTGCAGTTACCTTACACAAAGCGGCTTACAGATATCTCACACAAAGTAAGTCACAAGATTTAACCGTGTTAATTCTGGGTTATTGGTTTTATTTTCCTGTTAAGTGATTTTCTGATGACTGTAGCGTGTGTGATCATAACTGCCTGAACTAACAGGTTAAATGTGAGTAAGACGGCGACTGCGGGTGAGCGGGGTGTGACGGATGTTCTCAAGAGTAAAATCAGCTTTTCAGCTCCGACTGTGAAAGCAGCGGAGGGCGGAGAAGAGCTCGATATGTGCGTCCTTCACACTCCGCTGACCCGGAGCGCCGGAGCGGAGAAAGTCCTGCACCAGAGACTGACGCGCGCGCTGCAGACTGCACGCTGCAGGCTGCACGCGCACGCTGCACGGACGTCGGACTGGACCTCTAGCGTTTCAGCGTGTTTGGTTATAGGTGCGGTCAACTTAATTCATAGTTAGAGGCTGGATGTTCCAGGAAGTTGTTCTTTTTTATATCTTTTTAATAAGTCACACTTCTCTTGATTAAAACAATAATTAAATAAACGTTTTGCATCATATCTGTAAACACTTGACATTGAATTATTTTATGCATTTCCATTTCACACAGCTTCTCAAAACCTTTAGAAATCGAGTTCTAGGGGGGGTATAACTCATAGTAATGTTAAAAAAAAGAAGTCTAATCAATTTTTTTGTCTATTCTAAGACAATAAAAAAACAGATCACAGTGTAGTAGTCACAGTGAAGGAAATAAAAGCAGGTCAGAAATCAGAGTTTCGGTCGATACTTGTTTAAAAAACCCCTCAAAGTCTCACTGTGTGTTTGCCAACATAAACTACTAGAATTTGCATAAATGTAGGTGCTCCTATGCCAGCTGTTTCCTTCACAGTTTCCCATTTTTGTGTGTGCATGTGTGTGTGTGTGTGTGTGTGTGTGTGCGTGTCAGCGTGAGGCTTATCAGGGCCCATGGGTGGAAGATGCAAAGAGGATGAGCACTGGGATCCCCTGATCAGACAATGTTGTCACTGTTGCCCCACATGCCGCCAGCAACATCTCATCTCCAAGTGCAGCAGTTACTGCAGTGAGTGCACGCATGAACTTGCAGACACAAGAACAGAGATGTACGAATACTTGACATTTGTAACGTGAGGATGTGATAAAATGCATTTCTTTTAGAGTGATTGAATCACCGCGCTTCATGCGTCTACATGTTGAACTGAGTGTAAAAAACTAATGTCTATCAGATACATACTTCCCACTGTTATCTGAAAACTTTTTACTTTTTACTGCCTATTTTAATCCTATTTGTGTATTTTGTTTAAACACTATATATAAATATATATAAATACTAAGTACCCCCATATAATTCCATAGGATTTAAGCGGGTAGGTTAACAGCCCCTGATGATTTAAATCATCGGTAAGTGTGTGCACCTCTAGAGAAACCTCTAAAGATATTTTGGCAGTTTCCTGGTCTAGAACATTCAGGTGCAAGAAATAAGCAGTGTCATTAGACGAGCATTTGCTGCTGCACATCAAACTGGAAATGGATATAAAACCTTTTTTTTTTTTTATCGATCTGTAGTTCAACAATCTATGGTGGGAAAGATTAGTCAAGTACAAGGGATATAAAACAGTCAGAGTGTGTAATGTTCAGAAAAATACACAAAAACAGCACATTCACAGTTAGTGTGGAAAAGTTCCCTGGAGAAAAACGTTCCTGTCAAAGAAAACGAAGAAGCATGACTGAGATTAAAAAACAGAACCTGTCTATTTTGTTTTATGTGTGCTATTTATGCTATTTACACCTTGGGGCTGTTTCACAAAGGATGTTCAACAAAAAATAACTTGGAGACAACAAAGTTTGAGTTAAGAGACTGTTTTTTGTAGACAGGTGTTCAGATTTGGTTCAGTTGACTCTGAGTTACCGTGACTATAAAAAGCCATCATCAGTGGAGCCCCGTGATTCACCATGGCAACGCATAGTGAAAGGAAAGGGTTGATCCTTTTATAAACATATTAGTGCAGTCATGTAATAAACAGAAAGCACATATTCAGACCAAAGTGCAACACGGCTGCTGCAGCGAGAAAAGAGAGTTGGCGCTGGAGACATTTGCAGAGCGAGTGAATGTAAACAGGTAAATCAGAAGTAACAGGTGGTTGTAATGGCATTAAACATTTCAGATGAATTAAAAAGTCAAAAAAGAAAATCATTCAAGCTGGGAAATATGAGTGGATCCACTTGCACTGATAAATGCTGAAAGGAAATTCTGACCAGGAAACGTATTTTAAACAATTAATGTTATCAGTTTTTTAATCATGTTAATTAGGGTTCTTGATGACTTTCTGGCAACTGGAAAAAGAATAAAACTGACATTTATATGTTTGCAAGTGAAAAACATCTTATATAATTAACAACCCAAGGTTTTTTGTGTGAACTATGAACATGCGTGATATTTGTGATGCTCTGGGTTGGATCACAAACATCTGACTGACAAAAAAAAACAAAAAACATCAGGGTGTCACAAGTACAAGTCTGATTTAAATGTTTTAAAATCTACTTGGATCATTAATAAACTTTTCTGACACACATTCAACACATAATCGATTGTCTGATTAAACTGAACTTGTTTTAGCTTCGTGAAGGGGTGGAAACTGAAATTAACTATGAGTCAGTTACCATGGTAACTGACTCAGAGTGCAATTTTTGCTGCTTTCCGAAACCGGCTCAAGCGAACCTTCTCCGTCACATTAAGTAACCGCGCTTCGTGAATCAGAAAACTCAGAGTTTCGTGAGTTCAGGTTCAACATACTCAGAGTTTCAACATAACCTGCTTTGTGAAACGGACCCCTGGTGGTTGTTGTGAAAAGATCTCTAATGTTTCTGAAGAAACCACAAGACCTCTCAAACATTGTCCAACACAGAAGACCCAAGTTGAGTGGTTTGGCATTAAAAACAAAATTTCAGCTGAAACACTTTGTTCCCACTGTTAAGCACGGCGGTAGAAGGGTGATAGTTGGGGGTTGTTTTGCAGTTGTAGCACGCTGCAGTCATTGAGATGACCGAGAACTCCTCTGCATTCACGAGTACTGTAGAAGCAAATGTGAGGTTGTCAGTATGAATGATCCAAAGCGCTCCAGTAAATCTGTATGAGAACGGTTGACGAGTAAAAGCCTCACGTTAGAAAGGCCTCATCGGGCCTCAGCCCAACTGAAACGCTGTGGCGGGACACTAAGGGAGCTGTGCATCAGGGAAATGTGTAAAAACCTTGACGAACTGAAAGAGACTGATCAGGAAACGACTACGTATGAGGATGGATTCATGAGATACTGAATCATGTTTGTTGAGCTAGTTTACATTGAAAAGAACAGCAATAAAAGAAAAAAACACAGGCTTAAATGAGGAGTTACTAATCCTTGTATGTGGTCTTATTGAGGAAACAGTTTCACAGTAAGACTGGCAATAAATATTACAAATTAAATAAAACAATAAGTGAAAGCAGCTGTCAATATCAGAATTACCCTCCGATCCATGAATGTCAAACATCCAAAAAAAGGTTAATGAAACGTTGTCTGCTTCTGATGCCTTTCATGCGGCGCGCTTTGCTGTGTCGAGGATCTGCACTTTGTGAAGCAAAGCCGGGCTTCTACTACGACAGGCTGGTCAAGGCGTGTTTCAAGTGCAAAGACATCTGTGGCAGACACCCAGCAGAGTGCTCTCAGCACTGCCCAAGTGAGTACCCCTGGTCCTCGGATCAGAGTTCAGCGTTTCAACCGGCCTCACTGCGGAAACTCAAAACATCCAGATCACTAGTTAAAGCAGTGCAGCAGATCGACTGTATGACTATGCATTTGCGTGGTACAACCACCTCCTCTTCAGTTGGATGCAGCCAGAACATAAAAAATGACGACCAGTAGATGCAGCCTTGCAACTCCAATCACTTCAGCTATCTCAGAGACCTTATTTACATCTCCCTACAGCTCTGCCACCTCCCGTGATAAACAAAATGCTCGTGGTTGATCGTACCATGCAGGGGTTGGCCGCAGCACCCAGAGGTCTGGAAGTCTCCGGGATCCTGCTCTACTCCCTACTGGCCGTCTGCATGGTGCTGCTGTTTTTCAGCCTGTGTCTCGCGGTGATCGTCTTTCTGCAGGGGAAACTGGGCAAAACCTCCACCGCAGCATCCACAGTGGGCAGAGACCACAAGCAGAAGTCTGTGGTCAAGCCAGGACATGAATTTGTCCTTCCACGTGACCAGGCAGCATGGACCTCCAACGGTCAGTGGACCAAGACTTTGTAAAGTACTGCAATCATGCAGCATGTTTCCCGCCACGTTTTCCTTTCTTTTGCCTCACTGTGCGCCCACAACACTCTGTTTACAGATTTACCAACAAGCACACAGTATCCCACCTACCCTGAACCTTCAGATGACTCGAGCCCAACGGAGAACTGCGCATGTGTACACTGTTTCCCTGATCTGAGCACTTTCGGCCAGGACGACGGCAGACCGCCAAGAGCGCAATACTCGCTATACCAGCAAGGCGTCGTCCAGAGACCCCACATCGAAACAGGGCGCTCCATCTGTGTCGCGGGGAGCCTCCAAGGCTCTGGCATGGAGGCCCAGGAGGAGGCCGCGATGGGATGAGGTCTGTTTGAGCTCCTTAAACGCATGCAAGGGGAAGATTGAAACAGTAAAAAGGTTGCGGTTGTCAGTTTACTCATGTTTTACTTTATATTCTACTTTTCAAGTAGAATATTAGAGGACTTTTTTCAGTCAAAGAGATGATATACTTGTTTAAAGAAAAAAAAACAACTAAAGTTGGCAGATTTTGTTGCGTCTGCAGAGCGTGAAGTGTGAAGACCTGACAGACAGCGATGAAGAGGTGCTGCGTCATGCAAAGTCAGGAAGACTCGATGTGCGTCTCACAAAAAGCCGCAGTTGCCACAGACTGACGTCCCCGAGATAGTTACTGCATGTTTGTGGTCAGATTTGGCTTCATCGCCTTCATCTTCATCTTCCAGGTCTTCATACTTCTGCTCTGCAACCGCAACACAATTCACCTGTCTTGTTTGTCTTCCCACAAGTGTGTAATCCATTTCGCATTTTCACCCGGCAGTCACTCACCGGCATGCCGTTTAAGATGTTTCACGTCGATACTAATCTGCTTGTCACTACCAACATCACTTCTGCTTCGTATCTCTAATTAGTTGTATGCCTCTCCAGTGGTTTCCAGAGGAAGTTTTGTTTTTGTTGCTACTGGAAAACAAAGTTAAATCCAGAGGAACCAGACTAGTTCTCTGTATTGAAGAAGACAAGAATTCGGATGGCTGGATAAAAAAACCAAATATGTACAATGTATCAGAAAAAGTGGGAATATGGAACATGCAAATAAAAACGTGATTCTTACACACACATCGACTTTTATCTCTTTGCAGAAAGCACAAACTGGAAGATCACTGCCTTTACGGTATACCACTTTGTGAAGTTACCATTTTCCACAGCACTTAATTGACCCTCACGGTTTGAGGATAACGTGGGATAAAGTGTTTAATCTTGTCATCTTCTTTCCTGCAAACATGTTTTTTTCTGTTTCAAAAGTCCACACATCTTCTCTTGGGGACCTTTGAAACAGAACAGTCCAGTAACCATACTCTGTTCGTCTTCAGTCATATATACACCCTTGAAGGTGGTGACTCTTCACTTTTCTGCCATCATGTAAACGTAAACGATACGTGCCGAGGTCGGTGGTACAACCTAATATTACAGATCTCTCACAGACTCTTAGACTCGTTAATAATGTCAGTCTGGGTCTTTTTATATGTGGTCCTGAGCAAGCGGACCCAGCGACCTTCCAAAACAGACCTGGATTTGTGACTCCTTTCAATAACTGCACACATTCCCAGTGTACGAAGGTCCATCTAAAGAAGCTTTTGGGTGATAAGACACCAAGGGTGTCACCTCCATCGATGCTGATATTAAGCAATTTAGAATTAGAAATAGCCAAGTATCTTTCAATCTTTCTTCCAGCAACATTTTCTAAAAGATTTTGATGATTTTATCATGCATTTGTTGTCAAAGTGGAAAACCTCTGCCCATCTTTGCTCCACAAAGACTCCTGTGATGAAGACAGAAGCAAAGGTCAGAAGCACACCCGGCAATGGTATCTGTGCTGACCTCCTCCCACCTGCTGTTGCTCACTTCACATCTCTAAAGATCAGGAAAGAGTCAAGTAAGGGGATAATCTCAGTCGCCATGGCAACTGATAGGATGGGATATTTCTCTATACGTTTACTTAGCAACTCCATGAAGGCAGGACAGCAGGAGGTGAAACACGGTGTGAGGGAAGCTAAGGACAGCTACAGGAGGAAGGTGGAGCAGACGCTGAAGGAGAACAATATGAGGGAGGTCTAGGAAGGTGTGGGGACCATCACAGGTCACAAGACAAAGACCAGAGCCACGGGAGGGTCAGTGGAGAGGGCGAATGAACCGAATAACGTTTTCAACAGGTTCAACCAGCCCTCGCCCTACCGCATCTCTCCTTCTTACCACAACACACGAAGCAGCTAAGGTGGAGGCTGTGGACTCATACAAATACCTCGGGCTGTGCTGGACCAAAAACTGGACTGGTCACCACACCAGCCACCTGTATGGGAAGACACAAGGCAGGATGTGCTTCCTAAGGAGACTGCGCTCTTTCAACATCTGCAGCAAACTGCTGTGGATGTATTACCAGTCCGTGGCTGCCAGTGTCCCCCTTTACTGTCGGGTTCTGGGGGGGGCAGCACATCCGAGGAGGACACATCCGTCTCTGTGACCAGCGTGAAGCTGGACCCTGGTGACGGTGGCCGAGACGAGGACACTCAACAATCAACCACCCTCTGCGTTTCTGTCCTGTGGCCTTTGTTCTGTCACAATAAATCAGTCAGTCACAAATTACAATTACAAACCTGTTTTATTTTTTATTTGATCTTTTATGAATCAAAGAATGCCGTTGGGAGAGGAAGTCCAGGTAAAAGCCACTGGCATTTATTAAAAGTGATCCGGGACATTTTGAAGTGCTGTAGGAGGTGGTGGTTGCTATTTTTAATAACATAAATGATTTGATTTTAATATTTTTAGAGGTCTGTAGGTTTAGGTCTGCATCGGGACCCTGAAACATCTCCTCCTCACACCTACAGCAACATTTTACTATGAAAAGAACAGTCAGCACCTGCGTACAGATATATATTTATCTTTATTTGAGTGCATTTCAATCACCGTGTCCAGTTCTTGCAGCAGTAACAACTGTGTGTGCGAGGAATGACTCGACCGGCTCAAGATGCACATCTCTTCTCCTGATTCCGGTCCTGCATCTGGATCCAGCAGTATCGAAGACCAAATCGACTTTGAGGTTTCTCCATTTGTCGCATACATACCAACTGTACACTTTTACATACATCATCAACATGTGGAGGAAAACCAAAACAAAAATAGAAAAAACAACTAAAAACTTCAAACTGTGATACCCAGCTCAGACAGCATGCTGAATGCAAGTACTGATTCAGTACACGAACATACGGTGTATACGCACGACACACGTGCATACAAACAAGAACACGCGCACGAAATAACACGTTCTATACAAACACTGAGGTTTTTTTTTCTTCTTTCCGTCTTTCCTGGGGAGAATACACGCACGCGCACACAAAGATGAATAAAAGGGACATGCGGTCGACAGTTAACACTGCAGGACTGAGCTTCGGAGCCATCACTTAAACTATACACTCTCCTTTTTTTGTTTCATTTCTTTAGAATGATTTACCTGAAACAGCATTATGACAATGTATCTTCAACGTGGACAAAGTGTCTAAAAAAAACCCCCCAAAAAACAATAAAAACAAAAAAGGCATATTTTGTAAGAAAGAAAAACAGCCATAGCAGCACTTACTTTCTCAAAAATGATCAGCACTCTTTTTTTTTTTCTACTCTGCATTCTGTGTACAAAATCAAAAAAAACAAAAAAACAAGACTGACGGAACAAGTTAACACAAACGAGCAATGTGAGTTTACGAAAATGAAAAACCGTAAACATTTTAATTGCAAGATGTATAAAAATATAATATTCACTGTGTTTTCCCATTTCCCCTCTGAGTTTTGGAAGCTGGAAGAAGGAGAGGCAGAAAATAAACTGCCACATCCTTTTGTTTTTTTCTCTCTTCAGGGAAAATGCTTTTTTAAACGTACCTACGTGACAACCACAAACTCGCACATTTTTAAAAACAGAACAAACTTCGCCGCTTCTACTCCCGATGAGTCACAAATAAAGCTTAAATCCAACAACTTTCACTGGAAATATTTGGTCTTTTGGAGGGGGGAGAGTGTGGGTGTGAGAGACGAATGTGTTTGCTTCCAGAGTTTGAATCCTTGCAGGTACAGTGAGAAGACAAAAAAAAAAAAACCAACAAAGAAAAACAAATAAAACAACTTTCTCTGCAAAAGCAGAGCTTCACGCTGTAGGAAGCGGAGGCTCGGCTTCTACGCGCCCCTGGATGTTACCATCTGCAGCTGTGCAAGCATGAAGCACGACGTGGGTGACGAAGAGCTTTGGGATCAAGTAAAACTACCTCAGCTGTAACGTCTGCACCTCATGACTGAAGAATATAGGCATATGAGACTATTCCTCCTTTTTCTGGCGGGAAGAGCAAACTATCTCAGCTTCTCTCTTCTTCATGCCCTGAATTCAAGTGAAACCTTTGCTCAGTTTACAAACCTCCTGTCTGTACTTCAAGCATTTGAAGGTCCTTGTGTTTCTCTTTATCTTTCACAGCAGACCGTGGATCTAGATAATCATGTAGGAAGGGTCGTTCCATTTCAGAGAGACAGCTGCAGCTCAGAGCGACCAAGATAGGGGGGTTGTTGAGGTTTCCTTGCCATCCTCCTCACTTTTTTTTTTTCTCTTTACCTTTTTCTTTTTCCATGCAACTAATCCTGGCGTCCAGCTTCAGGTCTTCCCCACAGGCGGTAAACTATTCATACTCCAGGAACTGTTTGTGGTAAAACAACAGGTACCTGCAGAGATGAAAGTAAAAATCACTGAAGCCCCGTCATGAATGGAGCAGTGGGGCTGCTCAGGGACGGACTCGCTCACCCTTCGCTGTCGAGCACGTCTTTGATGCTGGCCTTGGTGATGATGGCGTCATCACACTTGAACCACTGGTCTTTGTGCTGCCGGATGAAGGTGGTGTAGTGACCGCTCTCTAGTGTCCCCTGGTGGTTCACCACTGCAAACAAACTGTACCTGGGACACAAAAGAAAGGCACAGCACTGCTTCCACTTCGCTGCTTTTAATGCACCTGCAAACTAACGGTACCAACAACTGCTGAGCTGTATCTCTGATCAAGTTTTCAGAAGCATCTTCTGAAGCAGTCTGACCTCTGAGGTGGTAAAAACAAAGCACTTGCTGCTTAGGACCACAAATCTAATCCACGAGGTCACAAAGAGGTGGCTACATGGAAACGCGTGGGTTATTTGGACCGTGTTGCTCATCTGTGTTCGTCTTACTTGTTGTCATTGTTGAATGGTTCCACGGTCTGCTGGTACTGCCCGTTCATCCGACTTTCTTTACTGAAACACGAAGCAGAACAGAGCAGACTTAAGTCTCAGCAGCAACAGCTCCTACTGATGTTTATATCCATGCTCAGGATGGGAGGGTAAGTAGCAATAAAAAACACCTAGAGGAACATCCTGCAACCAGCTACAAGTCAGTGACATGACTGGGTACAAGAGGAGCATCGTAAACGTCCGTCTCTCAGGCGGAAAGACGGGTAGAAATCCACTAACTCGCAGAGAGACAGAGAAAAAAATGTTCCTCAGCTAAAATTGTGACGACTGAATATCTCATTGAATACAGTCACACCATCAAAAGAATCTGAAGAAATCTCTGTGCGCATGAAATAATCCTGAAAAGCAGTAACGGATGCTTGTGGTTTTTTTAATCCTCAGAAGGAGCTGCACTAAAACAAACACTATTTATTCATTTTTAAATCTCTGCATATGCCCAGGAAACCGCTGTCCGAGCTCATGGTTCTCAACGCCATCCACAAATGCAGGTTGAAGCGTACTCAAGCAATGACGAAGATGTGAACATGTTCCTGCCACTTCGCCGGACCATCTTTAAAAATGAACTGGCAAAGAGGAAAACTGTCCTCAGGTCAGATTAACAGAAACTAAAGAGGGGTTTTAGCCGGCTCGTTATCAGGGCTTGATTGGTTTTCATTACTTTCAGACCTTGTTCTGATTCTGCTCACCTGGAGGCCATGAAGGGAGTCATGTCGAGCTCCAGCGGGAAGGAAACGTAGGTCGTGATCTTCCGCCGTAATTTGGCCGAATGTTCAAACCTCTGAAAACACAACAGTGTTAAAAGCATGACTACAGTTATTAATGTCGCCTAACTTAGCAGTCAATTTTAATTCTCTTACTTTAAGGTGAAAGCAAGCCACAATGGGCAATTTCTTCATTGTCAGCTGCTTGGTGGACTCCTGGTAACTATGGCAACCGCTGCACTTGATCTTGGCACTGCTGCCGAGGTGCTCTGGTCTGGTGAACCTGGATGGGGAAGGCAGGGATTTATTTCAAGCTTCCTGAGGTCTCTGCTCTGATGGATTTGGGAGGACAGCTGAAGCCCACAGAGACTTGAGTTACAAGTTTGGAAAAAGAGTTTTAGACCTACTGTGTTTCTGACTTTGGATTGTATTTAAAAAAAAAAAAAGACCTGCGCAGACAGTCTGTGAGCGTTGTGGCTCCAGTGGTGTGACTCTCTCCGTTTAGTGCCGAACCGTCTCCTCCGGGGCTGAGGGGCCAGAACGGTGTGGAAGAACCCGGGAGGTCCAAGCTGATGTCCCAGAACGGATCGATGGTTGTCGAAACACCACTGGGAAGAAGACGGGAACAGAAACGGCAGAGGGGAAGCGTGAAAGTTAGCACTGAAGTTTTTATAGATTCAAAGAACGTTCCTGGGAGGAGAGAGAAACATGTTCCTCAGATGCGAGTAAAGCCCCCACACGACAGGTGTTTCACAGCCCAGAGTCCTGAACGAGCCTTCGTGCTCCAAGACGAAAACCTCAAAATTATTCAGACAAGATTCTCTGCCAAATAGTTTTCCAGCAGCTCCTCCGGGACTGCTGCTGGTTTGTTTGCCCAGAAGCTGCAGCACAGCTCCGTCTTTCACCGCGAGGCTTGTTGCAGTCAAAGCCAGTTCCTGCGTTTCAGCCACTGACCAATCCGATCCCAGCTTATCTGTGCTTTGTGAAGTTTCACCCTTGTATTTCTGCAATTCTTCTTCTTGCTTATTTGGATTTATACTAAAATAATAACAAATTTCCATAAGAAGCCGGGTGCAGAAAGGCTTTTCCTGTGATGAAGCTCCAGATTCACATCCTGTCGATCGCCGTTTAGCGCTATAATCTTCTCTTTCAGGACGGCAGCAGCTGTGGTCCTGAGCTGTATCATCAAAGCATGGCTAGAAGCCATGCTTACATATTCTTCTGATAATTATTTGATGGTTTTTCATCTCTTTCTGCATTTCAGATAAGCAGGAATGAGCAATCTCATTTTTTTCCTTCTACAGCAGCACTTTTATCGTCAGTGTAAATCTTTTGGTGCTGTATGATCTGGCACAATGACTAAATGTGACTAATATAAACCAGTATAAACCAAGTCTCGTTTATTTTCAGTTCTACCACATGTGAGGTTCATACAGAGAATTGAAATTACGTTACTGCCAAACCCTTCGTGCTGCACAATAAATAAATTACGCTCTAAACACAAAGTGCAAATCTGAAATCTAAAAGAAACAAATCATAAAATGAGGCTGGATTTCAAAACCAAAGACAATAAAATGAAAGTAAAAACAATAAAAACGCAGTATGATGATAGACATGATTGTTAATGATGAACTGTGTTGTAATGAGGACGGTTTTTAAAAGGTCATGCACGTGTTCAGCTGATCGATCTGGTTAAAGTGACCTTAAGAAGAAGGCTGATTGTTAGTGGTTATGGATTTACAAACACCAGTTTGAAAAGATCAATATTTATATTGATCAAATTAGGTTTATAGCATCCATATGGACTATTTAAATTATTTTTTTTGTTATTTGATATTTGATAGAGGCACAAGAAAAAAAAAAAAAAAAAAAAAAAAACTTGCAATGAATCAGATTAAAATTCTGATTAAAAGCTTTTATTACATGTTGAGGAATACTGATTAATCTGTGGTAAATAAATGGTGGGTAAATGAATGAATAAATGATTCCCACTTTATCGAAAAATGTCTGTTTCAGAAGAGCTTTACCAGTTCTGGTCCATGACCATGAACAATATAATCAGCTGCCATCACATGGGCCAATTACATTTATTAGAGATTGTAATTATAAGTGTCGTTTTGAAAAATGCACCTCTAGGCAGCAGTAACTGCAACAAACCACCAGGCGGAGCAAGAGAACAACTTTCCAGACTGCATAGTGGGCAGAGGCTTGTTGCTGCAGTGTAGATGTTTGCACCTGTGATGTGTGGATGATAAATGCAGAGGGAGGTCCGGCAGGGAGAGCGAGGGAGGCGGAAGAGCAGAAGAGTGAGGTAGGCTCAAGGACAGCCTGGTAAGTCTACAAGGACACATATCTTTGTTATGCTGGAGCTTAATGTCTCATGAGTCTCTAGTGAGGCTTAAATGGCAGGTTTTTTTTTTTTTGTTTGTTTTTTTTTTTTTTAATAACACACACACACACACACACACACACACACACACACACACACACACACACACACACACACACACACACACACACACACACACACACACTACACTCACTGGCAGACTTGGCAGGTGACGTCAGACTGCAGGCCCCCTGTGAAGATTTGGTCGATGATGCAGTTACAGTGGTTTGGGTTGTTGGCTTTCTTCCCGTTGTCATCTGTGTTGATACACACAAGGACACACGCACGCGAATGAACGTACAGTCGCTAAAAGCAAGCCTGTGCAACTTCACAGCCACCCACTCTGCTTGTAAACTGACAAGAGTGACACAGAGATCCAAGAGTTTCTGCTGTCTCCGTCAGTCGGCGCAGCTCTTTCATCTTTTTTCATCCTCTTAGCTTTACTCATCCAATCACTTCAGGGGGATTTTTATTAGTGCAAGCGACAGTGTCTTTCCTCTGGAGTTCTTTTCATATGTGAAGTCGCCGCTTTACCTTTGCAGTGTCTGTGCAGGACGTCCAGTGCTGCGATCAGGAACTCGTGAGCATCCTGCTGCTCGTAGCCGGCCAGGTGACGGGCGTGGGTCCACACCAGGTGGAGGAGGCGGAATGGGATGTGAGGCGAGCGATGGCCTGAGTAGAACTGGGGAAGAAAGAGCACAAAAGAGATATAGGACGGTGTGCCGTTTGCGTTATAGTTTACTTACTATGCCCATTTGGACAAAGGGGGAGAAAAAAGAAAAAAAACAAAAGGCACCTCCTGGAAGAGCTGTGACATCTCGCACACCAAGCAGGAGTTGCTCTGCATCTCACATTTGTGTCGGTCGGACAGGAAGAAGTCACGCAACAGCGGAGTGTGTGTCAGCGCCTGGACGATGCAGTTCATAAAGCATGTGTTGCCGAGGTTTATCAGCCCACGCAGGCCTGACAGAGGATCCGAGGACGAGAAAAGGAGATACACAGTCAACAGCCATAACAAAATTCAAATGTAAAAAAGGTAGAGAGGAGAGAAGTGAATAAATCTCGCAATGCCCCTGAGGCGATGTTGGACCACACGAAGGGAAACCCTTATCAGATTGCAGCAGGCCCAACAGAGTGGGAGGTGAAGGGAATGGAGTGGAAAGCAGGAGAGAAGGTGGAAGGAGATGTGTTCTCACTGATGAGCAGCCAGGCCAGCATCAGTTCAACTGATGTTAATGGTGCTGGGCAGATCCCTGCAGGCTGCTACAAGGTGTTAAAAGTATGCCAGCTCTGCTCGCTGCCGCACTGTCTGACGCCCCCTCTGCTTCACTGCAGAGCTCCCTGTTGCTACAGAACATTAACATGTTCTGATCACACCTCTTACACAGCTTCTACCCACAAATGCATCACTTTGAGGGCTACGTCGATCTGACTGTGTCCGTTAAAACATGCATTTACAATTTTTTTTTTTTTTTAAATCTGTCTCCTACGAAGCCCTGGGGAAAAAAAAAAAAAAAAAAAAAAACCCCACCTCAACTGAGTTAAAGACTAGCTGCTGTCTGTTTGGCCATTTTGTGCGTCTGTTATTGAAACTAAATGTTGCTTTTTCTTCTGCATTTACGTCGCTTCCTCCCTCTGATGTTTAATCTGTTTAAACTGAAAGATCTCCTACTCCGCATCAGCACCGGTATCTATGCATGAGTTCACGAGCAACACAAACCAATTGTACAGTTGGAGGTGATTCTCCTTCTCTTGGGGTTGTGGCGAAGCAGCTCCAGCTCCCTCTTGGTGGGCTCCCAGGTCGAGTACTTCTCTCCTATGCCTGGAACAGAACGTAATAGTTGTAGTGGTTTTTTTCCTCCCATCTTTTTTTTAAAAACACAGTTTTATGTTCACAATTCATGACACACTCTAGTCAAGCAGTGGAAATTACAACGTGGCTTTAAAACCCATTAGGAGGCATTAAAGTGGCCATATTACATTCATTTTCAGCCATCAAATTTTAAATCTCTGGTACTTCTAAGACAAAAACTAAGAATCAAAAGGAGAGGTTCTTCCTGAAACGAACAAGTGTGGATGTTGTGGAGGCCTGAACGAGCAGAACTAATGGCCCCTGAAGGTACACAGCACCATAAAATGTATGTGTTCAGCATGTCATAACCTTTTAAACATGTTTGAGCCAACAACGAGATTCAGAGAGTAAAAAAGTCTTATATGAAACATGTTTTTACTGCAATTCTTAAAACTAGGGAAACAGTCTAGTCACTAGACAAAAACACTGATTTTCTTTAAACAAGTCTGTTTTTTCCCCAAACAAGTGTAAAAACTCCCCAGGTTGAAACTGATGGGTCCCTGACAGAGGTGAGCAGACTCCGATGATCCAGCGGGACGGAGAATATACTTGATCTTTGCTGCTCAGCTGAAAGCTTCAGCTTCTAAAATGACCACTGAAGCGCTCGCTGTCATCGAGAGCTTATGTTGGAAAATAAATAAATAAATAAATAAATAAATAAATAAATAAATAAATTAAATTAAATAAAAAAACGACTTCCCAGAAGGAAGTGTTCTCAGCATCCTGAAAAAACTGCAATGCACATCTGTCTAATTTTTTTGCGCCTCCAAAATGATCACTCATCATGACAACAGTGTTGATAAGTCAGCAAGCATGAAAAAGGATAATACTGCCACTTTCATCGGAATGGTTTGCATTTGTAACCATGTTTGACTGTGTGTGTTCAGTTTTGCTGTACCTTGCATTTTCCAGGCTTTCCGTTGCTCCTCTTTGGCAATTTGCTCCATCTCCTTGTCATAAATGTAGTCTTGGCACATAAAGCAGTAAATTCCACCGTACAGCAGGTCAATAGCTGGACAAGCAGACAAAGGGAGAATGATAAATAACTGCTGCCAGGGACGCACCAAAGGCTTTGTCGGTGCATTCTGCATTAACCACAAACAGGTTTATCTCAGTGTTTCCATTCAAGTCATGCCCCCCAAAGGTGCTGCCATGCCAGGAAGCTGGGCTTATCTGCTGATCTATCACCCATCTGTTTACGCCACTAAGAAATGACAGAGAGACACGCAGAGGGATTGAATGAGGGGAAAAAAAATGACAAGAAGTGTCAGGAGGAAGAAAAGAGCTCTGCGTCCAATCGCTCGCTGCAGCACATTTCAGTGTTCACACACAGACAAAACAGTCTCTACTTCTTCTTCCTCTTGTCTCATCACCTGCGATGCACCCTGCAGCCACCTGTTTGATGTTGCCATAACAACCTGCCTGTGGACCTCCTGGTTGTTATCCACTGCAGGCATGGGTGGCAAAAAAAAAAAAAAAAAAGAAAAAAAAAGGAAAAAAGGCTGAAAGTAAAAAGTATGAGGGAATGGGAAAACAGGGAAAGAAGCGTTTCACTTAAAGTGGGGAGTTTTTTAGGAGAAATATAAGTGAAAATGGCAAGAAAAAATTTGTTGCAATTAGAGGAATACTTTAACAAGCCTGCATATCGATCGGGTCATTCAGGTAACCATGGGAACAGGAGGAGGGCAGAAGAGTAGAGGATGGAGATGAGCCCACACAAGATGGCAAATATAATACGCCAAATGTCTGGGTGTAAACACATAAAACGAGACGGTGAAAGAAATGAAGTGGCAAAAAAAAAAAAAAAAAAAAAAAAAAAAAAAAACTATCAAAAGGAGAAACAGGAAGAGGAGGGTTATTTAATGAAGGATAATTCCAAGGGGGTTTGTATGGATGACTTAATTACCTTGCTGCAAGTCTGCAGAGACCCAACACTTTTTTCTAATCTTTTCTCTGTGTGTATTACACCGTTTCTAACTCTATTTTTGCAGCATTTAATTCAGCAGCTAACCTAATTAAAGTCACACTTACACTCTTTGGGAAATACAGACATACCACAGGATCTCATTGAGCCGAGTGAAAACACAGAGGCTTAATAAAACCAGACCGTAGATTCTCAACATCGGCGCTGACACCCCGAGTGCCTTTACTGCAGCACTGTTCTGCTCCAAACACTGCAGTGCAACCCACCCTGCTCGCAGCTCCAAACGGTCTAATTCACTTAGGTGGAGGACAAGAAAAAAAAAAAAAAAGGAAGCTGAAGCTACCATTGTACTGTTCTGATAAAGATGACGATGCTCTTAAATCTGGTTCATTTGGTTATTCACACATTTGTGGCCGCTTCCGCCTCTAAGATGAGCACTTTTGCCCTGGACTTTTTTAAAGACTGTACATGTTGCTTCACAGTAGAGCATTGTAAGCAGCAGCACACTGAGCAGTAGGGGTTTAGTTTCTCCTTCTCTGTGCTGGCATGCAGCATCATGTCCCCTCGTATTTCAACGTCTTCACCTTGTAGGTGTGAAGACTGTACTTCCCCTCAAATATCGTTATATGGATCTAAAAGCAATATTCAACCAATTTCTAGAGCAGTTTATTCTGTAGCGGAGGTTTGGAGTAAAACATTGATTCTTTTAACCTTTGAGTCTCCATTACAGGGCAGGACCGAGTGGTGGTGTTCTCACACCAATACCAGTATCAGAAATACTTCCAGATACCGTCAAAAATAGGAGCGTCGCTCCTTAAGTGTATTTACATCTACGCACTGATACCTTGTGTCAGATTCAGATGGAAAATCCTACCAGGAATACGGCAACATTGTCCTTACGCAAGGCCGTGGTCTCCAAACTGAGGCCAGAACAACAATGGGCAGAACTGTTACAATCATTGTCCTAGAAAGAAAAAAATACAACCTGTCAAACATCAGGAACTGTGGTAGTTTCCCAGAGCGGAACTATGCATCCATCCCTCCCTCCCTTATCCAGGGTCAGGTCACGGGGGCAGTAAGCAGGAAAACACAGACTTCCCTATCCCTGGCCTCTTCAAGTCGACATTTGGGAGAATCCTAAAGTGTTCCCAATATTTTTATTTATATATATATATATATATATATATATATATATATCCAATTGCTGTTCACGGTAAGAATCAGCAATTAAGTGACCACAGGAGGAGAAAGGATCAGCTGGAGAAGCTACATTTTAAAACAGTCCAGCTTGTCGTTTATGTCATGATCTTCTTCCTGAAGTCCATCTCACCAGATGGTAACTACTGGTGTTGGTCTGTCAGTTGGATGCTCATTCTCAATAGCGTTCTCCTCCTGATCTTCTTTCCTGTGCTTGGTTGGGTGGATGGTTGAAACCATCTACAAAGAAAACATTTAGTCCAGGAAAGATCTTCTCGGATGTTTGCCCACCAATTCTACAAAAAGGTAAGGCTCCTCTCTAGGGCAGTTTTGCAGGGGCATCATTTCAGCGTTCAATGTAATGTGAAACTGGAACATCATTTTCAATATTTGTGTATTTAACGCACTTATCAGAAGGAAAACTTGGCGTTCTTGGCAACAAGTAAAAGCTTGGACAAAGATCAACTGGTTTAATGAAAATAGTTTCCTTTCAGCTCAGCTCTCTTCTACATATCCTTTACAAATACACATTCAAGGACAGTTGAACCAATAATCGGTCCCCCTTTAGTTTGCAAACGATTCTGAGGCAGATTGGCCTTTTTTTGATGCCGTTTTGTCTTAGGAGCCAGTAACAGATGTGAGATAAAAGGGAAGATGAGGATAGGAAGGATGAGCAGTCAAGCAGAGGGGTTGCACATGTAGTGCTGAATGCCTGCTTAATGCCTGAATGTCTGAATTCGAGCGCTGGCTCCCGATCGTCCCACCTTTGGCTCGATGTGGACGGAGAAGCGGCAGCGTTGCACAGAAAGCTCATGACAGACACGTACAGCATCTGGTGCTGGTTATACTGGTCATTGTAGTAACTACATAAAGAGCAATAGTCCTAATTAGAGGCTTGACAATGTAGATTACTTAACAAGTGGCAGTAGTGTTTAAGTTCAGGTAATATGCAGCTATTTTTGTGATCATTTCCGAGTAATGCTGATCCGTCCCTGTGGGTTTAGCAGGAATAAGGGGATAAACAAAGCTACAGCCAAATGTTCATGTTGTTCAGCAAACACCCACGTCTTTATTCAAATCTGGATTCGTCCAGATTGTGTCTGTTTGATACAAATATTTAATTTCAGGGAGCTGGAAACAATGAGACGGCCTGTGTGCGAGGCGATAAATCCAGGTTGGTTCATTTCCTGAAAAGACAACCCATATGACATTTTTAAAAGAAAATATTTTAATAAATCAAATAACAGCTCTTACTTGAAAAACTTGATGTACTACATTCAAAGAATACACTTGCCACACATATTTTTTTTATTTGTTTTAATAGTGAATTCAAATGACCAGCAAAGCTTTTAGTCAGATTTATGAGGTTAATAAGAGCACAGGAAAGCAGATATGAGACAGTAAATCGGTCCAAGACACATCCCCACCATGCAAACAGAAGCGAAGGAGCAGTTTTGCTTCTTTGGAGTTTAGAACAAAATAATCGTCATTTACTCGTTTCCTTCCACATTACAGTTAAATACCAATCTGACATCCATTTGATAAAAGCTAGAGCCAACTGTTTAACTTTGAAATAGGGACAAATGTCACAAAATGTCAAAAAAAAAAAGTCAAACTTGATTGCTTTAATTTAGTTTCCCCTTCAGGGATTAATAAAGTATTATTAATCTAATTTAACTGAAATCGTTAGTCGTTTATAGTCGTTTGAGCCAAAAAGGATTTTGGATTTTGCTGCAATGATGTGACACTGGTTTGTGTGACAGTTCATAAACGTGTCACTTACTGTGCTATCGTGTCACAATTTGGCCTCGGTGTCCAAAATATAACTTGCTTACCTTAAAAATAGACTCTGGTGTGAATGTCAGAGCTTTGCACAAAGGCAAACCCAAATTTTTACATTATTTATCATCAAGCCTTTTAACAGCAATTTCCTTTGGTAAGTTTATTAACAATATGTAAACACTAGTGTTTATAAGGCAACTTACTAATACTGCATCTGCATCTGCACGATGCAGACGCCTGTGAGTGTGCAAGATGTGAAGTGCGTGTCATACCTAGGTTATGCCTCTTGCTCTTGGCATGTTCGTGGATATGTTTTTTGGCAAAACAGGCAAAGAAGACGCAGTAGAGGCAGGAGTGGAGTCTGTTGAGGTGGGCGCCGCACATGTGACAGATGCATGACTTGGCCTGAAAGAAAAGGAGGGAATGGGTCAAGGAGTCCAGGGTCAAGAACAGAGACTGAGGATGGGTTCGTGCAATTTCCTCAATCTAGACCTCTGCAACAAAAGGAACCCAAAGAACATTAATGAAATCAGCATGTTTTAATGACTAAGCATCCCAAAACCCAACAATTTTCCAGCCGAAGAATTTTTGTTATTGATATAGTTATTGGACAAGTGTATGCGATCATGCTGACCATAACTAAAACAACATGGGCTTGATTTGCTGTTATTTGACAGCCTTTCAGTATACTTCAACAGATTTCTAAACCATGCAAACATATTTTAGATGTTTAGAGAAAAAAAACAAACAACAAAAGCAAATGTGGACAAATTTGTTGGTGTCCTCCCATTAATAATAAATAACTTGAATCAGACAAAAGTAGATCTACATAACTTAGTGACAATCAGTCAATGAAAATCAGACACTGCTTTTGAACTGTGGGTGAAAAGAATTAATAAAAATAATAAAAATCTAATGAAACTGATCTGTTCAAATAAGTTATAACCCTAAGAAAAGATTTAAAATAATTTTAACCATATTGACACATTAAACTGAAGGGGGTCTTGTAATTAACATCTCAGGCATCTTCAATCTTCAGTCCGTTTGACTGTTTAAAGAGTTAAAAGCTGCCACTCTGCTGTTGGTATCATGATGTTCACCCACCAAACATGGACCAAAGAATAAAAAGGAGAGTTGTCTGAAGAGACCAGAGGGATATTATAAAAAACAGACATGATAAGGATAAAGACCATCGCCAAGCAACTTGAAATGTCCTAGGATTCAGAGTCAGAGTCATGTTTATTCCCGGTCTAAATCCTATTCAACATCAGTAAAGAGTGTAGAATCAGTAAAGATGTCAATGTCTGATTTCCAGTCAATTCATGATTACTTTTGTCAGTTTCAAGTTATTTCAGTGACTGCTGTGGGTTTTTTTTTTTTTTTTAAACTCGCTTTAATGGAAGGGTACCATCAAATTGGTCCATGTATGTATGCATGTATGTATGCATGTATGCATGTATGTATGCATGCACGTGCGTTCTTGCTTAGAAATCAGATGACATTTCTTAAGTCCACCATCAGGAAAAAGGCTGGATTTATCCTTGTCGGAGAAAGATTGCTAATTATTAGTTAATTCTGCTTTTAAAAATCTATAAATGACCAAATGTTTTCAAAGTGAGTAAACTCAGAAGCTAATAACTTTACAAATGCTGCAGTTCCAAAAGGATTCCGGGTATATTTATAAAATGTTTAAGCTTAGAATGCAATAAACAACTATAGATTATTCATTTTGATATCTATAAAAATGTATTTGCTCGTCACGGTGGAACATAGAGAGAGATGGGAATGACTGTGGCTTGAGGGTGGATAGCTACGGTTAAAAAAAATGCAGACGGCAAGCTGGCCTGCCAATTAGCCGGCATGAACACGAGGAGGCGAGAAGAAATGAGCAAAGTCTGGAAGAGAGCAGTGACAAGAAGAGGGTGGGAGGGTGTGAATGCGAAGGCAAGAGAAAATGTAAGAACGACAGCCGGACATAAGGAGATATACATCAAACTCAAAGCCTAGCAGTGACAAATATCTCAAGTTGTTCAATCAGATACTCCTGATATAATAATAATACGCGGTTTGCTGCCCATGTGATGGTTTCTGAACCTTGAGAAAGTGTGCAGGGCCAGAGAATTACCATACGGTAAAGTGCTGCACTGACATTGAATATTTTCTGCTCACCACAAAACAGATTCCAGTCACATGTGCACCGCTCCATTCATACATGTTTACAAAGCAAGAATTATGAAAAGACCCATGAATATGTAAAAAAATATGTAGAAGTCTATCCTCACTTATCTTCTAGCTGTCAATGTCCATCTGCATGCCTCTGGTCCCTGATGACACCAGATTCATGTGGGATGTATACAGATAGTGGTTATGGTCAGAGTAATATTGATTTGGAGGACTGGCCATGTGACAAAAGCCCACTGTGGTCTTCCCAACTCCAACAGAAAAGTGTAAAATCTCACCAAAGTGCCATTATTTCAGTTATATGTCACATCAATGTGACAATATGCATGATTTACTTAAAAGGAAAAGATCTATATGTTGGGGGCGGGTGTCACCGTGAAACCTGGTGGCTCTATACCACAGCACTGAGAGCACAACTTTTCCTGAGATGGTTAACACGCCATGAAAATCTTTCACAATTAGGATGCTACTTCATAAAACATGACTTCGATATTTGTTAAGTAATCAGTTCATACTCAAGTCCCGGTTAACATTTGCGCCAAATCTGAGGCGACTCAGCCAAGACATTAATTTCAATGTAATAGTACACAAACTGGAAGATAACAGTGTTTATACATAGCAATGATGGGACAAAAAACACTAGACCTGAGATGTCTGAAACCAAAATGTTGGACTTGGATCTTAGGGGGGGGGGGTCTCAATGGGTCAGGCAGGAACACAGACTCTCAGTTTAGTGTCCAAACGTATGCAACTTCCTTAGTGCTCAGCTAACATTTGTAATGAGACAACCAGTGTTGTTGGCCTGCTCTGTCAGCAGTCATCTTGTGGCCAATGGCGGTTAGTTAAAACTTACAGCCACGTTTATTACAGACACTGAATCCAGCCGCCGCTAAGGGGGCACAAGCCAGTGTTCTCATTGTGTCGGTCCAAAGCCCAGAAAAATGGGGAGGGTTGTGTCAAGAAGGGCATCGTATATTTACCCCCCCCAAAAAAAAAAAAAAAAAAAAAAAAACCCAACCTCAAATATGCTGATCTACAGTGGTGACCGCTGGAGAGGAAAATCACTAAAAGAAGGACCGTTTGCTGCCCAGACACCAGTAACATGAGGAGATGCAGATGGTTCTACTCATCTGTTTGGTGTATGAGTGTTTGTAGAGCATAACCTTAAAAGGTCTTTGATGGAGACATGAAGTGCCCCTTCTTCAAAAATGACTAATTTGCTGTGGTGGAGGAGATATCTTTCATGCTTTGGTCAAAATGCCACGTGTACAACAGTACAGAGGCACCTTCTTCAACTATATCTGTACAGCTCAATTTATAGCAGCTGCTTTAAGAGGGCGGACATAGTCATCTCAACATCACCCCCCTTTTCACAGCGTTTAACACCATTTCCTAGAGAACCAAAGCTTTGTGCACCACCATGTTGGGTGAGGGTCAGATGGGACGGTTGGAAAATTTTCCTCTGATCTGGGTTCGTAATGTGACAATATCATCCAAGTCAGAACTGATTATTGGATGAGAAATTTTCAGACCTTCCCTGCTCTAACAAAGTGACTTCAGTTGCCATAAAAAAAAAAAAAAATTTCAATAACAGCTTTTATTTTTAAATATGTCTCCTTTAAAAGAGACGTATTCCTGAATCTGTAGGGATGCAAGTGATTGTATATACAGTGTATAACACCTAAACCTTTAGTCTTCATTCTCTAGAACAGCACTTGACAGGTGAAATCTAATCGCACGCGTCATGCTGATGTGATAAAAAAAACAGTCAAACAGAGGCACCTTTAAACTGTCATGGTGAAAAAAAGCTGAAAAGTCTATCTGCACTGGGAGGACACTGATACACACTGAACAGACACTGCAACAGTCTGAGGCTGACATCAGCAGGTGTGGAAATTCGTGCATGACAGTCATCGATATTTTTGACTGGTAACACTTTCATCTTTTAATGCACAGTGGTTTCACAGCTGGGGTATCAAGAATAGAACATTTCCTTTCACGTATGACATATCCCCTTGCACCAGAAGACAAGAATCCCACGATGTGCGCGTGGGTTTAAGAAATAAATAATTTTCAGCATGAGCATTTGATCATTTTCAGATTACTCCTGTCAGCCTCCCCGTTCTTCAGTGCAGGGTGGCATCAGAGGCAACGAGCCAAGCACCCACTGGAGGAGGACCCTAAAAACACACTTGCAGCATTTATGTCAGAGCTGCACATTATTAGGAAAAACATTTGATATCATAGTAAAAATTGCAATGAAAAAAAAAATGGAGTTGTGATATATACACTAATACATCAACATACGGTATCATTTCTGCTTTGCAGCTAAAATGCCCCCCCCCCATTATAGTAAATACCCTGCACACATAAAGTGAAATGTCCATCCATTAACATGGTTTTCTTAAAACAAACCAACACCATCGCTTTTAATGTAAATTAGGATTTAAATTGGTAGTCTAATGTTCTATCTAACTGGTAAAATACATTAACGACACTCAGAATGTAGATGGACGATAGACTACCATTTCTTGTGATTTATATACACTTATTTCATTTCCATATTGCATGTTGATCTTGCGACGGCTATAAACGTTCAATACGTTGTGCACTGACGTAGGCTCTTAGTCTTCCTAGTCACGATCACTCTCAAAGGGTATAAACAAGACAATTGGACTACTACTTTTGTTCTTGAAGATGGTTCACCTTCCTTCCTGAAGATGTAGTTCTGAACTGATGAAATCCTCATTGAAGAAGGCGAGACTTCTTCAAGAGCAGAAGGGAAAGTAGTCCAGTCATCTTGTTGAAAACCTCTGAGTGATAATGCAGGTAGCCCCAATTTGTAGTAGCCTTGACAACAATCTCCCGTTGCTATTGTGCCACCACAGTAGATGCACGTTTCTCTTAGAGCAGCGTTCTTGAACCCTGGTTCTCAGGGCACACCGTCCTTCACGTTTCAGGCGTTGCTCTGCTCTTATACACCCGCCCCAGATTAGTGTGTCACTGAGGGACTTGTGTGTACCTTGATGACGAGCTGATGGCAATCCAGTCATCTGGATCAGGTGTGTAGGAGCACCGCAACATTTAAAACATGCAAGACAAGCCTGACGTGGAAAAACATCGTCCTAGAGAACATGCATGGTGGACACAGACGTACAAACCATCACGTATCTGCTCTGTACTCGCATATACCAAAAATGCACACACGGTCGAGCTGTGCACATGTGTGGGAGACCGTAATGATCCCATCATGCAACAATGCGGTCATTAAAACTGACTTAGGAGGATAACAGGTGCCTGTTCGTTTTATGCGTGATGGATTTCAGACACGGTAACGCTCCGAGAACAGGGTCTTGTGCTAGCCTGCGGCGGGCTGGTGGAGGAAGTGGAGCTCCGCTGCGGGCGCAGCGCCAAAGCGAAGCGAAGCACGTCACGCTGGTGTATCTGCGGCTGTAGCCCTGATGGAGGTTACCGTTCAGCAGCGGAGGGTCAACTGGCTGATAGTTTGCCTCGAGTGTAACTACATCCCGAAATCAGTGCGTTTTTGTATTTTCGTGTGCGGAGTCCCTTGTAAATGGGATGTTTGTGCCGTTTCGCCATCACTTGTTACCTTGCGTTTTCTCGTCTCGGCTGAGCCGCTCCACACGAAACACTGATAAATGAGCCTCAGGTTCTGCTTCCAGTTGTCCACTTTGAAGCCATTAACGTGGGGGCAGCCCGCGGGACTCATGGCAGCCACAGCATCCGGATTTACAGTGCCCTTCTGAGCGAGGAAACCCGTTTAAAAAAAAAATATCCCCTCCGACGCAGTCCCGATCCAAACGGGCTGGCTAGCTCGCCAGGGTCGTTATCCACCGACCGTTTCTGGCTAACTGGACATGTCCTGGTTGCAGTAGGCGACACACGCGCAGTAGCAAACATCAAAGTAAAAAATAAATAAATAAATGAACGTGCCTATTAAGCGATAAATATCACTTACGCATTTCAGTCCAGAATGTACTTCTTCCCTCTTACGTGTTAGCACACTGGGTAAAGTTAGTTAGCGTTGGAATTTGAAGCAGTTTACACGGTGTGTTGCGAAGTCCCGCCTCTTTTATAGAGATGTGCCAATGCGAGCAGAGTTCTGTACGTGATTGACGTGTGCCAACATACATATTTGTTTTTCGGTTAAGTCCCGCCTCCCCGGAATGGATACTGCGTCATGATTGGTGGTTTATTACAGCAAACCACATCCGCTGTACAAAGACGCTAGTTGGCTGAATCACAAGACAGCTTCAGGGTTTGAATCGTAAGTGCTTTTTTTTGACAATTAAGATAAAATATATAGCAACTCAAATACACCTTACAGAGGAAGAACCGAGAGCTATATTCTTAAACAATTTATTATTAACAGATCCACAATGCTCAAGCTCCCATATGACATGACAGTTTGGTTTCAGATGCTGACTTCACTGCCTGCAAAAACAAGCTGTCAAACCAGTTTTTTTTTTCTTTTTTGTGTGTGTACAGTGCTCTAGCGATCTCTAGTGGATCTGACCTAAAAACAAAAGAAGAGAAAAACAAAAAAAAAAAAAAAAAAAAAAAAAACGAAAAAAAAAAAAACAGTGCACCAAATTGTGAGACTTCTCCACAGTGCCGAGCTTGGTCAAGGGCATATCCATGTGTACATTTTTGCATTTGATGATATCTACATTTTAAGGAAATGTATCATTGCAGTCTTTACAAATGTAAAATATAATCAGTTTTATTCCTCGTCAGCCAAAGATGCGTTACCCCATACGTAATGCCCTCCAGTTACGGCCATCATGCAGCAGAACCAAAACAAACAGTGAGATTATTCACACATATGTTTGGAACAAAGAAGTCCAGTTTTTATTGTTGTGGTTTCTGTCAATGTAGCAGTGACGCTCCAACCTGAACATTGATAAATAAAACACTGACAAAACTGTTTTTTTTTTTTTTTTAAACCTTTTCTCTAAGGATCATTTGTTATCCTTAAGACACTGTGAAGTAAGAATAACCAAATGTATCATTCCAAACAATTAGATTTTCCTTGACCAATGTCCTTAAGCAACAGAATGTTTGTTTTCCTCTTTAAAAAAATCCAACTCATCCTGGGAAGAACGTGTTGGGTGGCTGCAGCGTTCTCTCCCTTTCCAAGGCCTCTCAGGAATAACTCGACGTTTTGCTACCAACATCATCCTCCTGCGATCCCATACTCTGGAAATCAAAAACAAACAACAAAACAATGTTAAATGTCAAAAATGTAAAGACATCAAATCAGATTCTCAGTTGTGACGCGTGAAAGGTTTGGCAAACGTGCAGCCTAAGAGATATTTTATTCACATTCCTCAGATAAACTGTAAAACTTCAGGTTTTGGGTAGCTTATACAGTCATCACTACGGCTGGGTTTTAATCAAATTGCTTCAATGTTGAGTATCACAATGCACTGTCATTCAATACTGCAGTGAGGCTCCACAGTCACTCTGCTCCATCCAGTCCTGGCGTAACAGACGTTTCAAATAAGCCAATGAAAACATCATCAGTGGGCTCCAGAACAGTCGGTGGTGGAGCCCGTCAATGTGGAGTATTTGCCATCAGTTCCTCTGTTCAGGCTGCGGTGTTGCATGTTTTGAACAAACAGAATTGATCTCCATTTGACATGGCGGCAGATGTATTTGGAACGGAGGCAGTTTTCTGCCACACTGGACTCCTGTCATCTGCTTTCAGGAAATTTTAACCCCACACATCTGGCTGCTACCATGTGTAGCTACTGTGGAAATTTTGTAAATAACTTCTGGAGTGAAGCAAAAAATCTAAATAGAGTCCTTTTTTTCCTTCTTTTTTCAGACATCAGGGTGCAAAGTAAAACCCAGAATGGAGTTGAGAATTTAAGCTTCTTGGTTTGCACCATTTGTTGACAGTTAAAGACTAATTAAACAATCTTTATAACCTTATTATTACTCAGGGGAGAGACCTCGTCAACACACGAATTAAACACAAACTGTCACAAACTTTGCAGAAGTTGACACATCCTACAACTTTAAATTAGAGGATATTAATGCTTATAGGGGCTTAAACATAACTCACATTAAACTGCATTCTGTTGATCGACTGTCTTCTGAAACTACTTCAACAGTAAATAAAAGCCGCCCCTTTTTTTTATAAAAAATAATGTCTGGATTAAAAAAAAAAAAAAAAAAAAAAAAAGTAATATTCAGGTTTCGGTTAAAAAAAAACAAAAAAAAAACAAAAAAAGAATCAACTGTTTTAAAGTTTCTTTAACAGTACCCAACCTTATTCATTATATTACCCATTAAAAGATGCAAAACCGTCCCCTCGACTGTAATGACACCAATCCAGCCCTGTGGCACAGATTCTACCTTTTCATAGGTAAAATCAGCTTCAGGCCATTAAGCAACAATAAAGCAACTTCCATATGGAAATAATTAAAAATAATGACATGCTGTTGAAGGGTGCCTCACCTTCTGCACAAATTGTGGGTTTACTGTGATTTCTTGATCCATAGACTTTAGTTTCTCATCCAGCTCTATACATTTCAACATCTGAAGAGAGTAAAAAAAACACTTACACTATTAGTGAAGCAAGTAAGTAAGTAACAAAAAAACCAGTGAAATGAGAAAGAACACTCGATTCAAAATTTGGCATCACCTCTTGGTCAATTTTGTGGAGCATTGCTGGGTTGTTGTATTTTTCAGGGTTGTCATGGAAGCAGACCATACCGTCTTTTTGGTTAATGCTAGCGTAGATCTCACCATCTTCAATCTGAAAGGAAACAAAGGAGGATCAAAACCAGCTTCCATACACAAAGCTCCAAGCGTGGAACAGCAGTACATGAGTTCAAAAGTCACATTTGTCGCTGGTCCAGTTTCAAGCACCTGATGTTGCAACTTTTTGCACTTGACTCCACAAGCAAAGACTCACCATGTGTAAGACATATTTCTCTGCTTCCTGGGGACCTGAAAGCTGCACTCGACTGGCCATGTCTTGCAAAGACAACGTCAAGAAGGTCTGGAGAGGAAGTGTAAAGCAGAAACCGATAAAACACCTGCATCATGATGGCCCAAAGCACCGATTCTACTCATTAAAAGGTCTCATGCTCAATTAAAATAAAGACATACATTTGTCAGTCACTTTTACACAGCAGAACCACAGACCCAGGTGCCACAGAAATATACTCTCAGGGTGAGACTCAGTCAAAATGATGCCTTTTTTTAGCACAAAAGCTGTACATTACTTGTATGTTGGTCATCTCAGCAGTATGGATGAATATTTTCAAGGCTGCTGATGAAAGTGTGAAGAGCTCCAGAGTTTACCACACATTTACCTTGTAAATGTGTAGGTATATTATAGCAATTTCTTTTTAGGTGTTTTTTAAATGAAATAGAATAGGAATATTTTAACAAGAGAATCTTTGTTGACACTGATGAAATGATTAAATTTCAATTTCTGTTCAGTTAAAAAGGGTTTAGAAACTGCTTCATACGAGTTTCAGTTCAATGATGCCTTTTCTCATACGACGAGTCCTTAGACTTTAGTGACCCAGCTCCAGCTGAATTAAGCTCGTGTCTCATTTTATTTGGCTAAGCCTACCAAGAATGAGTCAAGGCTGGTTTCAGTCCTCAGTTAGGAGATGTTTTTGTTTGGGTTATTGTAAATGATGATAAACCAGGTCCCCGCTGGCTTTAACTGGGGCACATTTTAAGATTTTTTTATGCCAAGCTTTAACTGTAATCACCGGCAACCCTCCCACACACTAAAGCCAAAACATTAGGACATGGTTAAAAGAATTTTTTTGTTTATAAATTCACCAAAAAACATCTGCGGTGTGCTAAAAAGCTAATGATCACACATGCACTTATGTCAGAAACACGCAGGCCCACCCACCTTCGTTAGCCTCTGGATGTTCTTCTTGTAGAGAGAGGAGAGACACTGTTTGACCAGGCCTGTGTTGTTGTCTCTTGAGAAGGTCTCGCTGTGTTTGTTGACCAGGTTGCGCAGCTCGGTGGGGTTGTTGGTGGTGTAAACCTGGGCCAACTCGTGATACGTGTTGCTCAAGGGCTGAGAAAAACAGGATGAAAAACAAGACATTAACAGCAAAATAATGCACTGCACGCAGCATGTGAGGATTAATACATCACTAGAAACTTCCTAATTTCTTTCACAGGACACTGATATTTACAGCTACTAAGTTCCTCACATGTGCATTTTTTCCCTTTTTTGATTTTTTTTTTTAAATATTTACACAGTTTGTAATGATCTCTCCTGAGTTTAAAAGTGCAATCTGGTCAAAGAGGAAGTGACCATCCTAAACAGTTTACAGCTGCTTGCTCTTACTAAGTTCTTTAATGAAGTTGGTGACTGCAACATAAAGAGATAAAGTGGTTATGACGATAGAGAAGGTGAAAGTATGCCAAGCTGTTCGTGGTGGCTACCTTTAACTTTGCTTGATAAACATTTTGTTCAAAATATTAAGATTTGATGGAAAGGGGGAGCAATAAGGATATAGATGGGCCTACAAGGGGAAGTGAACTGCGCTGCCAAGCAGCAAGATAAAAAAAAAACAGAGCCAAATGCCATGTTTGGATCTATAAACTGTCTTATGTTTGGGTGTCCAATGAAAGTTCAAAGCTAAAAATACAAGATAAGCTTCATAAATTGACTATCTGCCCATTTAAAGCCAATTTTGTGGTAAAGTCAGCTCCTCTGCAAAAACCAAACCTCCTTTGATGGATTATTTCTTAAAGAAAACAAATAAAAAGACTTACTAAAACATTCAACTTTGTGATATACTCACTCAGTCGTTATTCTTTGGGTTTCACCAGTCATGCATAATACATTAAGGATTTTCTATAATCTTGAAAGGAATGTTTCATATTTGGTTGTGCTGAACATCAGCAGACAGACATGACTTTAAACATGTACTCAAAGTCATGAAGTTAGTGTGGAGGATCCCTGCAAAAAGGCACGTAGCCATGACGACGACCATAAAGATGCCTCATTTGACAGCTAGAACAGTTAGGATTTTCAGACAGTTAAATTAATGTCTTACATTACACCTTAATAGAAAAAAAATGGTTATGTGCAATTTTACCACTACACGGCAACTAAAACAGGGATTCTTATTGCATCTTTACCTGATAAACATCAAATATACCTACCTGCTCTCAGCAAATGTTTCCTCACTGAAAAAATTCAGTCTAAAAATGATTTCACTTCTTCCTGCTCCTTTTCAGACATGTTAAACAGGATATGTGTGTTATGCATATTGCTATGTATGTGCATGAGTATAGGTATGTATATATAGAGAGGTGTGTACACATTGGGTATAGATGGATTTTATAGATTTGTTTATTTTGTGTACATAAATTTATAACAGATTCATCTATTTATATAGATTTATTTTCAAGGGGTTCTATATGTTCAAATGTGTGTATATTTATGTATTTATAGATTCATTCTAGAGTTAACAGTGTTATGATTTACAGCGTGGCTTTTACATGTCTGGAATGAATCAAACGAAAATGAATGCGTTTTGTTTTTTTTCCACATTCATTCGTACCTTGATGAACCTCCCTACTATTTGTGAGGTGTATTTGGGCAGCTGCTGCACTTTGCCGTGGAGAATGAGTGACACCAGGATGTATTTCTTATAGGCTTCCAACATGATGTGGCTCACTGCCATGGCTGGAGTGGTTATTGCCTGCAAGAGAAAAGCGACAAGTACTCAGAATACATGGCTACAAGGGTTACAAAGAACTGAACGACTCATTTAAAAGCAAAGAACGTCATAGAGCCAAGATCATCTTGTCTAGGGGAGATTATGGTTAAGTCATTGACATGGATGCAACATTTTAGGACTTGTATGCATTGAACAGCCTAGTATGGAGCACTCAGGTTCTTCAAACTCCTCCTGAAGGCTCAAACATGATCTGAAAAGTAATCCTTAGTCTGTGCTGAATTTAGACCTGTATCCTTCCAAAAATACAGGAAATTACTGTCTTTAATCCAAAGATTTGTTTCTTTTATCTATCACTGCTGCCTGAACTTAACTGTGAAAAAAAAAAAAAAAAAGAAAAAAGCTTTCCACTATGCTGCTCCCTCAATTGGTATCAGCTGCAAAATCACATGAATTTTAAAGGAGTCGGACACAACAAACTAAGAAAATCTTAAAACATACTGGAGACATGTCAGACATGTCTGACTGAGAATGTTTTTAAAGTCGGAATGTTTTGCTTTTCGTCCACGTATATGATGTGTTAAACTGGTTTGGTTTATAGGTTGTTTTTTTTTTTTTTTTTATGAGATACGCCTGCCTGTTCAAACAACAAGTTATTTAACTGTAACTGATGCTGTGAGTAGCTTCTCATTTCTTAAAACAACCATGTTGAAGACACATCCTGTGATCATGGAAAAGATGTTAATCTGTTTCAGATTCTGTTTACTGTCTTGGCAGAAGGACACTTGTATAAAAGAGATTTAAATCAACAATAATTACAAAAAACAAAACAAAACAAAAAAAAAGTACCTGTTCATAAAAATACAGTGCTCTTTCAAAGTTTTTGAGGCCCGTGTAGATCATGCCACCATAATAGTAGTAACATAAAAAGTGCTTTGCGTCGTAGGCTCCATTCTCCTTGCAGATGTCCATCATGTCCAGCTCCAAAAAGGCCAGGGCAGGCTTGAAACACTTCGCTAACAAGCACAGCTGCAAGAGAAGCAGTGAGAAGTGAAGGCCAGTCACTCACATACAGGAGGCCACTTCAGCTGGATTCAAGCGTGCCTGAATTATTTACCACAGACATCACATAATACAGCCCATCTGTGTAGATTTAGCACATACAAAAATAATGTGATAGTTAGGATGACTTAGATGGCAATAACATGTTACACAGATAATTATACCTGGTTCAGAAACAAAATGAAATGTGCAGCATGAGGCATTTTCTGTTCATTGTCATGGAGAGCAGGCACCAGGACCAGTGACTCACCTGACACAGGTCTGCATGAACTGAGGTAAGTTGGTTTGTGTTCATCTGCATTTTGTCTATTGCCTGTTTTAGGATGACGACACCCCTCAATGGCTGCCACAGGAAGAAAAAAATGTTAGTTATTCAACTGCAGGCTTCCAAAGGGAGGAAAATATATGAAGACAGTCCTTGTTACATTTTAAAATTCATTAAAATATTGAGAACAAGAAGGAAAATCAGAACACGATACTCTGGGGTGCTTTAATTCAGCACTGTGTAAGTATGCGTGTTAACCTGGTCTTGGAGGACAGAGATAGAAAAATATGATTTAAAAGAAAGAGGATGTGGATATTTGCAAGAAGTGGAAGACAATTAAAACCGGTGCCTTTAAAATGCGTGCATGGCAACACATTTACAACCGCAGAACTGAGAAAAGTATCAGACAACATGCTAAAGGTCAAAAGTAAAAATTAAGGTGGAAGGAAGTGGTGACTCATTTATCATTTGTTAGACAGACAGAAGTGATGCCACAATATGCTGCCTGGTTTTTATGTAGTCTTCAATTGCACATACTGAACAAGCTGCACTGTTAATGGGATCAAGACTTAACGTTTTATAGTTTGTAGAGCTTGTAGTCCGACTACATCACTACACCAGCTGTGTGTCAGGGAATACACACTTTACTACTCAATACAAGAAAAAAACGTTGATCAAATGCAGAGCTCACAAATGAGACTAAATAAATAAATAGATAAATAACCTCACAAAACCCCTTAACAATCAAACAAACAAACAAACCCCTTCAGTCTGCATTCCCATTTAATATTTAAACTTCTCAGTCTTCATTAGCAACACAGCAAAACACCGCAGACTGCTGCAAACGCTGCCATCTATGAGTCACGGATGAAAACCAGCGGTCTGGCACAAGTGCAACAGCATTTGGAACCACAAAACTACGCAGAGGCACACACAGAGGAAAAAAGATATTTTTCTTCAAGAACTGTGTATAGTTGTCCCCGAATAAACTACTGATTCACTTACAGATCAGAAAACTCTTCAAATTTCTTACCTGTTTCCGTTCTACAAGGGCATTTGTCAACTGGTGGCAAAGACCAGCAACTGAGAAAAGAGACAGAAGAATTAGAAAATGTTTGGTGAAAATGTTGGATTACCAGTTTAGATAGGCAACTGGTTTTATACCGAACACTGAACATTTGTCTGCAGGATGTATTTAAGTTATTACAATGCAGCTTCTACATCAGAAACATATTTGTTTACTTAAGCTCCCTTAAATTAAGATTTTATATCAGTTATTACACAAGTTATAAAAGGAAGATCAAATACCACAGCTTTAAAGTCTGATCTGTATAAACAAATAATTTACATATACAATAACTTTGGAGATATGTGGCTGTTTTTCCTAATTTTCCACATTCACGAACTCATAAAGCTTTTTAAACAGATGTTATGCATTTGTTTAATGATGCCTGAGTTAACAATTCAATCAATCATGACCCAGGAATTAAACAAAATTAAGCAAAGATAATAATGGATCATCATTCTTCAAGTTTCGTCTGAATGGAGACCCACAGTCTGAAACTTTTACAACTTCTGCATCTAATGCTGGAAACCATGACGAAGATTTCTGAGTATTACTAACTGTATTATAGCACTTTATATACCCTGATAAAATCCACACTAGAAGCCAAACCAATTCAATAAGATTAAGATTTTAGTTCTGACTGATTATGAAAACAGTACCCATCAAAGGACACTTCTGCGTAATGTACGAGCCCCACTAAAGCAGTAATGTAGACTCAGAAACTCTTGCAATAATGCACCAAATAAACACACTGCTATTACAATGTATGTACAACATGTAGGACACAAAAGTTTTCTTTACTGCTCAGGTCTTCATTGATCCACATGATGCTGCCTGATGTTCAATGCAAGGAAGTACAATTATTTACGAATGTGGTTGAATCGATGCTGATGCTGCTTACAATGCTGAGACTACAACTACCAACTTATTGCTGCCACGGTGAAGACATTATTCCTATGAACCCACACGTGTAGCCTGTACAATTTCACTACATTGTTAAAACAAATGAACGAAGTTCATTATTTAGTTACTTATGCTCACACAGTAAAACACGTGATATATATACTCACAAAGCTTAAAAACAGAAAAAAAAAACATTTAAAAAAGGTGCCCAACACCATGTTACACACCAAAGACAACAAAAAAAAAATAACCAACTCTCCTGACAACCAGCTGTCAGGTTGGTGTATCAAAGCAGTTACAGTAAGTGAGCAGTTGGTCTGTGAAGACTTACAAGTGTCTGTTGCATATCTAATGTGTTCCCCATTGCAGGTACTAATGAAGAGCTGAACTTGGGAGAAGAGTGTCTCAAAGTCTGGGATGTTTGGCATGGAGAACTTCACAAATCTAGATAAAAGAAGAAGAAGGAGGTCAGAAAAAGGAAAAAGGTGGCTCTTTTGTTTACTTTAAGAGGTAAACTTCATTATAATAAAAAAAAAAAAAACATGCAAAAAAAAACTGAACATATAATAAATACATAAAACACTAGTTGATGTAGGGTATTAATATTGGGGTTATTCTGTTGTGTTATTACTTTCACAATGAAATGCAACAGGTCATTTTTCTTTGCTTTGCTATGTTACAAGTAAATGAAAAGTCATAAAAATAATTAAGAAAAAGTAAATGGAAACATTTGTGCACAGTATATAAATAAGACATGGGATATGGATATATGGAATTTTTATAAGTCAACTTTGCAATCAGTCACTCTCTTTGTTTCACCACATCAACACAAAAGGAAAACCTCCTAAAACAGGCAAACATAATTTGTCTTTCCAGGAATGAAAGGGAGCAGAAGTAAGAAGCTAAATGAGAGTAGTGGACTATTCGACCAGATAAAACTAATAATGCAGCAGCAGCAAAACACAGTAACAGCATTAACAGCAGCAACCCAAGGAAAAGCGCTGGTGGAAGAAAAAAATAAATAAAACTTACAGCACAGCCAGCACGCCTAGCGAGTGCTCCTGGATGTCCAAGGCCCCCAGCACCGTGTCCAGGTGGGACAGATTTTTGGCCAGCAGCTCCCCGCTCTTGTTGATCAACTCACACAGTTGAGTCATCTGGCCTAGGGGTGGAGGGTGGGGGGCAGAACGACAAGGAAGAAACTGAATCATGTACTTAAGATCTTTGAGGGATCAAAGCAACTGTCTTAAAATGTTTACAACAGTGTACATCACAACTGTAGTTGCAGATATAGATATTGACATTGAGGACAGCCAACTGTTTCATCACTAAATCAGATCACATTGTTACCATGGAAAAATATCAGACAGATGTGGGATAATCTCCTGGAACCCCTTAGAGCTCACGGAAACTGTTTGATTCCTGCTGAGGATGTGACAACATTTAACCAATTCAAAAAAGAAAAGATACGTTATTTCACAATGAAATTATAAATTACCCCAAACAGATTTCTTGGTATTCATAATTCATTGGTATGACCAATTAACTTTAATCACGATCACAGGTGTCCTTCATATATTCTTATTGCCCATTCAGCCCATTTAGGTTGCCACACTGTGTACTTTGGTATCATCACCACGCTGAACATGGAGAAAGAGAAGAAGAGTAGGAAGGACAGAAAGAGTTGTCTGAGGAGCTCAGAAAAAAGCGATGGAAAAGCATGCTAAAGGTACTGGCAGCTAGACCATCTCCAACCCAATTCATGTTACTCTGATGACAGTTGCAAATACTATTAACAAGAAGAAACACAACCCCAAGGGGGTGAGGAGCAGTGTGGATGGTAGCCAACGAGCCAAAGATAAAATGGAAATACTTAAGAAAAGACATTCAAGTTGTCTAATTGCACCATTTGTCACCACTACACATACTGGAGGGGACTTGGCTGTACTTTGCTGCTACTTTACATAGTCTGGTTCAAGGAACCCAGACTTTGCAAGTATACAGGCCACAGGTGCTCCAAACGGATACTGACCCAAAACACACTAGATAAGAGGACCCAATAATGGTTAAAAACACTAAAATATTTTAACTGGCCCTCTATGAGACTGTAGAAAGGGTCCTTGAAACCACTAGAGCTGTTTGTACTAAAACAGTGGGTCAAAATACCTGTTGACACATGGAGAACCATCCCTGTGAGCTACAGAGATAACATGCTGCCACTGATTTTTGTTTAAAATTATGCATCAAAATAGAATATTTTAAGCAGAATTTGTTAAGAATAAATTTTCCATACAATGTGACTTGTTATGTAAAATATTGTTGTATATGTTTAAAAATCTGTTATGTAAAAATGTTAAATGAAAAAAGCAAATTCTAAACTGTGTCAGAGTAAAATTGATGAATTAATGAATCAGTTAAGACACAATTTAGGCTGTTGCAGAAAACATTTTTGTCTTTCTTTCCTTTCTAGGGTACCAGCAGTTTTTTTCCACATCTTTAAAACTATGATACACACAATTCACAAATACAAAAACCCACTATGTACAGTTAATAACATTCACCTTTCTACAGATATTAAAAAGCATAAATGTTATTAATCTTGCCTGAACATTATAAATAATATATATATATTATAGAGAGAGAGAGAGTGCTGGCACGTTGTCTTCACGTGTTAGATTAATTATAAAACCGTAACGTTCTTATCTAAAGATGACAAAAGATTATTGTGCATAAGCATGAACGATAAAATGACTCACATCACTGTTTATAACCATAGAGCTCTTAACTATTTCAATAAAAATCGGCTGGTCAAGTGCCCTGTCAAGGCCTTGCGACAGGGTTAACGCAAAAGAGATTGACGGGTGACAGGGAACCAATAATATTTTCTAATTTGGTTCGTCAGCCAATCAGGGACGGCCTGGGTGGGACTACCGGTAGGCAGTCCTCGGAAATTATTTTCTGGATCAAAAACAAAAAGTATGATTTTGACATTTTATTTGATGGGCTACACATTTCCCGGTTTTCCTTAGCGTTCCTATCCACCAGCGTACCATCTGATAATAGTTTACAGTACTCTTGTGGCATAGGAAAGTCGTTTTTGAGGCGTGTTTACATGATGAAGCAAAAAGAGGCTCTGGCCAGTTTGGCTGCCGAGCTATCGGCAAGGCACAGGGTAGCATCTGCTGGCTAACTAGCTAGTGTCCCTCACTCTAATGACTTTAGCAGCCTTACCTTGAGCAGAGAGCTGCCGCACATTGTTCACAAACTGCTCCAAGGCAGAAGCCATTATTTCCTGGGTCCAAAGTGGAGGTAATTTGCACTGCTTTTCATTCAAACGTCAGAAACAACTCCGTCCGGACTGAGACAGGGGGCCACTCAGCCGCCACTGATGTAAATTCTCGCGAGACCACAAGAACAGAACAGCCTGTGACGAGACTTACGAACCGTCATTTAGACTCTTAAAGGGCCAGACACACGGTTTCCGTTTCATACAGTAAAATAAAGGATAAATTATCACTATTTACATAATAGAAAATTTAAAGTTGGATTTTCATACAAAGAATACGTATCCAAAAGAGTCGGGGGGCAGATTTCACGCAGAAGGTACAATTCTTCCTTTAAGGCATTAGAAACACAGGAACTGACGTGTTATTGTCAGGTTTTTAACAAAGATGCTTTTCTAAAGTAAGAGGCCCTATCTGACTGTTTTTAGAGCACCACTTGAAAGCAGGCTTCTTATACTTTGTTAGCAATATATATATATATATATATATATATATATATATATATATATATATATATATATATATATATATATATATATATATATATATATATATACATTAGTTTGCTTTTATAACTGATTAATTCGTTAAAATCTACACCCTAACTCCCGTAAGCACTTGTCATATTTAAAGTATAGGCAAAGGACCGGAAAATCCAAATTTCTTTGTTGAACCTTTGATTTTAAATTTAAATTATGTGAATAACATGCATAAGGATATATTTTTACATTTGTTGCTTGAGTGCTCTGCTGTCTGAGTGAAATTGCCTCTTTTATTTTATAGTGATGATATTCATTGTAATTACACACACCCACACACACACACACACACACACACAGACACAGACACACACACACACACACACACACACACACACTTCTTATCCATAAGAAGGTACCAACCCATTTAAAAACTTCAAAAAAAAAAAATCTAAAAATTTGTTTCTAAAAATTTGTTTCTAAAACAAGAACTAACCCTCTGGCATGCTGTCACATCCAAAATCAGTGGTTGGCATGTTATGTCGTTTCCTGTCTAAATATTTAGTTAGGTCCAACATTAAGAATCAGCACTTTCATTTTGACAAAAGAAGATTAATGTAAGAATGTTTATGCCCTAATTGTCCTGGTAAAATGTTTTTCCATAACTGTAATACTGTCTACTACTTTTTAAATGGTGGTTTCTTCAAAACAGCAATGGAGTAAGGCATCCCTTTCTCCAAAAATCTTTCTGCTGCAAGCTGGCTTGAACAGTTTGTTCTCACAGCTAAGCACTTTTCTCACTGCAGCTGCACAAGGTGCCGTCTATTACTCGTTCAGTGAAGACAGTTTCAACAGCAAATATCATAAATACTTTGAATTAGCAGATGGCAGCTGGTAGCCTCCCAACACATATTCACAAACGATGGAAAAAGGTGTAAGAATAGTAACCAGAGGCGCGTCACATTTGACCCGGCCGACTGCCGCCGTTGGTCCGTTAGCCATCGACGGTTAGCTGCGGCAGAGAAACGCCCAGAATGATAAAGTTAAACTGTGTAGTGTAACAAAGCTTTGTTGACAAACTGAACAACAATAGTGACAGCTCCGGAGTTTGACTGTCGTAGTGTTTTGAAACTTTTTTTAAAAATCCCATGCGGACTTTTATCGACTGTTTTCACTGGTTGTTTGGAGAGAGTAGGGTCCGTTCGTTGAACCTCTGGACACCTCCCGCCGGGAATCGACGATGTTATTGCTCGGTGCTACACGCCTACTTGGAAGAGGGAAACCTTTGCTCTGTGATCCGTTTAAGAGGATTTACATAAACATGTCGTCCTCATCTGCTTTGGGTAAGAGGCTGCGGGTTCTGGTTGACATGGACGGGGTCCTGGCGGACTTCGAGGGGGGGTTCCTGAAGAAGTATCGGGCCAGGTACCCGGAGGAGCCCTACATCACCCTGGATGACAGGAGAGGGTTCTGGGTGTCTGCTCAGTACGGACAGCTGAGGAGCGACCTGTGTGTAAGTGACCTGTGTTCTTGTCCTTAAAAAAAAAAACTTGGTGAAAACGATATTTACATAATCAAAATGCCTTTTAATGTTTTTATTTCACTAGATTGTAATCCAAAATTCATTCTGTATCGTTAGAGGCAGAAAGTTGCCAATACATTAGAGCAATGGAGGACCTCATTTGCATACATTTGCGATACTGAACCTTCTGCTCCGATCTTGTTCATATCACCCCATGTTAATATAGAAAGCTGACCTTTGCACATTGTTTCCAACACAACACTTGTTGGCACACTTACCTGTGAATGATGTACACTGTTGTTGGTGAGCAGTTTTCATGGTTGTATTCTGATACCAGGAAAAAGCTATCAGTATCTGGGAGTCCAAAGACTTCTTCATGGATCTGGAGCCTCTTCCTGGAGGAGTGGAGGCAGTCAAAGAGATGGCCAAAATGGATGAGTAAGTCTCCAAGATTAACTGCACCTATTTGACACATACATTTGGCTGTTGGAACATGTAGTGAATTGTGATACAATTCACTGGGCTTTCTGAACTACGTCATTGTGAGGTCTGAATGGACTGTAATGACCAAGAGAAGTTAGTCATGTGCAAAAAATAGTGCTGCATCTTTTAATCCTGTGTCCCATTGTAGTGAATCTTAATATATCATCCAGATCAAACAAAGCTACTTGTTCTCATCTGCCAGAGGACATCACTCTGGAAATGTTTTGGTTTGTTCAGATGCAGTTTTGTGAACCTTAGTCATGCCTCCATGCTCTTTGAAGACAGAAGAGGTCTTCCCCTGGCTCGATGGGGCATGTGGGGTCTGAGCTGTAGCTCTTTGTTGTTGTTTTTAAATTATTTTGCAATTGCATTGTCTGACCTTGAGGTAAATTTGCTGAGAAAGCCATTCCAGAGTAGACTGGCAGCTGTATTGAATTCTTTCCATTTATCTTCCTCATTGTAAAACATTGTAAAAACTCCAAATGGCCTAAAAATGGTTTTATAGCCATGTAAAGAAACAATTGCTTTTCCCTCTGGAGATGACGTTTTACCAAGCACTTAAATGCCTCAGACCAGGAAAATACAAAAACATCTGCTGTTACAAACATCTGCACATCTGTTGATAATTTGCAGATTTACAGTTGCTGGCTGGAACCTAAACCTTTACAACCGACAGAAGCGGTAGGGGGGTGCATAGTATTGCCCAGATTTGTTTTTTTTTTTTTTTTTTTGTTAAATAAATAATAGCACAGTGGAAAAACAACTGGAGGCCAGTGTTGATGTTGCCCTACAAGAGCAGGAATAAAAACAGATAGCTGTATGTTTGTAATTCTTCCACTCTGCCTTTGTTGCATTCTGCCCTGCAGCACAGATGTCTTTATTTGCACCAGCCCGATAAAACATTACCAACACTGCCCATATGAAAAGGTAAGCATTCTGATGATCAAAACACATGCATCATTATTCCTTGGAAATCCTTACTGTGTTTAATTTTTCCTCATAGATCTCACCTGCTTTGTGTGTTTTTCCAGTACGCGTGGGTGGAGAAGCATTTGGGCCAGGATTTTCTGGAGCAGGTCATCCTGACCAGAGACAAGACATTAATTGCTGGTGATGTCCTCATTGATGATAAACCTGACATACAAGGTGGGGCTTGTCAAGCGTTGCTACTTAAGTAACATTAATTAGTTAAGCCTGTTGTTTTTGCACACAGTCAAACATTTCGAAACAATAGGTTCTTGATTTCTGACAAAAGCAGCTTTAGTTTGCAACACTTTTTAAATACTCATATAACTTGTCAGCCACTGTAGCTTGCAGCCTAATTAAGCTACAATCAGTTAATGCCACCACGTTTGACTTATAATTGTTTCCAGGGGACTTGTTTTCAAAAATAAATCATGTGAGCAGCATCTCAGACAAGAGTCATCATAGCTGCCTGCATCAATTACATAGCAGCCAGAGAAAGTATGAATGCACTTGATCTAATTCTTACCTCCATAAAATGCTGAAAAAATAAAAAAATGCCAACTGGCAACTCATGCATCATATGCAGTAGCTTATGATGCATCATAAGGTCACATGACCTTTAATGAGATGCACCATGCATTTAAAGTCTTTTTTTCTGTTGACTGAATGTAAAAAACAATTTAACTGTGACTTCATACACTTGTTTACAAAGATTAATGGTGTCTGGTGGTGTATGCTCTGGCATAAAAGTTTTTTTTTGTTTTTTTTGTTTTTTTTTTTTTATAAAGTGTAGCGTAACAAAGTGCCACTGAGGCAACAGCTTTATTAATACTAAGCTACGTGTGTGCTCCACTGGATGTTTTTAACCGCTTAACCTTCGTTAACTTCAGCATAAGGAGCGAGCTCAGCACGGCGATGCTGCTTCAAGTGCTCATTAAAGAGGATATTGCAAATGTTTTGGCACATGTGAATACAGGTGCTATAAACAAATGTGTTAATAAGTGGCCAAAATAGGGATATTTGCATGATACTCTTGTGATATTTTGATCAAAGGATGTTACAGATATTTCATTACTACCTCAGGAAATTGTGTCAGTATTTGAATGCAGCTGTGTCGTAATTCTCCTCACAGTTGAGTTTGTGTGTGTGTGTGTGTGTTCTCGTCAGGCGTGGAGTCCAACCCAGTGTGGGAGCACATCCTCTTCACCGCCTGCCACAACAAGCATCTGTCAGTCGGCCCCGCTCAGAGACGCCTCCTGTCTTGGTCGGACGACTGGCGGGCAATCCTGGACAGCAAGAGACAGTGAGGAGATGCAACCTAGAAGCCTCAGCGGCCCAGCGCCCTGGGACATGAAGAGTTTAGGTGTCACATGACGTCTTCTCACCAGGGATTGCAGCAAATCAGCATTTACAGCCTTCTTTTAAGAAGAAGTGAAAGTCATACGTTTTACACTGTACATCTGTTGGGAGAGACAATTCATTTATTTAACCACAAGAGGGCACTGTGACACCAGGTTTGAAGCTATGATGCCAACCACACTTTCACAGCTTTTCACTCAGACTAAAATGTTGATGCGGTCACTTTGAAAGGCCAGAGTTTGCTGACTGAACGTTTTAGTAGCTGCTGCACATCCGACATGTCTGTTCATCTGTTCAAATCCGACACACGTTATTGCCACCGAAGTGGCCCGTCTGTGGTCCCGCATTACAAAAGGTGAACCAGTAGCCCAAAGAACTGTGTTGCACAAAAGTGTCAGCGGACTGCGTTCACACACGGCACCAGGCCACGCCACTACACCCAGAAACGTACAAAAAAATAAATCCTCTCAGACTTATAGGTGCTGCTACGTGTGTGTGTGTGTGTGTTCAGGAAATTTGACACAGATTTATAAAAATGTTTTCATTGATCTGCAGGAAGACCACTGTGATGAACATCGGCAGTTTTACGGAGCTAAAACTACAACTTTGGTGCTCTTTTTGTCCTAATTTTGTCTGCATTTAACAGTAATTTATGCATCTAACTATACTCATTAGAAAAGACGTACTTGTACACTCTGCTTCGTGCATGATGCCAAAACTCACAGAGTATAAATGATCCCAGTGAATTATTCACAGAAACATAATCTCTAGATATATATATATATTTTTGGTTAAATCTATAGTAGTATTTCCTATTTTAAAACATTGAAATATATACTAAAAGCAAAGTTTCTGATGTTTTTTTATTACTTTGTTAAATCAGTTTATGGAAATGCTGTAAAACACAGGTGGTAAGATCAACGTCATGTCTGCAGAAACGTACTGTACCCAGCATCTCATTTCTGTTTGATTTGTATTTGTTTTTATATTAGTAACTCACTTAAACAGGACGTTTGGACTGAGAGAGAACCTGCACAAAACCAGTACGTTTGTATTTATTCAGTAGGACAGCTTAACAGAAGTGAGAAGAGAGAGAAAAAAAATAATAATAAAAAAAAAATATATATATATATATATATATATATATATATACACACACATTTGTTTTTTGATTGGATTTTAGAGAGCTTCAGGGCAGCGTCTGAGTTTAGTCATTCTTCGGTTTCGCGTTGCTCTTGTTCTATCCTGTTCAGGCCGAATGTAAGCGATGGGAGATGTTTCTGGTGCTTAGTGCGATTCATTTTATATACTTTTAAGCTTGTTTCTGTTTGTGGGATGTTTTAATGTGTTTGCTCCACCTCAAATATAAAATAACTGCATTTCACTGGCTTGATTTGTGTTTTTTTTTTTTTTTTTTTTTTTGTTCACTATGTAAATAAACAGATAAGTGAAAATTGTTTTGACAGATGTTTGAAAGTCTGTGGCTTGGGGTGTGACATCCTGATGTGTGGGCGGGGCTGAACACACCTCTTTGTGTCAGCTGTTTTTTCCTCTTTCCACTGATCATATCTGCTGAAAAAATAAATAATAGTTTCATATAAGCCCTCTTCCAGCACAAACCTTCCATTTTAGTGTACCATTTAGTGAGCTTGTTTCATACAGGGTCTCAGTGCAGTTGTTATTGAAAACAAACACCTGGACCCCTTCTTGTTTTTTGTTTCTTTTTTTTATTTCAATAAAGAAGGCTGCATTTACCAGCTTTTTTGCAATTAAGTCACATTTGTCAAATGAGGAGTTAAACTCTTGACTAACATACTAATGTATGATTAAATAACCTAAAACAGTATATTCTTACAGTATAATGTTGTAAAACTTTGTTCCTTCTAAAATGTAAATAAGCAAGCAAAAAGTGTGGACTGCAGCGTTGCCAAAAATAACATGTTTTTGTATATTAGGTTTGTTAATGGTTTCATGCACGTAAACAGTTCTGTCTTATACTCATTCCAGAGCATCTGGAAATTGTCTTTCTTTTGAATTCACAGCAATGTAAAACTTCCCCTTAGGAAACATGGATGTACAAAAAAAAAAAGGATTTTCTTTTTCTCCTGCTGGATCCTGGACCGAAGTTGTAGAAGTGACGACAGTCAGCTGTTAACAACATAGTCTGAAATGAAGCTGTCACTCAAAGAAAAAAAAAAACACCCCTAGTTCTGCATAAACTTGTTTCTTTCTATATGCAGTTTCCCCTTCGTCGGAAGGCCTCGGGAAGCACACGTCAGTCTTCCTCCGTACGGTCACATGTGACTCTGGCATTCACTTCCCAGCTCTCACAAGCACATTCACGCCAAGTCAGTGAAAATTTCACTCGAAGCTACTTATTTTGACTGAAGCTGATCCCAGAGAATCCCAAGACTAAGTTGTTCCTTCAGCGCTGGACAGTTTTCACTTCGTGTCGGAGCATGGGACGACAGCCAGAACCAGGATCAGGATCACACAATCTCACGCTCATCCTTTTTTCATGTGATCTCTTGCACACTGTCTGAGGCCTATGGGACTTCCTCAGAACTCATCTCGACTCTACTTAACCGGACAAATGCTTCTGAGCAGGAACTTGGCCAAACCGTTGCCCTTTCCATGGGATCGCCTTTCCGATGACCACGCGCTGTATTTTGTTGTTTTTTTTTTTTTCAATGAGGTTGCACAAAAGAAAAAAGCCAATTATGCATTAAATAAACGCCACATGTTTATATGTTGAATTGCTTCTTTATGGAATAAAAACCTACAACATTTTACAACCTAAAACAACATCAACAAACACACCTAAGAAGTCTAAGATGTTTCTTATAATTTTGAAGACCTTTTCATCTCTTCTTCTTCTCTTCTTCTTTTTACAGTTGTTGCAATGAATAATAATGATAATAATAATTAAAAAAAAACTATGACACATTATGCTTTTTGTTACAAAGTTTATACATTTTACAGAGGCATTAATTTCTCTGACTTGCTATGTACAACAGCCCCCTTTTCATCCATGAGTTTACAGCCCTGTTCATAGTGGCAACGTTTTAGGGGTGGGGTCAGCCACTAACCTCTGCATTTCTGTTTTGAGATCTGTCCTACAGCTTTGTTCTTACAGAGCCTACGCTACAGCAGATGCAGCAGGATTTGAAATATTGTCCATTTTCAGTACTTATGTTTTGCTCACTTGCTGGAAGGGAGGGAACAGAAAAAAGGTTTGGACAAGGTATGTGTTTTAGCACAGTGAGGACTCCACGTGGTGACTTAAAACGTATGTCGATGACAAATCAGTGTGATTACAGAAGGAGTTTGTGCCTGGTTTGACGTCACTGCTCCAAAAATATACCATGTGTAGCTTCTCAGTCTGAAACTGCATGGTGGGCCTCTTAAAAAGCGCAAGAAATCAAACACGAGAAGACTTCCTGACCTCTTATGACTTGAGACGACCTATTTCCTAAGGTGTGCAGGAGATTTACGCCAAACCAGAACTCATGGTTGTTGTAGTCTCCCTGAGAATCAATCGTTAAAGTCTTTATTTTTCTAAATGTAAATCAGTAGTTTTTGATCCTGACTTCTACCCGTGACAAAAGACAAAATAATGAGTTATGTTTGGTTTCATGCTCTTATTTCTCTTTCTGAGTGTGGTTTTTGTTCTGCCTCCCTGAATCCCTCTCATTTCTTCAACTTTGAAAAAAAAAACTGTGAGCTTGATGGGGTTATTTTCATCCATTCATTCATTTTGATGGTGTAGGCGGAGCTTTAATAGCTGTGGGACTGGCAATTTGGACATCTGCAGGTCACTAACTTATGTACATAACTAATGATGTTAAGAATGATGTTTTGTTTTGATGCAGTTCAAAACATCAATTTTGTTATTTTTGCTGCCTTGTTCAAAATATAAAGACATTGAAAAGCGTCTAAGAGCTTGTCAGAGCTGATAGTCTAAAGTCCATGTACAGTTTTAGAATAAGACAGAACTATGTCTAGTCTGATGGACATTGTGCAGAACTCATTGGCCAAGTACGTCAGAGCTCCGAGGAAATCCCAGCAGAGCAGTGAGCCGTACGAATGCTTTCCCTTATGGGAGGGCATTCCTACTGGACTTTCAACAGTACAGTTTGTGTTGTTTGTGCAGTCGAGTCATAATGAACAAGATGTCCTTTCAGGGCCAGAGGGGGAATCAGCACTTTTGGTCAGTGTCAGGGTAAGTGTAAGGTTTAAAGTAGACTACAGTGCTGCTGCTGGTAGAAGTTGTGTAAAGGAACATGCAGCAGGATGTTTATGCATGTGCCAGTGCTTCCATACAAAGTACACTCCACAAGGAACGGTACATGACTGGCAAAAACTGGAACTGCAGAGCAATAAGTGTGTACAACAGAGGGGGTCAGGTGGAGCTTTTCCTGTTTGCTTTCTAGTTTTTCGTTCCTTCCATCACAGCCCTTCAGCAGCCTCCTGCTGTGTCTCACACTCTGTCCGTTTGCATGGCCGTCCTTCTGTTTGTCTAATAACTTTATGAGAGTGAAGGAAAGTGTGCTGGACAACATGACTCAGAAACAAAATCACATGTTCTCTCAAACAGATGAACTGTGTGGAGAGAGGGTTTAGACATGAGAGGAGGCAAATTTCTGAGTTGTCTGTGCCATGATAATAAAAGACGTTTTATACAAACAAATTAAAATAAGATAAAAACAACAACAAACAAAACAACAACAAAAACAGACTGATAAAAAAAAAAAAAAAAGACTTCTGCTCCTCCAAGGTCGGGACGCTGAGGCCCAGGCTTCCCTCTTCTTGGCCAGCTCGTCCAGGGGAATGCCAAGGCGTTCCCAGGCCAGATGAGATATAATCTCTTTAGCGTGTCTTGGGTCTTCCACGGGGCCGCCTTCCAGTTGGACATGGCTGGAACACCTTCAGAGGGGGCATCCTCATCAGATGCCCGGACCACCACATCTGCTCTTCTTGATGTGGAGGAGCAGCGATGCTGCTCCAAGTCCCTCCCACCAGGACTGGGTTTCTCAAAGTAATTTTATTCGCCGTAGCCGCAAACTTATGCCGTCAGTCACTACCCACAAGTCATGACCATAGGTAAGTTAGGAACGTAGGCATTCAATGTTTCTAATTTAAATTTATAATAAACACTTCAAATAAAAACCAAAACGATTTTCTGTGTATTCTTTCGTGTGAGGCTTTAAAGGATTCAGGCATAACGGTTACATCAGAATGAATGAATTCAGCAGTTTTGTCCATTATTGTCGTTGCACACATGCTTTCTTTGTGGAATTTCTCAAACTTTTAGTTTCTTACAAATCAAACTCCAGCATTTGCTGCTGTTGTTCGTTTGGGTTTTCCTTTGCCTTGGGAAGGTCCTCCTGCTATCTCACCTGATGACTTCTTAAAACCTTAATAACACTCCTTACATTCGTGCCACCTCTGGAAACGTCCTTCTTCCACAGTGCCGACACGGCGTTGACTGACTTCCTTTGCTGGCTTTTAGAGCAATGACAAAGAATTGAGATTCTCATTTAAAAAGAAGCATGTTACTTTGAAGCCTCAGTCGTCGAATCCCTGGAATCACATCTTCTAATCACATCTCTGGGATGTGGAACGTGTACTGTATGTTGAAAAAAGAACTGGATAGTCCATAGTGCAACATTAATCACAGCCTGAAATGTAAGCAGATGGCTTGTGTCCAGGGAGGACACATGCACATCCAGTGGTAGGAAAAAGGCTCCTGCAGAGTCAATTAGGTGTAGTTTTATGTTCTGGTTTCTTTGTTGACTAAATGTGTGCATGACTTAGCATTCACGTGCTTCTGATTCCTGTGCACGTGAACCCTCACAGATCCAAGTGTTGCAACTGAGTCACCGATGTGCATGTTTTTTCCCAGTGCCAAACTGAGTTGTTCATCCAACAAGGCAGCATTCTGTCCAGTCTGTTGGTGTGGTTCATTGTCATCTGCTGGTTTGTCTGTCATTTTTCCACCCATCTGTGCACAGAAACAGGAAGCTGTGTTTTGCTGAGCTGGTGTTTCGGGTGGAAGTCAAACAGTGCAAGTAATTACTGTCAAAACACACAGCTGCCCTCTCCAGGGCTACAAAAGCACTGATGGGATTGTTTTATGGATATCAGTCCTTTGTGGTGAGGCAATTATCAGTCTTTAAATGCATAGCGACCTGTAATTCTGTATTTCTAAAGGGAGGGGGAAGCGGGACGGGGGGGTTAACATAGAGTTCAGGACACTTCAATATGGGATGGGTCTCGGGATGAACCCGCCAACCTTCTAGTTGGAGCACAGTGGATTCTACCTACTGGTATACAGGCTGCACACCTGCAGAAAGCCAATGAAAAGAGTTATTAAGTCTGCAGAAAAGCTCACCGACTTGTTCCCTCTAGTAGACCTGACCTCCAAACCTCCAAATAACAAAGTTCAAGACACAGAGACTGTTTTTATCCACCTGAAGTCAGTACATTTAACAAACAATGAACACCGCCTCTTAGGCTGTACTGGACACTTTATCCCTTTTTTACTTTCCACTGCACCTTCCAGATTACTTAATACTTTAACGTTTTATACAGTATACCTCGTTGCTTGTGATTTCACATTGGAGAGGTTACCAATTTCATGGTATAATAAACATATGCAATGGCAACAAAGGCTTTATTTACTTACTTCTCTGAAGCAGCCTTTATTCATTTCTATTAGTCCTGAATTAAAATCACTGATTAAAGCAGATACAACAGATCAGGAGGGATCAGGAGGGCACGCACAATAAAAAAAAAAAGTGGAGGTGGATCTGACTGCAGAACGATCTGACGGGCGAGATTTTCTGACAAAACAAAAAGGTTTAACAACAGAGCGGGTTCTTAGTGGAAACAAAGGCTCTTTTCAGTGAAAAGCCATTATTAAGAACTGATTAACTATATATTAACTTAACAGAATGTGAGACTTCATTTTCTTTTCACAGAAGTACAGCAAGAGTGGTTTTATTGTCTATGTAAAACAAGACGTTGAAGTGGTACAGGCCTAAATTACAAGAACGCCATTACATTTATTTTTGTGAACAAGGAAATCTACAACACAATTTAAAGACTTGTTTATTATGAATTAATCCTCTGGAACTAATTTACTTCTAAGTAAAACCTTGACAGGTTCCTCAGAAAAAGGAGAAAAAAAGAGAAAAACAAGTCAAGAGGGCAGGAAAAATAGTGGTATATGAATGGGAAGCTGCTGAATATTATAGCCTTGTACTGTACAGTTGTAACGCTCCTTTGACGCAGACAAATAAAAAAAAGAAACACTGATAGTATGTTAGTTGAAGGTGATGAGATGTGTACTGTACTCTTGCAGGGACTGTGAATAATTTCCTTGGTGTTCAGTCAGAGTGGGAAGAACACCGTGGGCTGCCTTGGAAGTGGAAAGGAAATAAAAAATCCGGTATTTCCACAGCTGCTGGGAAAGGTCGCTCCATCCATCATCACTAGGGAACTGAGATTCATTCACAGGAACAGGAATAAGCTGGAAAAAGGTTCACTTTAGTCTGCTCACACCACACACAAACAAACGTGTGCGTAGACTTTGACTCATCCGGGTGTTCACCCGGTTCTGGTGTCTGAAGCGACGAGCTGTGATTTCACGTTTAATCACTGAACATATAAGAACTTGGATGACAATAAGGTGTGTCTTTAGGCAGAGAAAAGACAAATTACACTACATTTCACAAGTTTTGCTCTATTCCAGGAAAATTACAAAAGACGGAGGGTAGCGTGCTGTGAACCTGTGTAACCTCTGTCTAACTCATCTCCAATGCATATTGACGTGTCTAGAGGTAGTTGACGTGTTCTGGACGACCGCGGGACGACGGACACCCCAACCCTTGTGTCCACGCCCATGACCACATTCAAGAGACGTCCTGGCGGCATTGTTGTTGCAATGAAGGTCATATTGATGTTGATACTGTGACTTCTGCGATGTCTAGTGTGGCTCCAAGCAGCCGCATTTTAATAGGCTACGACGAGTGATTGTGAACGATATGCAGCCACACGCTGCAGATAATTTAGTCTATTGTTGGGCATTCAGTTGTAAACGCTGGCAACACGCAAACGCATTCATTGGTAAAAGTCATCTTGATGTTATATCGAAAGTGTTATGTATATGCCTAAAACTGTAAAAAAAAAACCCATCTTATCAGCGTTTACCGGCATTTTGGACAGATTTTGATACAAGCCATCAAGGTGTTAGAGGCGTTACATTCAGTCTTGTCTTAAGATAGGCATTGACTTGTAATTAAAAAAAGTTACATCATTACTGCTAATTTCCACATCAGTTTAATCTATTTTTATGTCCCTTATGACTTTATGACTTGACATCATGGTACTTAGGCAGCCTGTTGTACTCACTGTAAACTGATCCACCTGAACTTTTAGGCGCGTTGCCTTCGAGTTCATTTAAATGAGTAAATGTGATGGAGAAGGGGTTTCAAATTTGTCAATTTCAAAAGTTTGCCACACAGCTGAGCGCATGAGGTCCTCGGCCTGCTGTCATCCTTTAAACAGCCTTTAAAATAAGTAGGTAATAAGTTCCACTGCAGGTGAAGTTCGTAGCTGTCAGTGAGTCAGAGCACTGAAAGCCGCACTCGGCTGCTCATGAACGCAAACTAGAAAAAAAAACAAAAAAAGAAAGAAAAACTGCAGTGAAAACTTGATGTTAATATCTGGATATGTGAATATTTGGGTCCAGCACTGTCAAACGTCTTTCCAGGTACCTTTGGTTCCTTAACCTAAACAGAAATCTGTGGCTCTGAAACGTAACCACACCTAACCAAGTAATGATCAAACAAAAGTGAAAAGGAAACAGCTAATAGAATAAATGTATAGGACAATAAGTTGTCGACTTCATGAAAGCAGGATTTGAAATTGTGCGAATGATTCATCTATCACCAACGCTCCCACCTCCTCATACAGACTGTCACTTGATGAAAAGGAAATTCTCCAGAATGACATTAAAGTGTTTGCTCTTCTATTGTCGCTCACCCAGTGCGTCACAGATGCCAAACGGCTGATCAGTTTTCAGAGTTCAACCATCAAAACCACTGACAGGTCAAGTATGTAACGCTGCTGGTCTTCATTCTGCTGGGAAAACCTGCATCCAAACCAGCTTCAGCGGTCTCCAAACCCCACAGATACCAGTATTCCTCCAGCTGGGATCAACGGTAGGAAAACCCAATCCCAAGAGACCCCACGTCATAATTCAGAGTACCAGACTCTCCAGAACGCCCACGTATGTTTTTATCAGTTCCTCAACAAGTCAAACCTCATTATGCAGCATGAAGAAGACCAACGTAATATTACATAAGGTTTACTTTATCTACTTCTTTATCTACCTCTAAAAATGTTCAAAGCATTTGAAATGCAGTAACAAATTTATTATTGCCCAGAATGAAGATGAAATTTCCCAGGAAGTCCTCTGCTTCCTGCCACAAATCACCCACTTCACTAACACACAAGTTTTTAAAAATAGTTCTCAAGCTGCTGTCTGGAAAGAAAGACTGGCAAGCTTCCTCGTGGCAGTGATGGGCAGAAACTGAAATAATACAGTAACTGCAATATAGGTTGTTCAAGATGGAGCTCCAGTGTGTGCCCCTGGAGAAACAATCATTTTACATTATGTATATATATATATATATATATATATATATATATATATACATATAAATAGTTATCTTTTTGTACCAATTTGCTGATCCTCATATCAGAGCTGAGGCTTTATTTAGAAAGATAATCAACGTGCTGGTAAAAACGAGCTCTTGAGTGCTACAATTCATCTCTTATGTTGCAGTCTGACAAAAACAGTCTGCTGTGGATTTAAATATTAGATTGTTTCCATCATGTTGTCACTTTCTAATAATGAAGGCAATAAAGTTTTCCATTGAATGCAAGACGATAAATAATGCAGGAACCTTCAAGGCAATGATGACTCGGCGTGCATCAGTGCAGGAGCAGAGAAAATAGGAGATGACGCAAACAACGCAATGTGCGTTTATCTCTTTCAGATTCTTATGCACATTCTTAATTTATGTGTGTGTGTGTGTGAGTGTGTGTGTGTGTGTGTGTGTGTGTGTGTGTATGTGTGTGTGTGTGTGTGTGTGTGTGTGTGTGTGTGGCCTGTGAGGATAAAGATGGAATATGCTCTCTGAGAGCACTGCATAGATTGACTCACAAAATCTCTCTCTTCTCTGCATCGTGTTTCTGAGTGGATGAAAGCAGGCAAGTTGGGGGGGGCCGGGGGGGGGTGGGGGGGGGGGGGGGGGTGGTGGGGGGGGGGGGGGCAGCGAATTAGCCACCACTAATTCTGAATCACACGAGGAGAAAAAACAAGTATTGATAATAATAGTTACAACAAAAAGACTAACTAACAAAACTAACAAAAATAGCATTTTTATTTCATTTCCCAAAAAGATGAGTCATTTTCTTTTGTCAGAAAAAGCATGTGTTGCAAGCTGTTGCAATGGGCGTGCAGTTTCACTAGGGATGTCCTGTGGATTTTACACGTTGGAGGCGGAGGGCGTGAGACTGAAATAGCTTGAACTGCTGGTTTTGATGGTTTGTGCTGTTAAACGCAGGAAGTCAGGTCCTGTTCAGTGTGAGTTTGTTGATATTTACATCTGAGAAAACAATTATGACATCAGAAATACATTAACACTGCACATTTATCATGAGGACAAAACTGGAATTCCACAGTGGGTGCCGATCATGAGTCTTTACGTGGAGTGTGAATCCGTCCTCTTTTAAACCCTTGAAATTTGCAGTCTGTGCTGATAAATAGTGTGGCGTCATCACACTCTGGACGCTTTACAGAAAAATGGTTATGCATGCGTAGCATTCAAGCAGTGGCTTAAAAAAAAAACCAGATGGTGCAGATATCAGAGGACTGTCGGATCATTCAGGGGTGAATGGAAAATTCAGTCCAAGACCAAAAATACCAGAAATTCCCAAGAGCCTTTAAAAGTTCCTCATAGGATTTGCTGGAATTTGTACTTTAGCTGGCATGAGAGGTATGCCAGGAAAAGCCTTTGTTGTAGGAACGTGGAGCAACAATTTACGGCTTTTTCCAGGAAGGTCCATTCATCCATTTTCTATACCCACTTCGTTCTGGTCATTACAGGTGAAAGGCAGGGGTACACCTTGGACAGGTCGCCAGTCCATCACAGGACCACATAAATATAGACGGACACACATTCACACTCAGTCACACCAACCGGCAGGTTAGAATCATCAGTCAACCTGACATGCATGTTTTTGGACTGTGGGAGGAAGTCGGAGTACCTGGAGAAGACCCACTCAGCACAAGGAGAACTTACAAACTCCTGCGCGGCCCAGGTGTTTTCTCATTTTCCAAGTTATATAACCAGTCGTGTTTCCAGTCCTCTCAGATGCCTTAATTTAAGGCCAGAGCTGGTCAAGGGAGTCTGTTGCCTTGAATTCACACATCAGCGTTGTGTAACTCATGACGAGGGTGTGTCCAACGCTTCAGGTCACTGTTGTCATGGCCTGGGATTATCTATGATTTCCAGATGCGATCTGCCAACCCTCGTTTTTTGCTCTGTTCTGTTCGTCAGAAGCGACGGCAGACAGGTGAATGGTTGAACACGGCGACAACGGGTTTTTCCTCTATTGTCCTCAAGCATGTCTTCAAAATGACCCGCCTTTCGCTTTAGACCTGCCTCCCTGTGCGAGTTTATTGGCTTGGCTCTAGCTGTGTAGCCACAACCTGATCACCTGACGCACACGCTGAAGCGGGAAAAGCTGAAAATCCCCCAACTTTGATGGAGGCAATGCAATTAACACAATGCCACAATGCTCATTAGGTCACAAAACACTTCGGCAATTCAATTCACTTCAGTTTTATTGATGTAGCACCTATTACGGTGGATGTCAATGGATGACATCACCTGATTAAGGGTCTATGGAGACGGACGCAGAAGACAAACACAACGTCCCATGTGAATCCAGCGTAAATACAATCAGCAGCAACGCGAGCCATATTATCTTTAAAATAGGAGTGGATATGCTCTCTTAACCCTGAACACTCAAAATAAATAAATAATACACCCCTAATCATGGATACATTTGTGGCTTTATATAATTTCACCTGATGAGGTATAAAAATTCAACCCCTTGGCTAGTTGTCATAGATAGAAAATCTAAAGTTAGGCATTTTAACATGGTGGGAGGAGTTTAATATAGATTGACTCACTTTTAGAGCCATCCCATAGTGGTCATTTGAGGAACTGCACTCTGTAGTGCTTACTGGATCGGGTCGGTTTACCAAGCCGGATGTGGGCCCCGTAGCCTCATGGCTCCTGAACAGTACATGTGAAAGTACAACCAAAACCGCTTGAAACTGGAGGAATTAGGAGTCTGAGTATGGTGCAACGTTATTAGACGAATCTCCTCTGACTCCTATGACTCTGCTCTGTATATGTGGCACTGATACAGAAACAGTTGGCTGGTTCGTGGAGGTGATGGCGGTAGCGGATGAGACATTGTTGGATAATACTTTTAACGTGCAACCCGTTAGTACCCAGTATGGCCACACACTACAGTCACAAACCAGTCATGGACAAGTGCTGGTAAAAAAACAAAACATGAACACAAAATGAGCAAAATAAAAGCAAAAGCACTGTCATGTCACTTGAAGCACCCTGCAATTGTGGAGGAAACTATTTTACAGTCTGAAAAGCTTGATTTACAGCAGCTAGATGTGCTTTTCTTTTGGTTCTTGGTCCACTGAATTACCATGACCTGGATATTTGTTGTGTGTTTATTGTAAATTTGTGTTTCTGCGAGAGCGATAATCAACCTCAACACCGGCAGCACTTTCTGTGCCAGGAAACTTCACACACTGACGTCTTTGCCGAACAGATTGAAGCCGCTACGCCGAGGAAGGTTCACAGCGTGATGCTGCCAGACGCTGCCAAGTTGTCACTCACACGTGCACACGCATGTGTGAGCGTGTATGTGTGTGTGAGAGCTTCTGTCGCTGCGTTAATCCTTACATGGCAGTTTCGACCATTCCCCTGGCACCTTGTTTTTCGACGCAGACTGACGCTGTGTGTTGTCATCAGGCTGGTGAAACCTGTAGCACACGTACCCGATACATCCTCAGCTGATGAGATGATGGGAGCTTATGAGTAAATACAGTCTGCCTGAGATACCTATAGTGTGATGGAATATTGCAGAACCACATTTAGCAGCAATAGTTTAAAGTTTCCTTGTTTTCTTCATGACAACATCAGTCTTAAATCAATAACGGCAGTGTGATACTATGTGTGCTGTTATTCTTGAGCTTGTTTCTTTTTTATTTAGACTTTTTCTTTTTCTTTAGGTTTGGTCTTGTGTTTGTGTCAACCAAGCGCCAATCATCTAATTTCCAGGTTGAGGCTCATATGCAGGAACTATGATCCGCTGCAGTTCCTCGACTGGCCACTAGAGGCCGGCTCCAGGAGAGAGTCAATCTCCATTGACTTCCCCTAAAAGTTAAAATGTTTAGAGCCGAACACATTTACAGGCAGGTTAAAAAACAAAACAAAACAAACATTTTGGTCTCAGTTGTTTGATTTCACACCCATGAGAACTCTTAGGGGGGTGAATTTTTTTGTACCACGCCAGGAAAATTAAAATACGCCACTATCACGGTCTGTGTTTTGAGTTCTGTTTGCTCCTTTTCTTTTGGAGGGTTTCGTGCATTTTCATTTTTAGTTTCCTGCCCAAGCAGCATCTCTCCTTACAATTATCTCCAGCATTTGGGTCCTGCAACCTCACTTCATGACAATAATAATAATAATGATATTAAAAATGATTGTTTTTAGTAGGACAATCAGATTAAAGCAAAACATTTATTGAAAGCAACAGTTTTGTGATTTTGAATTAAATATCTTAAAGTGACCATATTATGTTAAATTGCACTCATCTTATTTTAAACTTTGAAAAGTTTAGTTTGCTTAGAAATGCACAAATGAAAAAGGCTGAAATTATTTTAGAAGGATGGATGTTTGAGTGGACCATGTACCTCACATGATGTCGGATTTTCTTTCTTTTTACACACAGGCCAGTTTCACGTGAAATGCTTTGCACGAGTCCTTGAGGTCAGACTTTTCTGTTCACATCAGTGTCCTTTGAACAGTGACTGCTGTCCTGTTTCCTCGTGTGCAGGATTAGCAACCCGACAAAGCAAAGTGCATTTAACACGAAACCTCGCCACCTCTGGAGGACGTCATCTGTTGCCAAATACGTAACAAGATCCAAACTGCAGCTGTAAACGCTGTTGCTTTTGTCCACCCTTTGCATCCAAATTTCCCTTTTCAATAAAACTTAAATTAAATGACACCACAAACACTGTTGTCAGCGTCTCCACCTATGACAAGGGTCATAAGCCCACAGGGCAAAAGGACACTTACTGCCTCTCATCTGTGTTCATGAGTTTACACAGAGGCTGTGAATACAAATACGGTGTGTTTATATGATCTGAGTGGTGACATAAATGATTATTGCCATATGGTATGCCGGAAAAAGGGGAAAATAAACTTAAAACTCAGGACAGGATTTCAAATTTGCTTTATCTTTCAATGTTTTCCTAAACATCGATGAACAAGTGTGTGTGTGTGTGTGTGTGTGTGTGTGTAAGAGGAGAGGCTGAACATTAGGAAGGTCACCGTGTAGAGAGGATGCTGGGAGGGATCATTCTGTGCCTGGGTGAGCTAGGTTACGCAGATAAAAACTGACCTTTAATCACACGTCACCAAATCCACGCACACACTTAATCATGCAATTATTTGCTTAAACAAACACACACACAGCTCTTTTTTGTTTTTTGTTTTTTACTAAAATAGTACACTCCATGATTTGTGTGTCGGGTGTAATACCCCTCTAGCTGAATGTTTCGTGATTGCAGTGGTTCACAGGCGGCCTGAAAGTCATTACAATCACAGAGCGTACAAATTGGGAGGGTATTATCTTGTCAGGACCTCTATTTGTGGTTCCAGGCTGCAGCCGAATCTGTCTCACTGCTCTGGTACAGTTGAGCTGGGAAAAATATCACTTGCTGTTGCCTTTTTCCTGAGCCCTGTTTCTTGGTGTCGTTGCCAAATGTCACGAGGTTAAGGAATGATGGGAGACATCTGTAAAAAGTTGCAAAAAGCAACGGGAATCTGACCACACGTCCACTAAAGTCCTAATGTGGACTGGCAGTTGTAAAAAGGCACAGTGAAAAGTTACAGTTTTATTTTTAATTTGATTCTTTCTACTTATTTATTTTTGCTCAGAGGGTCCCCCTACGGGTGTGGATGGTAAGTCACTTTTAGACACCTAAGACATATTTACTCTTGTTCGGTCACTCTTGATTTTTCTCTTCCATCATAACATTCTTGAAGCTCTCTCAGATGACATGATTTTAACTGCAGTTTATAGCGATTATATTGGCAGTAAATTGGGGGTCAGGCCTCAGCACTGGATCGTTACGCATGAACGACTCAACGAAGTCGAACTCCCCGATGCGTAACCAACCAGTCACCTTCAAAGACAATCTCCTGCCACCTGCAGCACTAATCCTTTCCTTCATGTATGTTCCTTGTGCGTGTCTGTGTTTATGCCTCAAGTCCCATGCGTTTTGTTGATTGTGGTTTTGGAGACCAGTCAGGTGCCCGAGCTGCCATCAGATCATGTGGTGTGGTAGAGAATCTAATGTTGTTGTTTTGACTGAAAATTGCCTTCATGCATTTTACATGTCCTAAATCAATCAACGTGAAGAAGTTGTTGAGAGGCAGCCAGTCACCCAGAGGTCGGAAATGACTGTTTGGTTGTTTCAGGGAGGTTAGTTAGCCTTCTTAAACTCCTTACGTGCGTCAGTATTTTAAGCTGAATGCTCACTCTTTTCTACAGCGCTTGTACTTTAACGGATTTTTATTTACACTGCCAGCAATACCACTTCAGACCGCATATCACAAGAAAGTTGATGTTTTTTTTTTTTTTTGTTTTGTTTTTCATGACCATTCTCGTCAGTGTGGACATCGTGCACACCACGTATGTACGATGCACACCGAAATTGCACCTCTGCTTTTAACCCATCAACTAGTTTCACTAGTGAGCAGTGGGCTGCTAGAACCAGCGCCCGGGTCCTCCACCACTAGGCCACCACTCCCCCTAATTTTGCCATTAAGTCAACATGTTAAACGATATGTTCTGCTGTAAACATCTGACAGCACCTCTGCAAATATTCCGGCAAAGCTTCAGCTGAAGCAGCTGGGAGCAAAGCAAACTTTGATTGACATACGTCGTGCGTGTTTGCGTCGGCTTCTCGAGAAACAAAGAAACGCCGTCTCATTAGGTCATGTGACCTAATGCTTCACAGCAACCATACCCAGAGGGTTCTGGGTATGCTTGCCCTTCTCTGTGTGAAATTTGCATGCTCTCTTTATTTTCTCTGGGTTTTTGTCCCACAGTGTAAAGACATGCACGGCTGCTTATTTACTGATTTAAAAAACGACCACATCTGAGAGCACGTATGGTCGCGTGTCTCTGCATGTCCCTTAATGTACATGGAACCAAGAACGCTGCAGGATAAATCGGCACAGCTGATTTAGGGATGGAAAGCATTAACCTCACATGCAATTTATTTTTAACGCTCTTCACGTCTTGAGCATGACTGGGGAAAGCAGGCATGACACCAGCTTTTTTCACAGAGGGAGGAGGTGACGCATGACGCTCAGATGAACAACAGTTCTAAGAAAATGCACCCCCCCCCCCCATACAAACACATGATAGCAATAGATGTGCAATTATACATTCTGATGGCATCGTATAGATGGCGATTCAACATAACTATATAACTGAGTGACAAGGCATAGCAGCAAAACACAGCAGCAAAAACACAGAGAATAATGTAATTACTACAGTATATTAAGAAAAATCTTATTTATAGAGGGTGGGGGGGGTCACAGACAAAAAAAATAGTAACTCTCTTAACAATAATAGGAGGAGTAAAGGGATGGCCTTTTGTATCTCACTTTATACACTCCTTTAAATGTAATGGTGAACAATGCAATGATTTAAAAAAATGAATATATAATATACGAGTTTGGGTAAAATATGTTGAAAAGAGCAGTTAGTGTCAGTGATCATTTCAGGCACAACTCGTTAACAGAAACATCATATTTTATTTAAGACTGCACATATAGACATTGCATAATAGTTTTTTTTTCTTGTTTTGTGTTTTGACATGCTGTTTCCGTCTCCAAATATATGTCAAAAATTAGTTTTTATAAGGGAGAAGAATGTTTTTCTTTTTTTAATTTTTAAAATGTATTATTCATATTTGTATAAGGATAACAACTGGTATTAATTTATAGTACCTCAGGTAAACAACCTTTAACTTTGTTCACATTTTAGTTTAGTAAGACTCAGTTCCTGATGAATTGAACCTATAAAATCTCTATAAAAGCAGATGTTTTGACAGTTTTCTGTTCATGAGCATTCTGGTGTAAACACAATACCAAGAGGAAAGGACATAAGCAATGGATTTAGAAAAATAATTTCTGTTTCACACCAATCTGGAAATTCCTGGAGTTTAATATTCTACAGTGAGAAAAAGATTTCCCAGGTGGAAAATATTCCAGACACATACTGAACTTCCCAACAGTGAACGCCGGAACAATTAATTCATTTACTTTAACTTAATTTTTGCTAAATAAATAATAGCTCACTGAAATAGGTTATATTATTGTTCACATAACTATTATGATCAGACAATATATATGTAAAAATACATGAACTAACTTACACCATCTCTTTTTGGTTAATAGTTCAGATTCAACATTCCTCTGAATGCACCTTAACAACACTGCTCCCTGACATGTTTAGCTTGTTTTCGCTGTAAACAGGTGACCTCAGCGTAAATTATGATGCACACAAATGACTCATGGATAGAAACTGCATGTAAGCATTAAATGTCCGGGTCCGGGTCAGTTTAAGGAGAAACTGCTGCAGCTGTTGCTGCTTCATTCAGATTGTTTCCTTTTTTTTTCTTTTTTTTGCTTTTATTGTGACCACAGAATAGTTTGTGTATGTCTTCCTGATGAAAATGAAATTTGTTTTTTAGTCTGTTGATGTCACAGTGTTTTAATAACAACAAAACAGTGGGGTGAACGACGTCACACGCAGGTCTGCTGTGTCGAAGAATGAATTATAGTTGAACGGCAGCAGCTTCCTGATAAATGTCAGCCAAGAGTGAAAACAGAACTTTGTAGCTGAAACGTTGAGCGGAGAAAAGAAATGAAGACTCGCTCGAGTGAGACTAAATTACACAAGCGGGAACGAGGTTAGTTTCCATCTCTGGATATCAGAGCTTCCATGAAATCCTGTCGTTATGGCTTTGAGTGAAGTGTTTGTTTTACTACCACAGATTTAATGTTCAACTACTTCTAACAAAACCAGATCAGACCAGAAAGCTTCAGAAACCTGCAATAAAAGCCTTTCCCAGGATGGAGCTGCAGTCCTCGGTTGATCGGTTCGAGAGCTGATTTCTTTGAAAGACCAACCGTCTTGCAGCGTAGCCACTCCAGTTCAAACGCCGCTTCCATGAATTCCTCATCCAACTGCACCATTCACATTCTTTCCTCACTCAGTTTGCAGGCGAGAAAGCTCACTTGCCCGTTTGTAACTGATAACGGCGTAATGCTGGCGTCACATTTCGAGGTGTGTTTGATTAGAATCATCTGCCACATGGCACATGTTTGTCATGATAATACCGAGACGATGAGCACTCCCGTGACATTAGGCTACCTCTGGCCAAGTGTGAACACGCCCACTTGCTGGTCTGGTGTCTGTGCCAGACCAAACAGTCGGCTTTACTGTTGTTTAAACGGTATCACTGTCATAATGCAGAACGCCAACCTGTAGCAGGTGAATGTCTTGCTCCTAAAACCCGGGTGCTAGTGAGCTGCCACAAATGGAGATGCTGGAGATAAACTACTTTTATGACTCGCCCACTTCAATAACACCTTTATATTTATTTTATTTTTTTTATTTTTAGTGCTAATCCACATGAGAAATCATTTCAAGGGACTTTACAGAGAACAGAAACAAGTTCAGTCCACCTAAACATAAATGAAACCCAATTATATTGCAATAAAAACCAATTTGTAGTAAACTATTTCATTACAATTTAACTTTGTGTTCGGTTTCCTGCCTTCTCTCTTCTCTCAAGTGTTTTTTTAGTTTTTTTTTTAGCACTTGCCAGGCCAAAATTGAAAATAAGAACCAATTCTATAGTTCTTGCTTGGTTAAATATGTGTTAAATAAAATAAAAATGCCAAACTGGCTAAAATCCCCTGATCTGCATGCATAAGGCGACTGTGGGAAAAAAATCCCTTATGCCAGGCTCATCTTGGTTGGAGGGGGGCTGTCGACAAGACAGAACCACAAACATGAGAGATTAGCTGAAGGACATTTAATATAAATAAGGGAAACACATTTGGCAGCAGTAATGACATATACATGCACAGAGAGCGAAGAGGGCAGCAGAAAAGCTCTTAGGAGAGGGATGGACATTTGCTTTTTCAATTCATTTACAGTTATTCTCTCTCATTTCTGAGTTCAGTGCTTGCAGTTCATGTTACTAAAGTATTGTTTCTGAACATTTTAGATTGAGCTGTCCTGCACAGCTCAAAGGTTTGTTAAGAGAATCACATGTTATTTTGTCTAAAGCATTTTGCGTGGCTCTTTTAAAATTACTCTGATATTGATTCTCCTTCTTCAAGGTCCTGAGACGTATGTTTGACACTTTGCACGCAACGGTAATCAAGGTTCACGGAGGTCTGGCTATTGCCAAGTCTTTATTTCTTGAGTGTTTTTATACTCAGAAGTGTTTGTTTTTTTTATTTCACAACAAGGAGCATAACAAAAGGGATGGTTCTGCGTCATCCAAGCTGGCTTTATCAATAATGTTTATCAAAAAGGGAAGTTTGAAGCCTAACCTTAAAGGCTGCAGAAGCTGTCTGCATCCTGAACACAAACTGGGACTTGGCTTCACAAGCAATCCTTATCTCAATCTCATTTTGGAAACTCCAGGAACCACAGGTAAGTAAGGATGTTTGGGAGTGGGGAGCTGTGAGGAATTTAAGAGAAGGTGAAGCTTGGCCCTTGAAGGCTTTAAACGGGAGGACTATTTCATATTCCATCCTGGACTTTACAGGACGTCAACATCAGCTCGGCACAGCAGAAATCACTAAAAACAATGTTCAGTTAGCTGGATGAAATCCAGGAAATGCATAGTGCTTGGTAATCAGATGTATTTCATATATTATTTTCCTTTCTGCCGAGTTATGAAAAAAACAAATGCCATCTATAGAGGAAATAATTGATTTTCTCAGAAGAGCTAATTTAGTTTCTGTTATTTATTTTCGCAGAATTGGTTGCGCTTAAACATTTTCCCCCTCATCAGTAAACCCTGTCGCAGCTCAGCCTGTGAAGGGCGTCGCTGACGACGCTGCCGTGTGTCAATCATGCATGTGGAGGCGCACGTGAAAAGTGGGACTGAAAAGTGAACGCACGTGTTAACCTGTGGTGCAGCATTTCATCTTCTTACCTTCAAACGGCACTTTCACTGGAACATTTTTACATTTAAATAAAGACAATTTTCAAGCGTTTACGTTGAGTTCTGATGTCTGATATTTACATTTTGAAGTATCGCTGTAGTTCTGTTAGTAACTTATAATGAAATAAATGGAAGTGTAAAATTGGCGCTGCAGACAAAAGAAATCTTTGCCGTTATCCTGTGCAGCTAATTCACTTAAGAAAAAAAATAAAAACAAGGTGGTTGCCACTGGGCCAGAGCCACTGGGCCAGAGCCACTGGGCCAGAGCCACTGGGCCAGAGCCACTGGGCCAGAGCCACTGGGCCACAGCTCGCGGTTTCAACCGACCAGGACAATGTCAAGTCTGCGGGAGCAAGTCTTTTCCAAAGTCCTCAGTGTTTGTGATTGTGTTGTGCATCCTCTTCTGTCACTTTTTAGAGAATATGAAGTGGAAACCGGTTTGTGTCCATGTGCCATTTCTTCCTCTGGACCTTTGAAAAGCTGCCCTGTCCCGTCTCACTGGTCCAGTCACTTTGATGCATCTCTTGGACGGCTGCACCTGCTGCACCTGCTGCACCTGCTGCACCTGCTGCACCTGCTGCACCTGCTGCACCTGCTGCACCTGCTGCACCTGCTGCACCTGCTGCACCTGTTGCACCTGCTTGTCCTTGACATCCTTTGATATGTCGAGCAAAGAGCAGAAAGTCTTTAAAAAAAAATTGGACTTTTGCACAGAAACATTTGCAGAATTGCTAAGAACACATCGGTTCAACAGGTTCTCACTACGTTCCCGCTTCTCTGTATGCTGTTTTTGTCTTTTGTTGAAACTAGTCGGGTTGTTAGTTCCATGCTTTGTGTCTCTGATTATATGTGTGAACAATGGTGTGGGTGGAGGTAGTTACCAAGAGAACTGGACTTTGTATCAAAGACATATAATTCACTTACTTCAATGATTAAATGTACTTTTCTATCAGTAACTGTGTCAAATTTTCAGAAATATGCAAAGACTACAAATGAAAGCACCTTTCTTAATATTTGCAGTGCAGCTGTCTGCACCAAGTCTTAGCAGACTGTGGCATCGTTGTTTGTCTCTTCTAATGGTTTCACAACATTTTTGATTATTCCAATTTTATAGAGCATTTTATCTTTTTCTCCATGGTTTTTATGCTCCCCCCCCCCCCTTCCCCATTTTTGTTAAATTTGCAGCTCCTATTGTATTCCTACAATTTTGACTCCTGTGTTTGCAAGAAAAAAAAAACAAAATCCATGAAAAGAAACTAAGTGGAAACCATTTAGTTCAGTTCTGCGTTTTCTAAAATGAAATGATACAGTTTTTTTTTGAAAGATTTCTTTTCATGAAGTTTTCTTAAAATACCATGTTTCCAACCGCCACACTTTCATGCGTTTTTACGCACAATTACTTTACAGGCATCCTTTCTCTTGTGTAAAAAAATAATCATATGATGGGCAATAGTTTTGCTCAGTGTTAGTGATGTAAGTGAAATCACCATGTCACCCCCCACCCCCACCTCCACCCCAGATACTGTGGTTTTTCTGTCATGTGGGACCAATATTCAGAGAAATGGTTGTTTACTTATTCATTGATGCCTTTATTTTGACTATCTGCCTGGATAATGTCAAGGTCGAGGTCAACATCCAACTCCCAAAGCAAGTAAAAACATGAATGCTTCAAAAGTGAATCAATCTCATTAACTCTCATGTTAAAACGTCCAGCTGTGCCACAGAAATAAACATATTTACAAATTAATGTTCATTCTGCCTGTTTACACATTTCTGGATTTCTGGATTAACTGGGGTTGAGCAGATCCAGTTCCTGCCAACACCGCACACCCATATGACCTGTCTTACCAGCCTGTTGTGATGCTCCAAAACTATTTAGTTATGGTCAGGAAAAGATCATGAGCGACCACAAAAAAAATTGAAAAACTAAGAAAGAAAAAACACTGTATGAAATACATAAATCGGACTTCTTTGGATGGGTGATCTGTGTTTGATCTCGATTACCGCCTGGGTCTGGACTCATCACCCCGATACCAAAGAAAAAAACAAAACCTGTTGCTCTCTGAGATGCTGACGTGTAACTTTGAACACGTTAAAATGCTGCCAAAACAAACTGCAGGGTTAACAGGTCTTAGTCATTTCAGATAATTCCTTTGATGCCAGGCTGCATCTAATTGCAGGGATGAAATAACAGGCTTGGCTGGTGTGCCGTTTCTGAGAAAGGGTAACACTTCATTAGCAAGAACAAATGGTGCTCTTGTTAACCGCAAACTAACGATTTTGTCAGCTGATGGCACTGATACAGGCATACGTGATCAAGGGAAACTTGACAAACACACAAACGTGTAATAACTTCAGAAAACCGGCAGGTCCTTGGAGGAAGGACAGAATGAAACTATATGGAGCTCATCAGACTGCATTTACAGAGCTGTAACCCTGCCAACAGCAAGTAAAAATGCTTCAGCCATATATAATATCTTCTTTCTTATTCAAGGACTTGAGCTCTGAAGGGCTGTAACGTCACCAGCATCCGTTCACGTGTGGATGTTGAAGAGACACTGAGTGAGAATGGAAATCTGGAAATCTGGAAGGCTGGAAGGCTGAAAGGCGAAAGCTTGACAGGTGGCAGGTTGAGGAGAGGAAAATGAACCCTAAAACTCAGAAGAAAACAGTGTAAATATCAGCATATCTGCAGGAAACGCTTGCATGCTTGCCATGATTCAGCTTTTTTCTTTTTCTCAGTATAATTTAACCAATTTAAATTTACACTAAAAGCTACTTAATTGGAGACCTTCTCCTGGCACGTAGAAAACGATGTCCCTGACTTATGCTGGAATGTTCAGATTAAATCCCAACAGCATTTCAAAGGTTGCCATTTGGTTTAAAGGACATCCTGTCTCCGTGTATGAAGCCCAGCTCCGGATATTTACTCAGGGAGGAATACCAAACCAAGAGTTACTGATTAATTATGAACGATCATTTAATTGTTGACAATTATGAAGAAGCATTCCATGGTAACCGAAAAACACACGGACTGGGCCAGGAGACAAATGCAATTTGAATCTTATTTTAAAATATTCAACCGTGCTACATTAACTGCTAAAAGATTTAATTTTAAGTCAACACATCATAGTACTGGCATGCTGTTATCTCTAATTTTATTCATCAATTGTTTATAACTTTGGGAGGGTACTTATATGTGCACAGTGGTATAACAAATGTGTGAAAACTTTGTCAAATATAAAAACAATGCACCTACGTGTTATAAGCAAATACAGCTTAGTGTATTGACAGTAAATGAGTTCATTATAATAGTTATTCAGATGGATTAGAGAAGCATTTGCGTGTAAGAAGGATGCTGATCATTTGCTCAGAAGGAGCACATCTAAACTACAAGTACGTCACACACTGTTGTGAGAGATTAGTCTTAGGACCTAATGGGAAAGGCAGAAAAAACACAGCGTCACTTTATGCAGGAGCCACCGAGGGGCTACATCCACCAATGATGAAGTGGTGATGTATGCAGTTCCTTAAATCGCCACCAGGGGACGACCCCGAAAAAGAGGCCATCTCTAGCTGGCCCTACACATGCAGATTTTACATAGTTAACACTTAACCTAGTTCAAAAGAGGCATTTTGACCCTAACTGAGTCTGGGTTGCCGGCCGGCTACCTGCCTTTGGCAGAGAGCTTGACTGACAGCAGACACCAGGTCAAAGGCCAGTCCGACCTCTGCTGAACCCCAGGTAACCACTGGCGTTCCTGCAGGTGGGAAGGGGGTTCTTTGTTTTCTGTGCAACCAGACAAGGTTTAAGGCATTACTGTCCCTGTCACTTAAAAACCAAGACATTTGATATTTGCAACCAGGAATCTTCTTTTCCCAAGAACACAAGTCCGTACTTGCGAGTACTTGCAGGTACGAGTCGGGAGAACGTGCCATGGAGGACGCAAGTACGTATCTCTTTCTGCAGTTAGAACAGCAGCGTTCTTGTCTTCTTGATGTCAGATCTGAGCTGGCAGACTAACGCGTTCACATTACATCTGCAGTTTAATTGGTTGTAAAAACACCCTTAATGCTAAAACAACTGAGAATCGGCCATTTATTTCTCCTGCTCAGGTTATTATAACATTACTTTTTACAATGAGTTTTTCATGGATTTTATGCTTTTGTATGCCAGCCGGGTTATAAATAAAGCTCAGGAAATGGAAAAAGACAAAAAACATTAAAATACGCTCTAAAAAAATCTTAAAACTGCATTCTGTCAAACAAAAATCTAATTATAACTTTATATTTACTCCTGTCGCCTCTTTTATTACTTTCCCTTGTTGACGTAATTCATTCTGGGATTCTTGGCCGTCTCAAGTCTGGATGCGTCTTCAATAAAATAAGCGGAGCGAGAACACGTCTGGGCATTTTATCTGTTCGTTTCGCAGAGTACTTCGGCTGCAGATGATGACGTTTCACAAATACAAAAGAAAGACACAAGCTATTTATAAAAGAACGCCAAGGAAAGAAAAAAAAGTGAATTTGGCCTGAGTCAGGGAGAAGATGCAGGTCTATTCTGTCTGTACTTAATTTCACTGGAAATACAACTTTGTTTAGAATATAACAGCATCATTGTGTTCTGCAGTGATGGGATTTTTGAGTGCTTTGGTCTAATCAGCAAAGCACAAAGAAAAGGGCATCAGGCTTATTCAAGCTGTTTGCATAACTGCGTCTTTCATGACCCACATAACAGGAATCTAGGTGATATTAAACACAAAAGTAGCTTTTGGGGGTGTGGAAAAGGTGATTAAAGTCTCCCATTTCAGATTAAAGATAATTCATCACACAACAAGTTGTTTACAGCACTCCAGCAGAGAGGCGATAAGTGCAGCATTGTCTGCAGTTTACTGCATTATGGGATGCCGATGGCCTGTCAGAGTTCACTGGGAGAATGTAAGAAAATGTTAAAGTTATTTATGAGCACTGAAATTGCTTTGAGCAGCTCTTAGCACATTAGTATTGTGCTTTCTGAACACTACTGGTCATGCCAGGTTAAATGTGTTAAACAGGACAATGCACTGCTACGAGTCTCCGCAGTCATCCCTCCTGTTACGTATGAATCAAGACAAGAACTCAGACTACCCGAGGCAGACAGAGGGAGCAGAAGAGTCTCTTATCACACGAATGGAAAAAATGAAAAGATGCCGCTGACATCTAAGGCTGCCAATTTATCACAAGTAGGAGCATGATAAAAGCAAAAAACCCCAAGAAAACAGGCAAACTCACAAAGATAAAGTGAAAAACTCCTTTTTGCATAAGAATGTCAAGGCTAATCAAAGATGGGTATATTAAGGGCAGAATGGACCCCCTTCCAGAAAACATCTTTTTCAGGGATGACGTTGCATTTTTTCATCAATGCAAAACCCCAATCTGCATCTGTTACAAAACTTTGTTGTCATAAAGAAGTCATACTTTGCTCTTAGTGGAATCAGAAGGCGTTCCCAGGCCAGCCAAGAGACATAGTCCCTCCAGCGTGTCCCAGGTCTTCCCTTGGGTCTCCTCCCAGTGGGACATGCCCAGAAGACGTCACCAGGAGGCATCCTCACCAGATGCCTGAGCCACCTCATCTGGCTCCTGTCAATGCAGAGAACCAGCTATACTCTGAGCCCCTCTGGTCCGACTGGAGCTCACGTCCAGTTAATAGGGAGTTTTATTTTTATTTGTTTTGCTGTTGCCTCGTGAATGCTCAAGACAGGGGAACTTAATGAAAGTGAAGATTCAATCTCGTAGGATGGCTAGTTTTTTTCTAATGAAGTGGTGCTGTATTAAATGACTATAAACTGACTGAATTCTAACAAATTGTATCATAAGTAGACAAATTAATTGGATTTAATTGGAACCAAACAGAATTTTAATTGGACTCATAAGGACTGCTTTCAACTGGACTTGCTTTGAACTTTTGCCATGAACTGGTGGTATAGGAGACTAAAGTCATATGTTGGTGTTGTATCGCAGCACTCTACTCTGACTGAACACGACACGGCAGAAATGTGGAAAGAGAACGTGAAACAAAAGCAGCGAGACTAAGAAAAAGATCCAAATCACTCCTGAGAAGTGAAATGGCCAGAGTTTCATCACATGAAAGGGTCATGAAAGCATAATTCTGCAAATTATCCATTATCCAAAAAGAAAACTCCAGCACTTCCTTACATGTGCTGTTTACATTTCATCAACATCTTGTCAAAGCGCCGCTCTAAAGAGACCCTCTGTCTCTAAGTGGGATAAAGTATCGCTATTGACTTGAGAGCTCCTAAAAGACGTCATCATTAACAGTGCATTTGAACAAGTAATAACAGCAATAAAGTCTGCAAATGCACTGCAACAAGGCAATTTAGTCCTCCAAACTGCTGCCCAACGGCCTGCTCATGATGAAACCAATTCCAGACCAGACTTGGCCAGTTAATATGGAAACAAGCTGCTGCTTCTTTTATACATGTGCATCACCAGATCTGTATCCACTATGTCAGACACACGCGCAACATCACATCACAGAGACCTTTGATTAACACGTCTTATGTAATTTGTAATTGAATCTCCACTCCTGTGTCTCGTCTGCTCCAACCTGAAGACTCTGCAGGAGCTGATTATGACGGCCAAGATGCGCAAATCATCTCTTGGTCACAACCGGCTCCTTGTCGTACCGGGCTGCTCATCCCTGCTGCTCTGTTGCCGCCGATCAAAGAGAAATGTGTGCAAGATGAAGACAATCGAGGCCACCAGCAGGGTTTGGTTGATGAGAAAACCCTGGAAAAGGTGTGCCTGCATTGCAGGAAGGACGAGTTACTAACAAGTGACGCACACTGTGTCGTATCAAAACAATGTAGTAAAAAAAAAGTCATGAATAAACCACTAACAGCAGATTAAGGTGTAGACGGGAGTCTTTACTAATCTAACAGGGATAAAGATGTTGACTCTAATGGCAGAAAAAACAGAAAATTCCAGATTCAAGGCATCTATCGATGTTGGATGGATGTTGATAGTAATTACATGATAACACGCGAGTCAATTAATTTGTGTTTGTATGGTTTTGGTGCTACATGTGTCTAATGCAAATGCAGAAATTAAGAAAATTTCAGTTTCTTGTCATATTTCTGGGAGCTGGCTTCAAAAGCGAGTCAAATATTCAACTTTACAGCAGAAGTAGACATTCAAAGCTTGGATCAGAAACTGGTTTTTGGTCTGACTATGTCAACAGACCAGCGGGTTAAATTGTATGTATCTCACCAGATGAAATTATATAAAGCCACAAATATGTGCATAAATGGTTGGTTGATGGTTAGTGACAGATAAAGGCCGGCTGTCCCTGGCTAAGCTGCAAAGTGCTTAACGCACCTCGACTTGACTTGACCATGAATAAAATCTAACAGTGCATTATCATTTTTATTTTTAAAATAACACGTTTTTGTGGTGTTAATGGTACTAAGAGGTGTTTTGTTGGGTTGACCTGGAAGAGTTTCGGGTTTTAGAATTAACAGTGACATGGGAGGATGGATCCTGAGGACGGAAGACACGCTTCCACCCTATAACCCTGTCTATTTGGTGTGTCATTTTAGTGACACGCCAAAATGGTGCCATTTTAGTGGTGTAAGAAGACACAAAAGGCTTAAAATGCATATAAATAACCCAGAAAATGTCCCTGAAATCATGTTATTAGTAAGTTGTTGAACATTTTGTACTGGGAGCTGCTTTTTGGGGACAAGAGTCGTCTGAATACTGAGAAAAGAAGTGTTTTTTGTTATAAATTACTGTTACTTTTGAATAATGGCTACAAGGAATGAGCTGACTTTTGTTCTTTTAAACACAATTAAATAATTGTACTATTTGTGTTGGCTTCAGTTAATTAGTTATTGTTGTTGCCTTTTATCATTTGGTACAAATGGGAGTAGACACCCGATAGGTGGGTACCTGATACTCTCCCGCGTCCGGTGCCATCTATCAGGAGACAAGTATTAAAGCAAACATGAGAAGGAAACCAGAGTTGCAGTTTAACTGTAAATGACTTCCTGTGGCTCATTTACACCATAACCAGAGTCAGCATGTGTTGTTGTTGTTGTGTCCGGAGGTGGATGTGGGTGGCTGCTGCAGGAAACCCGACCAGCCAAACAAGAAGTGTCTGCAGTCACAAACCAATGTGCGCACACGCGTGAACCTGGGAGGGATGCAACTGGACGTCAGCGTAGCTGAATGTGCAGGACAGGCGATCGGATGCGTCCAGTTCCATTCCCATGTGAGCCGTGCAGCTCTCTTCTTTGCTGTGCAGCTGCTGTGCAGCTTCAAAGTTGGGTCACATGTACACATATTCTCAACACTATCATTTAAAAACTGTTAGACTTTCACAAACAGGCCACAAAAGAAGTCTGCGTTATTTGCAACAATGGCATGTATATAAAACGAAGTAAAGAAAGCAGAATGATGGAAATGTCCAGAACATCAAGGAAGGTCTCAGAGAAACCCAGGCGTGCAGCGGCGTGATAAACCCGCAGTCCCCAGAACTACACTGCAAAGACAGCTCCTCTACAAATACGCCTGGTATTCGTATATCCAGCCAAAATTTATTTGCCAATGTTTTAAGAACATTTTTTTCTTGACTAGTATTCTTAAAATTGCCTAAAATAGTCTTCTTTCTTACTTAGAAATGAGTTTTAGCAGTGTAAAATCGGAAAATCAGAGTCACGGCAAAAGAGCTTCTGTTGTGATACGTTTGTTCTCATTATGCAACTAAAATTCCTGAGAATTTAGAGCCAAAAATCAAGAAAGCTCCTCAGCTCAAAGGTTTTGGCTCGAATTGCGGGTCAAGGATGGAGCACAAACGTAGTTTTTTTCTGCTGGTCGGGGTCAAAATACGACGTCTGACCTGCAGGAAACCAAACTCTGTGCCACATTGTGAGTGCAGCTTCTGCATAAAGACTATGTCACACTCTTTGTGCTTCGTGATGCGAATTGTCTCAGCTGACAATGTTTTCAGCTGCTAAATAAATTTTAAGGGCAGATATTTCACATCGATGAGATCAGTGTGACTCCATCTCTGAAAGACCGTTTCACTCAGTGTGACGATCGCAGGCTGTGATGTGGATATCAGGACGCACAGCTCAGCATCAGCAGGCGCCTAACCTATTTTAAACCCCCACGCTGCAGTTGTGTGACTCTGTTAACCGAGGCCCACCTTATCAGTTTAATGTTGGCGTTTCTCAGCCATGTCTGATTCAGCTGTGGTGCACTGCTGAGACATAAATACATTACAGATTAAGACGGATCACGCCTGAGACCTGGCTACTCATCATCTCTGTTTCAGTCAATCATTTTGTCCAGCAGGCAACACCAAGGTGTAACAGCAACTGGTCTGTGTGTAATAAGTATCCACAGACTCGCCTCACAGGGTTGCTTCTGCTTCGAGGTCTGCAAAATATCAAAAAAGAGAACTTTCTTTTTTGGCCAATTTTAAATGGAAACTCAAGTCTACCTGCACTCACAACAAAAGGTGGTTAAAAAACGAAACATTTTTTGTCCCCTAATAAGCCACATCGTACAGTGAGCCAAGCTTTTGTGTTCTGTGCAGCTGTGGTACTGAATAATAGAAGACTGTGAAGTAAGTCAAACAAGCATCAAAGATGATTTTACGAGCTGACAGACTGAGAAATGACTGCACTTTTAACTGTCTGACATGTTTGCTGGCTTGGTACTCAGCTATGAACTGTCCTTCCTGTGCTTCGCGTTCACACGCTGCGTGCTGTGGTAATGCTGAAGACATCATGAATTCCAGGTCTCTCCTGCAGCAACTTAACCGGTTTTTCTTTTTTTTAAATCCCGCAATAGTTTGCTTACATGCCATCCATTTGTAGTTTTGGAGCTTGTTTCCCCAGCCTGTCTTAATAGTTGGACCTCATATGGGTTTAAAAGTGGGCTGCATATATGCTGCTTGTGTTTGCTGCAAAGGGCTTCATCAGGCTCGAGACTCTAAAGCCAAACTGGTAAAGCAGGAAACTGCAGTTCCTTGACTGACCACTGGGGGCCTGGCTCCAACCGTGAAGACCCAAGTTTTCAGCGAAAGGAAAAGTATGCACAACAATGTTCAAAAAACAGTTTTGGCCTCCATAGTTAGATTTCAGATGCTTGGCAGCTCTACAAGTGGTGACTTTTTATGTAACTCATCTGGTAAAATTGCATAAGACCACACATTTATGCATGATTAGTTGGCCTGCAGCCTATCAGACTAACTTTGCTCCAGTTGTGATGAAGCTGCATCATTTTCCATGTCGTCACCGAAGCAAAACCTGGATCAGATTGATTGGTTTGATTCATCCAGCAGAAATCAAGTCCAGTAAACACACAATTTAGCTGAGGAGATATTTCATCAAGGCTATGAAAGATGTTTTATTCTCTTACTAATCACTGGTTGTTGTGATGTCTTTGTCCAGCCCTCCAAGCATTAATTACAGGATTGTTACACTTTTTACTGCTATTGGGGAACAAATAACTGGAATAAGACTTCCAGCACGGCTTTAGAGCTTCTGGCTCTGCTTGTTTCTTATGCAGTATTCCAGCCACTTTGTTACTTATTCCCAGCTCACATCTCACACCGAGCTGCTGCTATGAGGCAGTATCTTGATTCAGCCCGGACCTGGGGTCCGGTCCCAGAACCGGTCCCGGAACCCAGCGTCCATCTACTCTTATGGTGCAGGAACCAGCACCCCCATGGAGTCCTGTCGGCACTGATATGCCTCGGAGTCAGTCACTTTCTACATACGCTGGTGATACATGCCAAAGATGTAAGGGGTCAATTGAAAGCCTGATGTATTAAAAATCAAAACCCAAAATCCGGGAATGAAAATCCAAACTCTGAGAACCAAAACCCGGAATCTGCAATCAAGAAATCAAACTCCCTAACTGAGACTGCAATCATCAGCCTCGGTTACACTTAAAGCAGGGAGGCAGATCATTGATCATTTGCATATTTAACTTTTCATTTAAAAAATGACAATGAGAGTCAACTTTCAGTACAATAAAACAGCTGCTGATAGTTTATTGTTTGAACTTTTATCAAACAATAACACTTGTAGAAAACACAGTGGGGTTAAAAAGTGAATATGTCCCTTTAATTATAATGAAGTAAAAGCCTGAACTGTCATAAGCACTGATACTCATGTGCACAAAATTTAGTACAATAAATTAGAACATAAACGTGGTCATTTTCCACTACTGCTTTGCGTATATTTCTCCCACAATAACTGGAAAAATCCATGCACAAGTGGATCTGGCTAACTCTCAAATGCTTCCAACTACTCTGAAGCACACTTGAGGTCAGATATTAAACGGTGTTGCATAAGCAGGAGAAACAGTGCTTCACTGTATCATTAATCACCAATAAAGCAATTACGTCTCCACCTCTATTGCCCTGTAATGACTATCACATCTGTAATGACGAATGACGCATGTCAGGCTGATCGTCGCGTCCGTGTCTGATGATTGCTCTGCAATCACAGCCTTTGAAGTGAGACTCATTCTTCTGAAACTAGAAGTGAAGAAAGATCGGTGCTTTTATTTGTTTTCTTTTGTAATTTTGGGGAGGTTAAGTAACACACACAGCACTGGCCTTGGATATGTCCAGAGCTGACAAATAAAGGAAGACAACTGCGTGCACAGTTAGGTTAAAGGGGTCATATCATGATAAGAATAATTGTTTTTGTGCATGAGAGCATTTGTTTGTGTGCCTGAAGAGACAACGAGGTTCAAAATCACCAACATCATTTGTAGGATTCTGTGACATCACAAACCCAGATCAGAGCAGAATAATCCAGACTCCTCATCGTCGTCTCCGTCCATCTCTATAATTACGCGCTATGTCTGGGTTTTTTTTTACTTGCTTTTGTTTCTTTAATATCTATGTTCAGTATGTTCATGTTCTGGGTCTCTGGAAAGCACCTTGAAACAATTGTTGTTATTGAATTTGAATTTTTTGTACCTTGAAATCGTGGAGCTCAAAGCTGCCTGAGGATTTATCTATGATCTACTGGTTGAAGTGGCAGCTGCTATGCGTCACATTTGCCATAAAGACCTCAGAACACTGATACATTTTCTTTAAATTGGTCATATTTGTATTCTCTAAAAATCACCGGTTAAATTAGAATGCAAAGTGAGGCCTTCGGAGGAAACCCACGCAGGAAACAGAAGAACATGCAGACACCACTCAGAAAGACCAGCATCCTTTTCAATCAATGAATCCATTCTTCACCCTTCTGCTTTTGTAAAATAAAGAAAAAAAAGAAGCCATTTTCAGATCTGTTGATGCGTCACACACAAAATTCTGATGTTTGCTGGCCCACTTGTCTCGTTACATTCATCATAACAGAAGAAACCAGGACCAGGTCTGAGGAGGAGGACATTTCAAATGCAGGGTGACTACGTGAGGGATTGAGGGTAAATCTTGTACTGATTTTAACTGGTTGGTGACATCTAAAAAAGAAAAAACACGATGCAAGACCGACCCTGAGCTCACCATCTCCTTCCTGGACGAGTAAGCGTTTTTACCTGTAGAGGTGTTGCTGTGGGTTGTTGGTGCGGTTTCTTAATGTCATTTGGCAATAAAACTGCCCGCACTGTAAGTTTGCCTCTCCACTTCACAGATGTCAGATATCTCACAAATGTGCCACACTTCACTCAGCGTAATGTCCAGAATAATGCGATGTGTGATGCGGTCGACTGAAACTGACGTCCGGCATCAGTTCCTGTCGAGCTGGTTAAGCTTTATTCTGCTGAAATTTCATTTTATTCAGAACTGCTGCAACAGCAGAATTACCACTGGAGGCTGACTGGTGGGGGTGGGGTCTTGCAAACGAATACATAATTAGGGGCGTGGTCTTCTAAGAGACAGCTGTTACATCTTCTGAGGTTTTGTCTAGATGTCATCACTTTACCTGCCTATCTGACTTAAGCCACCACAACTTAGAAGAGCTAATAGAGCATAATCACTGTTATATAAAAGATAAAATGATTTGTTGCGCAACCTCCGCTGGGCTCATCTCTAGGAGAAGACCACAAGACAAGGCCACCTTATTTATATAACACAATAAATGTACAAGACTTTTCAATGTACTTCAAATGTATTCAAAAGTAAAAGATTTTAAACGAAGATTAAATAATGAAAGCCACACACACAAGCAGAAATTAAAGACAGACATATAAGTTAAAAATATTTAAATAAATGAGATGCAAGAAATAAAGGTTGCAGTGCATTATGGTTGATGCAGCAGTAAATAAAAATATTTTCAACTTTGACTTAAACCAACTGAGTTTCAGCAGCCCTGATGCATTATGGGAGTTAGATCCAAAGGTGAGGAGCATAAAAGCTGAACGCCGCTTCACCTGATTGGTTCTAACTCTGGGTCCAGAAAGTGGGCGTGGCCCTGATGACCTGAGGGTTCTGGTTGGTCCATATTGGACCAGGAGATCAGAGATGCATTTTGGCCCGAGACCATTCAGAGATTTAGAAACCAACAGCAGGATTTTAACATCTCCTCTGGCACAGACAGGAAGACCTGGAGTTATGTGGTCCAGTGTCCTGGTCTCAGTGAAGACTCGGGCAGCAGCATTTTGGTCTAACTGCAGCTGTTTGATGGATTTTTTTCTGGGAGACCCATAAGAACAGCGTTACAGTAGATAAAAGCATAGACAAGTCCTGCTGAGACATCAGTCCTTTAATCCTCCATATGCTCTTTAGGTGATAACAGGCTGAATTTTCTACCGTCTTAATGTGGCTGTTAAAATTCAGGTCCGAGTCCAGAACCACTCCCAGATTTCTGACTTGGATCCTGGTTATTAGTGTCACTGCTTGAAGCTGAGCGCTGATGTTTAATCTTTATTCTTTGGCTCCAAACACTATTGTTTCTGTTTTGTCTTCATTTAACTGAAGACAATTTGGGCACATCCACTCTTTAACTTTATCAATGTTTGAACTGGATTACAGTCTCCTGGTGAGTTGGTTACATAGATTAGTGTCATCTGCATAGTTATAACACATTTTGTAATTTTCATAATTTGAGAGAATGGAAGGATATAGATGTTAAAAAACAAAGGCCCCAGAATAGAACCATGAGGAACTCCACATTATTCTGGTTAGCTTTCATTTGTAGTCATCTAAAGACAAAGACTTTCTTCTAAAAAGACATTATGAAACAATGTCAAATTTAATCAGAAGGAATATGAGGTATTTTAGTTATCATAGGTAATTCAGTTAAGTTGGCATATTGCATTTTACTGCGAAGCTTGTTCGCTCTGCTCGTTCACTAAAATTATGTTCCAGATAAACTGGCCTCAAAACCGCTCTTCAAAAATCTACTAGCTATAGAGAGTTTTTCCAGTTCTTTTTATAGGAAAATTTAAAAATAAAAAAATGGTAGTAAGTGAGTGGGTGTCAGGAGGTGAGTTGTTGGGACCCAAACACAGGATATCCATGAGAGTAAAGTCCTTTCTCTCAACAGAAAGCACTGCTCAGGCAGGAATCCAAAAAATGAGTGCAAAAGCCTCTAACAGAAAACAGAGAAAATCCCAAAGACAACCCAACCCCGCACAGCCAAGCAAACAGACAGAAGTGAAAGCCAAACAGACCGGCGGGGAGGAAGGGAACGACAAGACAATATATACTGACAGGGGCTGACGAGACACAGGTGCAAACACTCAGGATCATGGGACGCCAGGAAGTCCGACACGAACCGCACACAGGGACACAGACTTTCAAGACAAAACAGGTCACAAACAGTAACCCAAGCCGACAGAAAACCCTGGTGCCTGTTGAAGAAGTGTCAGCAAACACAGTCATTAGCAGTGATGACATGTTAACGAGCTGACCTGTGACCCCAACGCTGGAACACTGAAGGCCTCGGTGTGGGGACTCGCTGTAACCAACACTAAAAAAGCTTCACAGCGTGTAACAAGTGAGAGCTTAAATGTAAATTCTTTGAGATAACAGTGTTTGTAGAGGAATTCCTGTCCTCCAAACCACGTCTGTGCTTATTTACAATGACACAGTTCCCCTCCTGACAGGTGGAGGTTTTACCTGTACGGCTAGAGGTCGGCTGTCGTCTGTCAGATTACAGATCAGTGCACTAATTTCACTCGGAGAAAAGACAGTTTTTTTTTTTTGATTATGTTGTTTGCATGCGTCTGGAGCACATGCTGTTACTTCATGATCAGACTGAAGTGTTAATGTGGTCGTCTTCAGCGGGTCCCTGACTTCTGACACACTTTTCTGCTTCACACACACACACACTCTTCCAGGTTAATGCAGGATGTTCCCGCTCTGTGACTTCAACGAGATACAGTATCGGCTGCTGATAACGAAGAGCAAGCGCGTCACCAGAGGAGAGGTCCTGGACGCCGTGTCTCTCCCTCATCTCAGACGACTTCTGCAGCAGGATGAAGAATAAGAACCGAGTATATGTTCTTGTAATTCTCTGTCACAACTGGTCATTTAGTCAGAGCTGGACACTAATAAACACGTAAAAGCTCAACTCAGAATCAGCTGGGATGCAATAAGAGAAAATAAAAAGCGAGGGACATCCCAACATTTAACCTTGTAGCTTATTTTATTCGACTCGGTCAGTTAAGTATGTTCTGTATGAAGTCAGGACTGCAAGTCCAGTCTAACACCTTCCTCTTCAGCAGTCATGCTTATGTGCAGAAGCTGGTTTTGGATTGTGGTTTTTAATTATAAAAATACACGGTTGTTGCTGAGCGGTGAAGATCAGCGGTGGAGAACATTTCTTCCACATAGAACCATATTCCCACAGTTTAAATAGCCAAAAGGCCACACATCAGATTATTTAAATAAAACATGGGTTTAATTTATCAGCTGATTCGATCATCGCCTTTGTTTTCTCCAAATCTCACACTCTGAGGAAGACTTACTTGCTTTCACAAGTTTGTATGATAGCTTGTAGTTAACTACAATTTTTAATTAGTGAACGCTGGACTTTTCTGTTAAAGAATTCTGCTTTTCTATTCAGAAAATTCATTTAGAAAAAAATGCTATAGTCAGCATGCATGGTTTAAACGTGTCTTAGTTCTGTCTTCGAACACAGCCACACATAAAGTCACAACAATCTGATTTTTCCTTTTCTAAGTATTCCATCTAGAGTTCTGCTATCCCTTTCCCATCCCTCTGGAGAAAGTGATCAGTCCAGTCTGAACGTCTGTAAAGAAAACAAAAGAAACTACAAGAGTTTGTATTGAGATGGTCAGGAGCCCACATTTTGCTCTCGATGCTTGTTTTTGATTTGGTCTTTAGTACACAATATCCATTAAAAATCAATCAAATAAATAAATGAAAAGATTTAGAATACTGATTAGCCTCAACCACAGTTGATCTTCCATCCCAGATGCCCCAGACCTCGGAGAATGCAACACCGCCTCTGGACGAGGCTTCTTTTATGCGCAGTGATCTAAGTTAATGAACTCTGCACGGCGTTTCCTAAAGTAAACCCCTGAATTACTACAGATATAATTTGGGTTATTTGACTCCTCTGGGAGTCACTGTAGTGCAAATAGAGCCAACCACCTGTTCGGTTTTAGCATTAGACTGATTTGAGCAGCTCTGATGCTCGGGTCTCTGAAGACAATGAACCCCATCATCAGGGTCTGGGGGTCTTTGAGGAGCATTATTTTTGACTGTAAAAGGTTCTACGGCAGATCCAGTCTAGCAAGTGCTTAAATTATGCAAAGTGGGAACGTTTCAGCTCAACCAAATGAGTCAAAACTCATTTTTCCTCTAAACCCTTTGGGTGACATGTGTGAGGTTTAAAGTAGCGCTTCTCCTCAAAATCCTGCCAACAGTGGTTGAAAATGGGACTTATAGAAACAGAGGAAATGATTCAGAATTACAGGCATAAGAAATTAGAAGAATGCAAATTGTATTTTCTTTTCTTTTATTATATCGTCATGTTTTCTTTACATCATAGCAAAAATGGCATTGACAATAAATAATACATTCACAATTAAAATATTTCAGACCGACAACACATTCAAGTGTAGTTATAAAACATCAGATAAAATGTAAACAGCCGTCTTCACCTAACATTGCACCTCCAGGAGCCGCGAGTCTCCGGACTCTGTAAAAAAGGCAGGACGTCAACAAAGCACACTTTTACGCATCGCTGCGCGAGTCTCACATGTATGAAGCCACTAACATACTGGGCTCTAAGTGACAGAAAAGCGAACATTCTCAACGTCTCGTTTGCAGTGGGTTTAGGCGTGCAGTCAGTGTCCTTAATGCTGCGCGGGAGCGCGCGGCGGCGGGTCCCGGCGTTTCCAAACCCTCGTCGCCACTCTGAGCGCAGCCAGCCGCCTCTCAAGCTGCTGCCTGGCTACTTCTACTGTCAAAGAAATTTCACTTTCTCTACCCTTCTTCTCACTTTCTGCTTAGCTGATCACGCATCTCTCTTTGTCCTTCCCCTGCCCGCCTCCAATAGCTTTCTCTTTAATGTACATGAGGTCGCTGTGCACGCTGGGTCTCCGTGCGCACGGGGTCACAACTCCGTACGCCTCCCCAATGTCCTTCATCTTTTTGTTTTTCAGGGACTTTCTGTGTAGCATGTCGCAGTACTGCACGGACACCTTCCTGTGCAGGTCGGGGCTCATTTCGTGAGGTAGTTTGGCCAGCGTGAAGAGAGTCTGAAACATCTTATCCACGTTCTCGTTGCGCTTGGCGGAGATTTCGAAGTACGCGCACTGGTCGTCCCCGGCCACCAGCTGCTCGATCTCCTCCTGCTGCACCTCTCGCTGGAACTCCCTGTCGCCCTTGTTCCCGCAGATGACCAGAGGCACGTCGATGTGCTCTTTGATTTTGTTTTTTAGGCACGATTTGGTCTCGTAGATCTGCCGCTTGAGCCGCTGCACCTCCTGGAAGGAGTCGCGGTTGTCCAAGCTGAAGACGAGGATGAAAACGTCTCCTGGAGGAGGAGAAAGCAAAGACTTGGTTAGCTTTCTTTGCGTTGGATGAATCAGGTGCGCATTTACGCAGTGGCCAAAGCAACAGGTGCAACATGAAAAAAATAAATACAAAAAAACAGAAATGTGCAGACGTGCGTAAATACCTGTCAGTATCGAAAGCCTCCTCATGGCGGGGAAAGGATGGTTCCCCGATGTGTCTAGGATGTCCAGCTGGTAAACGTCCCCCTTGATGTTGTACAGTTTCCTGTGAAAGTCCTCGATGGTCGGCGTGTACTGCTCCTCGAACCTCCCGTTCAGGAACCGGGACACTATGGCCGTCTTCCCGACCTTAGTGGAGCCCAAAATCACCATTCGGTAGCAGTTCTTAGCCGGGATGTCAAAATCGCACTCGGATGGAGACATTTTCTTGATCATTTTTTAAAGATTTCTGGTTGCGCGGACGGCTTCTGGATCGCGGCAGTTGCGTGCGTGTGCGGCTTCGGGTTAAATCTCAGACTGTGGTTCAGAAGCGCGTTTCTGTCTGAATCTCCGAGCTGGAGGCGCGTATTTAAGCGCCGGGAGGACCACTCCCCCTCCTCCTCCCGCTACGCCTCTCTCCTTCACATCAGTGCGCGTCACAGTTCTGCTACTACTCGCCGCTCCGTGAAAAGCCTAGGGGGGGGAGGAAAATAAAAAATAAATATAAAATCAAAAGCGGACCGAGCTCCCACTAGCGTCAGTCCGTCATTTCCAGAGAAACCGACAGCAGGCGCTGAGAAACAAACACAGAGCCTTCTAGAGAACTTTGTAATAACATTTTAGATGACGGGTTTGGTAACTGGTGCCGCAAGAGGCAGCGGAATAACTTCCACGGACCAAGTTAATAATTAACGTGTCTTCCGGAGTTTAATCCGGGTTAGGACTCTGTGTTAAAACCAGGCTGAACCCTCAGACAGTTCCACAAATAATTAGCAAATACAAATTCCTTAATAATGCAGTCACAGCTGTTTCCACCGTCTCATTATTGATGCATTCATTCACATCCTCACTGACCTCCGGAGCTGCTTGCTGCGAGTCCAAACGAACGAGGCCTGCCAGAGGTGGACGCTGCAGTAGGACACAGCAACCACAAGGAGGCACTCGGGGTTGATTGTATCAGTTTCTGATCAGAGGGGTGAAGAGTTGACTGAGACGGGGGACATAGTTCTGGTTTTGGGTGGTCTGCAGGGTTGCATGCGCGTGCATCTGCGTTGCAAAAGCACAGCGAAGGAGGTTTTATCGTTTTTGTATATTTGAAGTTTTCTTGAGTGAGGAGTTTGTTTAATCAAACAGAAAAACAAAATAAAACCTTCACATTTTCAAATGTTTTATTTATTTTTTTCTTCGTTTTTGCAGTGGTGCATATAAACAAATAGAGCTCTGAGTGAAGGACAGGCGTTTATTGGGTAAAACAGCAGACACAAAATTGTCTTATTCAGATCACTGATTTTTGGTGTTGCAACGTGCTTTATCCAGTCAGGTATGCAGAGTGATAAAAACTCACTCAGACTAAAGGAAATATGTTAATATTTGAAATATCTGCAGGACGTTCAGCGTGTAACGAGATGATGTTGCTTTCCTTTGACAAAACGATTTACATTCCACTTTCACATGAAATTGAGGACAGCTTGAACTATGTCATGGTGACATGCATTTTCTGAAATATTCAGAAATTAGATGAGTGTTTTAATGAAATTTGCTCTGCCGCAGAGGGGCCAAGGACAAGTGAGCTGCCTGAAAAACAAGGTGAGCCTCCAAATGCAGATGTTGAGGAGACCTACTGGAGTCGTGCTCAGCCTTGCTGAGAAAAACAACTCTTTTTTCAGCATCTTTTTCAGGTTTGCACAGCCCATAAATCCACAAGTTGTTTTTGTTCACAGCAGCCTTTCTCCATGTGCTATTGTGAATACTTTTTTCTTTGTGTGTATTAAACAAAGGGAAGGGCAAATAAATTGAGCAAAATAAGAAAGGAAATATGTGACTGGTAGATTATTTCTTTATTGTAACAATGCTTCTTAGTAGTAAATCTTATACCACTAGAAAGCCTGTATGTGGGTTGTGCCCATGACAAATTTGCCAAATCTTCTCTGCCGATGCCAAACAGCTCATTTTGCTGTTGCTCCTGACTCTTGTTTTGAGCTGTTGGCAGCACCTGTGAACACGGGCCCTACTACTACTACTACTACTTCTGCAGAACCAAGCAGCGTTGTTGGGAGTGAGATCTAGTACCATCTCCAAATTGGAGTTCCATATAAGGGGGGATGTCAGAGACAGGCTGTGAAGTGGGGGTCCCAAGAAGACAACACCCCAATAAGACCATTTCCTTACCCTGTCATCACTTAGGTACAGTAGACTGTCTTCTACAGATTTGCAGACAAGGTGTGCAGGGCCATATGGTTGACGGATCTCAGCCCAAACAATCTGGAACGGACTGCCACTGCCAATCTATACTGTCGTTGGGCTCCCAGGAGGCCTGCCATTACTGCCCTTCACCAGCAGGCCTGTTTCCACTTTACGTGCAACACGTGCACTGGACCCTGAACATGTGGAGGAACGTTATGTTCATGTTATGCAGTTGAATCGTAAGTCAAAGTATGGAGAAGACACAGAAAACACTATGCTGCTTGTTGCATTAATAGAGTAACATCTTTTGCTGGAGGCGGTGTGGTGCTGTGGGGAGGGCATCTCCCTCACAGGAAAAATGAGGTTCGTCATCACTGGTGTCAATCTCAATGCAGAGAGACATCGAGATGAGATTCTGCAACCAATGGCTATCCCACATCTCCACCGTCTGGGACTGAACTGCTTCTTCCAAGTTGACATCGCTTGCTCCCACTGAGCAGGGTTTATCAGACCACCTCCAGAATTTGGGAGTGGAGAGGATGGATTGGCCTGCCAGTAGTCCTGACCTTTTATTACTAGTTTTTTAAGGTTTTTAAATGGGTGGGTACCTTCTTTTGGATATATATATATATATATATATATATATATAGTTTTTACTCTGTTATGACTAAAAATAAACAAACATATAAATTGGACCTTTATTTTTTATTATTTTAATTATGTTGTTCCGCTGAGCTTCATAAACCTGTAGATAGATTCTATATCTGCCGCTCCTTTAACTGCTGGAAGAAGACCTACTTTCCACACATGAAACAAACACAAGTCCCACATTTCGGTCACAGCTTTTATCTCTGCTCTAATTCCACTCAACTCCTCGTGTTCACACAACAGCAGTGGACGGGACAAACACGCTCATTTGCATTCTTCTTCTGCCAGGCGGCAGAGGTTTGGACGGACACTCGGGCAGAGACATCAGGTAGCGGCAGCTCTCATTTTTACATGTATTCAGGAAAGCCAGGCGATGAGTCACCACGCAGTCTGGATGGGAGCGACGCACACGTCCAACACGCGCGGTCTCTCTCGTGGATCAGAAAATTCACAGCAAACACTTAGTCAGACTTATACTAAATTCTGATGTTATTTGTGCTTATCTAACACGGAATGGATCTGGGTTGTTTTCACTGTCTGAGGAACAGTCAAAAACTGCTAATCAAGCAGTTTGACGGACGGGGAGACAGCAGAGGGACAAAGGTCACCAAGGTGGCATATGACCTGCTGATTTGGAGAGAGAGAAGATGTTTGACTAAGATAAAACTGATCTGAGGGAATGTTGACTGGGATCCGGGCATTTTTACTGCAGTGACTTGAAAACAAACCACTGACATTTGGAAACTGTGAGGTTCACAGTCTGAGCGTCCCTGAGCCTTTAAGCCCTGGGATAAATGCAGCATTTTGTCCGTGGCACCATTTGATCAGGAAAAACAGCTAAAGCCTGTATTTCACATATTGTCTTTCCACTGGCTTTTCTTCTCAGGTCATCATGGTCTCAGCTGGGTGTTGGAGAAACACACCCACACTGACCCCATGTTTCTAATGACCCGGATACCTCCGTGGATTTTTATTTTGAGGCCTGACCCACTTTCTTGCTTTTACTTTGCTTTTGATAGCGAGTGGCACACAGAGAAAAGGTGTGGAAGGAAAAATATCTAACAAAAGTGCTCTTTACACCTCTGAAACTGAGAGCTGCCATGAACAATGTTGGTGATGGGAAAGAGGAGTTGTGGTCTGCCATTATTTCATCATGATAACATCAAAAACAGAAAGAAAATAAAAACAAGGCAAGTTTGGTTCAGCTTGAGTCAGAAGGATTTATTAGGAAAAGGAGGCCTGTACAAACATGTCATGACCCTGAAGTCGTACTCTGGTACAGAGTTAAAAAGAGATGGAGGAGAAGGGAAAAACCACCGGAGCACATGTGAAAGCTCGTACAAATGAACTGATTCTAAAAACACAGCAGCAATGATAAAAAGATAGAGATATAAGACAGAGATATACAAACATTAGGACTTACGAAATCCTACATTCTAGGAATGAAAATGAAGTTACAAAAACATCAGCATCGCTTTTCTAAAATATCTACTAAGGAGAGGTACAGAAAGCGTTTCCAGTCAAATTCTACATTTAGACCATGTGCTGTGACCGTTTTCAGGTGGTTCTACTCCATCCACGTCCTTAAAATAAAAAATAAAACAAAAAAGCTGAGGTACAGGAAAAGCATCATGACATGAACACAGGTGGAGGTAAAGACAAGGGTGGCTGGAAAATCTAGTTCGGACCTGTGTTTGGGAAGCAGGCTGTAACATTTTTGGAGCCAGCCCCCGGTGGTCAGTCGATGAATTGCAGCTTTTTATATTTCCACGTCAGCCTCCTTGTGGACTATGGCAGTTGGATTATTGGCTGATGGTTCCACAAAACACTTATCAGTGATTTAAGTGAGGCATACGTGTTCAAAGTGACCCAGATCAGGTCCAAATGTGTTGTCCCACAGAAACCTCCATTAGAAGTTTGCATGATCACCTCCTGTATGTGGGAGTTGTCTCCATGTGCTCTACCTGGTCAAAACCACCCGTAATAGGTGGATTAATGATTGTTAATCAACCACGAGTGTCCCAGCTAACCCTGAACAACCTCTTTGACTAGCAGCGTCAGACCGGCTCTTATCAGACAACATAATACCTCCGAAGACAACAAGTTAGATCTTGAAACTCCTGCCTCAAGACTTTTGAATGTTATCAAGAAGTTTCACAGTCAAGCGTGTGAACGGTGTCAATAATTGTGTTTCTGTGTTCTCACTGTTGTGCAAGTTTTGTTTTGTAGTTTTCCTTCAACCTGGTAACCCTGCACCTTTTAACAAAAATACTCAACAATAAAAAGTTTGCTTCAGTTGTAGATGCGCTGAGTGATGAACTTGTCCTGCTCACTTTGTAAACTCAGATCATGTTTTGCTTCCTTCAGCTCCCAGTGAGGGACTACCCTTGATAATGTCTATATAACCCTTTTATTTAGGAACAAGCAGCACTATTTTACTGTAAAAGTTTGTCCAATAAGTGTCCAGTAATTTTACAGTCTCGGCTGATGTTTTTGACATTAAGCATAATTCTGACTCGCCTATTATCTTTTTTTTTTTAATTATCTATTGCAAACAAAAAGCATCCAGGCCCTGCATTGCCGCAGCATTGCTCTTTCATGTCCACACTCACCAGTCGTTCCTTATCCTAAATCCCAGTGCAGGTTCATCTCAAGGAATTGAAGCGTCCTTGGTTTTTCACATAATTGAAGTAAACTTTTTACATTCCTCGAGCACAATGCGGCTACTTGTTTCCAAACTCCATCAAGTTATGAAAAGTGTACAGACGTGTCTTGTTTCTGACTGAGTGAACTGCCGCTGCAGGAGAAACAAAGACGCTTCAAGAACACTCGCTGGAACTGGTCTTTGCTCTCCTTCAGGCTTTGTGTGATCGGTGCAAAGAAGTCTTATGCTTTTATACTAAAGGGAAAAGAGAAACGTTAGAGAACAAGAGTTAGATTTATCTAAAGAAAAAACTGGCCTTACCTGTACATCACTGCATTTAAAATGTCTTTTTTTTTGTATTCTTGCCAGGCAGCCTCTTCTCTCATCTTCACTGAACAGCTGACAATGTCAACAAAAGCCAAGTTGCCACAATAAAACACTGCTATTTCACATTTCTATGACCTGTGAACAGTTAATTAGCCATGAATATTATTATAATTATTTCTCAACCAGAAGAGCCATTGTCAATGTGGACACACGTTGAAAGAGGGTTGTTGTTGTTGTCTTGGTGCCTGAAACTAAACTGCAACACTGAGCGAGAACAAACAAATCTTGCTTGGTCAAAACGACTAAAGCACACGGAAAATTCTCCTCTCACTGTTCCAGGCTGGAATTTACAAAGCTCCTGAGAGCGACCCATTCTTTGACGCATAGCTGTGGTCTTGGTGCTTGATTTTATACACCTGCGGCCACGGAAGTGACTGGAACACCTGATTCTGATTATTTGGATGGGTGAGCCAATACTTTTGTCAACATAGTGTAGTTTGTTTTTTAGTTTGCGGATCCATCAGATGGTTGTTGAGAAAGTTTCAGTTTAAATCAAGGATGCTATTCCGGCACCACACTGGAACGGATCAATCTATGAAAGGAGTTAAACATCTAAAAATAACATGCCATGTAGATAATAACAGTAGCTAATAATTAATTTTTAACTGTAAATTAATTCATTATTTATTTTTGTGTGTTGTTCTTGCACACTGGTCCGGGAGGCTGTAATGATGACTTGAAGCAGCGTGGTGTCAATTATGTGACTCATGATGTGGGAGAATAATCAAGCATGAAGTTCTTCTCGAACATTTTCCTGTAAGAGGCGCGAACGCAGGCCAAGCCTTAAGTGCTTCAGCGAGTGGTCCACATGTTTTTGAGTCATAAAGAGAAGAGTCCTTTTCACTCTAATTTAATTTATTACATTAAAAAGAAAAAAATCAATTAACGTACAAGTGCAGCGCCAGGTGCTGTGATAAGTATTTTTGAACATTAATGTGAACAAAACATGAAAATGTTAAAAAGTTTTATATCTAATTTTGCAGTTCTTCAACATGCATTTTAATTTAGTGGATTGCAAAATTTAAGAATACTTTTTTGAGAGGATGTGATAGTCCAACTATTTTGTAAACTTTTTTCAAGCTTTTATTGTGTTGAAATGTCATGTGATCCTGTTATGTAAAAAAATTAAATAAGAGTGTCGATTCCAGCGTCATCCTGTAAAACTAAACAGTTTGTGTCTTCCTTCATTCCTGCTAAGGTCTTCGGAGCATCTCTGCTAAATCATAACTATATTTCAGTTTACCATGTTAGTTATCCAAGAAAGAGCACTGAGTCTTGAGACCGCAGAATAAAATACTTTAACTCAAGCATAGATTTGAGATAAAGAACCCCACCCCACCTGTGCTGTCACTTTAGGTTTTTTATCTGACTTTAAACATCAATTTCCTCTAAACCGTCATCTCTGAGACAGTCTCTCACAGTTATATGGTCCAGAATTATGCTGGGAGAGTGGGTCCATATATTTTCACTGTTCATTAAAAGACTAAATTAGAAGAAGAACACTGATCTGGAGGTTGAACACTTCCTGTGCATCCACGCTGGAGATATATTAATGACCAGGACAGGTGTTAAGCCTCTCAGCATTTCCACATGTGCTGATGATCTGCAGTCAATCCAGGAGCAGGATGTGTTTGGGAGGAAGGCGATCATTCAAGCTTGCGTCGCTGACTTCTCTTGTGATAGATCTGTGCAGTGAAAGGTCTGTAAATACAGAAGAACAAACATGTAATGGGACAATAAATCAGAGAGGGTAACACCATACCGCTCCACGCCAGGAGCGCATGTGTGTATGTTTGGTGAACCGTGACAGAACTTGAGTGCATGAGTGTGTGTGCACGATAGGTGGCTGGCCTGTATCTCCATGTGTTCCTCCACTCTGTTGCACATGAATGCACACACAGTTTTCCACCACTGAGAGGAAAAGTATATGACAGGAACCTGGGAATGCAGCAGAAGCTGAAACATTTCTCTCGCACTTTGCAGACGAACTGACACAACAGTTCTAAACCAATGGACACATGATCCACATCATGGACACATCAAAAGAAACATGTCAGAGGTGGCAGACGCCTCTGAGGTGTCTTTTGTGGGAAGATTGGTGTACAATACTGTAAAAGTTGTGCTGGAACACTGAACGGTGGTCTAAACATTGCTGGAAATGTGTTTGATTTAAATGTATTGTGATAAATATGACCAGAATAATTCAACGGAGTTTGAAAGATACAACTGTTGGGTCTCAAGGTCACCGCGAGGAATGGAGCTAGTTGGGAAGTTAAGAGTTTTTGAGTTGCTACTGACTCCAAACACCCTAATAAACATTCTCAAAAAGAGAAAAAGGTTTATTTTCTTCACATGTCCCAATTTATAGTCTAGCCAGAAAACATGCTATCACTAATTTTTAACAGCCAACAGATTACTCAGCATTGCTTGTCATTTGTAATCCCAATTAATTTTATAAACCTAATAAAAAGATAAATCAACTGAATCAAAATCATCAAAAGATAAAAGAAATAATAACATAAAAAGAGGAAAATATTTGTCAGATTATGGCATAAAACCCCAACTGTGCAACATGGTGGTGGGAGTAACATGGTTTGGATGAGTTTTCCTAAGTCTGGAGTTGTGGGAACGTTTTCTAAAGTCACCCAGCAAATTCAAATATAATACAAGACTCAACAGAAACTGCGACGTGCAGCAAGACAGGCAGCTTCAGCACACAAGTTACAGAACACGAACTGTCGAAGAAGGAGAAAATGACTGTTTTGGAAATCATGGACCTAATTGTTGTAGAACCACCCGAATTAAACAGTTTATGGAAAAAACAAAACAAAACAAAAAAAAACAACAAAAAAACAAAAATGCAACAATACTCCAGAGCTGAAGCTGGTTTGGATAAAGGAAAAAACAAGACTATAATTTTTCTAGCAGATGTGTAGCATTGATTAATAAGAATAGAAATGTTTAACTACTGAAACTGCGCCACATTGGATACTAAAGTCAAAGGTTAACATACTTTTCTGCAGAATCATAAATATGGATGGAAAATTTGTCTTTCCAAATTTTATTAAACTGTTCAGAGAAACTTTAGTATGAATGGAAACCTTTATAGCCTCTTATTTATGGATAACCCTGAGACAAAAGTTTGACTCAGATCAAAATAATAAATACTGATATAAATAAATATTGCTTATGACTGGATCAATTCTCACAAGGGCCAAAAACAGCTCTCTTCTGGGTTTGGCGTGAGATCCTGCCTTTGCATTTCATTAAGTATCACCAGGATGATAAACTAAACAGGCTAGAAGATATTCAACTCACTCAGAACCGGATCACTGCAGGGGTCTATTATCTACCCTACTGGTGCTTCTACCTGGTTCTGTCACTGTGTGAAGTAATATCCACCCAGATGCTGTACGCGGCGCACAGTTCAACTAAATGATCTCATTCAGAGCCTGAGCCAGAGACAAAAGACATTTGTAACATGCGGCAAAATCTGACGCCTGCCTGTCCTCCAGTTCACACGTCCAGGTGAAAAGACATGAAAATGGATGAGTGTTGTGCTGCAAACAGGTACACCTGCGATCTCACGCACAGTGTGTGTTAATGTGAGGGATTTTCACACAAGTGTCCCCTCGACTCAATCAAAGCTCTTTCCATTTTGTGTGAGTGACCTTTTCATTTCACTTAATGGTCAAGCGAAGTCCCACTGACAAGAGTCGGCTTGATACAGATGGTTGAGTAACTTCCTGGAATCACAAGTGAGTTTTATAACACCAGAAAATAAGATGTAAGGATGTAAGTAAAACTAGAAGATAACCCTCATGGGATAAATTAATAATAATAATAACAACAACGGAAAGCTTATTAGATGTTGTTTCATGTCTAGTGTTCGAATTGGCCTCGTGGATAAACCCACTTTTTAAGACAAGCACTTAAATCATAATATCCATCTTTTATGTTCTGCAGCAAACTCTGCTGTTGTCCGTTGTTTTATTTGCGTTTTCTATGTTTTGATGGTTATACAGTGACCTTGAGTGCCATGAAAGGCGCCTCACAAATAAAATGTATTAGGGCTTACGTATGTGATGAAACTAGGTCGGTCAGGCCTACCATGTGTCTGTGACCTGTGGAAATCAAATGCACACAGCTGCGTTGCTAATGGTACATACTACTGATACTGCTTGTTGCTCTGCCTATGCGCCACATGCTCCTTTTTTCTGATCGTGCACCAGCAGATAGACAAACAACCAGAGTTAGTTACTTGTGTCTTGTGTCCGTTAATACTGCCCTAGGAAATCAAACAATCAGGATGTGCCATCCAGCCTTGACCTACATGAGCCTGTCCACAGGAACATGTGGCTCAAGGCTGGATGCTGGATGTGACATTGTCAGGTCCCTTCCATATGGAGCTCATTTTCCAGCCTATTTAGAGCCCTCTTGGGTACCACACAACAGTAAACATAGTCTGGGATAAAAGTCTCCTTATTTGGAAATGTGATTGCTGAAATGGACTTTTACTCCAGGTCAGAGGTTCACTGAAACATATTTATCGTTACGTATTTGTCGCAGGTATGCTGCAGTGAGCTCCATTGTTAATGGCTTCTTCATACTTTTCATGGATTTTAGACTGGATCAGTTTCATCCCAGTTTAAAATGGCCAAACAGATGTTGGTCAGACGACAACAGCATATTCAAGATGTGCTTAATTTGTGACAAAGTCTTTGCATCCACCTCTTTCACACCCTTTTTACAGTTTGTGAGGTGTTAGCAGGTGCGAGGTTGGTGGTAAATGTGATGTTTACTCATGTCCAGTGTGCACGAAGACGTGATTTTTGTTTTCAGCCACCAGTAGAAGCAGCTGTAAAAGCTCGTCAGCCCACGTTGGCCCTTGACACCTCTCAGTCCTTTTTATAGCAGAAGAAAAGCAAAAGTTATAGTTACTTCCACATGCACAGTACTTGTCCGCTCTTCGATGACTGCTGGCCGGCTAATTATGCTTAGTAGTTTTGCCTGAGCTGTTTATTTTCCAGTTAACATTTAATTACAATCTTTCAGCAAGATTTGCTGATGCTGGATAACTAATAATGACATAACTTTTGCAAACAAGGAGCCCGACTGCCTGGCTGGAGCTTATTGAAAATAGAATAACAGGATATTTCTGCGTTGGAGGTTTCCATAACAGTAATCAACCGTTTCACTAAATTATCGTACCAGCATATTTGGTTAAAGAGAATAATCCCATTTTCTGGCTAATCGCTCATTCAACATGAGATAATGAAGATGTTTTGCTTTCCAAGAAGGAGAACTATTGAAATGACCGCATGTAAACTCCGTCGCCACATCTGAACATAGACTTTGACTTGAAATGGTTTTTTGTATTGTACCTCTGTTTAGTGGATATATCAGATAAAGTTGTTTACCATGTAAGATGGGAGTTGATGTTTTTCTGCATTGTCGTGTATTTCTTACTAGATGGGGATTTGTTTGCTCAAAGCATCTCATGTGAGTATTTTAGTGTTTGATACTGCAGCCTTTCATCACTTTCTTTAATATAAACCCACCTGTTTTGACCCTGGATGCTGTGCGTTCCTCGAAGCAGTTTTCTTCAACCGAATCTCGAATCTAATCACAGAATCACCCAAATGTATGTCACTAGGGTGTAGGTTTTAGAACAAGTCCTGAACTCGACCAAACAGTGACCAAACCGTGGTCAACACTTCAGAACAATCATGTAATCCGTCTAATACAAACATATACACGATGGTCCTTAACCAAGTGAAAAAAGAAATGGCTTGAGATGAGCGAATACTCACCCCTCAAATCTTATCGCCACCTTGTAGGCCACAGCCACAATGGCAGTGAGGACTAAACCAGCTGGACTGGATCCTCTGAAAAGAGAAGTAATAAGAGACGTACAGAACTTAAAAACGTATTCTGGTAAATTCCAGCTCTTGTGATTAAATAAATAAAACCCTAGATAAAACGCCTCACTTAAATATTTTCCTGTTTTTGACATTCGGTTGTAGGTTTTCTGGCTTTCTTGGGATTATTGTCTTGCTGAATACTTTAGTTGTTGTTAGTCGTTAGATATGCTCGCATTACCTCTCCAACGCCTCAAGAATACTTTGTCATACAGAGTTGATGGTTGACTCGGTATGTGTTTCTGCACAGTTGATCTACGCTCACAGCTCAACTAAACTTTAATTGGACTCCTTTCTTTGTCCTAATGCACATACATGTGAAGGGAATCAATTTACCCACCAAAATATGTCACCGTTTGCTATGATAGGTGGCGATTTGCCTTCTTTCAGCTTGTTGACATTGTGCTTTCCTGGTCACTCACCACTCACTTTAGCTGGAGGCAGCAAATGTAATCAACGGTAAATGGGGAACTTTAAAAAATCTTATCTGTACCATCTATTTCTGTTATTTCGTTCAGTAAACATCTCAGAGTCTCAGAGTATCTCAGAGTGTCTCAGAGCATCTCAGAGTATCTCAGAGTCTCAGAGCATCTCAGAGTATCTCAGAGTATCTCAGAGTATCTCAGAGTCTCAGAGTATCTCAGAGTCTCAGAGTATCTGAGAGTCTCAGAGTATCTCAGAGTATCTGAGAGTCTCAGAGTATCTCTGAGTATATCAGAGTCTCAGAGTATCTCAGAGTCTCAGAGCATCTCAGAGTCTCAGAGCATCTCAGAGTATCTCAGAGTCTCAGAGTATCTCAGAGTATCTCAGAGTCTCAGAGTATCTCAGAGTCTCAGAGTATCTCAGAGTCTCAGAGTATCTCAGAGTCTCAGAGTATCTCAGAGTCTCAGGGCATCTCAGAGTCTCAGAGTATCTCAGAGTCTCAGAGTATCTCAGAGTCTCAGAGTATCTCAGAGTCTCAGAGCATCTCAGAGTATCTCAGAGTCTCAGAGTATCTCAGAGTCTCAGAGTATCTCAGAGTCTCAGAGCATCTAAGAGTATCTCAGAGTCTCAGAGTATCTCAGAGTCTCAGAGTATCTCAGAGTCTCAGAGCATCTCAGAGTCTCAGAGCATCTCAGAGTATCTCAGAGTCTCAGAGTCTCAGAGTATCTCAGAGTCTCAGAGTCTTAGAGTATCTCAGAGTCTCAGAGTATCTCAGAGTATCTCAGAGTATCTCAGAGTCTCAGAGCATCTCAGAGTATCTCAGAGTATCTCAGAGTCTCAGAGTATCTCAGAGTCTCAGAGTATCTCAGAGTCTCAGAGCATCTCAGAGTCTCAGAGCATCTCAGAGTATCTCAGAGTCTCAGAGTATCTCAGAGTCTCAGAGCATCTAAGAGTATCTCAGAGTCTCAGAGTATCTCAGAGTCTCAGAGCATCTCAGAGTCTCAGAGTATCTCAGAGCATCTCAGAGCATCTCAGAGTATCTCAGAGTCTCAGAGTATCTCAGAGTATCTCAGAGTCTCAGAGCATCTCAGAGTATCTCAGAGTCTCAGAGTATCTCAGAGTCTCAGAGTATCTCAGAGTCTCAGAGCATCTAAGAGTATCTCAGAGTCTCAGAGTATCTCAGAGTCTCAGAGTATCTCAGAGTCTCAGAGCATCTCAGAGTCTCAGAGCATCTCAGAGTCTCAGAGCATCTCAGAGTATCTCAGAGTCTCAGAGTCTCAGAGTATCTCAGAGTCTCAGAGCATCTAAGATTATCTCAGAGTCTCAGAGTATCTCAGCGTCTCAGAGTCTCAAAGCATCTCAGAGTCTCAGAGCATCTCAGAGTATCTCAGAGTCTCAGAGTATCTCAGAGTATCTCAGAGTCTCAGAGTATCTCAGAGTCTCAGAGTATCTCAGAGTCTCAGAGCATCTCAGAGTCTCAGAGTATCTCAGAGTCTCAGAGCATCTCAGAGTATCTCAGAGTCTCAGAGTATCTCAGAGTCTCAGAGTATCTCAGAGTCGCAGAGTATCTCAGAGTCGCAGAGTATCTCAGAGTCTCAGAGTATCTCAGAGTCTCAGAGCATCTAAGAGTATCTCAGAGTCTCAGAGTATCTCAGAGTCTCAGAGCATCTCAGAGTATCTCAGAGTCTCAGAGTATCTCGGAGTCTCAGAGTATCTCAGAGTATCTCAGAGTCTCAGAGTATCTCAGAGTCTCAGAGTATCTCAGAGTCTCAGAGTATCTCAGAGTCTCAGAGCATCTCAGAGTCTCAGAGTATCTCAGAGCATCTCAGAGCATCTCAGAGCATCTCAGAGTATCTCAGAGTCTCAGAGTATCTCAGAGTATCTCAGAGTCTCAGAGCATCTCAGAGTATCTCAGAGTCTCAGAGTATCTCAGAGTCTCAGAGTATCTCAGAGTCTCAGAGCATCTCAGAGTCTCAGAGCATCTCAGAGTATCTCAGAGTCTCAGAGTATCTCAGAGTCTCAGAGTATCAGAGTATCTCAGAGTCTCAGAGTATCTCAGAGTCTCAGAGTATCTCAGAGTCTCAGAGCATCTCAGAGTATCTCAGAGTCTCAGAGTATCTCAGAGTCTCAGAGTATCTCGGAGTCTCAGAGTATCTCAGAGTATCTCAGAGTCTCAGAGCATCTCAGAGTCTCAGAGCATCTCAGAGTATCTCAGAGTCTCAGAGTATCTCAGAGTCTCAGAGTATCTCAGAGTCTCAGAGTATCTCAGAGTCTCAGAGTCTCAGAGTATGTCAGAGTCTCAGAGCATCTCAGAGTATCTCAGCGTCTCAGAGTATCTCAGAGTCTCAGAGTATCTCAGAGTCTCAGAGCATCTCAGAGTCTCAGAGTATCTCAGAGTATCTCAGAGTATCTCAGAGTCTCAGAGTATCTCAGAGTATCTCAGAGTCTCAGAGCATCTCAGAGTATCTCAGAGTATCTCAGAGTCTCAGAGCATCTCAGAGTGGGCGATTGACAGGTGGATTGGTGCGGCGTCCACAGTGATGCGGATGCTGCATCGGTCTGTCGTGGTGAAGAAGTAGCTGAGCCAAAACACTGTTTTTGTGAGGCTGCGTCAGTTTAACTGCGAGGCCTGGTGCAGACCAGATTAATTTTATTTTATTAAATTAACTGATACATAAAGTCTCAGAATGGAAAGGGAGCGCCCTTTTCACATGACTGCATGTATTTAACAGCGTAGTACCCACCTCACTGCATCTGTGCCTACAAAATATTAAACTAAGTACATGAATAGAGGGCACTGGAACAAAGGCAGTTTCACTTAAGATTTCATCAAGAAACAAAAACCCGTCATCAAATGTAAAGTTATTTTTAGTAAAGTTATTTTTAAAATGAAGTTACTTTTCTAAAAAGACCCTTACAGATCACCTTGTGAAGAATGAAAAACACATACCCCACAGACCTACATATAGATGCCAGAGAGCAGAACAGTGACACAGACTTATATCATTAAAGTCTGACACGGCAGTGTGAGCAAAAAAGAAAAAAAGAGGGGCGAATGTGACCGATATTTTTCTCATTGACTTTAAGCAGGAATATCGGTACATACCTAATCAAAAGGAGATCAGATGCAATTATTTTTTCAAAAATTAATATATAAATAAATACATATAGGTACACTTTCAGTGAAAAGCACACCGACTGTTGTATAACAGAGGAAACGACACAAACAACTCATTGAAATCCAGAGATTGCCGAGTTAAAACCGCTCTGATGTGACAGAGTAGAGTGTTTAGTCACACTTTATTATACCTACTTCATCTGTGTTTTGTATGTACTGAGCATAAAATGCTTTGAATGCTTTTTTTTTTTTTCAAATAAGCTATGTTTATATTTTTCAGTCTGTAAGCACTTTGTGCTCCATTTATGTTGTATAAAAAAAAACAGTATAAATTAAGACTGAATGCTTGATGCGTTGATTGCAAAAATATAAAAACTGAATGCACAGCTTTGGAAATTATTTAATCCCTATACTCAGTGAAAGAAATAGGTTTTGTAAAATTTGAAGTTAAATTTTGAAGGTTATTTTCAATGTAATCACAATAGCATCATTTTAAGAGCGTTAAAGGTAGAGTAAGTGATTTCTGGATGGATGCCACACCTGTTGATTTTTAAAAAAACCATCAACAGATTACAGAGCTGGCTCCTCCCCCACTGCAGCGCTCTCAGAGAAAACACACCCCTTCCCTCACTTCCTCCGGGATTTTGCAATCTTTGGTTTGATTTGTGTTTTTCCAGGTTACAGAGCCTTTTTGTTTGCGTGTTTTGTATTTATACACAGAATATTCACATGGTAGGCAGCAAGCTGATGGTGAGGACATATTGAATAAATGTGACGAAGTGTTCTGGGTAAGAAATCGAGCAGAGATGCTTTCCCTGCCTTCAAGACAGTAGTAGAGGTAGTGTCACTTCCTCTTCAGCAGCACTCCACCAGCAAATCTGAGAACGTTTGGAAGCAAAATGTTCTTTTTTTCTGACTTGATACAAACTGCTCAACAGTTCACTAAAGAGAGCACAGTTTCACTGAGCGGTACGACTCCGTTTGGGTATTTTTAAAAATAGGAAGCCCCGATCCAGTTTGTGTTTCCAAGTGTTGGCCAGAAGGTTACGTCTGCAGTGTAGCTCTGCAACGCCATGCCCGTGAGACACGCTGTCTCCAGTCAACGAAGTCAAGCAAGAAAAATGACATTTTCTTCTGTAAGAATAACTGAGGAGGACATCCGGCACATTACGTTCTTTCTTCATGGTTGAGTTAGTCTCCATGTCAAATCAGCACGGCGTAGTAAACCTAATTGTGACAACTTTTTGTTTTGTCTATAGACTGAGCAACTTTTTAACAAGCTCAATGATGACTCAGGCCTCAAACTACCAATGAAATTCTGAAAATTAGTATAAAAACTGTAAATGACCAGCAAGGGCAACAACGCACTCATCTGTGTACTCATATTCAACACGTTTTACATTTTATCCATGACTGGCAGCATTTCCTAGCAGCTCTCTTGTGACTTGGATTTCTATGTCACTTGAGTAACGATGACTGTATTGCTGGTGTGTCTGCTGATTCAGACACACCAATCTGACACCATGAGTCAGCGGACATCAAATCAGTGGCCTTATTTACCACTGACCCACATCAGAAACCAGCATAACTAGAAATGTCAAAACCATAACTGGTCAATGTCAGCTGACTTGATTGGGCCACATTTGAACATAATCTCCATTTCATGAAAATGACACAGTGCTCCAGTTTTCTCTTTTCTTTACAGCTCAGATAGTTGAAAGAAATTGGAAATAGAATATTTCTTCGCAGCAGTTCATAACAACAGTCGTTTTATATGTAGGCTACTGGGTTTCCTCATATATACAGTACACACATGGTCACATGTCCATATGATGTTTAAGCTGGCCAACAGCTGCCATCTCACTGAAGAAATCAATGCTAGATCAGAAAAATTACTTGATTTTTCCATCAATTTCCTCTGCAAATGTTGATAAGGAGCTGTAAGTCTGCCCGCCTTGTTTTTGTGTGCGTCCATGTGTGCTGTCTGTGTGCATCAGTCTGCAGATGGTCATGTAGCAGCTGTGAATGAAAATGTCTGTCAGCACATCAGGTGCAACCCGGTGCAGAATGAGCCGACGGCCCCCCCAGGACGAAAATTAGCAGGAGCGAAATGAAATCTGTAAATATAATAATCATGAGCAACAGAGTTTTTCTTGTCGCATCTAGGGTTCGTGAACGGGTTTCACGTTTATTTTTAGTTTTCACAATATTAACTCAAATAATTAAGTGAATGACACATCGGCGGTGCTGATGGAGATCATGTCTCCACTAACGACCTTCGTTACGAAGCACGCAGGAACATTTTTAGATCATGTTGCATCTCTGTGGTTTGTAAATGTATATTACAAACTGAACTTTTTCTGTAGCCAATATCAAGATGTTAATCAAAATCAATAGAAAAATAGATAATCACATCTTTACGTGTGCAGTGGACTGGCACGGTTTGGGTTGAATTAGGGTGGGAGGAGAAGGCAGCGGGGCGCTATGAACGAGGTGATTAAAAGACTCAGGAAAGTCATAATAGAAGAGAAAATGAAAGAGAGACAAACCGGAAGAGACTGAAAGAGAGATTGCAAAAGCAACTTAACCACCACCCCTTCCTGGGAACCGCTGAGCTCAAAATCGCAGTTATTAGTGCAGCTTTAATGAAAATGCAACATCACCTTAATTTAAAAATTTCAGTTTGGCTCAATAAACTGCATTTTAATGTCAGATTTTATATTTAGCATAACATACCTGAATGTATGTATATTTTGTTCAAATCTACGACAGTAAAGGACGGGATGAATGATTATTCCGTTTAAAAGTGAGCTCTAAGCCGCCCGCCGCCACTTTTTCCAGCTAGAACCCAAAGCAGACACATATGTGACCTGACCCATTTTATTGTTATGTTACTAAACATGATTACGGCGAGGACCTAGACACCGGCTTTGCTCATTATCAGGAACGTGCGTTGCCTATGTGAACCACAATTGAACAATGCTATTTTCCAATGTCATACATTATGCTCAACTTAAAACGCTGGACTGTATTCCAGACCGAGCAAAAGGAAGGTCCCTCACTGAAACTGGGTTAATAACACAAGACACATCCTCCCTAATTGAGAAGCAGTAAGAAGGATGCATGTGCTTTAAATGACATGATTCCAAGCTGCCCGAGTTTCTTTTTCTTAACCTAACCCCCTTAAAGAGTTTTCATCTGAAAGACACCATGATGTTATGAGGAGTGACCTTTTATAATGTCCTAATGAGGAAGAAATGTCCTCAATGTGACTTTTTTTTTAAAACAAATATTAGCACAAACACACAATGATCAAAGGGTGGGAGGAAGGAGACAGTGTGCCGCTGTTAATGGATTTCTATGAAAGAGTGGGCGACTGGGAGCTTCCTATCAATGACCTAAATACGGGCTGATAGTGATACCAGCCAGCATCATTAGACAGAGGAGGGTCTATTTCCTGTCATTGATGGTAGCCGCTTCACAGGGCTTCACAGGTGATCCTCATCAACACATCCACTCACTCAGATTTCTAGCTTTTCTTATGACTGAGCCACCTGCAGTGGCATTGCAGTTGTCAATGTTGTAAAGTAAAGTTGTAAATGTAAAGTTGAACTAAATAAAACTTGCCAAACTTTAGCCTGTGCAAAAGCACAGGCTTTAAGATCAAGTTCTGCTCTGAGCCGGAACAATCTTGGTAGAGACGACGTTGCAGGGGAGCAGATAACTTCGTCTTTGATCTGAAGTTTGACTATGAGATAGAAACAGGTTCCATTTTCCTATTAGAACCAGTGCAAGTGGGTTTCACACTATGCAGGATTCAAGGCCGTAAGTAAACGTTTTAAAAGAAGATAAGCCCTTAAAAATATCAGTTTGATGAAGGAGTGAAAATTCTGGTCTTGTCATAATAATTTTCCAAAATATAGTTTCTTAGAGAATAACAAGATAAAGTGCAAAAGTGTTTTTTTTTCTTTTTCATTGCATAAAATATTTTACCTTTGATGCTCAGCATGGTCAAAAAATGAAAGTCAGCACCTGGATTTAATTAAACGCAGTCTCCCACTGCAAAGACACTGCAGTTATAGTCATTTTAGCTGGTTCAACCTAAACAACAACAACATGCTTTATATTTCTCAAACTACCATCTCAAAGGCGCATCCTGTGATAATAGAAAATATACACACAAATTACACTTCTGCAACAAAAACAAAAAAAAAACAACAAAAGAAAAAAAACAAAGGTGTCATAATGATGCAGATGTATGGAAGCAGCAGCCTTGAACTCGTCTGCTCGTTTTACATCCTTCAACTACGCATCTCCAACATGTGGTGGTTGATTTCTACGAAAGATGCCAGCAAAGCAGCCAGAAGAACATTCCTGCACAAACTGCCTTCATTTATACACTTTAAGTACACATGGGATGTTAAGAACACTTGTGTTCCTCTTTGGGGCTAACATGAGCTGCAGATGCATTTTCTCTTAAATGCAATAATGGTGTATTTCTAAGTAGCTACTATGCACATAGTCATATTTTGTGGAATAATGTCGTAGTTGGCATTTCGTAGCTTCTGTCGCATAGTAATTGTACCACAACATGTTAGATGGCAGTGTGGCGGCAGTGCTGAGCTTTCTTTATTACCTCAGAGCTGCACATCTTTTGTAAGTTGAAGCTGATAAATGAGTAGCAACAATCATTTTTTAGCCACATTGTAACAGTTATTCTTTAAACTTGGTTAGAAAACAACAGACAGAAATAGCAGCAGCAAATCTGCTGAAGAGAAAATTAAAAAGTACCAAGCGGACCAATCACATTTGTTGATGAGTTGATGCATAGTTACTGTTCTGGGAAGGGGAATGCCAGGCTACGGTGGAGGGTTTCTACTGCAGCAGACAAACGTCATCTGTTCGAGTTGGAAGCGTAAACTATGCCGTGGTATATAAGCGCTGTAACAATGGTATGATGATTTTGACAGCACAAGCTCAGAGTAACAAATGCATTTACTAATGGATGCAGCGCGATGTCAAGTCCAAGGCATAACCAAGAACGTTTCTTGCTGGTAATGCTGTATTTAGTACTGGCTTATTTTACATCCATTACCTGCATGCAAGCCAGGGAATATAAAGCGAAGTATGACCCTAATGCAAGATTCTGCCATAAAATACTTTCTTTTTTGTAAAGAAGCAAACAAAACATTATAAATAGGTAGCATCAGTCATTAAGTTTCACGTTACTACTAACCAAGTGCATCGATACACAGGTTATTCACTCGAGCTGTCTAGATATCCACTCCTCTACTCCTCACCCCCTATTTCATTTGTGTTACCACCGTAACATTAGCAGAGTAAATATAAAAGTGGAGAATTCTGATCCTTAGTTGCATCACATCATGTGTTTTACTTGTGGGGGGAGGCGTACTTCTGAACCAGAGAGAACAATGGTGCTCTGACTTTCTGAAGATCACTGGCTGCTCTGGGCCAAATCCCGCCTTCGCTGCCATTTATACGTCACATTGTTGCTGCTCAGCTGCAGCTCATGCCGCCGCGTTTAAACTTTACAATGTCAGCAGTGTAACAGCAGAAATATATGAAATGATAAAATATATCGCAAGAGAGCTTCAGGGACGAAGTCATGATTTTATGGCTGAGTAGTTGAGCGCCTGCAGCAAACAGATGATTTAACGTTTGTGATTGTGTTTTGCATTGCTCTCACAAACAACTGGAAGTCCAGATCGTAGCAGCGAACCAAATTATTAAAGTAGTGAGCCAAATTATAAAAAATATTTCTAGAAGAGTTTTGAAAATATTGTGCCGACATGTTGGCAGATGTCTTCACAGACATTTACAATCATTTCCTGCTCCAGTCTGAAGTCTCAAGAAAACAAAAATAATCCCAGTCCCAAAGGAGCCGAAAGTGAGGTGTTTAAATGACTATCATCCCGTTGTCGTCACCGCCACCATCATGACGTGCCTGGAAATGCTAGTCAACGCAAACTCTGCCAGCTGCACACAACCTTGATATAACAGATCAGAATTTTGCCCTCAAAATGTGACGTCTAAGAGGGAACGGTGAAAGCTGAAGTCGACTAAAAGGCAATTCCAAAAAAATGATTTTATTTACTGTTTTACCCCACGATGTTAAAAAAAATATGATATAACAGGATGCAATACTGTTGCATAAGGAGTGCTGCAGAACATTAAATTTAATTCCTCTCCTGGCGACTGTGACTTTGCCTTGGCTCAGCTGGATCGGGGCTTCACACAAATATGCATGACAAGTTTCCAAAAAAACCCAGAGTTGACATCATGCAGCAAATTTACAATATTCTTTTTCATTTACACAAGTCTGGTTGGTGGTAATGTAATAATTAGTGTGCATTTACTAAAGTGCTCCTGCTAATCTCTCGTCCAGGTGACAGAGTGAAAATCAAGAGGTCCAACGTGTGGGAGAAAATAATAGCTACTGAGGGCTTAGCGGGAAGAATTAGGGGGAACTTTTCTCCCTCCTCAGGTCCTTCAGATGTAGATGCAAGCCGAGTGTTACTTGTGTGCAATTACTGATGTGAATTGACAGAATAACCTCCTCACTTTCAGTCACAGTGAGAAACATCAGTGCGGGTTTTAGCGTTCTCTTCTCTTTGTGGCGCATAAAAAAATCTGAGTTTGTCTGTTACAGATGCACAAACGTTTCTTTTTCTGTGTTTAGGTGCACGGTGTTATCAAATAATAGCAGTTTCATGGGTGCCAGTTTTAAGGTTCTACAAGACCGTGTGTCAGACAGCAAAATAATCAATAATTCTAACTTCTAAGCCAGAAAATTGAATTTTAATGATCAATGAAATTTCCCATCTTTTATGACATTTGGAAAACATTGCAAACTGATGAAAGAAGAACTTCTTGATCTTTGTCTGGCAGTAACGTTCTTTGGGTTTTCCATTTCTAGGAAATTTAGAAAATTAGGAATTTCACTCTGTGACTGTTTTATACACAGTGCAACCCTTGCTAAATACCATAATTTTGCCTAAAATTCATACTATTTTTGTAAAGTTTTTTTTTTTTTTGCAGTTGCAGTGCACATCACCATGTCTGCTTCAATGGAGACAGGCTAAAGGAGGGACCTAATTATCTAAACTGGCTGAGCAATGAAAGGGCAGGGAGTGTGGAGGGAAAAAAGGTTGCAGCAATTTGATCACTAAAAGCTTGGCATACAAAATGAACATGTGAACTAAATTCAGATTACTCATAATAAAAAGCATAAAAGACATACTCAGACTGATAATGGGGTTCAGATGCAAGTGCTGGGAGCGGAAGAAAAGAATGCTCACCGCTTCATCAGTGCCTGGTCCATCAACCCTGCAAAGCATGCCTAGTAACTACGCATGTTGAGCTCCAAACCATGTTGCCATGGTTGCCATAGAGAGAGGAGCACAATTTATATGTTTTCTTAATGACTACTTTTCACAGGAGTGATTTGCAACTTGGAGAAAACATTTTCCAGTTCACCTTCTTTGCAGCTTATGCAGGATTTGTCTTCACTTAAAAGGTCACTTGACGTACTTCGGCACTCTGTCACATGGCTTCTACTCAAGTTTGAATCATCTTCAAAAATGAATCTGAGAAAATCAATTCAAATTAAGCGACTTTAATGCATGTCCATACCCTCACACACATGCACTTACGTGAGTGCCAGGCCGAGGTAGTTGGCAGTGCTGCCCCAGTACATTGGATTCTCCATGATGTTGAAGGGGAAACCCGTCGCCTTTTCAGCCATCAGAATGCCAAAATAATCACCTGCAAAGATTCACAAATCAAACCACACTGACACAGGAACAGATAAGATCAATTTGGTTCCAATTTACGTAATGTTTGCTGGATTGCATCCCACTGTTGCTAAGGTTTCAGCTATGACATCAACCATGACATCTTGTCTGGTCCTTCAGTTGCACCAGACAAGTCTTTGGCTCTCTTACCGGGCAACGGGCCTCTCGGGGCCTTTCACCAGTTCCTGACAAAACAACAGGGTGTTGACATCAGAGTGCAGATGCCATTGAATATGACACTGGCATCACACAGCCCCGCTAATGCTGCCCTGTCGGGCTGCTGCATGCCACCCAGCTGCTACTTCGGCCAAAAAAGCAACTCCATGATTATGACCTCATGCAAAAACACTTTGAGTTTTATTGCTGCAAAAGTGCTTAAAATCTCACTCGTTTGTGTAAGGAACTAGAAATGCCTATGATACATTTTTCAAAAATACCTGATCATATTTATTTACACCGTAAGGCTGAAGCATTTAGAAGGCTGTTCTTCTGAAGCCGATAAACATTTTGGAAACACGTGTTACTATGCGACTTCCCGACAACTCGTTTGATGAACCATTTCCTGGAAAAGCAAATCAGGGACGGTTGCTGTGTGCTATTAATATTACGCTGGCTTGAGATTAAAATTTGGAACCTTGTCTGCTGCTTTCTGGAAAGTTGTCAGCTACTGTACATTCTTCAGGGATGAGATGACTAACCACAACTAGGATTTTCTTTCTCAGACTTCATAATATTTTCACTCAAATACAACTTTTTGCTGTATCTATAATTTTGCACCACAATTTCTGAGTGCAAAGTCAGAAGTAAAGCAGCATATAGAAGCTTTTGCGAGTCTCCCCCTGCAGGTGGAATAAAGTCAGTTTCACAACCTTGTGCATCAGTTACTCCCTTGCTTCCTCTGCTATCATTGTTGAGTCTCTTTGTAGCCGCTGCCATGATGTCCACCTTCATTTAAGTTTCATCATCGTGATGTGTGAATTTAAAAGCCTCTGCACACGTTTGTTTTGGGTAAGTTGCACATAACATTTTTCAGACCTATGTCAAGTCAAAGAAGGCTGTCCACTTCAGCAATTTGATTTCATTGGTTGCCAGTGGGGGGTTGGGTTGGGATCAAATAGTGACCTAAAACTGGACTGGCAGCAGATTTCTTTACATTATTCCTAGGAGTATCAGCATCATCCTCCATCATCCCAAGGGACCAAACCGGGTTCCCTGTGCTTAAATCAACAATAAGTCCCACAGCACTGTGCTCCCACCACCGTGGTTCAAACAGAAGCAGCATGCATGTGCCCATAGACATCCAAAACACATACTCCATGTTACACAGATGAGATGAGCCCATAGGAAGTAGTTCAGGTAAACATCTCAAGCAGTGTTTTATGTTTGCTTTCACACCTCTTTGAATAGCCCTATTTATGGAGAGTGATAGAGATGTCTCTTGCCCACTAACTACACTGCCACATTTAAAATCCCACATCTTCCCCAGGTTCAACCAGTGATCTCCGTTTATATGAAAGAGTCACGTTAGTAATGACATCATTACATATGTCTAAATAATGGGAAGTGATTAGACTGGAGCCTTGATAAGATTTTTTGATGCTGATTCTCTATAAAGTGCTGAATGTCAAGCAAATATGTGTGTTTCACCAAGTATTGAGAGCATCTGAACTAGGACACTGCCCACTGCAACCTGCAACCTGAGAACTCACTCTGGACAGCTGTGTACCGAGCCTCTAGTGTTATATCCACACAAAACACACATCAACATTATCTGACCCATTTTGGGACATAACAAGACATGTACATTCAACTGCTTTCCTGCCTCCCCCCTGCACACCCACACACAAATAATCATACACACACTCACACACAGGCTTGCAGCGGGTAAAAATTACCTGTTGAATTACACACGTTTTGCTGCTGGCCCTGTTTTCTGTCAAAAAGAACCTGTTAATGCCAGAGTTATATAATATTTTTCCATTATGTATGCGCATTTAAGCAGCATATGCAAGGTATGATGAAAAAAAACAGAGATTATATAAACAAATCTGTTGAGTGTTCAATAGAAAACCAGCTTTAACTGGAGCTCAAACAATATAAGCTAACCTCAATTTATGACCTCTAAAGTTACAACGAATACACCATTCAGATCTCAAAGCCAAGCGTAACAGTTTGTTTTTTTCAATGTTCCTGTGTCACTGTTTTTTTCTCGGTTCATTGTTATGAAAATCTAAAATTTGGATCTCCAGAAGAGCAAAGTTTGGTGCTCCGTATACGTGTTGAAGGTGTTGGTCGGTGATGAGTGGGTTGTTATCGGACTTTGGATCACAGGCCAGGTGGCCGACATGGTAACACTAGGTGTAATTACATTTTGACTGGATCTTTGTCTCTATCCCTGTGTCATTAGTCTGAATTATCAGGTCACAGTGACTCAAGAAGCTTAATGTAGAGCCACTAAGACATATTAAATCACAACCCACACCTACAGGCTATGTCCTCAATTATGTTGTCCACGACATTAGGAGGAGGGGTAAAGGAAACATGCTGTCACCAGGAGCTGCGTTAAAAAGCATCCTTATGCAACACTTATCCTGAGCATCTAGGAATAGTTCTTGGATTACGATACTGGAAAGAAATGCAAGCATATCAGTTTTAGTGAGAAATAATTTGTCAGGAGGAATATTATGATAGATATCATCCCACCATGGAGGTGTTCCTGCATTTTCAGTTCACCGACTGACCTTTCAGTAAAGCTAAAATAATTCAATATTGGAGGGGAGGAGGGGTCAGTTCACTACCTGAAGTCTTCACACTACAGAGCCACACCATTTTATACATGCATAATGATGTTTGGCATTGTTTTGATCCAACAGCACGGTCTTCCCTGAAATGGTCATTTGCTTAGCAGCATTTATTGCACCAGAACCTGTATATGAGAAGGTTTCCATTAGAAGAACTATGGTGTTAGTGCAGAAATACAAATACTGTGACTACACCAATCAACCATTTCATTTTGAAAAAGGTTCCACTTGCTGGAAGCTGGATGCAGCTCAATGTGACTGTGACCTGCACAAGGGGAACCCCACCTCATGGGATAGGCTCCAGTCCTCCCGGTGTGGATGGATGGAGAACTTTTGATACAACTTTAGTGACGTGTGCTTGCATTTGACTTGAAGGTGCAGTTTCTGGTTGCTCACACAAGATTTATGTAGACACATTTGCTTTCATACTATGAGGAAAAACAAGCACACATAGATATCTTCCTCTTTCTCCTGCTTTCCATTCCTGATGAACTGACTTGGATTTCCAATCATAGTGGACTGACCTACAAACTGAATATCAACACTTGACAAATAGTTGTCATGCAAATGTCATGCTCATATTCATGCAAAATCAAACATTTATGTATTCAGAATAACAACATGCTCCAGTATCGAGGACATGAAAATATTTTGTTGCTTGCATAACAGTCAAAAGTTCACTCACATATTACATTATATGCAGCAGAAACTTTTATTAAAAATGTAAGTCACTTTTATAAGTGACTTACATAAAAGAGGATCACAACCAAGCCCAAAACCAAAGGGAGACTTCCAGTTGGCCAAAAGGAATATTTGAAAAAGGAAAAAGGCAAAAGACTTGAACCAGGATTAAAGACTTGAACCAGGATTAAAGGCTAGAACCAGGATTAAAAACTAGAACCAGGATTAAAAACTAGAACCAGGATTAAAGACTTGAACCAGGATTAAAGACTTGAACCAGGATTAAACACTAGAACCAGGATTAAAAACTAGAACCAGGATTAAAGACTAGAACCAGGATTAAAGGATAGAACCAGGATTAAAGACTAGAACCAGGATTAAAGACTTGAACCAGGATTGAGGACTTGAACCAGGATTAAAGACTAGAACCAGGATTGAGGACTTGAACCAGGATTGACCTGGCTGTGTGAAACCAGTGCTAACAGTGACTCATTTCATAAAAAATACAAGAAGGACATACTAGTATCATCAAGGCTTTGCAAAACTCTCATTTTTTGTTTGTGTTAAACAGGAAATTGAGCCGTTTTCTCTGAGCCAATAAATGCAAATTATTTTAAATCTAAATGTAAATCTAAATTAAGGTTTTGAACAATAAACATGTGAAAGGAAAGAAGTTTCTTGTTGTGTGAGCAAATTTCATTAAAGTTCATGAAGGTAACATTTAATATTCAGAAAGAAGGGAGTTGTTTGTTTATTTCATACTCACCTAAAAAGGTTCCAGTGAAGCCCAGAGCGAGGAAGCTGCTGACCACCAGTACGGTCCCAAACACCATCAAAGCTATTCCCCCGTAGAAAACTCCAGTTTGGTCCATCACCTCCCACCTGGCCTGGGTCATCATTGCAATGTGGATGCTGGAGAGCAACACAAGTCACAACGGCCTTATTTGAGTGACAGGACGGGGCCGCCCCGCTTTAGCTGAGGAGTGAAAGGTTATTACTCTCCTCCCCAGGGTTTCGGTCCAGGTGGACCATACTGCCTTAATCATGCAGTTTACTCTATCTTGTATAATTCCTGTTTTCATTCAGTCCTGTTTCATGTTGTATCCATGCGGAATTATGACTTTTGATCGTCTGTCCATTTATTTAAGCCTGGACAGACTTTTCACAGGATTTGAATAATACGTGAAAATGGATTAGCCAAAATCAGACATTCCACAGTAGTGCACATTTTATTATTTAAACCCTAATAGACAATATTATTAAACGTCAAACTAAAATTTAGTGAGACAGTTATTTAGTTTAGGTGGACATTTTTGGAAAAAGAGGCTTTGGTCAGATACAGACGAAACTTAATTCAGATAAATGCACTGTATAATTAACAAGGTATATATACATATATATACATACATTTTATAATTTATGAAAAAATCCTTTCAAAATATGATCAACAAATATCTTGTAAGATGAAAGCAAAATGAAGTTCATAGGCCCTTTTAGACAGGTGCTAAATAAGCATGAGGAGAGAAACTGCGTTGACAATGACAACTGCATCAATAAGTGGCTGAAAGTCGCTTCATCTGCTTCTAACATGCTCTTAATTTGCCATAAATATTCAGTACTGAATAAGGCACAAGGAAGGCGATTGCAACTGCTTTTTTGTCTACTGACAGCAGTTTGGGGACTTATAACAAGATAACAGCATCCAAAAATAGCACATGCCCTCATAGCAATTATGATTTCAAAAAAGAAAAAAACAAAACTGCAAATGACAAATGTGTGCAGAAGGAGTTCATCTTCTTCACTTGAAAACAGAAATAAAGGGTGAAAATTGTTATTACGGTTCATTAAAAGTTTATTCACAAATTTGCTTGTATGTATTTAACTAATTGTTATTTCTTCATCACAGAAATGCAGATGCTGCTTCTCTGGATGTCTAAGTATGCAGAGCTGAGGACGACCTAAAGACACCGTCGTAAGACAGCAAAGAAACGCAGCGTTAACGGATCACAGAAACTTGGCAGATCGCGGCGCTGCAACAGCTGTGCATAGTTATCAACCTTTTCATTTTCGTGGCTCTCATCATCTCCTCTGATCCTGGTCTGTGTGTGTGTGCTGGTCAAATTTAGAGGAAAATGGACTGCTTGTTTGTGAAAGTGCGTTCAACTCTGGCTGACGTCACGCTTGATTACTGTCTGCACCAAAGGTGATGTGATGGCTGTGGGTTGTGTAAGCCCGGTCATACAGTAAAAGCATTTTCATTTTGTATCACAAGTTTTCCTGCAGCGCTTGGATCAAAGGCTGAGTGGCTGCTTTTAAATGCACCCCCGCTGCTTTCGGTGTTGCTTGTAAATGCTGCTGCCGGTGTAATAATCACTTAAAACTCTGAGGCATTTACTGCTACATTTGAGGTAATTACACAGTCATTTGAAGTGTGATGGGACTACCTAACTGTGTTACATTACTTAGCTGAAGTTATTACTGTAGCCGTTTTAACTGCTATGCATCAAGCATCATTATTGTCCCTGCTGCGAGTTTCTTCTCAAAGAATTAAATCGAGGAAAGTGGATATCTCGGTTCTTGACCTTCCACCCCTGTTGACCTTTGTCCTTCCACCCAGAAGCCTTCTCCATGGAAGGTGAACCTTCTTTATGACCCATGAAAAGGAAGTCCAGTGACCCGGTTGACTGAGAAGCTACAAAAAGAATATCTCCAGGCTTCTCTTACAAATGTTAAAGTTTTCAAAATCAAATGTCGAATCAGCCATCCATGTAACTGTAAGTAATTGCAAATGTATGAAATTGTGCATAAAAAGCAAGAAAACTCCATAACAACTCTTTGAAATTCTTTGCAGTTCCAAAATAGGAACTTTTAAATTGCATTAAAAAAGAAAGAAAGAAAAACAAGTGTACATATTGATAAGGGTACACATAACCCCCTCCAATTTTTTCTCAAATGTACATTTCAGTTTAAAAAAAAAAAAACATTAATTCCCAAATGAGACTGGGATTTTTTTGCGCATTAAAGAGAACAAAAAGGAGAGTTTGTACTGGCAAATCTCCTGTTGCTTCACACAAGAGAAGGGTGAACTGTGAAGAAGTGGAGCTTCACCGTAGTCCAGGAAGGCATGAGCTCGACTTTACAAAGCCCCCTCTGATGTGTTTTCCCAACCCAAACCACTCGAATGTAGAAGTCAGGTGGCTGCACTCAGATCCTCTTGATCAATAGATGCAAACGCAGGAAGGTTCATGACCTCTGCTTCTAACACTTACCTTTTATTTGTCATTAATACTTAAGTACTGATCCAATGAACACGCTTCCGTTTGGATCTAATTATGTTGGTTTGTGAAACATTTGGCATTTGGCTTACATAGACTTGTTTCAAGGTTGCTGCAACCAGAAGGGGATGCCTGTACAAACTGTCCTTTTTATCATTTTTGTTTTGGTGGTGTAACATCCACAAAATACAAAAAGTGGCAGAAAAGTCACGATTAAGTTATGTTATGTGTGGTGTAGAAGCACATGACGGAAATCATCTGAATTTCTGCCCGAACAGACGCTGCAGACTGCAGTGACCTACCTTGTCAGGATGCTGGTCAAGTCCAGTCTAGTCATTATGTGCATGATTTCCCCCAGCTAATCAAATTCAAACAAGATGCTTAATCTAGTCATCTGAGGATGTTAAAACACTCATCGGAAAAAAGGTTTCTTCACTCAGAGACAGTATAAACACCTTTTCTAAAATACTGGCAAGGACAATCCTGCAAATTCAAATTACTGAAAGAAGCAGAGCATCCTCTTATATGAGATATGGTCTCAGCATTGTTTTCAACTGCTTGAAGTGTTGACAGAAGGGATTCAACACCTCCGAAGCTGCTGTAGACCTTTATCACTCCAGCAGCTCGCCACGCAGGTGGAGTCCGCACACCACTCAAACAGCACATCAGCCAACGCGTTTTACAAAAGTCACGTACATGTCTTGTAGTAATGAACATGAGGAATGACTTAAAGAAAGTCCAAAAGAATGTTCCATACCTGAGCTGATGTTGGCTGCTATTCCCAATCAGCGGTCCTGCAGATTCCCTTTCCCTTAAATTTCAACCTGTTTTTCACTGTGAACACTTGCAGCTCCAGAAGTGAAGTGAAAGTGTCAGAATGTTTTGGTCTTTATTATACACGCTATTACACAAAAGGTTTTTAACAACACTGAAAATAAAAGAGGCAGCTGCTTCTGTGTCTGTTGGTACTGCCCCCCGAAAATCAAAGTCAAATTGCAAGAAACAAGAGTAGTTGGCTGGCCTGGACACTGCGAGCACATCGGGGGAAACGTGGAGGTTTGCTTTCATACCAAACTTTCATCTGTGACGGGGATTGAACCACCACTCTTCAAATAGAATTCACTCTACCAACAACTTTACTGGTTAGAGTTAACTGAGGTGTTTCTTCACGATACTGAGGCTGCTGTGCTCCGCTGCTTTGCAAACGTCACTTGGCTGCAGGGTTCAAGAGTTACTTTTCTGTAGATCTGAAAGTGATGTTCGAATGAGCCTTAACACACCCATGGATCTGGCTTTGGTGTGAAGACTGTTTGTACTCCCCGGAAACAAAAAAAAATGATCCCAAGTCAAAACTAGGTTTGGGGTTAATAAAACAAAACTGGGTCACGGGGTCTGTGCTGTGCACCGGTCTCTTTGTTAAGAGACCAGGAAGCATAACGTGGTGTTGCGTGCTGTTCTGCCACATCACACACAAAGAGTGACTGCTGGGCTGTCTGTTGAATAAGGTGGTCCAGCTGGACACACTGCTGGGATTTAGATTAGAAAAGAGATGGAAAAGAGATTCTGGGGGACGTTGATGTGGGCAGGGGGTTAGTGGCTCTGAGTGGACTGACCAATGGATGTACCATCGCCAGTGGCAGTCCTTGATAAACTTTCTTTAAAAAAATAAATAAATAAAACACACTTTTTGCAAATGTGTATTTGTAACCAAGGTGTCTATAAGCTGTATATTCTGTATGTCACTATAAAAATCTCAACAGATAATACCAAACTGGGAGAAAGTCATACATTCATCTCAATGTACTATGCAGGCTGAGAAATGGAAAGTCTGATCAGGGTGAAACGTGGCTGCAGGAGGATGAGGATGCGGAGCGGGTATGTGAAGGTCAAGGTGGAACGCTTCAGTGTGGGAGTCACATAAAGTTCCTTCCAAATGGAGCTCCAAAACACAAAGATCAAGGCTGCTGATTTTACATTTTATCCTTTTGCCTCTTTTAGTTTTCAGCTATTGGACTTATAAAAGCTTTAGGTCCTCTGCCATAGCTTTCCCACACCAAAACAGTTCAGTCTATGTAACAAACAGTCCTTCAATGTATCTGCCGTCAGGGCTGCTCCATGTTCTACTTCATCCTTCTCACCTAAGAGTGGAAATGACTAAAAAACATTTCACAAACAAACAAACTAACGTTTCTATCCTCCTACCTTTTTTAAATAGTAACTGCCGACCAACTGAGCGGAGGCCAGCACCGGCAGGAACAGTCTTTAAAGACAACCAGAGACTCGGGGGGTCTAGTTAGCTCTTTGTTATATCATTCGACCCACTTTGTAATCTTTGTCAAATGTGTCAGCTATGATGACTGAAGTGTTCTGCAGGAAACCAGTGTTTAAACTGTGTCCATTTGCTCACAGTAGGGACAGTTGGGACAATCAGAGAGCTGCTATCGATGATCACGCACAAACAACACTTCTATTGAAAGATGAGGCTTTTGTCTGCTGTCAAGAGGTGCACAGCTAAAAGTAAAATCAGCATTGTGTCTCTCGCTCGTTGTTGTTGCTGTGGTTTCCATGGTCGCACAGCAAGCCGTGGTGGCAATTTGGAACAGCATTTACTCTAATTGTAGTGACAAACAAGTTTGGGTGTTCATGAGATCAGCCTCAATCCTTTTGGTGCTCCTGCTCTCCTCAGCAGCACTCTGTTTGCCCTTAAACCCCCAGAAGCAACACTCACTTCATGACGATGCGTAAAAATCCTTTTTCATTTTTAACTCCCATTGAATTGCACATCTCCTAATAAAAATCACGTAAGGATCACACTGTTCTTTCCTTTCATGTAAATGTGCAAGTGCATGATTTCTGTTCGTAAAGACCAATCATGCTCTTGTTTTTTTAAACATGCGCCCAACTGAATGTGCCCCAGTTGTTGTTTTGCATTTTAATGTGACCATGTGTTTTTGCTGGAATGAGTTTGTCGTTTTGCATCCACAGAAGACGTCGGTCATAGAGATGGTCCTTCAGTGTGAACATGGCCACATCTGCCTGAAATTACTTCATGTTAATTTCACTTTAGTTTTTACCGCTGTCGGTTTCAGATTGTAGTTTTTAGAGCCTTTGACCAACAATCTTTTTGTTGCAAAACCAACAAGCTGCAAGTGTAAAACATGGATTAAATGCATTTCCGTGGATATTGTGATAAAAAGATAATACTTCTAATGCCGGTGTTTATTTTTTTTTTTTCATTGCCATTCTTGTCAGTATGGACATCATGCACACGCTGTATGTACGATACACACCGAAATTGGACCTCTGCTTTTAACCCATCAACTAGTTGGGAGTTAAGGGCCTCGCTCAGGGGCCCCCAGTGATTTACCATTGTGGGCAGCCCTGGGCTTGAACCTGGGTCCTCCACGCCCAAGCCCACCACTGTAACCACTAGGCCTACACTATTAATTATCAGAAATTAATAGTGTATTTGTAATGATTACGGTAAAAGATAACAAAAAATAGTGAGCAGTCTTTCATGCACTGAGACAGACCTTTTCTCAAGCACTTTTCTTAACATCCAACCAATCCAGGCAAATGTTTTTGAGTTATTTTAGTCTTGTTTCACATACTGTTCCACAAGCCTAAGTCTACTGCCGCTAGCAATTAACACTGTGCGTGTAACGAGGACATCAACAGCATGTAAAATCACAGAACTCAGACTACCGCGCATTTAAAAACTGAGTCTTTCATAATATCAAGTCAAGTCATGCCACACTACCCAAAGGGCAGGAATGAGACAAGACGAGAGACGGCTGAAGGCGCTGTACATGTTCACTTAAAAAAGGACATGATTTCGATAACGATACGTCCATGGCAGCTCTCTGCTTGCAGCAAACTGCTCCCACATGCCACAAGTATTAATTCCAGTGTTTAGCCACTGCAAAATATGTCTTATCTTCAAAACAAACATTATAGACATGGTGCTTTCTTATGTGCTCTTATGGAATCACAATCACCAGAACGTACTGAGCAGGAGTTCTGGCTTTGTCTATAATTTTCATCTGCAATTATTTATTTTAGTCTTGACAAAACCACAGAGGGTGTGAAAGTATAATACTTTTTTATTTAGCAATTCTAAATCTGCACACCACTTATTTTATCAGGCTTGCAACTGGCAACAGACTCATTAAACAATGTGAATTAATTTCCCTAAGGAGTTGCTGCTATATAAAGCTTAAACAGCATCAACGGTGGAGCGCATCACTGACGCGTGCTTAGCAGATAAAAATATATTCTAGTGTCTGCATGTCAACAGGTTTCTTTTTTACATTTTTTCCCCTACTTACTATAATCGAACTAGTACACTGACGTATGAATAAAAATCTGTGCTTGTAACCCTGAGTCAGACTGAAAGGCTAATTAAGTTCAAATAATTTCTTTTTTAAATCCCTAAAGGGAAATCATGTGAAGAATGGAGGAAGACCCTTAAAGCCAGGTTCGAGCAGTGTCTTTGAGTCACACATGCTGTTGCTGCTGCCTCGACACATCAATTCACATTAAACTGAACTCTCCACCACAGATTTATAAACATTGTTGATCAAAGACGGAAGGACTGGAGCTCTTCCATTTCTTCTTGCTGGATGTGAATCCTGTTAATTCATGGCCTTCCTAAAATACAACCTCCTTTGTTTTGTTAATCATCAGTCTGAGAGAGGTAATGATAATGGCGATACCAGACTTGCAGCTTCCCGCTTGATTCTTTATATTGTGTTTTTTCAAATTGTTTAATGTCTTTTTAATAAATGTTTTCTGTTAGTGCCATTAAGCATCAATGAACACATTGTGTGTTCTAATCTAGACAGACCCTAGCTTTTATTATTTATTTATTTTTTTTAAAAGAAAAAGCCCTTTCACTCTAACTTGCATGTCTCATTGATTGGAAACGTGACTTTAATTTCACTCTCTAATGGACTGCTTATCTTAATGGTTCATTTTGTGTCTTTACCACTAACAAATCCTCTGTGAATAAATAAACAGATGTACATTTTTAGTAATTGTATTTAAGCTCTATTTACATACTTCTTCTATAATACTTCAGGTGACATTTTAGTTTTTTTTTTTTTTTTTTAAACAAACAAAAAAAAAAAATCATACTTATCTGAAAACCACTCTACGTAGCATTACTTCTTCTAACCACGTAGGGCCATGTAGACCTGAATTATTGGACAATGAGCCACGGACAGTGCTGTACTGTTGACTGGGGATGCGCTGGGATGTCTTGTAATACCACTTTGTCTCACTAGAGGTTCACTTTGTTGGATTTTATTCAAGGGGCTGAAACATTAACCATTTTACAATATGCTGCCACCATGTGGTCAGAAGAGACACTGCTATATGGAGTAGCTTTAAAGTGTGACACATTTTCAAACACCACTTGATATAGTCTTTAAAACAAACAGTGATTATATTCTAATAGTGTTCTGCAATAGCTGATATAAATAGATGAAAGATGGCAACTTTATTCTGTTTGATTTGTATTTAATAAGATGGCCAACTCATTAGCATATTCATCAACACTGTTCCCTCAAAGATAGATCTAGTTCAAATTCCAGGTTTGGCTTTCTCCTGTGGTTTAAAGAAAACATGCATGTTAGATTGATTAGTGGTTCTTAATTGTCCAAAGGCAAATGTAGATGCATGCTTGTCTCATTTGTGCCTGTGTTGCCCCATGATGGATTGGTGAACTGTCCAGGGTATACCTGTCTGCAATCAGATTAAAACTGGGAAAGGCTCCAGGCTTCATCCAGAAGTCTGTATAGAGTTAAGTAGGAATAAAACAATGGATAAATGAATGAAGAAGCTAATCAAACTGTCATGGATCTACTGACCAATCATACTTCATACTAGCCAGCATCAACCCTGCTGAAACGGTGCTAGAAAGAGCAGCATGGAATTCCAAAAACCTTTAAAAACTAAAGCACGAGACTCATCTAGACTAACTTTTATAAATCCACAATCATAAATAAGGCAATCTGCCTGGTTTTTAAGGTTAAGTATTAAAAATACTGCTAACCTTCAATTAAGTAATTGTGGTCATTACAGTTAGTTGACTTTAACAGAGTGATTTCTTAATGGCAAAGGTAAAAAATGAATAACTGGATTCTTTTTGAAAAAGAAATTATGCCTGATATTAAATGACCTTTCAGGAATCAAGGAAAAATGATGAATATATCTGCAGGAGTGGAAGGATGGATGTGAGCTCAGGGAAAATAATGAATAGATACAGCACTGACTCACTCTGGAAATCGTTGGTCAGAGAAAGGTAAAATAGAACAACTTCTGTAAAAGCAGCAGCAGCTTCACAGCTTTTATTGGTTTATATATGAACCTTTTCTATGTGAATACAAGTAAAGGAGTGCCTTTTTAGTATGCATGGTATAGATAAATTGGTAGTATTTGCATTTTTTACTTAGCTGTTTTCATGCTCCTAATTAACGTGTAGTATCCCACTACAAATTATTTCATATATCTTACTTTTATATTTTAATTCATACCAGATGGATAAGTATTCTGGATAGTGTACAGTGTATATTTACATCAGCTCTAAAAAACACAGACATGAGTAACTTGATTAACATCAGCTATTAAAACTACTGCAAAACATCCATCCATCCATCCATCCATCCATCCATCCATCCATCCATCCATCCATCCCTCCATCCATCCCTCCATCCGGTTAGTTAGAACATTCAGCAAAACAAAAGCAGCAGATTTGAAGCGGATGTAGAAGTAGGACAACAACACACGAAGATATGGTTGCCAACGATGTAGCAGGTCTGTACATTTTGCACATACAAAGCCTGATCGTGTCGCACGTAAGATGCACCATTGTTTGCACATACAAGCCGGAATAGCTCGATTTAGAACCGCATTATTGGGTCTAATAGCTCCGTTTCACAAATCGCATTATTGGGTCTAATAGCTGCATTTAGAACCACATTATTGGGTCTAATAGCTCCATTTCACGAACCGCATTATTGGGTCTAATAGCTGCATTTAGAACCACATTATTGGGTCTAATTATTAGACCCAATAATGTGGTTCTAAATCGAGCTATTAGAGTCTAGTAGCTCGATTTAGAACCGCATAATTGGGTCTAATAGCTCGATTTAGAACCACATTATTGGGTCTAATAGCTCAATTTAGAACTGCATTATTGGGTCTAAAAGCTCCATTTCACGAACCACATTATTGGGTCTAGTAGCTCGATTTAGAACCACATTATTGGGTCTAATAGCTCGATTTAGAATCACATTATTGGGTCTAGTAGCTCCATATAGAACCACATTATTGGGTCTAATAGCTTGATTTAAAACCGCATTATTGGGTCTAATAGCTCAATTTAGAACCGCATTATTGGGTCTAAGAGCTCAATTTCAAGAACCGCATCATTGGGTCTAATAGCTCAATTTCAAGAACCGCATTATTGGGTCTAATGGCTCCATTTCACAAACCGCATTATTGGGTCTAATAGCTCGATTTAGAACCGCATAATTGGGTCTAATAGCTCGATTTAGAACTGCATTATTGGGTCTAATAGCTCCATTTCACGAACCACATTATTGGGTCTAATAGCTCGATTTAGAACCGCATAATTGGGTCTAATAGCTCGATTTAGAACCACATTATTGGGTCTAATAACTCAATTTAGAACTGCATTATTGGGTCTAATAGCTCCATTTCACGAACCACATTATTGGGTCTAATAGCTCGATTTAGAATCACATTATTGGGTCTAGTAGCTCCATATAGAACCACATTATTGGGTCTAATAGCTCGATTTAGAACCACATTATTGGGTCTAATAGCTCAATTTAGAACTGCATTATTGGGTCTAATAGCTCCATTTCACGAACCACATTATTGGGTCTAATAGCTCGATTTAGAATCACATTATTGGGTCTAGTAGCTCCATATAGAACCACATTATTGGGTCTAATAGCTCGATTTAAAACCGCATTATTGGGTCTAATAGCTCGATTTAAAACCGCATTATTGGGTCTAATAGCTCGATTTAAAACCGCATTATTGGGTCTAATAGCTCGATTTAAAACCGCATTATTGGGTCTAATAGCTCGATTTAAAACCGCATTATTGGGTCTAATAGCTCGATTTAAAACTGCATTATTGGGTCTAATAGCTTGATTTAAAACCGCATTATTGGGTCTAAGAGCTCAATTTCAAGAACCGCATTATTGGGTCTAATAGCTCAATTTCAAGAACTGCATTATTGGGTCTAATGGCTCCATTTCACGAACCGCATTATTGGGTCTAATAGCTGCATTTAGAACCACATTATTGGGTCTAATTATTAGACCCAATAATGTGGTTCTAAATCGAGCTATTAGAGTCTAGTAGCTCGATTTAGAACCGCATAATTGGGTCTAATAGCTCGATTTAGAACCACATTATTGGGTCTAATAGCTCAATTTAGAACTGCATTATTGGGTCTAAAAGCTCCATTTCACGAACCACATTATTGGGTCTAGTAGCTCGATTTAGAACCACATTATTGGGTCTAATAGCTCGATTTAAAACCGCATTATTGGGTCTAATAGCTCGATTTAAAACCGCATTATTGGGTCTAATAGCTCGATTTAAAACCGCATTATTGGGTCTAATAGCTCGATTTAAAACTGCATTATTGGGTCTAATAGCTTGATTTAAAACCGCATTATTGGGTCTAAGAGCTCAATTTCAAGAACCGCATTATTGGGTCTAATAGCTCAATTTCAAGAACTGCATTATTGGGTCTAATGGCTCCATTTCACAAACCGCATTATTGGGTCTAATAGCTCGATTTAGAACCGCATAATTGGGTCTAATAGCTCGATTTAGAACCACATTATTGGGTCTAATAACTCAATTTAGAACTGCATTATTGGGTCTAATAGCTCCATTTCACGAACCACATTATTGGGTCTAATAGCTCGATTTAGAATCACATTATTGGGTCTAGTAGCTCCATATAGAACCACATTATTGGGTCTAATAGCTCGATTTAAAACCGCATTATTGGGTCTAATAGCTCAATTTAGAACCGCATTATTGGGTCTAAGAGCTCAATTTCAAGAACCGCATTATTGGGTCTAATAGCTCAATTTCAAGAACCGCATTATTGGGTCTAATAGCTTGACTTCATGAACTTCAGTTTGGTTAGACTACATCCTGACTAAGGAGTATACATGGCTTTTAAAACTTCAATGTCAAAATAAGGCAATAATTCGACTTTGTCTTAGTGCGAGAGTATCGCTCAGAAGCAGCTTTTTAAAAGAGTTGTTGCCCGGTAACAGAACTGGCACTCGTGAAATGTTTGGCACACCATTTCTGAGTGTTTATGAGGGTATTTTGTCATCATTTTGATCTGAAGTGGGAGGTGTGGGAGAATGCACTTCTTATAGCTGATGTGATGGTAAGCGTGGGGTGTCACGGGCATATACAGAACTGTGGGCATAGATGAACAGGAAGGACAGAAAAGAAGATATGGAGGAAGAAGGAAGGTGATGGGGAGCACCCAGAGATGTGTTCAAGCAACTGCAAAGGGCTGGAATCAAAATAATGGCACTCAGATGGGGACAGCATTTATGTTTCAACAAGAAAGCTGAAAGTGAAATGGGAAACTGAGATAAAAAAAGTTCTTCCATCATGTAATACAGTAATTTAGTTAGGACAGAGAGTCTATTACAAGGGTAGGAAAGAAAGCAGAGCATCCAGAGAAAAAGAAGGCAGCAAGTCACAAATCAGTCACAGAATCAGAGAAGTATGTATAAAATGAAGGCCAATGAAACAAAACTGTCTTGTTCAGATGGAACAAATAAGTGGGATGAAGATCAATGAAAGGCCAGCAGTAGAGCACATTGATGAAACGAGATGGGTGACAAATGTGGTACTGTTTAGATGGACAAGAAGCCATGTGAAAATATAATGCAATATTGCTTACAGTGTGCTGTTTCACAAACTGCCCAGGAGCAAATGTAATAAGATACATAATTAGATGCTACTGATTATGTAACTAACAAATCTACATCAGGGCCCATTGTGAACAGGGGCCCATATAAAGAATGCATAAATTAATTATCTAAATAGGTTCAGGTGATAAAATTCTCACAAAAACTCACAAAAAGAACTGAACAATATTCTGACTTTGATGCATTACTGTTTGCATTTTTCCGATCATCCATCCATCCGTCCATCTGTCCATCAGTCTATTATTACCCACTTTGTTCTGATTAGGGTCATGGGGGTCGGCTGCACCCTATCCTAGCTGTCTTCAAGTGAGAGAAGGGGTCCACCCTTGAAAGGTTCCTACTCCATCAGAGTACCAAACATAGACAGGCAACCAACCGACCAAACATAGACAACTAACCAACCGACCAAACATAGACAAGCAATCAACCAACCGACCAAACATAGACAAGCAATCAACCAACCGACCAAACATAGACAAGCAATCAACCAACCGACCAAACATAGACAAGCAATCAACCAACCGACCAAACATAGACAAGCAACCAACCAACCGATCAAAAATGGACAAGCAACCAACCAACCGATCAAACATGGACAAGCAACCAACCAACCGATCAAACATAGACAAGCAACCAACAAACCGATCAAACATAGACAAGCAATCAACCAACCGATCAAACAAAGACAAGCAATCAACCAACCGATCAAACATAGACAAGCAATCAACCAACCGATCAAACATAAACAAGCAACCAACCGACCGACCAAACATAAACAAGCAACCAACCGACCGACCAAACATAGACAAGCAACCAACCGACCGACCAAACATAGACAGGCAACCAACAAACCGGCTAAACATAGACAAGCCACCAACCGACCAAACGTAGACAAGCCACCAACCGACCAAACGTAGACAACTAACCAACCGACCAAACATAAACAAGCAATCAACCAACCGACCAAACATAGACAAGCAATCAACCAACCGACCAAACATAGACAAGCAATCAACCAACCGATCAAAAATAGACAAGCAATCAACCAACCGATCAAAAATAGACAAGCAACCAACCAACCGATCAAACATGGACAAGCAACCAACCAACCGATCAAACATAGACAAGCAACCAACAAACCGATCAAACATAGACAAGCAATCAACCAACCGATCAAACAAAGACAAGCAATCAACCAACCGATCAAACATAGACAAGCAATCAACCAACCGATCAAACATAAACAAGCAACCAACAAACTGACCAAACATAAACAAGCAACCAACCGACCGACCAAACATAGACAAGCAACCAACCGACCGACCAAACATAGACAGGCAACCAACAAACCGGCTAAACATAGACAAGCCACCAACCGACCAAACGTAGACAAGCCACCAACCGACCAAACGTAGACAACTAACCAACCGACCAAACATAAACAAGCAATCAACCAACCGACCAAACATAGACAAGCAATCAACCAACCGACCAAACATAGACAAGCAATCAACCAACCGACCAAACATAGACAAGCAATCAACCAACCGATCAAAAATAGACAAGCAATCAACCAACCGATCAAAAATAGACAAGCAATCAATCAACCGATCAAAAATAGACAAGCAACCAACCAACCGATCAAACATAGACAAGCAACCAACCAACCGATCAAACATAGACAAGCAATCAACCAACCGATCAAACAAAGACAAGCAATCAACCAACCGATCAAACATAGACAAGCAATCAACCAACCGATCAAACATAAACAAGTAACCAACAAACCGACCAAACATAAACAAGCAACCAACCGACCGACCAAACATAGACAGGCAACCAACAAACCGGCTAAACATAGACAAGCAACCAACCGACCAAACGTAGACAAGCCACCGACCGACCAAACATAGACAAGCAACCAACCGACCAAACATAGACAATCAAAAATCTGGTGAACATTCAAAATTCTTCTCTTCGCAATGTAAATAACCTGTTTGGTTCCTATGGATTTGGATTTGACTTTGAGAGGGCAGTACAAACGGATGCAGGAGAAACTGCCTCGCCATGCCACATGGCTGGAGCAACTACCAGACAAGTATCATCAGACGAGCTCAAAAATGATGTGCGGTGTAGTGGGAATGCTGGTGATCGACATTACCAAACATTGTCTGTTTCTTGAAAATATGATTTCCCAGGTTCTAAATTCAATATGCAGTTGAATATATATGCTTCAGATAATTAGCCAACAATCCCATTCTTTGACAATGTACATTTCCTCATGATGAGGCAGCAATGATTATCACATCTGGGGTGAAACAAAGAGGGCAGAAATGACTGGTGTGTTCTTACCAGTGACTGCGGTAAATATTGAGCAGGATGATGACAAAGGCCAGGCAGTAACAGGCCATGTGGGGGCTGCCGCACAGCCTGGAGAGTCCCCGGGTGCGATGCTCCCATCTCGCCACCTAAAAAATGACAGCAAGAAAGTGACTTTTGTTATTGCTGTTAACCTAAAAACTCTATAACACTCCAATGATAAACATAAGTTATAGGTTTGCATTGAATAAATTAAAAATGAATACCTGGCTTTCCACATGCGTAAAATTAGGTGATTATTGGCAAAGACCACGCTGCACTGATTGATTTGTTACATAATGGTGACTTGATAAGACCATTTACAAGTGCATTTATAGTGTTACTTACTTATATTACTGTCCAAATACTTCTGAGCCCCTGAATAATTGAGCTACTTTGCTTAAATCCTCCTCAGATCACAACTGAAGTCTACACTTTGATAACATATTGGCTGTGTTTTTTCAAATCTGTTTAGGTGGTGTATAAAACCTTAGTGTTTATCACAGATACAAGAAAACAGTGTCCTGATCTGTCTTCATTGCATCCCACTCTAAACTAACATCAACGTCTTCTTGTCTTATTTTAATTTCTTTCATGGTTTAGCACCTTGCTGCTAGATTCTGTAATCATTTCCATTAAGCACTGATTTAGCGTTTATAGAAAAAGTTGTATATTATTATTTAGCTACCGGTTTTCAAAACTGATTAGTGGAAGCAGGAGAGAAATAAAATATAAGGACATCAGTTGACCTGGATTACTTTTATTAATGAGGAACTCTGATGTAAATACAGACTTTATTCTTTACAGCAGTGGAATAACATCTAATAAAATATTGATCTACCTTAAAAAAAGAAAACTATCTGTATTTCTTTTACATACCAGCTGCCACATATGCACAGAAAGGATGTGATGACCGGTAACTGAATCCTATTGGATGAAATCACTAAAAGATTTCAAATACACAACGATTTGGTGTTCCAAAAATGGTAAAAACATAGGAAAATTTAACTGAAACAAGTCTAAAAGGTTATATTGTTCTGCACAAGCAGCCAACTCACCTCACAGGTTCATGTCCACATTCCTCAATGTGGTTTTGCACTGATGGAGCCAACATGTCATTTTAATGTCATTTGTACATCTAGCCATTAGTACATTTAGAGGTTCGTAGCATCTCAGAGCCAAACCTAACCTGCAATTCAATTTAAATTAATTTAACTGACCAGTATTTCTTGTTCTAAGTATTGAAAGCATCAATTGGCTATTCAAGAACATTTAAGATTCAGGCCACTCTGTTCTTCTGCTGGCACATTATAATTATTCATAATTTTTTAGCACACAACACATTGTGCATGATCCATACAGACTGCCATGGTAGGGTGTTTCATCAAAGCAGCCACAGTTGCATTTTCCTGAATACAAATCCTATAAGTCATGCTAAGGGGGGGGCATTCTGACTTTCCATCCATATGCTGTAAAGTTTCTTATGAAATGACAGTCAAATGTCAAATTAATTTCTGACTTGGGCTGAGGAAGTACGTAAATGCCTGTCAAACAATGCAAAAAAAAAAAAAAGAAAAAAGACACAAATGTTACCGTGGCAACACTATTTCTATCTTCAGTGCCAGGAAAAGCAGAAACAAAAATGAACAAAGGTTATGGGAAAGAAAAAATACACTGAATTAGCAAGTAAGAAGCTTTACTTTAAATACGAGCCTTCAAATGGCATTCTTTTACGAATTTAGAGCCTAAGGCTCAAGTGCAATTAAAACAAGTTCATTTCAAAATCATTTTCATTAAAGAAAAAATACTTGATGGCTATCTTGAGAACTAAAGTGTCCATCATGTCATCTGCCCTGAATCCTCCTTTTCAGTCCCTCCCTTATTCATTCCCACATCACTCCTGTCTGTCTCGTCCTGCATAAAAACGCTGTGTGTAATTCAGAAACAGGACCTGACAGCCTCTTTGCTTAGGCTGATTTCCATCTACCAGTTGGTGATATCTGCAGGACTCTGAGAAACACCAGGCTCAGGGACACAGAACAATGGCAGATATGGATTGAATAAATTAAGATTGACCTACAGATAGCAAGTTTGTCAAGACAAATATATATAAATTGATCAAAACTTTTTTTTTTTTTTCTTTATTCCAAGGGCCACGTTAATAACAGTAAAAACATCATCACCGGCAAGAGGCATACAGTGGAACGTTAATGTGGATCATTCAGAAACCCAATATTGCATTGCATTTTTGCACCACAACATACACCGATTAGCCATTTTTACTATTACATCTCATTCCGAGTCGGAAATGGAACCGTAACCTTAAGCACCAATGTTCAAACATGATATAATGCCATCTACTAAATGATGGAGTGTGCTAAAAATACTCAGGTATTTTGCAGACAGACCACTGATGATTCCATCAAACCAATCAAGTCATGGAAATAACAGGAGGCACAGATGAGGAGTGGCGCCAGAACGGCCGAACTAAACAGCTCCTTAAGACAATTCAATAAAACTAACAGACTCTCCCCTGCCTGCATCTACCCACGGACATCTGAGATGCAGGCGCTGGGCTCAAATACAGAAAAGTGCACGGAGGTTGGCGAGGCGGGGACTTTTGACATCTGTTTTTCTTAAAAGAAAAACGTCTGAGCAGCAGCACTGGGAAAATGTGGCTAAAAGTAGCCCGAAGTCATCCTTCCCTATCACACCCTTGTTTACACATGGAGAAAACACACAATTGAACCCAAGTAAAACTTATGCAACACTGAGATGTGACAAAAGCTCTTTTGTCACTGGCAACTGTGTTAAATTTTGGACCCTGAGGAGAGAAATCTGCAAACTGGACTGTGATTTTGTCCACCTGATCAGCAGCTGATGGTCTGTTCACCGTTTGAATACGCTGCTGGGTTCAAAGGAGGACAAGTGAAGTAATATAGGTAATGAGGGAATGAGAACAGGATCACAGCTGGATCACATGCTTACTATACACAGTAAATTAAACTTGATTAAAAACTTGATTGCAGTGCAAAAAGAAAGAAAGAGAGAGTTTTTCTCCTTCTTATCAATTGCTTTCTCACAAGGGACTGTTGGATTGTCTTCATCAGCTGGATGAAATGGGAGTAAACAGAATTAAATGTGATGTCTGCTGCGTCATTGGCAGGAGGTGTATTAATAGTGAGAGGTCTCGTTATTTTTGAGGCATGACCTCCAAATTAAGAATAACTGTTTAACTCTCTCAAGTATCAAAATAATGACTAAAATATAAAATCATGGACCATTTGACTATGATCACACTTTTAACCCACATCCGATCTTTAGTAATCTGGTCAGAATCTGATCTTCTTGACAGATCATATTATATAAATATATATTGCAAGTGATCATATTTGACCTTTGTGTCCTTGGTGATGCTCTCTTATCTCTCATCTTTATGGCTATTATGGTAAACTAGATGCAAATAATGGACGTAAACTAACCAAAACAGAAGGTGGTTGAAAAAAGCGCTTTACCCTACAGGCCACAATGAGCCGTTAACACAGATTCTTACAGGCGTTGTTTTATTTTTTATTTTTTTTTATTTTTAATAAATTGATCACATTTCTTCAGTTGTACATGTTTAATTCGCTTCACTGGACACATTTTAACATCTGGATTAGAGGAGCAGAGTTTTGAACAACCAATTTATCTGATAAGTCTGTTTGGTCTTTTGTCACTTATGGAAAATGTTGAAGAATAAAGTAATTCTTAAAAAATAAATAAATAAAATAACTGTAGTCTGCCTTTATATTAGACCTTACTTTAGAACATTTAAAGACTGTACTGGACGTATTTGTGGTCCATTTCAAAGATTTCAAAGATAACGAAGCACAGAAAGCTTCTACTGGTGAACGCACAAAGAAAACAAGCAGGAACCTGATCTGAAGAAAAACAGCAGTCTTTTCCAAATGTGTCTCTGCAGGTGTGACTCCTTGACACAAACACACTCAAACTTTATCCTACACCATGTGGGTACAGCTAAGGTCACCCCCCACCCCCACCCCGGTCAATTACCCTAATTGAGTCTGGTTAATAAAAACATAAAGGCAATGAAACATCCCTTCACTTCATCACATAAATCATGAATACGACAACTAACCGCTTTCAAGAATCCAACCAGTGGCTGCCGGTTTTATCTCTGCCGTCAGAGGTATTTTCAGTTCAAGTCATCTTTCAAACACAAAAGACGGAAGAACTAACAAAAACAGTTAGACTTCATGTATTTTAATAGTTCAGGTAACAAATGTATTTTAACAAGGTTATATAATCAGTATGTTAGGAAGCAGGCAGAGCAGCAAACAAGAAAAACAGTCCTCTTTCTCAAATTCTCTAAAAAAAAATTAAAGTCCTGTATTTGCTTCCATTTTAACAAAGCAACAAGCAAATGTTATTTACATGGTTTAAATTTGCAGTAATAACTGCATGCGTCACAAAAGAAAAGTCGTAATTTATTTGCCCATTTAAAGCTAAAGGACAGAGTTTTAAAATCTCTGGTTACTTTTTTCATTATTTTTGACATTTACTTGTCATAAAAGAGATGTTAGTGAGCAAGGCTGGACAATCTTTCTTTAGTAAAGTAAATAAAGGCAAGCCTGCACAGGTTTCCACGGGTGAGTTGGTTACATTTTGTATAACTGTAATTATTCAGGCTTCTTCCAAGAGTTATTGTAAATGTTTACAGCTGTGGGCTGGAAGAATCTCCTGTTTTTGTTGATCTAAAAAAGTAGAAAAGCTGATCGGAGAAGAGTGTCTGATGCTGCGAGGATGATGGTCCTGCATGTGGAAGTAGGTGTGGCACCTGTGGGGCTCTGAAGTTTGGATGTCCCCCGCTTTGGCCTGATCAGGAATGTCTTCAGCCTAGGCTGGGACAGACGTTTGGCCCGTTTCATTGCATCCGACTGGCTCTAGCAATACATTTAATTCTAAAAGCTCATTCTGATGAGGACTGAACTGTTCATTTAAACAGTTTGAACAATCTGATTTCCTCATTCTTAAATGTGAAACTGCCTTCAGGGAACGTTTTTGGACGCTCTAGTAAGTTTCGGTCACATGATGTATCATAAAAGGTATAAATAGGTGCAAAAGCATTTCCACCTCCATTATTCAACAAACCATGTGGAAATGTGGAATAGTTGATAATTTCTAGAAGTCTTTAACCGTAAAATAAAAAAAGAAAATGAAGGCAGTATGTTGTTGTCCTACTTCTTGGCCTCCACGTACCATAATGTGTGGTTACCACTGCCTTTTCCCTTTTATGTAGGTCACTGGGCAGCATAAACCAAGATGACTGATGGTCACAACCATCTTCATATGCAGGAAGAAGATCAGATGATGCTTAATATGCTGTTTAATATGCTGTTTGCTCCATCAGCTTCATCTCCACAGATGGGCCGGCTGATAATGCATGAATTGAGTGGCTTGTTCAGTTGAGGCTGAACTCAGCCTGTGAGGGTAGAGTTGGAGGCAATACTGTGTGCATTTACTGGGAACCAAATGGAAAAAAACAACAAAGTTAACAGGGTCCTTGAACAGCAATGCAATGAGAAGCTGTTATCACAATTAGCTGAAATTACACCAAAACTAAAAGTGTTGCGTAAACTGTACCTGTTGAAAATTACATTTTATGAATGAATCAATTTTTATGTGCTAGAGAACAATATTTGGGAGACCAAAGGCACAACTAAGATATAAAATATATATAAATATATAAAAACCTCTTAAAAGCTCAAAACAGAATTCTGCTCTGAACTGCGTAGGTCTGTGAGATATTAAATATTAAATATTTCTCCACCCAATTTCAGCTTGTATTACATGACTTTTAGCCTAGAAGTGGGAATAAAAATGGCAATTTAATAACAACAGTAATAATAATAATAATAATAATAATAATAACTAGATCTTTAATCTCATCTCTTACTCTGCTTCTCATCACTGACCCGTCACTGCGTTTGGTTCCTTTTCATATTGGTTGAGTTTGTTTTTCGTTCTCGGTTTTGATTGTAACTATGTTTTTTAGTAGCTGCTGCTTCTTGGCCAGGACTCCCTTGAAAACAACATCTACGATCTAAACGGGACCTTGCTGATTAAAGAGTGGCTAATTAAAAGAAAACTGTTGCCAATGATGACATTTCCATCAGATTTTAGGAGAGAGACTTTTGTTTCTTTTCTTTTGTAAAATTCACATTTGTTAGGAGCCTAATTTAAAAACAACACTGCTGCAGTCCTCCATGATATTATATTATTATATATAATTCAGTTTACATAACAGGTGATACAATATTGTATTTTAGGGACTGGCTTCTAAATCTGACAAAATCTGTTTCCAGGGTCAACCCTCCATGTAACGTGAGCAGGAAACCTTGACAGCTGTAATAGCAGCAATCAAGAAGAGCTCTGCCTCAAGATTGCTGCAGTGATAGTGCAGAAAACTTGAATAAGATATCTAAATCAGTGCTTCGTTGTGTAGTACATCTGAGGAGACTCAAATGTCAACAACAGTCCTTCTGAACTGGAAACTAATTCCCCTAATAGGGTGGATCAAAAGTCTGACTGTAGAAATTGTTGTCAGATGAATGGTCTACAGCTAAAACCCGTTCTTGACAGTCAACGCCAACAGTAGTAGACAAACTGAAAGTCCTCAGCTGGCGCTGTGTCACTAATAATCATCCTGCCATTAAGTTTGTGTTTGAAGACTGCCATTATCCCTTCAAGTACGCAACTCTTGTGCGTCATACCATAAAAATAATCTGACTGAATGTTGATGGTTCAGTGTAACCATGCCACAAGCACAGTATAAAAAAAAAAAAAAATAAAATAAAAATCTGCTATGGATACAGTATATCTTCATATTTCAGTCTGAAATAATATTTAATATTTATGCTTCAAGTCTTCAAGTACTGTATGATTTTCTACGATTTAAAAATACAGGTCTCCTGCCATATATACTTCACAATTGGATAAAAAAGCTTTCAATGAGATGCAAAGCAAAAATTCTTTTATTTTCCCAGGTTTTAAAGTTTTATAGTGTTTCAGTAAATGTGGTGTTGAGGTCAAGACATCCGGGAAGTTACTCATTATATCGTCTTCCACCCTACCACATGTGCTTTACTTTTCTACTTTAATCTGCTTTAACTTTAATTTCATCTTGTTGCGTATCTCTGAATTTTTTGCCTCTGTGTTTGTATTTTTCAGATGAATTTATTCATCTTATTTAAGTGACACTTCAGTGTGGATACAAGAGTTTTTGTTTCTCTTCCTTTTTTCCCTCTGCCTGGTCTGCACAGTTTGCAATTCTTCTCTGCTTTCCAAAACATAGACAGTTTGTGGAAACCTCAGATATGGGAGAAGTAATGCTGTACTTCCCTTTTGTTCACACAAGGTGATAAGACAAATATTCACCCACACACTCATTACAGCCCATGCAATTTCACCTGATGCTCCTGTTCAATTTATCTCTCCCTCTGTAAATGTGCTAAGAGCATTACAGGAGAATGAGATGCATTCATGACTGAACAAAAGTAACAGATCTCTGGCTGTGTGTACATGTACATGTACATGTCATGCAGGGTACTTCTCCTGAATCTTTTTTTTTTCTTGTTTAGCCTATAGAAAGGAGCCAGTCAAGCTTCCAAACCCTCCTAAGTTCTCTAGTCTTCAAGGAGAGTTCTGGCAACCAAACTACAGTCTTACAAGCCTCATCTCTGTCTCCTGTGAACACCATTGATATATTGGATTTGTTTTTATGGTGCTTCAGGAATCTATCAATATATAAAAAAAAAAAACTTGCTACAAATGCATTTATCTTGCTTAAATGAAAAAGGCTGATAAGTAAAAAAATGTACCCAGTTATAGAAATTACATTACTTGGTTTTATTGCACCACAAACACAGGGAGATACATAAACAATTATATTGGTTTATCTGCTCTTTTCAAGTGTAAAATGGCACTTAGTGGGCATTATATTTGCAGGCCCTTACCTCCTCAGGTCCCAGCATGCCATTGTCTATACAGAGAGACAAACTAATTAGAGATTTAGTGCAGCTGTGTCCAATTAGTTTTTTCTCTGGCACTGATTCACTGCTGGACCACTGCCCCACATTTCCCCTTACAGCTGAGCAGAAACTACAAAACAACAACAGGAACAGTTTGGTCTGGTTTTGAAGCACTCTTCACAGCAACTTTCAGGCATTTACAGTACAAAAATCTATAAAATTTCTTTCCATAAAATCTTTGCTTAAGCAAATCTATAGTCCATGTTTCCCATTGCAATAATTCCGACTATAACTAACAATGGTGTCTTTTTTTTTTAATTGTGGTGCAACTCATTGGAAATCCCTTAGTAGGTCATAATAAATAAACATTCCTACCGTTATATTTAGTTACTGTAGCTCCACTATCCAGTTATATAAAGCCTAGTGAATGTCATTGCACGTGAGATGTCATATTATGGGTGCAATGATATAATGAGAAAAAAACAGGCTGACCACCTTCTTCCCAGTGAACAAGATACATGTCAGGCTGACATGTATTGAAATTTGTACCAAAGTCAATTTAATCTCTTAACTTAGAAATAGGTTAAGATATGAGAGGATTGAGGATATCTGCTGTGTCCCAAAACAAAGTAAAAAAATACAGCAGAAATCTTAGAGCAAATAATTGTATGATGCACATGCACACCAGATTTGTTACCAATAAAGTCGTCCTGACAGTAATGCACAATCATGCTGCCCCAGGCAACTGATTCATTAGGATCAAAATCCATCTATCCTTTTTCTATACCAGTTTTATCCTTTGCAGGGTCACGGGGGTCTGCCAGAGCCCAGCTCATTACAGCCAAGAGGCAAGAGACCTGTCCACCCTGGACAGGTCGCTAGTCTATCACCAGGGCCACATACAGAGACAAACAACAGTGCATGCACACACTCACACCTATGGGTAATTTAGAATAATCCACTGTGCTGCCTCAGGATAAAAATCATTAAGAAAAAAAGAATAGAAGCAACTGAAAAATGACAACAAAACAAATATCTCAATATACCCAACACTTTATTCCACCTAATAGCTCAGCTTTCTCGTCAGTATGAGTCATCAAGCACTAGAGTGAAGAAGTGTGTTTTTTCCCTATATTTTTAGAGCTGTTTGAATAAGTAGTGAGACATGTTTTACACTATAAAGAACTACATGTGCTGTAATCGGACAAAATGGACAGTTTGTTATTAGCACTTTGGGCCTCTCTGGCCTTTCCTTGTTAAGAAAGATGTACATTGACCATTGACCTGTGCTTCTCTCAGTCATGAGTTTCACTGAAGTTAAAAATGTCATGATGTTTGATGGATGACATGGGTAGGACAGGCTTTCATTCTTTTTTTCCCCTTTAAAAGTTTAAGTTTAGACCATGCTGGGATTTTCTTTCACAACTGGCTCAGAAAGATTCTAGATTCGGCAGTCTGTTGTATGCCTTCTTTTATTGTAATAAACCTTTTTATGCATTTTAAAGCTAGTCTTTTTGATCATTTTCTCACACTCATCAACAAGAGAAAGCAAGCCACAATTTACCACACCAGTCCTTTCTATTTTTGTTTTTTGTTTTTTTTTTTTTTACACAGCTCTGGCCCCAGGGTGTCTGATTAAGGTTAATTGTAGCATTAATCACATTAATTGAAAACGCCTGATACAACTTTCTGCTTGCTCGTGCAGTTTCAGACAGAGTTTCTCTGGTGTGAAAAGCATACCTGGCTGACAACCTAAATAATTATTTTACTGACACCATATTGAATGGAGAATAGATGAATATGGGAAGAAAATTTGGAAAAACCACAAAAGACATTCAGGAAAAAACTGTATTATGCATATCATCTTTCCATAAAGAGAAATGAAAAGAATAGCACATTTATCAAGTAAAGTGTGAGATGAGAAACTCTGACAATAACAGATATGTAGCAAAAAAATAAGTGAGAGTCATTGGGGTTGGGTAAGAGTGGATATGAAGACCTAGTCATACAGGAAAAAGGATGAAAGTACCACAGTGATTCACTAACCATCCCGATAACAAAGCCTCTGAGAGCAGCAGGACAGACTGAAAAGAGAAAGCAGCAGGAGGCCCACGGAGAAAAACAGCATACACGTGAAATGAGGGAGAACAAAGGAAATGAAAAGCAGAAGAGGAGGACGTAAAATGGGAAGATGGCCGAGGTAAACCATTGAGAGCACATAATGAAACATTTAAAGGAGCAGACGTGAGTTCATATTCAATATCATTAACGTGTCCAGGCTGAAGTAGTGGGTGTGTATCCTGCTCCAAACCAGCCTGTGCACATAGGCGGGATCAGTAATGAGTCATTTTTCTGGATATCAGGAAGTGATGTGTTGCAAAAATTAGGTTTATAAGAAAAGAAGACTAAATTTATGAGTGTTTTAGGTTGCAGAGGTACTCGTATATTATGACAGAATCAGGTGTAGGTAAAGTTACCTGATCAGTCGCCAAAAAAGTGTTGGAAGTTTGTTGTCCTAAACATTTCCACACACGTTCCTCCACAGGTTAGTTTTACCTCAGCGGTTGTTACAGTGAGACATCATCTCCAGACACATCAGACTGTGAGATACGTTTAATGACAGCACAGCAAAGTGATATACAGAGTACCCATGTGAAATGTCTGAACAGGAACTTTCCAGAGGCTTTGAGAAGCTTGGCATTCATATATGCATGAGTCACAACGCAAACCACCTACACAAACACACTCCCTGGCTGTGCAGGTACTGCTCAGCATATTCAAGCCTGCAGGGATGTTAGTGTTTACAACAAAACATGCCAGAGATTGTGTGCCATGTTTGCCTCCTCTTTCATTCAGTTTTTAAACAAAATGTTTTGTTTTTGTTTTTGATTTAAATAAAATTCACTAGGTAAAAGAAAACAATAAAATCCTTTCCAAATACCACTGAAGTGTATACTGAACCTCCCTGTGGACGAGCCTGTAAGATGTATAATCAAGAATGAATTGCATAACACTGTATCCAGCAGTCTGTGCAGCTCACAGTGTCAGAAAAACAAAACCTTTTTAAATAATGTGGCTGGTTTATCATTTCCCAGACAACATTCGGAGCATGTCTAATATAAGCAGGCTGAAAAGAAGCCAAATGTGTTTGAGCTGCACCTGGAGTGGCTCGATTAATTTAGGAATCAAAGTGCAAAAGCAGATGCTAAAAGGGTGAGCAGTTTATCAGATGTTTTAACACAGGTATGTCCATTCAGAACCACTAAATGTGCCATTTGGGAAGATTCTAGCATCATAAGCGTAATTTGACCTTTGCCAGGTATCACACTGGAAAACTGTTATTATTCATCTGTATACAACTGTTTTTGCCCTAATTTGAAAATCCATCCAAGACTCATTTTTCATAGGTACAACCAAACAACAACAAAACTGTTTAAATATCTCTATAACCCATTGGTTATAGAGATAGATAGATTTGGATATTAACACCAGTATTGATCAATCGGAGTCAAGAGAATTGAGGGAATCCACCAATGTTCACCTTTAAAACACCAACGATGATCCAGAAGGAAGTAGACCTAAAGATATCATATTAAGGAAGCAGTTTCTTCTTCATTCTGAAACCCCTTTGTCTTCACGTCAACAACAATGATTCATTTCAAACCAGCACAGACTCACAGAAGAGACAGCAGCTGAATCCTTGCTTTTAAACAAAAATGTGTTTGAGTGGATTGTGTGAAGTCGTGACAGTTGCAAAAGCACTAAAGTGGACGTCTGCATTTAGCAGGGCTGCTTCTTAGGGTGTGCATGGATCGTCTGCACCATACGGATCTGGTGCAGCCCCCTCTACAGGCAGCGCTTAGCAATAGGAGGCTTTAAGGGTGTCCACTTTTCAAGCCATTTATAACTTGGAAAGGTCCAACATACAAATATTGGCTGGGTTTTGACAGAGTCCCAGATCTTAGTCCCAGATAACTGTAATAAGAGTAAAGTTGCACAACTTTGTCTTGTAATCTGGAGTCTTGAATCACCTTGGTGCTCAGCCTACATGACTGGTTGATGGAGTTCCACACTACATGATCTGTCCAAACTCCATCACCCAACTGCTCATTAAACCACGTTTTGCCACATAACATAAGCAGGAAAGTAGGCTGTTGTAGGGTGGGTGTTGCTGTTGGATCCAAAGCTCCCGTATAAGAACCGCAGGCAGGTAAATGTTTTCATTAAAGAGTGTATGTTCCAGTTCATTCAAGCTTGAGCGAAGCACCCTCACTGAAAATTAACATGTACATTAACATGTCTCGTGTTGTGTCCCGATCCATGCCAATAAGAATTGCTTAGGAAACAATGCCACAGACAAAGAGAACATTAGTTTTGTATTCTACGTCAAACAGCAAAAAAAAAAAACCCAACTTGGCCTTGTCTTTCAACATGGAAATTTTTTTGTCTGTACGCATGATTCCATTCTCATTCATGAACACCATTTATATGTGTGTGTGAAAAGATAAAAGGTTAGAGGGCGGTAGATGGAGAGCGTGTTAGAGCTTCATCTGTTCCCACACCCACTCACACTCCACAAACTCAAGGGACAGGTCTTCATGTGTCTCTGTTCTACTTGGAACACTGTGTCCAATGCAAACGGAAAAAAATACCTCCATTATTTAAGAGCTCCTGAGGGGTTCCCTCCTCTCTTATCTGACAATACATGAAGAACATGAGTAGGATATGAAAGCCAGAGTTGAGAACACAACAACCAGTATAACTACTGTTCCTTCTTTAAGATGTTCAAGCAGCAAACAATGGTAGAGTACAAATAATAATTGGAAAGAAAGAAAATATGTCTAAGTATCATTTGAAAATAGGTTTGGCTGAACTTGCTTGGTGATCCACTCCTGGGGAAACTGGCAAGTGTTGTTGAAACATTTGCATTGATTAGCAGAGCAATGGAAATCTTACGAAACCATTAATGTTGTATTTATTTGTCACACTCTGCAAATGTATTAAAGCTTAATTTTTGCTAAATAAATATCAACAAGGTGTGAGGTATAATGGGTTGTTGTCCAGCAGAGGTTGTGTTTACCTCATTTAATGATGCTTTAAAGGTCTGACAATGTTTTAAATATTATATTGTGATATAAAAAGTTGTAGAAATGAAAGAAGGTGAGCTTTCTTTTTTACGGCTTATTACATATGGAAGTTTCAAGAATGCTGGAGCCAAATTTGAAGTCTGGATATCAGAAACACTTTTCAGGATGAACAACTCCTATGGATTCCTGTGAATTCCTCAGGAATTCAAACCTGGAAAGACTGGAGTTGTGGTGAAAGCTGTGGAGCGACAACTGCACCAGTCAATGAAGGGTAATTACTGTGCCCTAACAACAAGATTCATGCTTGCAAATGAGCCAAGGTGGCCTTTACCTATGGAGTCCTTTTTGTTTAGGATGCCTCCAATATACCTTCTTTGTGTTGGGTATGTCTAACCAGAGAAGATCCTGAGGCACATTGAAGGTATGCTGTCAAAGTTATGAACATATATAAATATATATTGTTACATGATTGCCTTAAGTTGTAATTCTCCACTCACTGTATCTACAAGATTGTGGTGCCAGGATTAAGATATACAGGATGTCAGAGCCAAATGGGCCTATAGTCTGTTTCCTCACCTGATTACATTTGCATACAAGATGTCATGTGACTGCTTTGTCCTCCTGTGAATAAAAAGACCACAGCAAGGGGGGTCGAGGGGGGATGGCCAGAAATCGCCATGGGTGATACACCTTGGCGTCAGCCCTTCCCCACCTTTGCAAAGGTACGAACAGACTGCTGTCTCTGCATGGTTTATTCCTAAAATTGAGAGGTTCTGATAACCCTAACACATGTTATCTTTCAGCTGGCACCGAAACACCTCCGATGTCCTCCCGGAAGAGCTAAAGGAGGTTGGTACGAGGGGAAGGTCTGGGCTTCTCTGCTGAGGCTGCTGCAATGTGACCCAAACCCAGTTCAGCAGAAGTTAAATAGTTAAGTATATGAACCACGGGTCAAATAAACATGGGTAATGTGAGACAGATAAGTTCAGATTGTAATTCTGGTTCACTTTCTAAAGCATTGTTTGCTATATTTCCTGAAATTCTCTTTATACACTGTAAGCAAACACTTCATTAAATGTGCTCACATTGAAACAGAAACTGCCATTCTCCTGTGAAGCAGCAGCGGTCAGAAAAACAGCTACAGAAAACAAGCACTGCCTTTTGTGCACTTTGGAAGTGTGGTTTCTGCGGCAGGTCTGAATGAAGGGGGATCTACTTTAGTTGGTTTTCAAATTTTCATCGGCTCCTACTGTTTATTCTAACATCTCCTACCCATCACGAAGAGTTTTTAACCTGTAGTGTTGTTAAGCAGGTACAGGCAGGCTGCTTTAGTAAACATGATTGCAGGACAGACTGAAGATGGAGTATGACTTGCCCATTTGATCATTTTCAACGCTGGAGTCTCAACTGGAGTCAACAGAACTGAATGAGCTGCAGCTGCATCCATGTAAATCAGTGCTGAAGACACTTGACGTGCAAAGACGGAACTTCGTCACTGATCTGTCAACAGAAGGCTTTTTTTCTGTTTATTTTGGTTATAATAATAGTGTATAAAATTAATCTGTAACAAGGTAGTAGGTGCAGTGATAAATCCATTAAAAAGAACAGTCACCACTTGATTGATTTGTTTTTTATGGAAATAGGTCATCTCTCATTAAATGAGTATAATTTCCAGTGTCGTTTAGAAGAGTACCATGGTGAAAATGAAGAAACTAAACTGTTAAATCTTTATAAAATCAGTTCAGACTGAACCAAAAGGAGATAGTTGTGGGCCTTTAAATTACCATGTAGACAGAGGAAGAAACAGCAGCTATGATTAATCCTTTTATTCAAATAAAAACAGCCCTCATTTTCTGTTCCCTCGAACCACATCACTGACATGCAAGACCTTCAGCACTATCGGCTGCAAGGCACAGCAAGGCACAGCAAGGCACATTCACGACACTGAATTCCATGAGACAAGGTGGCTGTGAGATCTGAGACACAAGAGAATTATATTTTCTTTATAAATCACCATCATCAAAATGTGACAGGTGCACATAGTAACAAGGGAGTAAATGAATGTCCCAATGAGACGCGTCTGTCTGTTTCTGTCTTTACCATTCTATAGGAGATGCTAGTCAAATGAAACTGAAACTCTGGCTGCAATCAAATGGCCTTTTTGAGCTCAAACACAGCAATTATTAGTTTAAGAGATCATTATAAATTGAGGTTATAAATTATGACTAAGTAAATGATGACTGTTGGAACACACTAACAATTTGCAGTGTATCCGCTTAACGATCAGTGATATTTGAATCATTTTCACCTTTTAATATACTATTTGGGTTTGTCACATCTAGCTTGCATAATCTTATTTCTGAGCTGCAGCACAATAAATAGATATTTTGCCCACTTCTGATGGCTACAGAATGAACATGATAAAGATTGAAAAGTAGCAATAATATTTATCGACTAGCCTTTTTTGACCTTGAATGCAAACCTAATTCGCTTTCTCAACACTAACAACAGGAAGCAGTTACTCAACTAAAGCCTGCACTTACTCATGCACTTGATATCTGAAGCATCTTGGACTGAAAATGATAGTATTTTCACTCTGTGCTTTTGTGAAAAGGATATGCAAGGACCAACTTGTTCACAGGGCCATGGTCACTACTACTACTTTCATTTAGTAAACTCTTTTTTTTCAAACCAACTTACATCTGAGAGAACAACACAAACAAGAAATCAAATAGGAGAGTCCAGCGTGGATAAGTGCTGGTTAGACTGCTGTGAGTCCAGTTGGACAGTGCTGCCATGTGCTAGAGGATTTATTTTTGTTCCTTTCGCACCCTATAACAGTCCCTTTATAAGCAAAACTAGGTCCTAAGTTCAAGTGCATGCAGCTTTCCCAATGCTGAGTCATGCAAAAAGCTGGATAAATCTGCTAACTCCTTCTGATGAGCAGAGAAGTTAAACTAAATGGAGAAATTCTCCTTAAAGAGCCAAGCCGATGCAGACTGGACAGAGTTTGGTAGGTCATTCCAGCATCGGGGAACAATAGAGAGAACAATAGAGGAAAAGTGTCTAGCTACTGATTTCACATCACGTTGTTGTGGAAGCACCAGGTTTCTTTTATTGGCTGAGCATAGCTTTTGAGAGGGAGTGTTGCACTGGATGAAGGCATCAAGGTAGGCAGGAGCCGTTTGGGTAATTGTTTGGTAAGCTAGAAGCAGAGCTTTGAACTTATTGCATGCTGATACTGGAAGCCAGTGCAGAGAGATTAGCAGCGGAGTGACATGTGGTTTCTTGGGCTGGTTGAAAAACAGACATGCAGCTACTTTCTGGATCGCAAGCAGCATGGCCCTTAAAGGTCAGCTGGCTGTCTAATATGATACCAAGATTCCTAGCAGATGTGGGCGCAAGTGTCATGGAAACCAACTGTACAATCATCTGAGGAGGTAAGGAATGACTGCCTATACAGACAATAAGCTCAGTCTTGGACAGATTTAGCTGAAGGTGGCGATTCTTCAGCCATGCAGAGATATCATATATATATATATATATATATATATATATATATATATATATATATTATTACAGCAGTGTTGTTAGGTGGGAAGGAAAGGAAATAACTGGGTGTCATCAGCATAGGCGTGGTAGAAGAAGCCAAGAGAGCTGATGAATTTCACCTAGTGAGATGGTGTACAGTAAAAAAAGATGAGGGCCATACACTGATCCCTGTGGCACCCCTGTTTCCAGCTCATGCGATCTGAACATTGGTCCTTGCCATGACACTTAGAACAATCTTTCTGTGAGGTAAGACCTGAACCACATGAGGACAGATCCTAAAATGCAGGTTTTGAGAGTGTGGAGAAGAGGATGTGGTGGTTGTCAAAGGCAGCGGACAGGTCAAGCAGAATGAAGACTGAGGATAGACCAGCAGATCTGGCAGCCCATAGTGAGTCAGTCACTGACAGAAAAGCAGTTTCGGTTGAGTGGCCCTTGTCTAAAGCCTGACTGATATGGGTCAAACAGGTAGTTGTCGGGAAGGAACTGCGAAACCTGACTGATGACCACTCACTCTTGAAGTTTAGACATGACCAGGAGTAGTCAGACCGGCCGGTAGTTTTCAACCTGGGCAGGGTTGAGTTTGGGTTTTTTCCAGCAGCGAAGTGACCAGAGTTGCTTGAAGTTGCTTTGCCAATGTGAATGTTCATGTCTCCCATTACAGTTAGTGGGGAGTCATCATCAGGAATGTCAGAGAGAATCATGTCCATTTCAGAGACAAACTCATCTATGTTGTCTCCTGAAGGGCGGTATATGACCAGAATGTAGGCAGTGATGGGTTTAGAGATCTTCACTGCGTGATAGTCGAGTGATGTTAGCAAAGGGACGAATGGATGGGAAATTTCACTTTTTGGAAATAAGAATGCCTGTACCACCTCCTCGTCCAGCAGAGCGAGGAATCTACATTTACAGATCGAGCAGCTGGTGAAGCTGTGTTTTCTGGATGGATCCAAGTCTTGGTCAGACCTGAATGTCTGAGAGATGCAACGATGAACTGCTGAACTGTTTTGTTAACTGCAGACTGACAGTTCCAGAGACCAAAGGTAACAGAGGATGTGACAGACAGGTATGCCATGGGAAAACACAGGTTTTGTAGATTACGTTGCCTATGGGAGGTGCATCTTGGTCTGTACCTATAGCTGACTGGGAGGGGTTTCATGTGCGCAATGGGCCATTACTTTGGTTGTACGTGGTCATCATATTATGCAACATCTGCACAGTTTTTGAGCACCAAAGAAGGAAAAAAAAAAAACTTTCACTAAGATGCCAGTGATAATCCTGAGGAGGTGGGGATCTTCTCAATGTATTACAGCAATTATGACAATCAATGGTGGACAGAAGGTCAGATTTAACAGACTGACTCTCCAGAGAGTTGATCTTGTCCTAACAATGCCTGAAAATGTCTTTCCCTTTAAACCACCAGCTAGTCAGTAATGAACAGAAAGACATCCCCTCACTGCCTTCTCATGCAAATACGTGTTTTTCATCTTGCCTAGGCTAAGTAATAACTCCTGGGGTCTCACAGCTAAAAACAAAAACAATAATTCACTCTTCAATTTGTCATGATCAGTGGCGGCTGATTACTCATACCGCATTAACACTATCATGAGTTTTATTATTCCGTCTGGCTTGCCCAAAAGTATTCTTTCATTTGGACTGAAAATGTTGTTCAGTCTGATTTCTGTGTCAAAGTGCTAGAGGAGGCGTAGACACACTTAGCGGAAGTTCAACCTCCTCCTGGCACATTTATCACAAAAAGGATGTTGGTTGATACAAACCAAGTCAGGTGTGTTTCCATCTGGAAAATTTTATGAACTTTATTTAGTTCTGACACTGTTGACTTGGCTACACAACCAACCTTAAGCCAATAATTATTTTACACATCTAATTTCAATCTGATAAAAAGTGATAATCCCACTTTCAGATGCCAATGTAGACATTCAAAGAGTCTATAAAGTTAGCTTTTAATATTTAATTTTTTCAAACCCAAAACTCTAATATATGATGCTGTGACTACCAGTAAATGAACATATTAATATGCATTCCTCTTTACAATATTTATTTATTTAGCAGCAACAATCCCTGTACCATCTAAAATTTTCTATACTAATTATATTAGTTTCTTTGCTGCAGCCACATTGTTTGACATGAATGTAAAGAGTGCTGTCTTCTTTGTGCAATTTACGAATCCTATCGTGGCCATGCCAAGACACCACCAAGACACACCCTCCTCTGTCTCTTATTGGTCTGCCATGAAAAGTCACCACTGCCACTGCAGTTCTAGGTTTTCACGGTGCTGCAGGCTGACTGAGGAGGACTAAGGATCAGATAATAACTGGACAATCATGATGTGCCAACTGACATAAAAACTGAAAAAAAAAAACTTTTCATTATTCAAAGCTGCTAAAATGACATATTGAATGTTGTTCCCAACATAGATAAATCAGATTTTAAGGCTGTGCCTATGATCCATCTATTAGCAGCAAAAAGAGAGGGCAAAAAAGTAATTACAATCAACAGCTGATCAATCAGTATATTTCTACTTACCATATTCCAGAAAAAAGGGTTGAAAATTATGGCAATAACAGCAATACAAAAGCTGGAATCGTGAATGTTGATGTATCTGTGGAGGCCCTCCATCACAGACAAGTCCATCTGAAACAAAGAACCAAGTGTTAAAAAGAAAAAACAGGATGGATGTACAAGCTGTGGAGTTAGTAGAAACCTTATCTGGAACCTTTAACACATTTAGCAAATTAAGTTCCAGCTACTGATATTTGTTTTTGTCTCCCACCTTTGCTTTTCCGATCAATACAGCAGCAGCTCCAGTAAAAGTTAGTTCCTCTGATTAACAGACTGTTGACTTGTTAATATTTGGCTCCAAAAACATACAGTCATATAAAGGTATTCACTCCCATCACAAGCCACATTAACTTTCGTTTTTTACTTTATAAACAATGGGGAGCATCAGCGGACACGTTAACCTTCTTCACGCTTTTCAATTCAATTCAATTCAATTTTATTTATACAGCATCTATTACAACACAAGTTGTCTCTAAGCGCTTTCCAGAGACCCAGAACATGACCCCCGAGCAATTATTACATAAACAGCGGCAGGTAAAAACTCCCCTAGTGGAAGAAAAACCTTAAGCCAAACAGTGGCAAGGAAAAACTCCCCTTTAAGAGGGAAGAAAGGGGTTTAAGGGGTTTAAAATCACTCATAATGAGTTCTTACTTAATACATGCAAATATGCTGTCTATTATATTTAATCTTAGTATCTGGTCAAATTTAATCTAATTGTTATTGACGAAAACTCTGGATTGACCAACTACGCTCTTGTACTGATGAATTAAATTATCTATTAATATCTAGCTCTAACACAATATTCTTACACCAAATGAGAAGGAAGAGAGTAGATAGTGATCAAACAAGGTTTGCAAAAAGCAATGCATGGCAGATGGCAGAAAAATTAATTCTGCTGACTGATATGATGTGGGGTAAAAAAATAATTTCATTGATATAAAAAACTAGTGTCATCTGTATGAGTTTTCTGCCTTGTGCCCACTGACTAAAGACATGAGGAGCATGTCTTATGAAAAGGAAAATACAACCTCTTTCAATTTGAATGATTTATGTATCACAACATGGTGAAAAGTTGTATCTTAGAAACCAGTAAATACAACTCTAGATTAAAAACAAGAAATGCACATGATATTTTACACCATGTGATAAAACATATGAAGCAGTGCATAAAAAAAAAAAAAAAAATTAAGTACACACGACTCTCGTCCTCAGAGACACAACAGCAGATTTTTATGTAATGCATACTAATTTGCCAGAGGTTTTTACTTTAAATGTCATTCTGATATAACCTTCCCCGTTGATCTGGGCTTGGAACCGGCACTATGAGTAGTTGAGAAATTGGACAATGTGGGGTTCACTGTCCAGACCCTCTGCCGCATGACAGCGCTGGGGATTGAACTGGCAACCTTCCACCAACACCATGGCCACCTCTCGAAGCATCACCTCGGTTGAATAATATTTGTGAGGATTCATTTCAAGACAACTCTCTTGAGGTAGAACCACACCATTTTTAATCAAGCTGAAGTCTGGTCTTAGTCCTTATACCTTGTACCTTCTGTTTTTGGCAATTCTATTGTGGATTTGCTGGTGTACTTAGAACAAGTGTCCTGTTTTATGATCCAGCTTCAGGCTTTTCAAATACTCTGGTTTGTACAAGGGTTCCATGTTGACTCAATGGCTGCAGTGGGAATTAACTGAAATGGCGTGATTCTCAGATTGATGGGCAGCAACTGTTTCTTTGCTGAGTTCATTGCTGATCTTTTTTTCTTTCTCATTGTATTTTAATACACACCTGAAGCCAACTGCTTTTTTAGAGGTACTTACATTTACTGATCAATTAAGTAACCGTGATCAGCAGCGTACAGCTGCATCTTATCCTCTTAATCCCCAGTGAAGTATTAAAAGGTGTACTTAAGTTTTTCACACACTGCTTCTGCATTTTAATTAATTTTTGTGAAATATACGACAATAAAGAGTAATATATGCTCAGTTGTAGGTTGTATTCAATTAATCTTCAGATCTGATTAAGGCAGAATTATTGTTTATCATTTCCTGATATGTAAAACTTTAAGCTAAAACACAAAGTACTTGCTGGGTATGACTGTATGCCATTGAAGCAAAATCTTCAGTTTGTTCTACTGTATTATGCAACGTATTTCTGTGTTGCCACCAGAAGGGCAAAACATTCGAAACTATTTCAAGAGTGTTTCTGTTAGGGAGCACGATATGGGCGGCAGATTTCTTGAAGGCAACTTTATGGAATTTTATGTGGCATATTTCAAACCTTTTGTCTGAATCTTTTTTTCCCTTGTTGCTCTGTTTTCTGTTTGTGCATAATATGATATTATTATAATAAAATTAAATTATAAAAAACATACCAAATAAATGTATTTGGCTTTTTCCTTTTATTTAGCATTTCCCATTCTGTATTCCTTTATATTTAATTATAATCTAAATTTTACATCCATGACACCTGTATGTGTGATATTTGATCTAGTTCAGTAGTTCAAAGGTCAGGAGGTCAAATGGTTCTGGTCTAGAGACTTCTAAATTACTTTTTTTTTTAATACAAAGATGAGGCTTTGTACAGTTATTGTATATTTCACTGATAAAACATGTAATGACACTGTAAGCTGAAGCTTGTGAGTAATGGTGTTTTAACCTCTCAAGATTCGTGCTTTTATTTTGGAAAAAGCAATAACAGGCTGTGTTCCGGCGGACACCGCTCGTATACAGAATGGTTCGTTCGGTCAAGCTGGCGTAACGTCTGGGTCGTTAGCGCCGGTCGCGCCTGCTCTGAGCCAGCCGGATCGTTTCTGAGCGACTAACCGATCTGATGTCGGTTTTACCTTGGAATAGTCGACGTTGTTGAGCCCTCCGCAGCAGTCCAGCGGCGTAGGGTGGCCGTTTCCAGCGGGATCGTGGTCGCGCGCAGAAGCGGAGTCTCTCATCCCACGTTGACCGGAGCGCGCGCCACCTCCGCTGCCGTGTGTGCAGAACAGTAAACGTTGCTCAATAAACGGGGCAAAGTCCTGAATTTTACACAAACCAAAAGCAGAAGGCCTTGTTGACAACTACATATGTCAAAATAACCCTTAACCTCGCCCAGGGTGTTCTGGGAAATGTGGTTTCTATGAAATGTATCTTAATATAAGTGATGGTGTGTATTTTAATTTTAACCTTCTAATTTTTGTGTGTGTGTTTTTTGTTTGTTTTTAAATGCAGATTTATTTCATACATTCAACACACTAATAATGTGTAAAAACACATTTTTCCTCTCCTGTAATAAAATGGTCTTCAGCACGACAGCGACATCTGCTGGCTAAAATTCCCAGTATTGCTGCGCGTTAGTCTAAAGTAAAAACAAGATTCAGTTTATTTTTTTTCTCTCTTGTCTCGTTTTACCGTCTAGTCTTTTTCCGTCTCTTTTCCTCCACCTCTAAACCTTTCAGTCTCCTTTCTTTGCTCTTTTCCGTTGTCATTTCCTCATTTTCACCTCCATCTTATCATCTTCATCTATTAATTTTATTCCTCATCCTTGTTCTTCCCTTCCTTTTTGGTTTCACCTGTCTCATTTCTCATTGTCCATTTTATCAGTCATCCCTCTTTGACTGTTGTATCTCAATCATACATGTTCTTCACGTCATTTATCAATCTGTTCTTTTTCTTGTATTCTTTTCAGTCTTCTGTTTTTTTTTTGTACTTGTTTTCACATTTTCGTCTCAATCAGCCTTTTACATTTACACATTTATCCTTATCAGCTTTTTCATGTTTTTCTTTCCTGTATTCCGTCCTTGATTCTCAATCTCTTCACTTTATTGTCCATATTTCATCAAGTTTTATTTCTTATCAACTCTGATCTTTTTCCGTCTATCTTGTCAATCGTATTGTATTCTGTGCCACTATTAGCCTTTATCCTCTTATTCTAACTTAAGTCTCTCCTCTCCAACAATATTCTGTTTCTCTCATTCTAAAATCTTCAATTTGTCTTTTTGCTCCTGTTTTCCCCCCTCCTCCCCTTCCAGCCCACCATTTGTTTGAAGTTTTGTTGGTTAAGTAGAAGACACCTCATGCTGAGGGAGCAACAGCGGGAGCACCTGAAAGCCCTGCAGCTCCCTGACCAAGCATATTGTCAGTTCATCAGCGTGTCGGAGCTGAATCATGTATCATGTAAAATGAAACGAACATGACATCCAGCCTGGAGATGAAGATTACAGCTATAATTGAAATTCTCTCTTCATTCCCCCTTTTTCAGCCCTACTTGTCCCCTCCTCCATCAAGGCGCAGACAGCGTGGGGCGTATACTTACTGTACTGACCAAGAGGCAAAAACATTTCATGCAGACAATATGCATGTTTTACCGTTAGCGTTTGCAGGAAGAACATAATACATATACAACAATGGCTTTTCTCTGTTATATGCACTGTCTTATTTACAAAACTGCTATTAAAAATTAACATCAGTCATGATTACATTACATAACATAATATAACATAATATAATAAGTTATATAAAATAAGATCAGATACCAGTTTGAGTACAAAATTGAAGAGAAAGTGGCCTAATTGTTGCAAAAAAAATATAAAAGATGCAATATCTCAAATATATACACTACATGTCCAAAAGTAAAGTATAAAAAGTATAAAAGTAAAGTGACCTCCCATTCCTGATCCATAGAGTTCAATACGATGTTGGTCCACCCTTTACAGCTATAACAGCTTCAACTCTTCTGAGAAGGCTGTCCACAAGGTTTAGGAGTGTGTTTATGGGAATTTTTGACCATTCTTCCAGAAGCACATTTGTGAGGTCACAGTGATGTTGGACAGGTGAGATCCTATCACAGTTCCACGCTGGAATTCACTGAGCTCCTGAGAGCGACCCATTCTTTCAGTCTGCATATATATATATATATATATATATATATATATATATATATGTATATACTTTTAAAACCGTTATTAAAGTGTCAATAGCACATCAAAATAAATCAAGACAAAAATCCTTCCAGACCGTTTTGTTGTGTCACAGCCACATGATTTCTTCTTCTCCATTACCACCACAGCCACTGAAAGTTTGCATCTGTTATAAAAACACACTTATTAAGATGTATAACTATGGCACATTTAGAGTGAGGAGGTCACTGTTTATAGTTATAATTAAAAGTTCTTGTTGCATTTGACACACCTAATTTCTGTTGCAACGCATTTTGCAAACCTGCAGCTGGAAATGTTCAACAATATAACTGCTGACTCGCTTTCATGAAGCTGAAATTTACTCGCAGATTTAAATGAGAACAAACGTCATTATCACTTTTGACTCTTGTGTGGCAAAAAGCAAAAAAGAGATTTATTGTAATGCAGACATGCACCCTCGTGTTTCTTATCCAGACAACCCATGGCTGTTCTGTGTGGTCTCTCTGACTCATGAAGATGTTTATCGAGTGAAAGACTATTCTAGGGACTGAAACACTAACAAAGAACAACATGTTGGTGTCCAAACCTGAATCTCATATGAAATCCGTGATTTGGAGAGAACCTTACCTCAAAGACACAGTCTTGTCCTAAAGGGATTATCCAAAACCTTAGAGGTGATGTGCAAAAAGATTAACGTTTACATTCATTGATATTATGAAACATAAATGTTCTGTCAGTAATAATTGAAAACTTAGTCATGAACACAGTATTGTATTTCTGTCTGACTGATTCTGGCTACATGATACAATTTCTTTTTTTTGGAAGTAAAAGTATTTGATCAGGTTTTAAAAAATCATTTGACTTCTGCTTTTTTGTTTATTTGTTTATATGGTGTTGAAAGGTGTTAAAGACAAGGAACCTGGACATCTGTCAACTGATTTAGGTGTGTGATAGTACTCTGCAGATCTGAATGTATCTCTGCAACTTTATGTATATAAAGGTTTTATGTTTTTTGTAAAGTGGCAACTGCAATGCGGTTCATGGAGTTAAAGGGTAGCTGTCATTTTATTTACTTAACATTTAGCATTTGTAGTGAATTTTGTGTCAGAAAGGGCTAAGACAGCATTATCACTACTATTTTAAAGATAATTGAGCTTGTTGTGATGTTTATTTTATTAATAGACATTGATGCTTATAGTATTAGTATTAATAGGGGAGACGACCAACAAAACGCTCCCAGCTTGCAGCTGAACTGGTCTCTTTTTTTTAAGGGACTGCAGCAACTGCCTAGTCTGTGCCAGGGGCTTCGAGTAGGCAGTTCCAGGGGCTTCGAGTAGGCAGTTCCAGGGGCTTCGAGTAGGCAGTTCCAGGGGCTTCGAGTAGGCAGTTCCAGGGGCTTCGAGTAGGCAGTTCCAGGGGCTTCGAGTAGGCAGCCCCAGGGGCTTCGAGTAGGCAGTTCCAGGGGCTTCGAGTAGGCAGTTCCAGGGGCTTCGAGTAGGCAGTTCCAGGGGCTTCGAGTAGGCAGCCCCAGGGGCTTCGAGTAGGCAGTTCCAGGGGCTTCGAGTAGGCAGTTCCAGGGGCTTCGAGTAGGCAGTTCCAGGGGCTTCGAGTAGGCAGCCCCAGGGGCTTCGAGTAGGCAGTTCCAGGGGCTTCGAGTAGGCAGCCCCAGGGGCTTCGAGTAGGCAGCTCCAGGGGCTTCGAGTAGGCAGCCCCAGACCACAGAAAACACATGAAACTGGATCAGACTGAATGTCCATAGAGGACAAAAACATGGGGAAAGATAAATACCAATGAAATGATGACATGACAGATAAGCATGAGATGTTATGTAACAGTTGATAAAAGAGGTTATTGTGGAATAAGCAGCATCATTAACCGCCTGCATCACTGTGTGCTTCAGAACCAAACCGTCAAGAGAGAAACCATGCATCTGCACAGCTGCTGTATTGTGCTCTCACTGTGAATAATTTCACTGTAAAAAAACATTCTTTTTCATATGGTAGTTTAAAAATACTTTTAAAATGTCCTGATAAGAATGCACAAATAACATCAAGATGTGAGCATTACAAATTACAAATTTTACAGAAAAAGCCAGAATGCAAACTGTGAAGTCTCCAAGGATTGAAGTTTGTTTAGGAAATAATTTCTCCTCTGCGATTCCAAACTAAGACAAGAGTCCACCAGCTGTAAGATTTGTCTGTGTGACAGCGGCGTCATACAACCCGCATATCCATGTCATCAGAGAGATCACGTGGGGTCTTTTTGCAAAGTAAAAAATGTTTTACGCTACTGCATTACAGTTATCTACTGGTATCTGTTAACAGATGGCATTACCTCATTTGTATGCCAGAATATAAATTTTAATACTGTTCAAGGAAACATTTTCAAAAGTTGATTCTGTTTTGCTCTGTTCTGTAAAACAAAGTTGGACAGAATTTCCATCAAGCAGGACCCTGGAGCTAACGGTACAACAAAACATATTCACTTTAAAATACGACTACTGAGTATGAACTGTTAAGTCCAGCTCCCAGTGGTCAGTCAAGGAACTGCAGTTTTCTGTTAAAGAAAAAACAGCTTTCCTTTGGTTTCTATACACTGAAAAAGAAAGCAAAAAAAAATGTTTCTTTCCTCATTGTCAGAGATATTTTTGACAGTTTGACCAGATTAAGGAATATTAGGCTTATTTTGGGGCTGTTTTTGTAGTGCATAAAAAGCTTGCCTACGTTTATGGAAACTGGAAAAGAAAAGAAAACAGGTGTGGGGTTTAAGCTCATAGAAGTTTTAAAGGCACTGTCAACATTTGTCACAACTGTCTTCTGTATTAACAAAGACAAAAAAAAATGTTTAATGCAACCATATATTTAATAGTTTGAAGTTTCAAGCAATTATTACATAAACAACAGCAGGTAAAAACTTCCCTAGTGGAAGAAAAACCTTAAGCCAAACAATGGCAAGAAAAACTCCCCTTTAAGAGGGAAGAAACCTTGAGCAGGACCTGGATCATGAGGGGGGACCCTCCTGCCGGAGGACAGTTAGAGACAAAGACACACCGTCAAAGGTACAAGACAGGATACAATATTAACTATCATCAGTAGTCCAATTAGACTTCTGTGAATATGGGTGATATATGGATAGACCGTGATCCAAGGGGATGAGGACTGCAGGTCGGGATGTCAGCAAGTATCCAACAGACATCCACACAGACAGGTGAAGACAGACACTGGGATGGTCAGAGGCGGAACTGCAGGTCAGCAAGCAGCTCCTGAGGTTCTGGTCTGCAGGACAGAGGACTCAGACAAGCAAACCAAACCTTGGGGTTAATCATGGATTATACCGTTTGCCTGGAGCGAGTGCACCGTAAGTATGAAATGATATCTTTCAGTTGGTTTGATTTCGAGACATGTGAGGACATAGAAAGGCTCCATCACATCATGAACTAGTTTTTGTTTCTAGTTTTATTAATATTACACGGAACTTTACTTTACTCCTTTCTGAAAAATAATCTAAATCTTCTTTTATAATCCCTGTTATAGGTGCAAATTGGTTGTCTTAGTGCCGTAGTGGGTGGTGTAAGGCTGAATCACGGATTTCAAAAGAAGAACACCCTGCAGAAAAGAAGCATGACTTGAAGTCGACCATCTGACTCCACCCTGTAAAAACAGCTGCTTTTTACAAAGATGTAGATTCATGCTTCAACTATTGAATCCACACAACCCAAACTCGCAGCCCTGCAGAGCTCGTGGCCCCATGTCACCTGCACTGGCCCTATTGACAATAATCATGCACTTAATATTTGTTAGTTGGCAGCCTATGCTCTGCTAAAACTGTCAATGACATCTATTAGATGTTTGGTTTGCAGAACAAACAGACGCACCCTTTCCCACATTAAACAGCTGACTGTGTTTACCTTTCTGCGGACTGGATCGGAAAACCATGCGTGTGTTGTTTTCCTCTGCACAATGAAATACACTAATAAGAAAAAGACAACATGTGAAGAAGAAGAAGTCTATCAGCTTGCGGAGGGATACGAGTAGAGACTGTCCTCATGCCCTTTTCTGTCGGACATTTCAGTTGTGATAGGCAGCAGGAACATTGCTTTTTCTTTTCCTTTTGTGACCACTCAGGTCACGTTGCTCCTGAGTGCTTGAATAAAAGAGGATCTTGTTATATTAGTGGTTCTTGAAACTTGTTCACCTGTCATCTAAAACGCCGCTGCAGATGTACCTGACTGGAGGGGGCTTTCAGGTGCATATGCTGTCGTTGGGACCCTCTCACTTTGGGAGTCGTTGGGTGCACCACCCCTGCTGAGGGTCATAGGTATCTTTTGTCAACCGTATGTTGTTTTTCTGACCAACACGTGAGCTGTTTTGGTCACGTGTATCAGTGTGTGAATGGTTTTAAAACAACGTGGGGAGGATATTCGAGGCTGCATTTCAAGTGGTAGTGAAACCTGAGACCACCTGCCGTGTTGGTTTCTCTCTTTTAACAAACAGTGGGGAAAAAAAGCCCGCACATCCCTTGGAATTGACTGGTTTTCTAAATAAAATGTGATCTGTTTTTTAGCCGAAACCCGATAATAGGAAAGCACAATGTGCTTTAGCTGATGCCACACAGTTACTTTACTGAGCAGATCATCAAACATTCACCGTGCTTTGGGGAAAAGTAAGTGGGCCCTTGGATTCAAATATTTGTGACCAGTTTCAGTTAGTTTCTCTTTGGGTGTTTTGTCCTTTAGATTAACCATCGTTTGTCCGAGGGAGTTGTTTGGTTTGACTAAAAAAACAAAAACTCTGCTGTTGTGTTTGGAGAAGCTCCTTCCGAGTTCCTCGGGGACTCCTGCCACATGTTGAATTATAATAGTTTTCTCACCTTGATACGTGTAGCCAAAAGACACGTGCTGGCCAGGTAGGTAAACAATTTACAGGTGACAGCGGCCCTATCGACCCACAGGAGAGGCAGGTGGATTAGAGATTCACACGTGAACTATTCGACTGGCCCATCAAGAGCTTACAACCCTGAAACCTCTCACCACTCAGTATGCTGGTGTAGACTCTCAGTCAACCAGGTCACAGTAATCCAGAAGCCTTCCTCAGTTTAAACTGGGGAAGGCTTCTTCACGCAAAGGAAGCCTTTTAGGATCTCCAACTGTCAGATGCAAAGAAGCCTTTTAGATGAGAGAGGATAGATCTATAACAACAAGGAAAATAAGTGGAGTTGTCTATTGTTTAAGCATGTAGGATAGCCTACAGTATATACATATTAACACACTCCTATTGGCTTAGACCAAAGCCTCACTGATGGGAGGTGGATTCTAGGAAACCTCTAACGATGACCTTGCATGATGCTGTTGTGATTTTAGTTGTAGGACCCAAATGCAAGAGACTGAGTTGGCGGGAGTGCAAAAAAAAAAGTCCTTTAATTAACACAAAGTGCTGCAAGGCACGATGTCTTGGCAAATAGGTAAAAACAGGTTAAAAACAGACCAGGACTAATGACAGACTGGGAAGCCAGACAGACGGACTAGCAGGGAGGAAGGGAAACCAAGAAAACGTACGGACAGGGCTGACAGGACAGACCGGAAAAAATGAAGTGGAAGTGGAACTTCAGAAACCAAGACATGGACTTTCAAAATAAAAACAGTAAAAGCAGAAATCCAACCCCTAACACAAAAAAAACCCCAAACCATGACAGATATTTTTCAGGTTTGTGGTTCTGAATATGTACAAGAATTGTAATAAACAATTAAGACTGACTTAAAAGTGCTGGAGCTGGTCCCAGTTAGAGCTTTTAAAGATGTCTTACAGAACTTGACAGCTGACTAGGTAGGTGTCTGTAACTGCTTGTCCAGCGAACATTGCATTCATTACTCTTTTTCCCCTTCAGAATGATGATATTTTATGTTTTATACTGCATGTTTTATATTGTATATTCTTGAATGTTGGTTTTAATGGTTGTGATTATTGTCTGTTATGGAATTTGGACTGCTGCTGTCTTGGCCAGGGCGCTCTTGAAAAAGAGATCTCGTAATCTCAATGGGACTTACCTGGTAAATAAAAGGTTATAATAATAACAAAGAAAGGTCATAGTGTACACAGAATTGGTGGAACACACACACCAATGACAAAAATCTGTTCTTCCAAGGCCACTTGGTCCTCATAAGGGTACAAAAACACAGTAAAATGGACATATAAACATTCAGTCTGCATTTGTAACAAGCATATGGCCACGTGTCTGCATGTCTATCAAAACAAGAGCTTCTCATTATTAATCCCTTCAGATTGTATTCCTGTTTACAATCAGATGCAGTCAAAGGAGATTAGATCAACCAGAGGCCAAGATAATAATAACAAAAATAATAACCCTGCATCTGCTTTCTCACAGTTCCTCGCCCCCCATTGAAAATCATTGACTAGTCAGAGTCTGATGACAAATAAGTCTGATGTTCAAAAATACACATGAACAGTTTTTTGTGTGTAAACAATAACTGTGGAAAAGCAGAGGGCAACTGTTATATCACTCAGTGCACGTGCAAGACTGAGCATTCACATGTTGAAGAGATTATCATCATCTTACTTACGACAGAGAAAATTATGAATCTAATCAAATCTGTGCGTTCTTGTCAAATCTCATAAACCCATATTTGTTCCAAACATAGCAGCATTCTGAATGTGTGGCATTTTTATGAAAAATAGAAGCTCATTTTTAAGAAGATGACAGCAAAAGGCTGGTAAAGTAAATAGCACTTGGAAGCAACAGCAGGAGGAACAACTTGCAAAAGGTTAATTGGCAAAAGCTCAGCATGAATAAGTACATGATGGGTACAAATAGAGTCTGTGCAACAAAACTGGGCACAAGTGAAACACCGCAATTTTCAGTTGCAACTACAATTCATTAAACTACCTCCATATAATGTTCCTCTGTGTACTTTTGATATAAAAAGATTTTGAGAAACTGAAGGAATCTCTGTGTGCTTGGGAGAAGGTCCCAAATCTAAACCGGATGTCTGTGTTCTTCCTGCCATCGGACAGCCCTGGATTAATAACAGGAATGATGCTGTTGTGGAAATTGTTGTCTAAGCTCACAAGTCTGTCTAACTCTTCACTGCCCAAATATTTGTACAGTTATATGCACAAAAGAAACTAATTATTTGTGCTATTGCTGTCAAGCAGATGTTACTGCTGCCAGATTCAGACCAGAATCGGTTTGAGGGGAATTGGCGGCACAACATGTGATCCAGAATTACCAATGTCTTCTCTGGGTAAAAGCTTATTTAAAATTAACCAAAACAAAGTAAAAAATATAAACATATGTGTATGTATATGACCATAAATGTATTGCTGTTGTCTCCTCTTCCTAACAGTCATATTTGAGAGGCTTCCAACAGCTGCAGGAATCTGTGCAACAGCTTTATTATACTTCTGCCCATAAATGATCAAGCTCCAGGCGTCCACAGACCAAGACGGAGCTCGAACGTCTCAGCTGGTTTGAAATGTTATCCTAATATTCTCAGAAAGCGCAAAGATTAAGTAACAGTTCAGCCATTTCCTCCATTCACATTTATTCAGCCAAATTTAGCATCATAAATCCATTTTAATTATCCATCCATCCATCTGCAGCCATTTGGGAATAAATTATTTCTTGCCTGTGTTCCCGGTGATTGCACTCTGTTGCCTCTTGCCTGGCAGTCCAGGCTTCAGCAGATCACCACGGCTGCAGATATCAGTAGTAAGGAATCAGATAACAGCACAGGAAACTGATAAGAATATCAAATTTATCAAATGGAAACAAAGCCCATGACCCTTTTTGTTTACACCTCGGGCCCGTGCGCTGCTGTTGTCCTCAGCTCCACTGGTTCAGTACCGAACACCTCAGTCATTAGTTTGTTCCAGCCGCATGCTGTCGAACCGTAACCTACGTAAGAAACGGTTCTGCGTAAAGCCATTTACGGTGATGCTGAGCAGTAAGGCACACTGATAGTACACATGTTCTAAGAGCGTTTGTTTTTCTGCTACGAGCAGGAAAGGCATCTCCCAGTTAGACATATCAGATCGTAGATGTGTAGAGCAAATGTTGTTTGGGTACAGAACGTGGATCCTCGTGCTGCCAACATGGCCTCAGATTTAAATTGCTATGTAATGATGCAGTGAGGGAAAGATGAATAAATGTATTATTTCATAATATGGTAAGAAGGGCTTAATTAGTTTCAAGCTGATCCTCTTCCCATAAAACAGACAGAAAAAGCACACAAGTACTGGTACAGGCCAGCAGGAAATATCTTTATATCTGCATGTTTCTAACAACAACAGCATACATGTGGCAAAACCAAGAAAAGTGCAGAACGCCTCTCTTGTCTTAGATCACTGTGGACTTGTATTTAAGTGTCATCCGTCTGCTTTCAGTGTAAATGTTTGTTCTCATTTATGAGCATTTAAAATAAAAAAAGTATGTGAACCTCCCAGAATTTGCCGGGTTTTTTTTGCATTACTTTTGCCGTATAATTTAATCAGACCTTCATTTTAGTCAAAAAATAGACGAAACACATGTGTTCATATTTAAATATTCAGTTTCATTTGAAGTAATAATTATTTATTTTCAGGAAGCGTCACCAGCTGTTTCTAGCTCTTTCAAACCTGCAAATCGGCATAAACCAGCCAGAGACTGACTCAGAAAAGTAATAAAAAAGGAGAAAACGAGAGAATGACAGAGCCAGAGACCAAACAAAATAAAGCTTATGCGGTTTTGTAAAAGGGACCTTAAAAGAAATCTAAAAGAGTGTGCTGCTTGAAGCTGATAACACACAAGCAAAGCCACAACACTAAACTGAATCCATTTATAAAATGGTATTAAACCACAAACTGTTTTTTTAATTAGTGAGTGACAGCTGCATTGCAGATTTTGGTGTGAAACAGCTGGCTGTTATCAGTTTAGCAGCGTTGCACCTTCGGTAAGCTGTGAATTGAGACCTTACCAGGGCATGCTCACTCTCTGTTTTTTTTTTAATGTTTTTAATGCTTTTAATTGTTCTAATTAGACTGAGTTAAAGCCATAACAAGCACTGGGTTAGACTAGAAGGGTTTGTACGTGTAGGCAGAGGCAGTTAGCTCCAGACTGCTACGACCTCTGGATGGCAGCGAGCTCAGGAGCAGCAGGAGCAGCAGGAGCAGCAGGAGCAGCAGGAGCAGCAGGAGCAGCAGGAGCAGCAGGAGCAGCAGGAGCAGCAGGAGCAGCAGGAGCAGCAGGAGCAGCAGGCTGTGAATGTAAGGGTTACATTTAGTTTACATCATAGATTTGAATGAGCTGAGCAGAGTCAAAATAGATAGCTCAAGGTAACCGAGATGAGCAGGGAAACCAGCTGCCAGCCTTGACATCTTTCTGCCCGTTTGCCCTTTTTTAGTGTAACCAGAGTCAGTTCCTGTCAAGATGCTCAACGAGAGCTTCAAAGACATTAAAGATACAAAAATCAGGCTGCAAAGCCTCTTATCAGAAACCTGTCTGTGACCTCACTGAAAGGTTTGACCAGTTCTTCTTGTACTATCTGTGATTTGTTTTTGCATCATGGACTTGAGTTTCTCTGAACATTGTTTCCCTTTTTTTTTTTCAAATTCTTCTTCCAACACAGTTAATCGTAATTCTTCCACGGAAGTTCTACTGAAGCACAGTTTCATCTCTCGCCATCTGACTCCTCCGCCCCAATAAACTCCTTCCTCACCCTTCATCCTCACCTCCCATCCTGTCATTACACCGCAAATGAGGCGAGTTATAATTAAACTGTGTGTGTAAACACTGAATCGCCATGTTGATGGGTCGATACAGCTGATGTCTCCCATGTGACTGCAGCGGTAAATTGATGGGAAATGACAACCAAGCAAATCTGAGATCATTGACCCGAGTATGAAAGCATAAAAAGATGGCTGTGTCATTAGGATACGGGATGAAACTGAAAAGGTTGATTGCATCCAACATGAACATAAAGTTAATGCCACAGTCTTTTACATATTTTAAAGGAGACTTTCTGGAAATGAATGAACTATAATAAGCTGCTGAATGGAAGTTGTCATTGATGAGGTACTTGTTAAAAACGTTAGACCCGCTTAACTCTTGACATTTAATGAAGGCAGTCACTATCAAATATATTAACTGAGCTTCTGCCGTGGCTACAAACCTCTGAATACGTTCCTGTAAGTGACAGAGGAAGATTGTTCTTCCTAACCACTTTTCCACATTGTCACCAGGAAACCTGCGTCACCTCTCTGCATGAAGCTCCCAGACCACCGGGGGAAAGAGATTACCACACTTCTCTAATTAGGTATTCTGTCGAGGAGAAGTCTCTGCCGATGGAGACTGTTTGCAAAGTGGCCTTTAATTTTGTCAGCGAGACTGGGAGGTGAAATGAGTCATGAGAGCAGAGCGGATGAGTGCTGATAGGATGATGAGTGGCTGCCCTCAACCGTCTGACGCTTTCACTCTTTCATTGCTTCAGTTGTTCACTCAGCTAATAACATTTTTATAAACCCATTCACTTCCTTCGTGACAGGCTGCTAACGTTTGTAAACTCAGCCGCTCAACCAAACTTGGCCCAGTTTTTCATTTTCTCTGGACTTTTGGGCCATGTCTGACCTTCACAACGCTTTTTGTATCCCATATCAAAACTAACCTATGAAATATGAGCCTCATCTGGTTCACCCAACACACATAAAACCCAGGTTTGGGACACATCTGGCCCACACAGCACTTGCTGGTTAAGGACACTTAGTTTCCTCTTGGGTTCAAAATGTTTGACCCACATTTCTATTTATGGTCCATATCACTGATTGATGTCATTTGTTTGTTTCAGGGTTAAGTCCACTCTGTAACCTTGTAGTCAAATTTTAACTTTTATGGGTCTTACAAAGATATGCTGGCTGGGATCTTTGTAAATTTAAGGAAGGCATACTGTATTCCTTGTACTGCTTTTTTGTGTAAATCGCATCTAGAGATAATACTGTAGGGCAGCTGTTTAAGGTACTACCTTTGGCACAATTTGGAAAGATTAGTTGGGTTTTTTTTTTACTTTTGGGAAAAGTATACAATTTGATTTAAAACACATAAACATATATAACATAATTATATTATATACCAATGGGAAAATATATACGGTAAGCTGTCGAGGGTTTGAGGGTAACGTAATTTCGATTCTCTGTATGTGTCTCACATGTGGTAGAATTGACAATAAACTTGACTCTGACTCTGACTCTGACTCTGTCAAGACTTGGGTATGTAGGACCCAAATGCAGGAGACTGAGGCGGCAGGAGTTCCAAACCAAAGATGAACAAAAAACGCCTCATAGCCAGGAATCCAAAACGAATCAAACAAGAAGCCCAAACTAGATAGAACCAGAAACAAACTAGAAAGGACAAGAAATAGACTAGAAAGAACCAGAATCAAACTAGAAAGAACCAGAAACAAACTAGAAAGAACCAGAAACAGACTAGAAAGAACCAGAAACAAACTTGAAAGAACCAGAAACAGACTAGAAAGAACCAGAAACAGACTAGAAAGAACCAGAAACAGACTAGAAAGAACCAGAAACAGACTAGAAAGAACCAGAAACAAACTTGAAAGAACCAGAAACAGACTAGAAAGAACCAGAATCAAACTAGAAAGAACCAGAAACAAACTAGAAAGAACCAGAAACAGACTAGAAAGAACCAGAAACAAACTTGAAAGAACCAGAAACAGACTAGAAAGAACCAGAAACAGACTAGAAAGAACCAGAAACAGACTAGAAAGAACCAGAAACAGACTAGAAAGAACCAGAAACAAACTAGAAAGAACCAGAAACAGACTAGAAAGAACCAGAAACAGACTAGAAAGAACCAGAAACAGACTAGAAAGAACCAGAAACAGACTATGAACAGGGAGACAGTCCGGTAGGGACACAGCAAAGAACAGTCAGGACAAAAGCAGTACAGACCAGCAGAAAGGAAGGGAAAGACATGACAAGATACACTGATAGGACTTGACAAGACACAGGTGCAAAGAAACAATCAGGGCAGAAGGGACAAAGGGAAGTCAAAACAGCGACGGCTTTCAAAATAAAACGGGAACAGCTATAAATCTGTATGACGACCTAAGTTTTTTTTATTGCTTTTGATGGTTTTTGAAAACCAAATTGAACAGTACATCAAAATCATCTCTGATTCAAAAACACAAGAACCATGTCAAATCCTTTTACTTTTGCTTCTTGTGTTTGATTTCAACCCTATAACGGCAGATCTATCTTACCTGATACATTAATTTCTCATTTTGTTTTTATCAGTTAATACATCTGTATAGCCTAAAGAGACAACAAAACCAATAAACTCTTTGACCCAATGAGGATAATCGTCTAAACTGTAACAGCCGGCTTGATCTTTCATGGTTAAATGAGTTTACAAACTTATGACTTGTGAAAGCACAAACCGTATGGTCCTGACCTGCGTCAGGACGGGATTAGTGAATGTTAGTGTTTGTGCGCTTTAATTAGCGGACAGACAGCAAACTGCGGCCTGCAAGTCCTTTCTGCAGGGCGGAACTGTACAAAGCCATGGTTGGGAAGTTTTGGGGGCTTAATCATCCAGAACAACTCTGAAACTGGTGTGAGACAAGAAAACAAAGAGCTCTGTATAACTGTTGCAACAGGATGCATGCTGACCTCAGACACATAATATGAACATATATGACTTTTACAAATGCTGAAGTATTTTCAATGGGCTTCTTTCAGCAGTCACTGATCTGCTGGTGTTAAGAGGCGCCTTGATGTCTTTAGTTTGTGCATTTTCAGGGTCAGGATCATCCAAATATTTGTTTGTTATATATACTGCTTGTATTTGTCATTCTCTACAAATATTAAGATTTGAAAATATAGCAACGCTGTAGATCAGGCGGGATGTTTTGATGGACGGGAGTTGCCATAAGAAAGCAAAGTAAAGTGCTTCATTTCCATGGAAGTGTTACATGATTTAGCTCATTGCTACTCCTGCAGAAATTAAAGCAGTTTCATGCTTTTGTTCCGTTTTTGTTGGGTTAGTTACTATGTGCACAGGGAGGCTCTGACCAACACATTAACATCACGTTGACCTGTAGAGGCTGCAGGTAAACAATTCAGAGGATTTTAGAGTAAATTTCAGCCATATACAAAGAGAGGTTTCTTTTATAAGTCTCTACTTCAGGTAAACTTGAACAAATTCAGCCGCGCAGGCAGGACTCCCAAGTTCTCTGCTTCTGAACCTAGTGGGACCCAAGTTCATGCTGAGGACAGAACCAACCTCAGTGAAGCCTCTGGTGGGACCCACAGGTAGAACTTTAAAACAATAACAGCAACATATGCTGACCATAAAAGATGACCGCCGCCTCAGAGCCTGCAGTGTTGTCGTGACTTTATAATTACAATGACAATGTCACATCTGGTCTCTGGTAACAGCCAGTAGTGGTCTTCAGACTAATGAGTGTTGTTAAAGCAGCTTTGTCAGTATTTTTATAGTAAATTCAGTTTGTGAGACCTGCTGAGAAACTCAGTGACCTGATGTATTTTCTGCCTTTGACCCTGAACGGTAATTTTAGAAATAAAGCTGTTTGGTACATATTGACCATACCAAAGGACTGAAGAGGTGGATTAATACTGCATGCGCTGACACAGCGTGAATATTAAAGTATTTTGGTGTGGGTGTATGTCAGAAAGTAGGTAATTACCGCAATGTGTTAAAAATGATGGAAATCTGCACTGGCTTTTTTGTAAGAGAATTAATTGCAAATTTGTCTCATCAGTCTTTCAGTGCTGTATTTAGATACCACATTTTTGATTTGTAGGACCTTTTGTGATCTAAGGCAAATTGTTCAAAAAGCAGCAGAATGTTCTCTTCCATTAAAATAAACAAGTTTAATTAATTTGAAGGAATTCTTGATTAGTTTTAGGAAGAGTTGCCTGGTTCTCGAGGTCTTCTGTCTCTACAATTAGAAAACCAGCTAAAGTAACATTGGACTACCAGCCCCGTCATCTCTTGTGACTGCATTTCACTTTACACTGTTATTTCACACAACACCAACAATGAAACTTGCTCTAAGAGTCAAGTGGAGATCATGGGAGAGCCAATTAAGGGTGTATTCACGCCAGCCCTGTTCGGTCCATTTTAAATGGACTAGAGTTTGTTCCTGAATGTGCAATCAAACTCTTATTTGGGTCAAGAAGCAGACTCTGTTAGCCTGTAAACGTATGCGTCTCTCAGCTTTAAGCGGGCCAAAACATGAGGCATTGTGGGTAAATAGAACCTACACAAACAATTTCTAGGTAAAATGTTTCATGGTCAGAAGTTGCGTGGGAACATGATAAAACAATAAACTGTGTAAAACAATGGACGAAGCATTCGGTTTGGTTTGTGAAGCCTGGTTTTGAAGCTCATTTTCTTCGTGCAGGGCACAGCCACGTTGCATAGTCAAAAGGGTTTAAAACAGAAAGAAATATGAAAGCATACTGGGACCAACTGAAGAGTCTACCAGACTATTAAATATATTAAAAAAAAACGATCTAAGACACTCAAAAACGTAATGACAGATGAAAAAACGAGACACTGAAAAGAATGAATGCCAAAGTTTCTTTTGTGCTGGTTTAAATTAAAATTACATTTAAAACAGTACAGTTGTGTTTTGTTGTTTGATGGTCCAAGACGCAACATTCTTTAAAGCAATTTAAAGAAAAAGCAAAACAAAACAAACAAAAACAAAGAAACCACTAATTTAATTCGTAAGGCTTCTTCAAGAAAAATGCTTTTGAAAAGAAAGACTGATTTTATGTAATATGCAATGAGATATTCTGTTTTGATCACTTAAAAAAATTGGAACTTAAGGTAAAGAATGAAGGCATCAGTGCATGTATCAGACCTTGAAGGGAGGCAGGATGATCTGGTGCTCCATCCATAAATGCTGTTGCATAACTGTGAATCACAGTGTTAATGAGAACACCCACATCTACCAGGTAGCAATCTGCTGGATGATTACAGCACCTTAAGAGCAAAGTTTTGAAAGTGCTCAACAATCCTGCAGAACAAAGTGGCCCATCTGTCAAATCAGTGTGTTTGTATATTTAAGCAAGGGCAGACAAGGCAAGTTCATTTGTACAGCACAATTCAACATTAATGTGATTCAAAGTGCTTTACAAAGAAATTAAAACATTACATAAATAAAAAGCATGATTTAAAATGTAAACAAAAAACAAAGAAAAAGAACAATAGATTTAATCAGTAGTTCGAATGTATAAAGTTTTGAAACTTAAGCTTAAATATAAAACAGTGTGGATTTGTGTCTTTATTCAAAAGCAGCTGAGAACAGGTGAGTCTTCAACCTGCATTTAAATAAACTGAGTGTTTCAGCTGATCAGAGGTTTTCTGGGAGTTTGTTCCAGACATGTGGAGCAGAGAAGCTGAAGGAAGCTTCTCCAGGTCTGGTTCTGACTCTGGGAACTGATAGAAAACCAGATCCAGGTGACCTGAGGAGGTCTGGAGTCACACACACATATAACAAAGATTAATGTGAGGACATCTAAGCATCTTGCTGTGCATGAATGTAAGATACATATGCACAAGTAGGTAGCTATCCATACATACAAATATACGCTGATGCATTCATGTGCACATGTGCTTTTTAGATACATGTAAATAAAAGACTTTTAAAATAATACATTATTCAAATAATATAACTACACATATCTTTGGATCACTGCATATATATATATATCCGTACATATATACTCGCATGCATATATACATATACATATATATACATATATATATATATATATATATATATATATATATATATATATATATATATATATATATATATATATATATATATATATATATACACACACACACACATAACATTCCTGTTGGTGGAGCCTGGCTGGCGGACTGGCTCCCTGTGGCTGCCTGGGGCCCGCTAGGCGGTGCGCCCCCAGGCCAGGCATACCTGCCCTCCCCACCACCCCCTCTCTCATATTAGCAAAGAAAATAAAAAATAAAAAATTAAGGTAAAAAAAATTATCAAAATTAACAGAAAAAATTAAAGGTTATAAAAAAATAAAAAATAAACAGTATGTATATATACATGTATATAAACAAAATAATTTTTTTAATATAAAGAATAAAAACAAACACACACACTCAAACATGATAAGGAGAGCTGGGGCCTGTGGGGGGCGTCGACCCTGCAAATGCCAGCTTCTGTTTTTAATGCACCAAAACTATATATAGGAGAATATATATATAAAAAAATAATAAAAAATATTTCTCCATTTCTCCAGTAATTTAAGTAATATACTGTGGCCAACTGTATCAAATGCAGCACTGAGGTCCAGCAAAAGTAAGACTTTTGCTATAAATTTTTCTATGGTCACTTTGGTCAGAGCGTCTCAGTTCTGTGGTGCTGTCTAAAACCTGACAGAAAGGCTTCATAGCAGTTATTTTGTGTTAAAAAGTAATTGAGCTGTTGAAAAACTGCTTTTTCAATTATCTTACTTAAAAATCTCATCAACATTGTCCTTTTTTGGCAGAGGTTTTATTACAGTTGTTTTTAGTGGTTCTGGAAACACACCTGACATTAAGGACAAGTTCACAATCTGTAACAGGTCCAACTCCAAAATCTTTGAGATCTTTTTTTAAAAAAAAACAAAAAAAAAACCTGTTGGCAGGATGTCTAAACAGCAAGTGGAGGAGCTCAGTTGATATAAGATGTCCTCCAGGTTTCCATGTTGTTATTTAGTTAAATTTGTGTTTAAACGCCAATGATTTTAATTTTGCAATGATAACCTCAGTTTAATCAAATCTCAGCTCCAATTGGGTGCCATAAAGTTCCCTTGGTATTGTAAAGATTTTAATTGTGTTTTTTATTACAAACTGTTCTGTGTAATTGTAAACAACAGTAGTGAAAAAAATGCTTGTTTTTCATAAGAGATTGTGAAATTATCATTAACGTCCGATTACTGATTGTACAGAAGTTGAAATTATTGTACAAATACAATAATTATCATGCAAGCGGCAACACTGATTCAAACAGAAAACAAAAGAAATTAAAAACGCAATCATGGAAATTTGATTAGAAGTTGATTAGATAGGCTGGAAAAACAGACGGACAAACAAGACTCAAGGCAAACACTTTACAATACATAATCACAAGGCTGATGAGCCACAGGTGCAAATGATCAAGATCAACAGAACCCCAACTAGAATTTAAGACGCAAAGAAACAGGTTTTCAAAATAAAACAGGAAGTACATAGATCAGTAAAAACACAAGAGAAGAAAACCAAAGGCTATCAGAAACCCTAGATCATGACATCTGATCTCCATAGACAGATTTCACATCTCTGACAAATGTACTGGAAATGAATGTGTATCTACCTGTTCAGTTGAAATTATATAAGAATAATCATAAAAGGAGAAGGACGTTGTTTTGAATGACACACAAATGCACATTACCTGTTATTACCTGCATTACCTGAGCTACCCAGCAGGGGTGGAGGCTAGGCTAGCAAACAGATGGCCAAAGCCGCTTTGGCGGAGCTCGGCTGGAGCACCACCAGTCCTTGTTTCTTATGTAATTTCTGTAGCAACATCTGAAACAATCAGAGGATTCAATTTAATTTGATTTAATCAGAATGACTATAAGGTAACATTCGGTGGCATCACAAGTTAACATAAAATATTTAGTTTGTGGTATTAAAGTTATGGTGAGTGTGTTACACCTACCAGCCAGGGTTGTTTGCTCTGCCCGGCATCCTGATTTTGGATTAACTAGTGGTTGATTTGGTTGATTTGGATTTTCTGACCCTCCCATAGGCTAAATAACTACCCTCAGAGCTACTCATCAGAAAATCTATAAGTAAAGTCATAGATGGTTTGTTCAGTAGTCTTCATACAGCCTATAGTTTCAACAGTCTGGTTATTTCCAATCACCACAAGCGAAGCATTTCATCTGTATGTGTAGAAAGAAGATATCAGTATCTGGACTGACTGAGGATTTCGTAGTGTACAGTAATAAATCACAGTTTGGCAATAGTCCAATGGACCTTATATTTTATAATAACTAATGATGAGGGTTGTGTGAGGAACATGCACCATTATCTGATCCCTGGATGAATAAATATAACTTCAAATCAATATGCAACCGCCAAAAACAAAGAAGTTGCTTGAACTTTTAAAGACAACGAGCCATCGTCTTAGTAGCAGTAATAGGGAGTGGTGGCCTAGTGGTTACCGTGGAGGACCCAGGACCCAGGTTCAAGCCCAGGGCTGCCCACAATGGTAAATCACTAGGGGCCCCTGAGCAAGGCCCTTAACTCCCAGGGCGCTGCCCTGCTAGCAGCCCCACTGCTCACTAGTGAAAACTAGTTGATGGGTTAAAAGCAGAGACTAATTTCGGTGTGCATCGTACATACAGCGTGTGCACGATGTCCACACTGACAAGAAAGGAAAAAAAAAAAAAAAAGTAATAGAATTGTAATTTAGAGTTACTTATATAATGACAACAATAAAACTCAACAATAAGGGATGTTTTTCTTTTTTCTTTTCTTATTTCAGGAGTTTGGAAGGGCCTGTGTGTAAGACTCCTTCCAATAAAGATTGAATGTTAATGCCAAGTGGAAAAAAACAAGTATTAAGACATTCCTGAGTGTGGTGTTCCAGGATGGAGAAGTTTCTAGTCCATTTATTTCGTTTTGAATTTTGGTGTTTCTGCCAATAGTGTCTTGGAAGGGGGAACAAAATTCCATGTGGTTTGGGATCATTCTCTTGGTTGTCAAATAGATGCATTTATGAAATATGAAAAAAAAAACATGTCTGCATGTTCTCTATCCAGCTGGCCAGACGTCCTCCTGCAGATACCGCCATTTATGAAGTACGTCCACAGTGTCCTTGGACTCTGTTTGCACTGTCTTTCTGGAAAAGCAAATAAAATTGCAATTTGCAGCATGAAGAGGATGCCCAAAAAGGACAAAATGTAAAAAAGCTTGCAGAAAAGAGGATTCACATGCAAACACATGGTGATGCCATTCAAAGCTAATTGCAAAGCTCATTAGATGTACGGACGGCTATTTGGGGTCTTGCTCCTGCATGTAAACAACTCTCCCACTGGCAGGGGTGTTCAAAAGTGCCAGAAATATCAAAAAATGTTATGTAACAAGTATAGCGCCCAAACCAGCACAGAGCAATCTTTCAAAATTGATTTTAATCTAATGAAAAAAGCACAGTAGTAAATCTTAAGTTGTTTTTTTAATGCAAATACTGCTTCTGATATTAAAAATAATCTAATTTACTCTGTACAAGTGTGTGTGTGTGTGTGTGTGTGTGTGTGTGTGTGTGTGTGTGTGTTTAATTATAAAAAAATTAAAAAAAAAAACCAAACAATTGTCCATTCACATGACAAGCAGTCATTGGCTTTAGCTGCTCATCTCTGCCAGAGGCTGTGACGGAGGGAAACATCAGATAACATCAAACAATAATGTGCTGAGTTGGATTTGTTTCATATGCGTTTGCGCACTGCTTTTAAGAGAGGGGTAGTGTGTGGGCCTAATTGCGGCTACGGCTTAATGCAGCCAGTCATTTTATGTGGTACATTTTGGATCAGAATTTGGGCTGCAGGCCAGCAGTTGTATCGTATGTGGGAACCAGAAAACACACAAAGAGCCTCAAAAGTACAACAATATCTCATGACTTTAGTCTGGCAAACCTGGTTAATGTTAAATAAATAAATAAACTGTAAAATGCATTTTTTTTAACTTGTAAAATTATCAAACAAGCATGAGCAGGTCAGCAAGCTTGCTGACTGACCTGATTTAAAACAGAAGCTAACAAGCCAAGCTACAGCTGGGCTTCTTAAACCTCCGAGCTTCAAGAAAACGTTTGGTGAAGGAGCTCCTGAGGATATTCGTTAGATTTTAGGTTACACTAAAGGAACTGATCGCAGCTCGAGGTTCCCTGGACCTGGATGGAGGTCTGTCTCAGTGTAGCTACTGAGCTACGCCTTAGCGGTTCGGTTAGCCAGTAGCTGGCCACCCAGGGAGGCGGCTCCGCTCATGGACCACGCTTCTCCAGCTGCATCCAGAACTACTAGGCAACGACTTGGAAGCCGTCTTCCAGTTAGTCCTGGTAGCAGCTGAGTAAAGGTGGTAGTCTGTAATATTTCTCAGGTCAGCTAACATTATTATCTGTAACATAAGAACGACTATGTTCAATTCAAAGCTCAGTTCATCAAAAATGCTAAGCTCTAAGTTACAAAAGTAATAGCAGACAAGTATTACAGCAGCATTCAATATACAAATACTAGTTTAAATTTTATTTGAACGAATATCTGGTTATTTTTAGGATACGTCAACGAGCTCGTGCATTCTCCCGTCACTGGTCTCAGCAAACAGCAGCCAGAGTAACTTTGGACTCCCATCCTGGTCCTCTCTCGTGACATCTGTGTATCGTTTTAAAGCCCCACGACAAACATCAACAATGATAACACCAGCTGACAGACATCTAAGAACAGATATCTAAGAAAACTAAAAAAAGTAATGATGCTAGAGAAGAGAAAATAATAGGAGGATCAAACAAGAGAGCAAAAAAAAATTGTACAAGCAACTGCTCAAGTTTTACTGTATAGTTGAACATTTTAGCATAATGGTCAGTGGAGATCGATTTGCTTTTTTATTGCGCTTTATCATATAGCCTTTAAGAGCCAAAACATCTGTCATATGACCATATAAGAATATGACCAAACTTAATGGACTATATCTATTAAGGTTGATAAGCTCAAAAGTGTTTTAATATTTCAAATAATTCAGAGCTGCTGTGCAATCATATCCAGTGGATTCACACGTGGATTATATGCAGACTGGAAGAAATGGATCTGTTTCTATTATTGAGTGTTCTGTACCCAGTGATCTCTGAAAATGAGACGTTGCCATGATGCAATCCCAGACGTCTGCCGTTCAGCGCCGAGTCGGATACATGAATAGTTAGAGTGCTGTTTTCAAGGTGAGCAGGTTTAATGTGTTCTCACTTGATAATCCCCACACTTACTCGGGTTACAGAGGAGCACGGCTGCATCCGGGCCCAAATATTGTGTGTTTGTATGACTGTGTGTGAGTGAGCTCTGTTCAGTTCCAGAGAACATTGGACGTGATAATGCAATATGATTTATGTGATAAAGACTGGGATGTTCCTATGTACTGAAAAATAACTTGTTTGTGCATTCGTGTTTTTGCCAACAGCAGTTGTCTCCCTTGTCTGCGCATCCAGTAACCCAGTCTGACAAAGCCATCACTAGTCTATCTTAGGACATTGACTTACATAATGTGACTTGTGCATTTACCTTATGTAGAAGGAACTACGTAAACTGAAACACAATATTCACTCACAAGCACATACACACACACACACACACAATCCATATATAAGAAAGTGTCATTAGCTGGGTGCAGTGATCATACACCCAACTTTTCAGATCCCTGTTGTTACTTCCATTCACTGACTAGATTATAGATTTCATTGACTTTTGCACAACTGGCAGCAGTACTGCTGCAAACAATCACTACGTCTGGATTATGGTGAATTGCCAAAATATTCACTATATTGCCAAAATATTCACTCACCCATCCAAGTAATTGGAATCATGTGTTCCAGTCACTTCCATGGCCACAGGTGTATAAAATCAAGCACCTCGGCATGCAGACTGTTTTCACAACTATTTGTGAAAGAATGGGTCGCTCTCAGGAGCCCAGTGAATTCAAGTGTGAAGTTTGGTGGAGGGGGGGATTATGTTGTGGGGTTGTTCTTCAGGAGCTGGGCTTGGCCCCTTAGTTCCAGTGAGAGGAACTCTGAATGGTTCAGCATACCAAGAACCTTTGGGACAATTCCATGGTCCCAACTCCTAAACCTTGTGGACAGCCTTCCCAGAAGAGTTGAAGCTGTTATAGCTGAAAAGGGTGGGCCGAGGTCATAGTGAACCCTCAAAGTGACATTGCCTTCCCTGGATTAGGAATGTGATGTCACTTTACTTTTATACTTTTTATACTTTACTTTTGCTGGACAATTACAATTGCTGTTATTGACTTAAGACTTCATCATGTTTAAAAAAAACTGTCTGAATCTAACTTTGATGAGAAACATGCTGTTCTTAACAAGCTGTTCTGGGGACGACCAACCTGGAGGAGGCCTCAAGGCAGACCCAGAACATATTAGTGAGGTCTTATCTGTTGAGTGGTCCGGGGACATTTTGAGTCTGTTTATGGTGGCACCAGCATCCACACCTGTAAAGCAGAAACGGTTGCATGGATGTCCAGTCAACCAATAACTGTTTTAGGCTTTCCATCGCTACCTGTAGGTGCACAGAAAACTCTTTCCTTGTTGCTAAGATGAAGACCAAGCAGTAGTGGAGAATAGATGATCTAAAGAAAAATAGACCACATGAGTCTCACACACACTCGTCTTCATGCCATATAATTACATATCTCCTCTACTGAGACTGACAGATTGACAGGATTGGACATTCATGCGTACAGATGTTGCTATGACAACTGCTTGGTAGGAGGTTTGAAGCAGACGGCTGACCCAGCATCAGCACCAGACAGCTGGAGCCAGAATATCTTGTTTCTCAGCATATGATCCAGCACATGTTCAGATCTGTACCCGAGCTAGACAGCATACGCTCATTATTGTTCATTCACCAGATGTTGAAGATATGGTTTGTGCCACTGCTTTCTGTCTTTACATAAAGAAACTGTGGGAAACTGTGGGAGACATACATATTAAAAAAATGCAGATTTAACTTTTAATTGTTAATTTTTGTTTTCTGTCCACCTACTGAATTTTATTTGTCACGATTACAAGGCTGTGAAACGTTGTTGTAATTACTTGATCCTGTAAAACTGAACGTCTGTGACAACCGTCATGCTGAAAGTTGGTAAGTCACACTATACGTGAACTTCTACTTCTACTCACATTTTGTTCTGAACACAGAAAAAGATTATTCTGCACCCAAAGTAAAAGGCTGCAGGTACTGTAAAGCCATGAAACCATGGCAACGTCAACATGTGTCAGTGACACTGATCCAGACGAGACCCGTCAATGCAAAGTACCATTGAGAAAAACAATTCAACATTTTTACAAATACTTTGACTCAGGTAAAAAAAAAAAGATAAAATTTTATTTTATTAATGGAAGATTTTACCATGAGCTGCTTTACTTGAGCAGTGCTGTTAACCCACCCACACTTTGAAAAGGCCAAGTAAACCATTAAAGGCAAACCATTACTCATAAATTAAAAAAAAAAACAATTACATTGTTCTACTATGATTTTTCATACATTTCTGTGAAGGAATAATGCCTGCAGACACATTGCTTCATTGCTGTAAGCCATCTGCAATGCCTTTTTTACCTGTTTTCCAAAAAAAGAAAATCCCCACGAGCCTCACGACTCTCAGATAAGAACAGATACTGAGGTGTTTTTACAGTTATGTGCAGGTAAGTTGTCTGTATCAGTCTCTCAGAATGCAATCCGAGTTAGATTTGGACATACTGCTGCCTCAGGACCGTGCTGGAGAATGAGTCACAGGCGAGTTTTACGTTGCACACATGCACTGCATAGCAACAAAAACCTGGATGACTAATAGTCCCTGCGGCTCTAATGTATGTCGCATTTCTTCTCTACCAAATGATATAAATGATAAAAGGTGTAGTTTCTACACTTTCTGGGCAGTAGTTGTTAACTAGCCGCTGTCCAGCTGAATGAAGCACACAGTGTTTGTAGTGGACATCAGCACAGATAGACACCAATTATTAAACAACTGTATTTACATATTGCATTTGTTCTTGGGTTTGCCATGACTAAAAACAAAAACAAAGTCTCAACTTAAGGCAGGCTACTTTGTTTTTCTGGTCAAGATGTCTTGTGTTAAAAATAATTATAATACATTTCTCATGAAATCCAAGGACACATTACAACAAACAAATAAAACAACAATGAATAAAATCAGCAGAGTAAAAGAAATCAAGGCCAGTGTAGTTGGACCTAGAGTAAGTAGGCGGTCTTAAACAGGTGAGTGTTGAAGTGGCTGAAGACTCTGCTGCCCATGGTGCTGAGGCAGGCAGAGGTCGGTGAGGTGGATGCAGGATAAACAAATCTTTCCAGCTTTTCCTACCGGTACAGAATATACCGAACCAATCGCAAGAGGGGGGTCGGCTCTGTATAACAAGCATGAATTCTCAATGTTCTAAGTGCCGTTACGTATTTTCGCATATATTAGAAATCATGTTATATATATAAACTTATATTACAACTTTCTTTGTCATAAATAAGTTCTCCAGAAGTCGTTGCCATAGACTGTTCATCCCAGCTTTGATTCCAACAGACAAGCTTTGTCCAAACAGGAGTTTTACACCCGGGAAGCACCAGCGGTGATGAGGCAGCACGCCAGTCCTGCAGCCTAAATATCCCTGTGCAATTTATGTTATTTTGTTATTTTGCATGAGGTTCTCTTACTCTCTCCAATACAGAACCCAGAGGTTCCACTTTCACACTGGCTCATTACGATGGACCGTCACTACTTGGGGAAAGAGTCTTTAGCAAAGTCGTGACCGCTGATTTTTCCCAGACATTGATGACTCATCCAATATTGTTTTAGACTCACAACTCTAACATTAGTGTTCATTAACAACAAGCAAACCATTTTAGCTTATTTACATGTTTCATTAAGATAATTAACAAAAAAACAGTGGAGCTTTGCTTATTTATTAATATAGTGACATTTGCTACTCAAGGTTTCTTCCCTGTTTTTCCTGCCACTGTTTGGTTTAAGGTTTTTCTCCCACTAGGGGAGTTTTTACCTGCTGTTGTTTATGTAATAATTGCTCGGGGGTCATGTTCTGGTCTCTGGAAAGTGTCTAGAGAGAACTTGCATTCTAATACACGCTATGTAAATAAAATGAAATTGCCTTTCTCAAATTCATTTTTCAGCTTCATACAAATATTTTTGACTTTATTCGTTTATATTGATGTGGAACGACCTTCCATGTGCTCTTTTGGGAATTCCTCTAAAGTTTATCAGCGTTGGGCCCCAGAGGACATTCGAGTAACCCAGGCAGGTTTTGGTTTTTTTTTTTTGTTAATATAAATTATTCATTTTAGTCAGTGACTCACACTCCAACACAGTCCCGAAGCTAAATCCAACTCTAACTCAGATCGTGTTCTGAGAGCTTGATAAGGACAACACACCTGGGCATGACTGCAGGATGTACTGGATTTCTTCAATCTCTGTCCTTGTCTAAGTTTAGCCGCTGAGTCGTGAGTCTGCTGGGATTTTCTTACAACAGAAACGTTACACTTAAAAAGCAGGTCAACAACACGCAGCAGATCTCTTATTTATTTTTATGAAACATTGAATGGCTCCTTAACACTGCTCTGCACGGCCTTCAGCACAAATCACAAAACATGATCTGCACTTAAATGACTTTTAAGTGATGGTGGTGTGCATGCACGCGTTTGTGTGTGCGTGTGTGTGTGTGTGTGTGTGTGGGGGGGTATTTCCTACACATGAAATGTAGTTGTACTTGAAATAAACAAAAACTAAATCATGATCATCTAATTAATTCAGTGGCATTTGAACCATTCTCACGTGTTCTTGTGATGTGTGATGCCCTTTGAATTAGCTGGATTCCTGCATCAGTTTGTCACATGTGATCTGATTCTCATTTTTATCACAATGACAAAGACACACAATAGCCTTAAGCTGATGACATACAAAAAAAGGATAAATTCTCATGTCACACGCTCACTGACTATTCATAGTGCTGGTATAAAAGGTAAGATTAATTACAATATTTGGAATTAGTAGATTGCGTAACTGAAACATACTAATGATGCAGGTTTGGTTTAACTGATAAAACACAGATTTGCTGTTCATAACCCCTGAGTCTCTATATCTTATAATCCATATAAAAAGGACTATTGGTGTCATGTAAAACTTTAAAAAAAAAAAAAAAAAAAGAACCTCTCCTGATTCTTGGCTGAAATCTCATCCTGTACTCTCTGAAATGACTAAACAAGATCTCCTGTCTCGTATCCGACTTCCCGCCAGACTAATTGACCCACTGACTGTGTGGGTATCATTAGTGGAGCAGAGAGGACGGCCGCCTCTCGGAGGTTTCTATATCGAGCCGCCGTATTTCTGGTGGAAACAGTCATTGACTGAAGTCACAATGATCACAGACATGATCAATGCTTTTGTGTTATCAGCTGAGGCACATTGTGTTTCCTCTGATGCATCTGTGTGGGATTAAAAGACAACACTGAAAAGACTTATTGGTCAAGAACAACAACCACAAAAAGCATTATATAAGACTTGGACTTCGATGAACAACAGATCACATTTTATGGGAGTTAAATGAAAAATGTAGAAGTGATTTAAAATGCAAATTGATCAATAAATTCCCATATGATTTAACTAATTTCAGAGGCATCCAATTAAAACTTTTGTGTAATGCATGATAAAACTAATTGATTAATTCCAAAGGATTTACACACTTTTATTTTTTTTGGCAAAATGTTTGTTTTTGTTTTTTGTTAACATGACTTAAAGAGCACAAATACTTCACTTACATTAATTTATTACCAAAAATGAAGTTAGATTAATCTGTTTATTGGCACTTTAATTTTCCGTACATAACTCTGGTTCTGGTTCTCCACCAAAGTTGACATAAATAGGACAGTTTTGGACTTTGCAAAGAAATATGGTTCACGACAACCATGAGTGACAAAAAAAAAAAAAAAAAGTAAAAAAAGTAATTGGTAAACATTTAGTCTGAAAATAGCACCTGGAGTGGAAAAGAGTTTTTTTTTCCTTTCCAGCAATACAAAGCATTAGGTGTTCATCGTGACGACACATAAAACACTAAAATAGAAAAGAAAAAAACATATCCTGCCAGCAGCATCCTATCAAAGCAGAAATGCATCTGCTGTGATATCGTGTCTTTATTATTGTTGGAGTGCTGAAGGAACCAGAAGGGAACGTTAGTCTCATCACAACAGAAAACAAAACAACAGGCCAACTATTCAAGGTTGTTTGTGTCTGAGCCGGTTTTAGTGTCGGTGCATCAACCCCCTGCAGGAATTACTCCGCCATCTGCTCCATCAAGGGATCAGAACCGTCTATGTATGCATGTTCTGTATATGATCCTTATCAAGAATGGGGCTCAACATACTACTCACGAAATCCCCCCACTGACATGACACTGAGATAATGTGGTTTCCCATCTGGAGTGGCTGCAGGATCAGGACCCCGGAGTGACACCATCATTATAAACCGACTCCCACAATTGTATTAGCATTGTTTTAGGGCAGCAGGATCTTGGAGGGGCAGCAGAGAATGGACTTGTTAAAAATAAAGATAAAAGGTCACGAGCCGGCTTGACAGAAGGTCTGCTGAATCAATCTTTCCACGCAGGAGAGGACTGGCTGGTTCTCTGCCCTCGGCTCCTCAACGCTTCCATTAGAAGTACGTTCACACTAGTTTGGGTTTTGGTCTGGACCATTAGAGAAAGTAGTCCTGGGTCTCTCAACATTCATTCCTCCGTATTTCTTGTTAATGTACCATAATTATGTGCACCAGTAGACACTTTTAAATGTCACTGCAACTATAGCAGTTGGAGCTGGAGACAGCAGGAAGAAGTGGGTGTTGCTGCATATGTGGTGTGTGTAACGAAAGTCTGTTATCACCATAGCAACAGTTTATAAAACAACACTATGTAGAGATTGATGTTTCACTTTTTCCAACAGGAGGATGACGCTGCAGACTTCAGAGGAAGTGGAGATCGAGTGTAGACTCTTGAGTGGTTAGGGTAACATAGCAAAGTAATTATTCTCCATAGAGTGGAGGTTGTGTTCTTCAGGTCTAGAGTGGACCTGCGGGTCCCCAAAGTCTGCAGCTAAACCCTTCTCTTTTCAAATCAGCAGTATAACCAATGAGTCTGTGATGGCAAACAAAATGCAGAACGACTAAGCACCTGGGAGTCAGAGGGTCCCTCTAAAGGAGTGAAGGAAAACTCTCTTTTACAACACTGTTTGAACTTTGCTTGTGCTTGGTCTCATAATCGGTCATGTTCGTTTTCTCTTCCATCATTACTTTTGCACGTCACCTCTTCAATTATGTCCACTGCTACGTGAATAGTGATACACGGTTGTCACAAGAGACCACCAGGGCAGGAATCCAATGTCACTTGGATGGTTTTTGTCAGTGGTAGAAACAGGAGCTAGATGACACCTTCTAAATAAACTGATATTCCTTCAAATGAAGATGAAAATGCAGGTATTCAACTCAATAGAAGCAAGAACAATAGTCACTGCAGCTGGCAAAGGACGCAGTAATATAATTATTAATTGCAGTGCATGGAAGAAACACCAAAGTTAGGTCTCACCGTAAAGAAGATCAATTTTAATATTGTATCCTGTTTGCATCAGGATGAAGTAGCGTGGTCGCAGCAACCTCAGTTATATAATATAATATAATATAATATAATATATATAATATAATAGCTGAGGAATTTTAATAAGGAGCCAAAACAGGTAGAGAGAGCTACTCATATATATATATATATATATATATATATATATATATATATATATATATATATATATATATATATATATATATATATGCACCCAGTTATTTTTCCATCTCTACCATTTTGTTTTCTTGCCTCTTTGTGCCAGTTAAGTTTCTCATTGCAGCTGTTCCTCATTTGAAGTATCAAATATATTATTTTGACTTTTGTGTCTCTTGTTTAGTTAAATCAACGGTTATTTAATCCTCATCCTCAGTGGTAAGACTGAGTTAGGGTCCTTTTTTTTTTTTTTTTAACCGTGTCACCATTTCTATTTACAAAGTCTTATCAGTATTTACTTTCTGTAACTGTACAATTGTATTTTAGCCCAAAAAATATCAATATCATTCCTCCAAATACACAAGGAGAGAGAGAGAGAGAGAGAGAGAGAGAGAGAGAGAGAGAGGCGATGAAGATGAGAGAGAGAGGAGAGATGAGAGGAGAGAGAGAGAGAGCGAGAGAGAGAGAGAGAGAGAGAGAGAGAGAGAGAGAGAGAGAGAGAGAGAGAGAGAGAGAGAGAGAGAGAGAGAGAGAGAGAGAGAGAGAGAGAGATTGCATACATAGAAAGAATCATTTTAATCACGGTAAAGATTTTTGCAATAGTTTAAAATTACCAGGTTCAAAAGTGAAAAAAGAAAAATATCTCCAAACTCATCTACTCATTCTTTCTATTGGTCTTCTTGTCTTAAACCTGGACCAGCCTTCATAAAACCCATTTGTGTGCATGTGAGCACCAAGCTGCTCTCAGATTGTAAAAGATCATTTTACGAGCCAATCGTCTTCTATCAACCTTTCTTGAGAATTCATAAGCGTCTAACAAAAGCCTTTCCCTCTGGTTGCACGGCGTGAATCATCTCCTGCACCTCCTGCCTCATTATCAGGCGCACGTCAGACGGGGTGGAGTCTGTGTCTGAAAACAAACACTACAGTAGATACACGTGGACGATTTCAATTCCACAGAAAGTAAACACACCAAGCAGCGTGTGTGTTCCAGCAGGAGGCTTTCTTCGCCGTTTGTTGACGTGCTTCAGCTGAGTTGAGCTTAATGCGACTACAGAGGTGGAAGGATTGTTTTCTCATGTGTGCCTTCTGTTATGGAACCTCACATTTGCACAAACCACAAACTAATGCTGCTCCACTCACATGTTATTAAAAGCTACATCACCCACATTACTCTCGTCTGTATCACACATCACCAAGCATTAAAGAAGTGGTCATTTCAAGAATGGAAATATTGAATATAGATATTTTCCAAGATTGCTGGTGAGTTTCGTATACAAAAACTGTGACGCATTTAGTAACTGCACAATAAATACACAGAGCAAGGGTCAGATTCAGCACATTACGACAACAACAGGCCACTTTTTTTACCTCATGTGTTACAAAACCATTTGATGTTTTCAGAGATAGATTGATGTAATCCAAGCTTATCGGGTCCTGTCCTGTCAACTAATCCAGTCTAAGTCAATCAGGTCCAGTCCACCATGGCTTTAATCTTATGTAACCTAAACAAGTCCATTATAGACCCACATCCATTACAGTTAAAACCAGTTTGACTCAGTCCAGAGTAACCTATCACAACAAGGTCAGTCAGGTGCATAGCAGCCCAATGTTTCACTCAATTTTTCTGTTGTGCCAATTCTCCACAACGGGTCCTAATAAGTACAGCCTGATTTATTATAACCCAATTTCAGACACAAACACAAACGTTCAGTGTAATAGTATTTTAGGTTCAATCCTTTTTCCTGAGCGTTCACAGGGCGGTGCACGACAGTGAAAGGCCATCTGACGGTCATCTGCCTCCGTCAGTTGCAGAGGGGAGCTTGATGTCTGCCTCCCATTCTACTTTTGGAAACTCAAGAAAGCATAATTAGGCCTGCAGTCTGAGAGCAAACAGCTCTGCTGGGATAATAAAGAAGGATGAGGTGCGTGGAGCAAACAGAACAAAATAATGCATTCTCATCCAGCCTCCGTTCGTTTCACACAAGCCTCCAACTGCTGGGTTGAGGTCAGTGAGTGCATAACAAACAGTGTAGTTCCTCAATTGACCATTGGGGGGCTGGCCACCCAACTTTTCAGGCTTAATTAACATTTTTTTACAACCTGGTTTAAATAACAGTTTTGGGCTACATAGATAGATATCACATCCAGCCACACAAAGCACAGTTGTTATATTTAAAGAGATTACATTTGGTTGTGTTGTTTATTTACTAAGAGACTGCTGTGACTGGCTGTAGGTAGCCTGGGAGGATTCAGGGATGAAGGTTACAAAAAAACAGACACTATGTTGTAACCGAGCATCAGCTAAACAAGCCATCGTTTCCGATTTCACCAACCAAAACAAGATAGAAGCTGAAGATCCTGTTGCAAATGTTCGCTGGCAGCAACGCAGCTCATGGATTGATTGAAGCTCTCGTGGAGCCAGCAGTTAATCATCCCCTGATCTCTTATGGCTGTGCCAGCAGTCATTTAAATAATACAGCTCCACATGCATGCACAAATGAGGCCTCCTCTGACTCCACACAGGCCGTGATGGTGAGGGTCTAACGCCAAACTCCAGACTTAAAATCCTCAGCTCATAAATCAGTGGGTGACATCGTCGCGGCTTTGTCCGTCTTTTGTAAACAAGCTTTATTTTGCTCCTGTGGGCCTGTCTCAAATGGGAATTTTTTTATTGGGGAAAGACAATCTCGTCTTGGAAAATATCTGGTAGGCTGTGGAAACAGCTGATGAATCACCGATGAACAGAAGGTAGATACTGGAAGGAAGGGGGGTATTGATGATCATATGGGTTTTGGATTTTGTTGGTCTTGTTTTGTTGGATTTTGCAGAAATGTGCTATACAAATAAACTTGCCTTGCCTCGGTAATTGTGCATACATTATGGCGCAATCCAATCCACTTTAGAGTAATTCATTTTTGAATATCGCATAATATGACAGTGAAACTGCAAACCTGTGATAAACATAGAAGAGGAGATTGATGCCAATGAATTGAACTTTATAAATGTACTTTTATGGTAACATCTAGAAGAGTGTAATTAGGCTGGTGAGGTCACTGACCGCCATTGGTACGAGGACTACAGATACAAAAGAAGACAGACTGAGGCAAGAAAAACCCAGACAAGAGCAATAAACGGCAACGCTGTTCACCTCCTCCCTCCGCCGCTTCCTAAAAGTAGCTCTAACTGGTGATATAACACACATTGTGACTGCCGCGGGCCATCATGATCTCTTTGAATGGGAATCATTTAAAATAGCACAGGTGGGCCGCTGTGTGTCCAAGCTTAGAGTAAATAAGAGATAAGTGTCTACCGTATACCTTTCCAGAGACCCAACGGCCTTCTTGACACACCGAGGCCAAAGAAGGTGGCATTTCTACACACGCAATTGAACACAACACATGGCTTTGTTTGGGGATCCTGGTCACTTTAGCCTAGTAGAGTGGACTGCTTGGCAACTAGCTGAGTATGAACACACACAATCAGACAAACGCACACAGGCCACTACAGAGGAGCCATCGGGGTTATGGTGCCCTCAGGTCGGGCTAATGACACCGAGAGCCAGCAGTGGAACAGATGGCTGTCGCTGAGCCATACGAACGTCTCCATACCACTGTTTATTGTTTACTTACTCACTCCATTGCACATATTTACACACATCCAGGCAGCATGACCACTCTGGGATACTTCCTTTTCTTCTGCTTTAAATTCACTTTTTTCCAGCCAAGGGAATTATTAAAAGAAAAATATAGGAAAATGCCTCAAAGACTGTCATTTCAGCTGTTTTAAAGTGTTTTAAAGTGTCACTGACCTTTATCGTGCCCGATCTCATGAGACCAAAAAACATGAGATGGGTAACATGCTGGACGTCAAATAACGCATTTTTAAGGCCTCTGAGATTTGCACATTTGTGTCCTGCACACGTTTCTATATCGTTTTGTAATGTTGTAAAACTTCTAGCTACTCTTCACGCATCTGGACGGGAGATGGTGGGAGTCACACGCCTGAAGGTCATGGAACACGACACCATTTTGCTTGACAACATTATTTATCGTTTTTCTTTTTTTTTTTTTTTTTTTTTAACTTACCATCACAACGTACCCCTCCAAAAAAAACCAAACAAAAACCCCCCCCGAAGAATTGCTATAGCACCTTGATGCGTGTTTTGATGAATTCTGATGTTTATCGTACTCATTCTAAACCACTTTCACTGGATGATGACTGTGGCCCTACATTTATTTTTCTTACATGGGTAAGAAAAGAAGAGAGTTTGGCTATATACATTTTCTTTTCAAGCCACTCTATGTAATAATACCACTTATGACCTCACGGGGACATTTGGATCAGCTCGCTTAATTAACGATCCGGCGAGTCTTGAGATACCACTCTGTTGCGTCTAACGCCAGGGGCGGACACATGAGTTTTGGGATATGTTGCCCTCGTGTGGTTCTACGTGGCATTGATTTTGAGACGAACCAAATGTCACAAAACAGATTATAGGATTCAGCAGCACAGTCCTGTGAAACAGTTGCAAAAATGTTTTTATCCGTTTTAACTGTTTTTGCAGTGTCCACAACATGTGGCATTCATCCAAAAGGCATAGTTTATCTGTTGTTTAACCATGTAGTTTTTACTTACTTTTGATTGGCTTCTTTTCAGCGCGCCATCAAGTATCAGCCACATAAACCACATGGTTACTTATAGGCAAGAAAAAGTGCATGGCTTGGGTCAGGAAAACACCGTGGCTCATTTTAAAACAGATCTAACTGCAATGAACTTCATGAACTAACATATTTGAATTCTCTAAAACGACACTCGAGCTCACTTTGAAAGATGCTACATGTAAAGGCCTGCAGGTGGTTACCATATGAAGCTGGATGCAACAAGAGTCTGCACAATTCCCATCCAAGTAAAAAAAGCAAATACTCAGAAGAATATGGAAACTAGACTTTTTTATTTCTTATTCTTCTTTTAGCCCCAACTCTCTCTTTGTGTTGCAGCAGCAGATGACCTTGGTTCACATTTGACATGGGTGCCGTTCCTGACACAACCCTCCCCAGCTATCCAAGCTTGGGACCAGCCTCACCGCATCCTCACATATATCCACTGTAAACCCATTCCAACCACTACGCCACACCTAATACAATATTTATTGATTACATTTTTGTTCATGCTTCGCAGTCAAAGCCTGTGTCAGGTAAAAGCAAGTGGTGAAAATCTGTGATGCAAGTGAGACCTCTAGTGATCGTTACAGGAAATCAAAGAGGAATTTTATCCTCACAGGTGCCATAGGTTGATAAACACTAAAAGTTATCATTTCTGTAACCGTTTTAGTTTTGTAATCTGGAAGAGAAATATCTCTGTGATGCTATGTGGGGCTCGTCCTTTAGATGTATGTAAATATATTATTGGTAAAGTTTAAATGTTGCACTTAACTGACCAAATCAATGACATGCTACTTAAAACAAAATAATGCTAATTATGCTTTCAGATAATGGTAGTGTAACAGTTTAGTAGATGAAAATGAACATTTGCCTTTAAAGCCAGTTTAAGAGCAGCAGAACTTTATGACGACTGCTGCACCTTTGGATCAAGAGTGATCTGTCAGATCCATTTGATCAAGTCGTTCTACCCCGACTTAAAACAGCACATAACAAATCTGGCTCAGGTCATGGTGACATGCTTCAAATCGATCCTCTTCAACTGTATTTCACCAAACAAAAATAAGGGGGGAGAAAATATATCAGATTGTCACCGTGATCGCCATCATAGCGCTCCAGACTGGAATTTTGGAAAGAAATTGTAATAAGTCTGTTAGTCTGAGTCACAGCCTGTCTGAGGACACGGTGTTGATCACTTTTCCATGGAAATATATTTTATTCTTTAAACTGCAAGGTTCTGTTTTTATCACCGTCTGAATTCTGTATATTCAGATAAAAAGACTCAGCCAGGAATGATGTCAGTCTGAAGTTGATGGAAATATTAGCTCTCAAACAAATTAGAGACAGATAAAGAATTCCCTACAGTTCATGAGGTTATATACTGAGTAGACTTTCCATCAACATATTATGGACTTCAGTTTTGGAGTTTCAAACCTTAATATTGGCTCTAAACTCTCAGATGATTAAAATGTAGAAAGAAATATTCCAAACTAATACAAAACCAGATGAGAGATCTCAGGACCTAAAAACGCTGGTATTCCTCCTTGTTGTGACATGTTGACCTGTTCCCTTCTTCTGGTCATTTTGAGTCCTCTTATTAACTAGATTTATCATTTTCTTTCACGTTGTCCTCGCTACTAATGGAATGTCGTCATGTCAAGCATTCCCAGGGCTCCTCTGGTTCAAACCTCCCTGCTCTTGTCTGGTGTTCGACTACTGTTGCACATAGTTCCTCCTGGTCAGTTCAACCTAGTAAACACTCCCTCAGTCCCACATGCAGACTGAAATTCATGTCATGCTTTCTGCTTCTTTAAGCCAGGAGCTACATCCATCCTGCCAGTTGCCATCTCTGAGTCCAGTGTTCAAATTTCCAGTTTTGTGGCAGAAATAAACATATCTACAAAAAAGAAAAGGCTTTGGTTACCATGACATTTCACATTCATGACCTCTATACAGGTGAACTTTCTGTACCACATCAGGTAAAATGATATAAAGCCAATCATTTATGTAACTTTGGGACATGAGTTTTTAGGGATCATATGGTGTTAAGGGCTAGCTCTCATTACTTTACCTATCCATACATCTATTATCTATACCTGCTCACTCCTTCTCAGGGTCACGGGGGTCTGTAGGCGCCTGTCCCGACACATAGCAGGCGAAAGGCAGGGGTCCACCTGGACAGGTCACCAGCCCACATTCACACCTTCTTTCTGTGAGGCAACAGGGCCAACCACTAATCCACCGTGATGCCCACTTTAACTACATCCCAGGAATTTAATATGAGCTGTTTTTGAGCTACAAGAGTACAATCGTTTGTATTTTAAAAGATAACGTCTCTTTTTGTGCTGTTACCCGAACAGACCTCAGACGGTTTGTGGCTGCCAAAGGGCCAAGGTGATGGCGGAACTGACCTTCTCTCTGGAGGCGCCTTCAGACTACTAGCCGAGCCCCCCGGACAGGCTCGTCACTGCCAGCTCTGGATGAGGCTTACCAACCTGGATGGACCTGTGCTGCTGGTAGTTTCTACCTGAGCCACCTAGCTGCACCCAGGCTGGGTTAGTGACAGATGGCTGTGGTACCTCTGGACCAGCTTGGTCAGAGTTCTGGCAGACGTTACTCCACGTCGCCTTCAAAATGACATCAGAAAGAATACAAAGGAATGCAAGTTAGGTTGTCCACTCTTAAGACAATTACAGTGGAGACCGTTCTCTCCGTGGTTCCTCACTGGTGGAACAAGTTACCGGTGAACCGAGGTCTTCCCTATTTGATTATATTGCTCTGTTGAAAGCTGCTTTGAATAAAAGTGTCTGCTAAATGTAAAGATGAGCCAAGTTAAAACACATAACCTCTGGTCACCGAGTTACGTTGGCCACGTTTGTTCTGCACGTTCATCCACTTCTGCATCAACTGGCTGTAGCCAAATGACAGTTTCCCCCATGGGTTAAAACATTTTTAAAAAAGCCTCTCTAGATCAATGATCATAGCTTTTAATCACAACACCTGTGCAGTTAGAAAGCTCATATTACTAAATCATGACCCTTAAACCCTGGCTGACGTCCTCACTTCTCAGACATGTCCCACAACAGAGTGAATCCTCACAGAGATGTTACACACATGCAACTGCAGAGTCCTAAAATAAAATAAAATAAAATGTACACACATTTACAAATGTATTAAAAACTAAGGAAGTCCTTGCGCTGATGCTGATAGACATCTGTTGACCAACTGAAGCCCAACTTCCTCCTCACTGATGATCCTGGATCCTGCATGATTCCGGGATTGGTCTTTTCAAGAACTCTGAATGTGGATAAACTGGGAGAGCACGTTTGAAGCCAACAAAAGTGGGCTTTGCTGTGACTTTCCACTGTAAAACGATGTCACTGCGTTGCTCTGTGGAGAGCCACAACACTTACCTTCAACTGATGCTGCAGTTTTAAACTTGCCAGAAGATGGAGCCTCAAATCCACAACAAAACGACTTGCATTTTATGACTCAACCTTTATTCTGAATACAGGAGTTTTATACAAAACAAACAATGGTGAATTAGATACAGAGCACAAGTTAATGACACTTTAATTATTTATTATGAAAATGTAAGATCTATAGTACAATTCTTACAAATACGGTGGCTTTTCCTGATAAACAAAACATTATTGAAAACAGAATGTAATCATCTTTGAAAAAGCATCAAAGAAAAAAGTGTTTCTTCCCATTTAAGAAAAAAACAAAACAAAAAAAACCTAACTTATGGGTTCAAAAACAACTGCTGGAAATATACCTTCCAATCAACAGCAGCAGCAGCACGTGTCCCTCAACCCAACATCAACTTCCCGTCTTCTTTGTTTGGATTTGGATGATAATCTGACAAGGATTCAGCAAAATTTCCCTTCTGGGCTCACAGTTGTCAAGTACAGTAACGGCTCACGGTGGAGATGGCACAACTCAGCAAAACATTCATCAAAGTTAAGGAACCATTTATTACTACACTGCAATTCAAAGCTCTAAAATACGTGACATGAAAGGTAAGAATGATAGTTTGAATCTTATCTGCTTTTATCTAATTATTGCAATAATTTTATATGGTGGAATGGAAAGTCCAAAATAGTACTGTACTGTTATTTTAATTGCTGCAATATGATAAACAAAAAAAAGTCAAACTTTAGTCACATCATGAGCAAAATTCAGTGTAAAATAAATGTTCATTACAATCATTGTTTTTTTGTTTGTTTTTTAATGGCACTTCTAAGCAAGTTTCATGATTTCATTAAATCATGCCAAATTTAAAAGCACACAGAAGGAATTTAGTGGCATCTACTGGTGAAGCTGCAGATTGCAAGTAACTGAATTACCTGCTTCTCAATACACAATCGAAGTTGTACTTAGTGAAAAATGTAAAAAGGATCTCAATAAAGTGAAAGCTTAATCAGTCTGAGCTAAAACATTCTGAAAGTAAGTTGATCCATTATCTTTATCATTAATTGACAGACAAACATTTTTATGGATTTTGTGGATTTCCATAAATCCTACACTAAAAGTTTAAGGTGATTTAATTGTTCCAGTCACTCGTTCAGACTAACTTGATTGGATAAATAAGACTATGCAGTGTTGTTGAATAACAGAAAAAAATCTAGTTGAAGGACTTTGAATTAAAGTTTTGATTTTTAACAAAGACAACAGAGACAAAGACAACTTACTAATTACAGCCAACATATACAAGGAATCACTAACTTAGGTTTTTAGTGCGGTTTAGACCAGATTTCCAGATTTCCTTTTTGTTCCCAAAAGACCCCAAAGCCCCAAAAACCGTATACTTGATGCATTTCACGTTTGAAAAACGTTTAAAATATTGAAGACCTTTTTCCTGGAAGAATATATCCCTCTATGGGTTTTGAAGTAAAGAAAATTGGAAAATCTTTTTAAATATCTGTGAAACACTGATTGAAAGAGTTTGCTGATGAAGTATCAGATTGAAGCTGGTCTTGTAATAATCACACACCTCTAAACTCAAACTTAATGTGAACTATGTATGAAAGATCAGGATCCCACACCAGGTTTCACAGACACTAACTATTAAACAATTACAATATCCTAAATTTTAACAGCTGTTAGAAATGTGTTGCCAAGACCTGCTCCTTTTGTTACCGTCACAAACCGATTTGTCCGTGTATTTTTGTTTCAACAAGACTGGCCTTTACAAACTGCAAAGCTTCCAGAGAACAAAATCTATATAAAATTTGTACATCACCTATGGAAAACTGCACAATATGAACTGACCGGGCTGTGAAATAGACTCAAAGATATGCGTGTGTGTGTGTGTGTGTGTGTGTGTGTGTGTGTGTGTGTGTGTGTGTGTGTGTGTGTGTGTGTGTGTGTGTGTGTGTGTGTGTGTTGGGGTGAGGGGGGGGGGCATGCATGGGTATGTGCAAGCAGGTGGATGGGAGTTATATTACATTCACAGTTGCAGAGGACAGGTGAGTCAGGTGAGACAGCACATTGGCCTGACATCCACAGAGAAATATTACAACCACTTCAAAATCCCAGGATTGTCCCCAGGTACGCACAGACTGTAGATTTGTTTGTCTAGTCTAGGATAACATATCCGTTTTCCCTCTCTCTCTTTATCCAAATAACCAACACACATGCAGACACGCACATATGATGTGGTCTACGAGCGGCAGCAGCCAGCCGTCCTTATTTCTTTGTCGACGTACTCTTGGAGCTGAAACTTGGGCTCATCGGGTTCCTTCATGGCCCTGTGCTTCAGTTCTCTGGTAGAAACAGACAAAACGCTGATTATGGTGCTACCAGTGTTGCCATCAGCTTCAAACATACTAAACATATTAGTATGGCAACAGGTATTTTAATAAACCACTATATAGGAATTCATCTGCACCATCAGGCTTGACATTAATGAAAAGTATTCAAAGTGACAGATGGCAGGGGTAAATCTGGTGAGGCTCGGTGGGCGTTTCAGAAGTCGCCCTGTGTAAATAGCATTTTGGTTGTGACATCTTAATAGCCTAAAGACTTTTCCTTTCAGGAAATCTGTTTAGCCAGCCCACAGGGCTTATCACAACACTCTTTACCTGTCAATTAACCAGCATGTGGAGCAGGTATGATACACCACCTTTTGAAAATAGCAAAGTGTTTTTGTGTCATCAAAACAAAGTAATGGCATTTTTAACAATATCAGTTCTCTGCAGGAATGTGAGGGAGACTAATTATAGAAAAGTCTTTTTTCCACTGACTGCTAAGTCAGAAAAAAACTTAATCTTAAATTCAATTCAATTTCGGCAGTGACTCCCTGGGCATCAGCCACCCATGACGAAAGAAAGAAAGACACTTATACGTTGCTGTCTGTGGTGTTCATGGGATGGAGGGCTGCAAATCAAACCAGTCTGAGACAGAAAAAGGACCGATCCTTCATTAAGAACCTTCTGTAATTATCTGCCCCCGTTAGGTTTCTTTTGTAACTCTTGATAAATGTTGCCTTGTTGGCTGTTTTTGCTCTTCTTACAATCAAATAGTCCACTTTCATTAATAGCTTATAGCCACATAATCACTTTTTCGTGACAGAGTTGAACCTGGATTTGATCATGAGAAATGAAGGTGAGAAAAGCTAAAGCTGTAAAACTTAAGTGAAGTAAGTTGGATGACAAAAGGGATCCGGTTTCTTGTTCTGTATTTTCAGTAGTTTGTGCCAGACTGTGTAGTGCTGTTCTTGGCGACGCCGCACAATGCCAGCTTGTTACCATAACAAGGCTATAAATGTAAAACAGCTCCCACACAAACAGAAGAACATGGACGATAAAATAGGATTTTAAATTAAAGTAATTGTGTCTCTGCTTAAGTGAGGACTCGGGTTTGACAGTTTTCAGTTGTCGTAGCCTCACTGCCGTGAGGAACAAACACAAACGAGCATCACGAACCACGAACAAAGTCGCCTTCTTCAGTCATTTCTGGCTCTTCTTGTTCCAGGAGCTTCAGCTGTCCTGACCTCAACATCCCACTTATATACTGGACCGTCTGTCCAGGTATATTAAAAACATGGAAATGGGACCAGGTCCATATCAGGGGGGCTGCGACAGTGGACCATCGGGGAAAGGCTGGCTAGTATATTACTTTGTTTTAATTGATTTACTGTTTGTTTTTCTTTTTAAAATTGCACCCAAACTCTGGGGGGGTAAACTTTAAACTCTCTGAACAGGCTATCAGTAAAAAAATAGAAAAGAAAAAAAATTAAGGAGCTTGTAGACTTTAGGAAATGATTGAAAACAATTTTTAAATTAAATTTACATTAGGGAACAGGGTACCGCAAACACATTTTTCACATTCACATTCTTGTTTCCTCTCCAAACACTAACTTTTGATTAACTGCTTCATGAGGATAACGATGTCTTGCATTTGACCCCAGTGTCCATAATTCTGTTTTAAAGGCATTTTCATTTCTTGAACTCGAGTGAGCGGTTGTGGAGCCACAAGAAAGACTGAAAAACGGCCTCTTGCGGAGAAGAATCACGCGGGCTACTTAGTGACTCACTGGTTTTCATAATGTGCTGTTGTATGTCTGACTCACTTGGCCACAGCAGTGAAGGCCAGCTCCACGTTCAGTCCAGATTTAGCACTCGTCTCCATGAAGGGCACTCCAAACTCCTGCACAGAAGAACATTTGCTTTTAGGTCTGATACGCTACTGCTGTTGGCAAAATGCGTTTGAAGCATCTTTCCTCATGCAGCCAATATCACGTGAAGCTCACAGAAAGATGGCTTTCATGACTCATTTACAATATGGTGGCATTTGAGTATAAAAGAACATCAAGGACCCTTTCCTGGATATCTGGAAAGGGGTGAAAGGATTGCCGATTAATACCAGTGACACAACTGTACTTTTTGTAATTGTCTCCTAATTTACATTTCAACAGTATTTAAATCTCTAATCAAGAGGAACTAGTCAAAGAAAAATCTTGTTGCATCAAGACATAATGAAATAATAATAATTTGGTGCTTATTAGGTCTTAAAGTCATAAAACTGTGCTAATGAGTTGGGATGCTCCAGCACATCCTGTAATACCAGTTTGTCCCACTAGAGGTGCACTTCATCGCGCCATGCCAGGGGATGACACATGAACCTTATTGAGGTACGTATGGGGTCAGAACTGGGTTCGCCACGATGAGAGACTTTAACTAAATACAATCTCAGCAGAAAAACACGCCATTGATTGTTCATTTAACAACAGTTTAATATGCAGACGCAGTGTGAGGAAAAATAAAGTACAATCCACGAATCCACAGCTTCAACAGAGCCATCTTTAGCAGAAACTACTTGATTATAGTAACTAGTTGGTCGTTTTGTTGTTTGTTTTTTTTATTCAAATCATTGCAGAGAAATGTCACTTTTTGAGGTTTTCAAAATGCAAAAATGACAAAAGGCCTTTTTAGATAAACAGATAAAATCTATTAAGCTTGGCAGCTTCTGCTCCTCTGCCAGACTAGTGGCTTTACTTCAAATTTATCAATCATCTCTCAGAGGTCATCTAAGGTCAGCCACAATATGTTTTTCTCCAAACATAATTTCACACACACCGTGTTTGTCATCTACATAGTTGTGGCCGGTCGACGGACAGCATGGCTTCTAACACTTCACATGTATCGTGATGCAGATATTCTCCTCGTGTATGTGTGCGTTGCAGAAAGTTCACCTTTGCCAGTCTCTCCCCTTCTTCTCGCTTTACCACCCGGTCGTGCGTCGAGTCGGCCTGGACCACAATTAGGTCAAAACTGTCACAAACATCCAAAGTCTCATAACACTTTGTTCACATTGTATGTGAGTGTGTGTGATTATAAACAACTGTTTACCACAAAGTAGCAGAACAAACAAAGAAAAATATCAAATCTGGCATCTTAGAGCGTTGGAGGTTTGATAGAGCTGAAATTCACCAGCCATCGAATTAAGATTCATTTAAATTTGTATTTGTTTTAATTTTCATCCTCAATGCAAAATATTAACATTTTCACAAATTACAAAGAAAATGCTCAACTTCCTTTACTAGTTATCTAATTGTGCCCTTTTATAAATGATTATTTGATACTGAACAGCAGCTGGACACAGCGAGTTCAGACAGAATCTACGACCCGTTTATTTTTTTCAATTAGCAGTTTTAACGGTGGAAGAGAACATTTAGGCTGTTAAAGTCTCGGGTCCACCGTGCTCACCAGCCAATGTTTCATTTTAAATGTTAATTTTATTTATTTATTTTTATTTATTTTGATTGCACTTAGGGTACCTGATCACATATTGTGACAAATAATTGATGATGTTATTTGTATATCGTTCCTTCTCCTGGAAGTTCTCCTCACTGAGGGAAACATCTAGAAACATCCGCCTCAGCAGATCATTGTGTTGCACACATTTATTTGGTGCAGCTTTTACGCTCGCTGCCCTACCTGATACAACCCTCCTCGTTCATCCGGGCTTGGTACTGGTGATATGAGCGGCTGGGGCAGCGGAGGAAACGTGGGGTTCAGTCTCCTTCCCAGGATGGTTGGGCACATGGCAGGGCTCGGGATTGATTTAGCAATCTTCCTGCTGGGTGGGCGCCAGATCTACTAATCCAAGGCCAACCCTTAATCAAGTTATACGTTTATTTAATAATAATTGTATTTAAGCCAATTTGCTGTCCCAGCATGACTCAGTCCCTTGGAAGGACACTGAACCCCACTCCTCCCGCCCAGCCAGCGAGGGGTCACAAGAATCGTTCTCATACTGGCAGTCCCAAGCTTTGAGAAATGTCTGGGAGGGCTTGTGACGTAAAACCTCTGCCAAGTCAACATGATGGTCTGCCGTGGCGACTCGTCAAGGGAGAGGCTGAAAAAAAAGCTGCTCGCTTTAGCTGTGAAAATAATAAAGTACTGTATGCCGACTCAGGCACAACCTTCCATCTGTCCTCACACTAAGGCGCTCACTATACTTCCTTCCATGAACCTTCCTTCCCACCCTCTATGACACCATCTGTCCATCCATCTTGCGCTGTTGGAAACGAGGTCTTACCTTGTTGCCTAGCAGCATGACAACCACATCTTGCTGGGCATACTCGTGAATCTCCGTCAGCCATGCCTGTTAATAGAAAAAGAGAAGCAGTTCACTTCCTCCGGTTTGTACAGTTCACCCATCTTCCTTTCAGATCTTCCCCTATTCACCCATTTTCCCCTCTCCTTCTGTTCATCTCCTTCCAATTACAGTCCAGGCCAGTGGTTTCCCTGCACTCTCTGCTACCTGGCTCGTTTAAAAAGCACTCTGTGTTTCTGGGACTTTCTTTCTCTCACACAACAACTTCACTGGTTCGTTCGCGTTTCCTTCCCACTTTCATGTGAAAACGTTTCAATGTCATTGAGCAGCTAAAAGCCAAGGAGCAAAGACAAAGGACGACCATTGTGGTAGATGCCATTAGTATTGCTCAAGTCTTTCAGCTAATATATCATGATTTAATTTACAAACAAAATGCATTTGGCAATATTCCAGCACAACAATCAAGGGTAATGCAAAACTGTGGTTCTTTATTCATGGGAACAGTGATGAGGCGACATGTCTGGGGAGGTCGTTGTGGACAGTTTTGAATCCACAAACTCCAACAATGACAGTGATCAGTACATCACAGCTAATGGCATTCACTTACAGCCTGATTGATATGTACTCAGATGATATGGTTAGCTGATATGAACTCACGGCGGATTAATCAATTAGAAATGCAGATAAAATACAAGTTTACCACGATTGTCTTTATCTGTAGTTTTTTTCATTATTCTAAAAAGGGACCATCTAAAGCTTCAATATTGAAAATTGTTGCTGACGTTTACTAAAAATAAAGCGTCTTGCAGCATCAAAAGGGAAGACTGCAAACGTGAAAATGAAACAAAGATGCAGAAGATGCCGCTGAATCCTGAATAACACCTTTAATCAACAGGTTTTTAACTGAAAAAACAACGTCAATAATTCACCGTTGTTTTTACTCCACTGTGACCATGCTGTTGATTCTGGTCTGGTCGCTCTGGTCACGTGCCCACCAGGTGACAATGAGCCCACACAAGTGTTGAGAAATGCACTGAGCAAATCAACGAAGTGGATGTGCAATCATTTTCTACAGTTTGGTTTTTCTTTTAACAGAAGTAGTAGTTTGTGGACCAAAAGCAGAGCATTTAGGAGTCAGCACACAGCTTCAGGTATTACAGCTACAAACCACTAATAAGACCCGAAATCCAGGTGTAATCATGGACTCAGAGCCGAACCTTCAGAGACGCATTATAACAATTACAAAGTCGGCTTTCTATCACCTGAAGAACATCTACTGGATCAAAGGACTAATGTCTCAGCAGGATCTTAAACTCATCCATGCATTCATCTTCAGTTGATGACTGCAACAGCGTGTTCACAGGTCTGCCTCAAACATCAATCAGACAGCTGCAGCTGATCCAGAACGCTGCTGCCTGAGTTCTCACTAGAACTAAGAAAGTGGACCACATCAGTCCAGTTCTGAGGTCCTGACACTGGCTTCCTGTACCTCAGAGAACGGACTTATAAATACTTCTGTTCGTTTATAAACCACTGAATGGTTTAGGACTAAAGTACATCAGACTGGTTGTTGCCGTATCAACCATCCAGACCTTTCAGGTCTTCTGGTTCAGGTCTGCTCCGTGTCCCCAGAATCAGAACAAACCTGGAGAAGCAGCATTCAGCTCTATTATGCCACTTCAGTGCATCTCATGATCCCTGTCTGTTTTCTTTACTTTTCATGTTGTTATGTAAAGCACCTTTAATTGTCCATCCAATGGCATCCAGAGGATGTTTCTTCTGCATCCACTGGTCCTTTCTCCAGGAGATCAGCGTTGAATCCAGACAAATGGGACTAATTCTCTGCATCAAAGAGGAACTGCTGGGTTGCTGGTTAGACTAGTACTCCAGTCCTTTAAGCAAACATGAATCGATAAAAAGGGATTTTTAAAGCCTTATACTTTAATGAGGTGTCGTTGTGTGTCCCTGAAGCTTTTTATTCGGAGTGGGTAAACAGTAATATTGATTACCACATTCTGCAACTCTGCTAACACGCAATATTTATTTGTAAATTGCATAACTGAAGGTCTGGAGGACCAAATTGAGACAGCTAGACTCTGAGCTGAAAATCCTACGAGCTGTGATGATAGATGTTGATAGACCTGTTATCCAGATAGAGATAAAGAGGAGCAGGTTCCCTTTACTAATATGTAGGCAGCAAAAGGTACCTGATCAGTGATGTGGGTGAAACTCCATGTTAAAAGTACAGATACGGCATATTGATGAAACACTAGTGAGCTGAGGAGTGTCAACAGCCCAACAAGCTTTATCCTTGTTGACTCACAAACTGGGATTTCTGGTGTCGCAGCAAAACAAAATAGTAAAAAATACTGGAAAATATCAGAAAAACCCTAATCAGATATACTACAAGCCATAAAACTGTCAAATATACACTAAAGGACATATACACATGTGAGTGATAACAGTGACAGTCACAGCACATGTGATGTGGCGATCACACGGAGCCGTCACGCCGTCGACGTGTTGTTCGGACTTCTAATATGTGAGAAGACTGGTTCCTATGACAACAGAGCTGTCTGACTCTTCTGGAGATGCAGCTCCGTCCTGTCCAGCGTGTGGTGGACAGCGCTGGTTGAAATTCAGGGAAAAATCACTTTTCAGACCTGCAGAGCAGCAGAGTCCAGCGAGTCCAGCGAGCCAGGTGACATTTAGGCAACGCAAATACTAATCAAAAACAGAAAACATGGAACAAGTGGAAAAGTTGTCCATCACGAATATAAAAATGCTACAGTAAATGTCATTGATATTATTATTTATTCTATAACACCAGTCTTTACAAAACGTCTCTTTTTAACTTCTTTAGTCCAAATCCCCATGATGCTTTGCATGAGGTATGGGCACAACTTCCTGTTACTGAGTCAAATCTGGAGATTTTCATGGTTTAAAAAAAACAAGCACAGCGCAAAACACCACAACAAGGATATTTTATATCCTAAACCTCGCAAAAGTTATTTAAAAAAAAAAATGTGTACCCTTAGTAAAAATAATTCAGAATTCGACTAGTGATCAGATGCTGAGAGAAGATCCGCGTCAACGTTAACACGTACTTAGTTGTACCAACAACAGAAGGCAGATAAAGTATCGCCAACGCTGAACTATGTTCACGTTCTAATTAACTCGATAATGAGGGAAAAAAGATGCTGTAATTACCATCCTTAAATCTCTAAACAGATCCTGATTAAAGAATCCACTTCTGTGTGTGATCAAATGTAAATCCAATCTTTATTTTCACTACACGAATCATCACACTTTTTTCTTTTTCCCAAAACTGAAAAGCTTTTTTATATTTAAGAGGCCATACATTAAATAATGAGCCACAGAGGAGCCGAGGATTTGTAGGAACTGTGAAGCGTGTCTTGTTTTCAGATCACAGTAAATGATGAAGAACATTCGATTTTTCTGTAATTCTCCTATTAATCCTGGATATAGTTGAGAAGGCAAAAGATGGATTAGGTGTAATAAAACTAAGGGATTTTGCAGTAATTGAATCAGCGGTTATGAGCTGATCAAGGTTGTGTCAGAGCAGGAGTCATGAGAGAAGCCCCAAAACAAAATGTGACAGAACAAAATGTCCACAGATTTTGATTTAAGGACTGGAGAATGCAGCCGTTCTTGAGCGCTTAAGATTACACAATATTCCTTGCTACGGGAAAGAAATTGTGTGCGCTTGTCTTATCAATGACCAAGTCTGAAGTGATCAGGCGCGACATTCAGAAATCTTCCATCCTCTGAATAAATGTCAGCTGCTGGGATGATGAGCAGCAGAGCGCTTCGCATGCCACGCAGACGGCGCCCTAATTTTCATGTGCTGTGGGTTTCTGAACTAAAACAGATGCAGCCTGTCACATCTACTGTCCATTTCTTAAACGTTAAAGCAGACAGACACATGGACAGATGGGACAAATGAAAGACTGTCAGACACAAACGCCGTTTGTGGGCCTCAGCTCGCCTCGTCTCTCTGTTGGCTGGACCGAGCTCCCATAAACTCCTGGGACCTGAGCTTCTGTCCTGAACAAATTTGTGGGTTGTTTTTTCAATTTTAATATTGACAGTTTACCGATGAAACGAACTAGACTGATAAAAAAGGTCTTCCAGTGGACAGGATGCTCTGTCCAACCATGGCTCACATCTGCGGTTTTCTTTGGCCCACGTTGGACGACGGCATCAGTGCTGCGTCTCTCAAAGACATGGTCTAAATCCAGCACCAACTGCACATCCATCACATGACTGGCTGATACTTAAAAGTTGAAGTTTCTCCAGTTTGGGAAACTTCCACGTTGACACAGTGGACCCGCGACGGCCTTCTGCAACGCTGACGTCATCCCTTCGAAGTCGGTGGACATCAAAGCTGATGACGCTTCCAACACGTATGTGTGCGCGGGACTGCGTGTGAATAGCCGTCAAACTCACATCTCTAAAGTCGTCTTCAAATCCTCAGGGCTTTTATCATCTTGCCGGCAGACCTGAGGGGATCAGGCTTCAGAAAGCGCTGGTCGCCTTTCCGGCTACAAACTAAACCTCAGCTGAGCTGGTTTTTATGTTCTGTTCTCGTGAGCAACTCTGTCAACATCAACAGCAAACATTTCTCAGCCATTGTTCTACCCGATTTGTACTTTCCTCCGACAAGATTGAGATGATTTCTTTTTTCCAGATTCATCTCTGTTCTTCGCGCCATCACCTCAGTTTTTAAACACATTTGTTGTCTGAGACGTTGGGTGGTTTACTAATCAGTGGGAGATGAGATGCCGTTTAAAACATTTACAGCAGAATAAACACAAATGTGTCAGCGAATGAAAGTGTGAATGTAAAGTCCCAACTAAAAATGTTTTCCTGTGTACACGCACATTTAGGCTGCCTTTCTTTGTAATAATTACCAAACGAAGACCTCTCAGATCAGCACTAATCCTCCCCTCGTCTGCAGGTTTACTGTATCCTGAGAGCTTTACATCACTTCATTACACTGAGATTAATGTACAGAGCCCTCACCTAGCAGTTCTGACTCCCAACAGCATGCAAACCTGCCAATTACTCACACAGCCTTGAATGTCTCAGCAGCCTGTGGGTGGATTAGAGGGGGAAGTAAAGCAAGGAGCACAGATTCAAACTTCAAAGGGCCTGCTGTCGACAGCGAGCCGGAGAATTCAAACAGGAGGACACGTGTTTGGGTTGACGGCGTGCGACTTGCAGTCAGGTTTACAGCCTCGGCAGTTTTCACTTTGACACTTTGACTTTGTGTGAAACTGCAGCATTTTTTGTTTAAGGACCAACTGTTGAGGGACAGTGAACATGCTGGCCAGAGCTTAATAAAGAGGCTACAGCACCGCCACGACTGCCTCGTTAGGTGATTACTTTGATGGAAATTAGTGCTGATGCGAGGCAGGCTTAAACAAGGAAAAGTAAAAAAAACATTCATGTCTAAACGGTATATTCTTAAGTCACCTGCAATCAAAAAAGTTCCTATTCGCTATGGCTCGTTGAAACCCACAAGGTTCCAGAGCGCAGGTTTGAATAAGATTCATTTATTGGGGAAATAGAAGAACATTAAAATTAAAACAAAATTGCATTTGAGTACTGTGAAATAAAAGTCCATCCTCACTGTCAAAGTCAAGACCTCAGCGTGATTTAGATGTTGCTGCAGGACTTGAAGAGAGCTAAAACATTTCCACAAACCTCAATGAACCGAAGAGATGTTGGACAGGATCGTGGGCCGGAATTCATGATCGACCATGTGAGGGACTGATGACATCATAAGTAAAACAGGTGGCTGGGTAAACTGTAGAGCCGAGGGGTGAACTCAGGCACACTGCTTTGTTTAGCGTGGTCCGTCTGGGGTTAAAGTCCTACTATTGCAAGGAAAGACTTAAAATTAAGAGGATGCACGACTTTTCACACTATACATTACCTAAAAACCAGAGGAAGAAAAGTGTGGGAAAAGATAAAGGAAATGCCGTCTCATTTACAGGTTTTTGGTCAAACGACTACAGAAAACACGATTTAACCCCAACACTGAAAACGGACCACAGAGGTCGACTGACTGGTATTACCATCCTGACAGCTGCAGGCTGGCGTGATAAACCGTGTTCTTACATGCAGCTGCTGCCGAGTCTGTGAAGCAGAGCGCCGCTATGTTATACTTGAAAACAAACACCTGTAACTGTTGAGACAGTTTAGTCTGTGAATTAGCAGCGATTGATTCAAGCACCACATTGAGCAGGCATTCAAAATTCAAAAGCAGCGACACTGCTGCTACTCAAACATGCACGACGATGAGGCTTACTGCTCGGCAACGACTTTGTGAGTGGATATTGATTTTAAAATCACTGGAACGACACCACCAGGTGATTAAACTATGAATCAACGCAGAGACTAGTAAAATAAGAGTTGATGCAGGGAGGTCATCATCACCCCTGAAAAACGGTTTGCCAGTTTAAACTGAACCGTGGGAAACGAGCTTCTGAAACAGCAGCCGTGTTTGCACACACTGATCTTACTTCATGTTGTGAGAGCGCTGGTAGAATTGAGTGTAAAAAAAGAGGAATCTGTGGGTTTCAGGGTGGGGGTTTGGGGAAGCTGAGGTCAGGGTGGGGTGGACTGTTTGGAGTGAGAGTGATATTAAGACAGCGGAGTGAGAGAACAGTTAGACTGGGAGAACCGACGTCGAGGCTTCGCTGCAGGTAAACAGCAGCTCACATTTTACATTTTCAGTGGCGTCAAAGACGCTGAACTCAGTGAAAAGCTTGTGTCGTAATGTACTTTACGTCTTAAAGTGGCAGTTTAAGTCACCAACTGCAGAGGTTATTGGGTTTTTTTTTATTCTTCAATTTGCATAGTTGCTTGTTATTTCATTGATTCAGTTGAACTACTTTGTTTAAGCTGAATGCAGCAGTTGGGAGGAGTATGCTTACAGGTCAAATTCATGATGATCTTGTGAAAAATGGATGAAGTTTATCATTGTTTAAAGAGTATAACTGCAGTTTACGTGCCAGGTTTCAATTAAACTAACCGCTAGATGATGACATATCAGCCAGAAGATCTGCTGTAAACGCGTAATGGTTGCAAAACTCAGAAATGGGCGTCTGCTCTTCCCCTTTTTACTACTGAAACATCTTTGAAACGCTCACTTCCTCCGTTTCTTCTCCAAGGGTTATGCACACACTGAGGTTACATCCCACACAAGAGACATGAATATCACTGCTATTAATGGCACTGCAAGTCCAGCCCGTGCTCGACCTGACGGTGACAACTGTGGCCAGATGAGGAAAACAGCGCAGACGGACGACGGCGTGCGCGTCAGGGTACAGACGAGAGACTGTAAGATGAGTCGAGGACACAGGCAGCGACCCAGAGAGAGGCCTTTGTCAACAGTTGCGAATGTGAACCCACACGCTCATCAGCGGCGGTGGTCGGTCGGCTCATCTGTTGCTGTTGTGAAGAAGAACAAGAAGGAACCACAGCCTCCTCAGCGTGGCGTTTCCCTCCTGTGTTCCTCTTCTCATTCGTCTCATTCGTCCTTCAAACGCTACTCCTGCCCCCCTCTTGGGATTCTGACCTTTCCCAGTCAGTCTGCCTCCTCATCCTCCTCTAGCACCTCCTCCTGTTCTTCGCCTCCTCCGGTCCAGACATCCGTCATCACCGGGCACGATCCTCTAGGCTGGAAATTGCATCCCAAATCAGGCTCGGGCTCCCACAGAACACGCACCAAGAGGCTGTCTCTACAGATTCCCCTCCCTGTCGTCCCTGATCTCAACTCTCTGACCCCTGAGACGTCCCCAAAAACCAAACCTCCACTTAAGCCTAAACCCCCCTGTCGCCGCCACTCCGAATCGTCAGTGTTCCTCAAATCACTGGATAACCCTCTACCCGTGATAAAACCCGAGGAGCTCAGGGCTGTGCATCTCCGCCAGGTCGTCCACTCAGATGAATCAGACGACGTCTTTGTCGAGGAACCCAAAAGACAGGGAAAGGCAACAGACCTGCAACGCAAAATAACACCACCCGTTCCTGAAAAAACAGCTGTGGCCAGACAAATGGCACAACTAATTGCTCATTCACGGCAGCGCTGTAAGCCGGGTACGCCGATAGGCATTCACACCAGAGAGATGAAGCCAAAACCAAAGCGCTCACTGCAGAATGTGGACCATAACAACATCAATGTGACAAAAATGGGTAAGAACACATGAAAAGAACATGTGACAACACACATCTAAAGAGCTGGGGGGTTCGTTTTACAAAGTGAGGTTACTTAAGTCAGTGATTTCCAGAGGTCAGAACCAGCGGATGAGGACACTGCCTCCAGATGTCACTGGACAGACACACAACCAACCTGAGATAACAAAATGTGTTCTGTAGACAGAGCAACAGCCAGACGACAATCGATGAAATGACTCCAAAGTGGAGTACAGTCGAGTAAGATCGTTGTTGGTTTTACAATGAAAACTTGCTAAACAAAGTTGTTCTTAGTTGTTGTTCTTACATGGTTGTTTTGAATAGTGGCTCTTGGATGCTCCTGCATCCAACCGTGTGAAGCACGCCCCGTTGGGATTGGTTCGGTACGTTCTGTACCAGTGGAAATAACTGAATGAAACGGGCATCGTCCAGGATGGCTATAAATCAACATATCTTTTTTTTCTTTGAAAATGGTAACTATAGTTATGCATATTATGTACATGGTGTTTTGTTGGGGGGGTGGACACAAAGAAGATAACCCAATCTGATCAGGACCTGATGTGTTAAGATCAGTTCTGACACTGTGGGAGGTTTTGCAGAACTATTTCCAAAGTCTCCATTTTTTCAATAAAATCAGTGGAACATCCCTTCAGCAGTACATGCAGGACAAAAACAGTAAATGCATCTTTATAAATGTAAATTTATGTTAATTTGAATGAATGTGATTCACTGCACTCCCTTTGCAAATAATGTGCTTTTCCTCACAATTACTTTTTGAATTATTTCCGTCCTGATGTGATGAGAGATGGCTAATGATGATCAAACAAACTATTTTCCAGCTGAGCTGCATCTGAGCATCATCTGCGACAGGGAGAGGTCCACTCCACGTTTCCCTGGCTGAGAAATCCAGCAGAAGAGGACAAACATCTAACCGACATCTTGAACACAAAGCAGAGTTTCTAGAAAATAAAATACACTTTTGCTTTTTCTTTCCACTCCAAAAAGTTACTGAAGTGTGACTTTGGTGTGTTATACTTCAGGGTCTATTTGTTAATCTATTTTCACTTTATCGTTGAAATATATTTTTTATATGTTTTTATATGTAAACAGTTTTTGAATATGCCTGAAGATGATTATTGAGATCTTAGTAAACCGCAAGAAAGCTGCAAAATAACAATTCCAAGGAACTCTGGAACAAAGTCAGAGCATTGAGCTACCAGAAAGCATCATTACAGTCACACTCATGAGAACATCTGTTGCAGGATTTAAGCGTCATTGTGATTTGTTTAGGCAGGTTTAAGCTGGCAACAGAAAATACTAAGCAGTGACAAAATTAAAAGAAAATTAAAAAGTTTGTGGCATCTTTGGTATAACTGCAGAAAACTTGTTTGTAAGAAAAAAACATGATCCTTCACTAACGGTTGGCTTTTCTGGCTGTAAAGTACAGGGTGTTTTGCCAGAATCTATTGTGTATTTCCCATTGGTGCCAGAAATCAAAGATAAAGAGCGAGCAGTTCAGATAATCGCAGGTCTACAGATTTGGGCAGCGTTTTGTCTCAACTGCTGGCAGGATGACATTTTGGCTTCAACATATGTGTATTTTTGTTTTAAAAAAAAAAAGAAGAAAAAACAGAATTATGGTTATTGGCACATTTCATGTGAGCAAGGATGTTTTACTTCAACAGGGGCTGTTTTTATTTCATTATGTATATGAAAGATTCCTAATTCCAACAGATGTGTTGGAGGGAGAACGACTGGTATCTGTCTCATTTCCCATCTATGTACGGAGATGAGATAGTGATTTTCTGTTTGTACAGTGCTTTTATCATATTAAAATCTATAAACATAAATGTTGGATGAAGACTTATTTTTCCTCTATTGCATTTCTGCCAATAAAATTCCTCCTTCCCGGTATACACGACACAATCTTGGCCCATCGTAGATGAATGATGACCGTTGGGAAAGACTCGTTGCTACACCTCACACTTTTTTTTTTTTTTTTTTTTTTAAAATCACACATAGAAGCTGGTACTTAAGTGTGCTTAATTTTCTTATTTTGCTTCTTACTGATCGACACCAAAACAGCAGAAGCTGCTGATGACAGACCAAGTACACCTGTATCTAATATGGTACATTTTCATGCACTGACGTCCCTCAGTGACCATCGTCTTCCAGGATAATACACTTTTTTTTCTAGCGTCCAGAACAAACTGAGCTGTCGTGTTTAAAAGTGCCAACCTTTCTCTGTCATCCAGCCAATTGCAAACTTTAAAGTTGACAGTCCTGAGTGCTGTAACCTAATTAGACTGCATCTGCTGTCAAACAAACCCTGAACACAGTCAATTTCACAGTAGTGTCCCTCGTAATATGTCAACGGGACAGAAGACAAAGAAATCTTGGAGTATATGAACGGAAGTGGAGTTAAAGCTGAGGGGGGGTGTGAAAATTTGGGTTTGGTCCTTTGAGATGAGCTGCAGGGTGTTGTGGAGCTCCAGCAGAGATGTGTAGTGAGCGCTGGAAGCTGCACTGCAGGCGGGTTGACGGTGACGCTGCCGGTCGTCATACATACACAAACACGCACAGAAACCACACACGCTAATCTGAAGCTGACAGATCTCACACATTCTTATGTCTTCACCTCTCACACTTTCAACAGAAGGAAATGACATTGAGAAAGTTGTAATTGCATTAACCGCAGCCACTTTAAGTCAACAGTTGCGTCATCGAATGTGAACCCACACGCTCATCACTTAAAGATGCCATTCAGCATCTTAAGGTGAAATTCACATGAGAAGAAGAAGAAAAAAAATACTTCACACACTGACACATATCGCTTCAAGCCTGAATAATAAATACCGAAGTTTAACACTGTTTTCAACTCTGTAAAAAGATTTTCTTTCTTAAGTTTACATCCCAATAGCTAGTCTAAAAAAAAAAATTTAAAAAAAAGAAAACAATATATTGCCATAAGTATTCACTCACCCATCCAAAATAATCAGAATCAGGTGTTCGGATCACTTCCAAGGCCACAGGTGTATAAAATCAAGCACCTCGACATGCAGACTGTTTTTACATCTATTTGTGACAGAACGTGTCGCTCTCAGGAGCTCAGTGAAGTCCAACTGGAACTGTGCGTGGAACTGTGAGAGGATGAGACCTGTGTAACAAATCCAGTTGTGAAATTTCCTGGCTCCTAAATATTCCACAGTCAACTGTCAGCTGTATCATAAGAACATGGAAGTGTTTGGGAACTCAACCACAAAGTAGTAGGTCACGTAAACTGACGGAGCGGAGTCAGCGGATGCTGAGGTGCAGAGTGTGAAGAGGTAGCAGAGGTCGCACAGGTCTGCAGAGTCAATTGCTACAGACCTCCAAACTTCATGTGGCCTTCAGACCAGCTCCAGAAGTGCACAGAGAGCTTCATGACTGGGTTTCCATGGCCGAGCAGCTGCATCCAAGACAAAAAACACCAAGTGCAATGCAGTGGTGTAAAGCACGCCGCCACTGGACTCTGGAGCAGTGGAGACATGTTCTCTGGAGTGATGAATCGTGTTTCTCCATCTAAAAACCTGATGGACCAGTCTGGGTCTGGCGGTTGCCAGGACAACGGTACTTGTCTGACTGCATTGTACCAAGTGTAAAGTTTGGTGGAGGGGGGATTATGGTGTGGGGTTGTTCTTCAGGAGCTGGGCTTGGCCCCTTAGTTCCAGTGAAAGGAACTCTGAATGCTTCAGCATTCCAAGACATTTGGACAATTCCAGCTCCCAACTTTGTGGGAACAGTTTGGAGCTGGACCCTTCCTCTTCCAACATGACTGTGCACCAGTGCACAAAGCAGGTCCATGAAGACCTGGATGACAGAGTCTGGTGTGGATGAACCTGACTGGCCTGCACAGAGTCCTGACCTCAACCCGACAGAACACCTTTGGGATGAATCAGAACAGAGCCATACCTTCTGGTCCAACATCAGTGTGACCTCACAAATACTCTTCTGGAAGAATGGTCAAAAAATTCCATAAACACTCCTAAACCTTGTGGACATCCTTCCCAGAAGAGCTGAAGCTGTTATAGCTGAAAAGGGTGGACCGATGTCATATTGAACCCTATGGATCAGGAATGGGAGGTCACTTGAGGTCATATGCAAGTCGAGGCAGGTGAGCTGATACTTTTGGCCATGTAGTGTATGAAGACCTTGAAGCGAGGCAAACTTTAAACAGAGTAAAATCATGACAAATCTCTTTTTTTGTAACATCAGGACCACACTCGAAAAAGTGTTCACATTTATTTTATTCATCTTTATAAATGTTGATGTTTTAATTTGAGATCAGGCACAGAGGAGTTACATGTAATCACAGTTTGTGACATCCAAAAGCATTAGGAGGCAAGTTGCAATAAAACTAATAACATCATCTACATCAACATTACAACATCTGATTTCATCTATTCCCCTTTTGCTTTTGGGTTCATTTCAGGATTCTTGCAGTAACTATTGTGCAATTTATTCCTGACTGACATGATTACTGCAAGTATCTAGGGAGGGATAATCATTACAGAATAACCGAAGAATCATAAAACATGAGTAATTTTATCTATTATCTTTTTTATCTGGCAGTTGGAAAGGCTTCATTAACCACCACAAGGAGGAAAAGATGAAACAAATGGCTCTCCGACTGTCATGAAACAACAGAAGAAGACATTTACTGCCAGGCTCTGGCAAAACATGTTTGCTTTGGGGCGATTAGATCCTAAAAGTAAGTGTAATCCTGATTCATGCGCCGTAATCACCTGGTTGCAGTAATACAGCGACCCTCTGCCAATGAAATAAAACACAACAACTTTTAAATAAGAGAAACATTCAAAGCCAAAGAGCACAGAAAAAATGAATTAAATCAATGTTAAGGGGAAAAAACTGTCAGGTAAAACTAGGAAGCATCTACCACAACTGTGCAAAGTCGTTTAAAAACCAAACATCCAGATAGAACATGATGTCAGACTTGGATCACATCACTACAACATGAAAAAAGAAAACAGTCAATTGTTGTAAAAGGCTTAAATTCATAAGTGTTTATTATTGGAGTGGTTGCTCAGAAAGCTGAAACACTCAAAAACAAAGTGTGGCTGGACTAGTTCTTCCAGGTCATGCCGAGACATCAGACCTTTTAACCTCGATATATTCTTGAGGCGATAGTAGGTTGAATTTGTTATTGTCTTTATGTGTTTTTCAAAAGTTAGCTCAGAGTCCATCACTACAGCCAGATTTCTGGCCTGGTTTGTGGTTTTTAGGTGTATAGACTCAGTTACCTCAGTTTTGTTTAGAGAAAATTGTTGCACATCCAGTCATTAATCCTTTCAATGTATTTACCAAGAGCCTGTACATATAATCTGTCCGGCTATAAAAATGCAACCCCTTGTTTGCACTGGAATTAAGTAAGAGTCAGTCCTCATCAGTCAAATCTCTTTGTTACGTCTGTACAGAGGAGCATTTTCTACAAATACCCAACTGGAACTGAAACTCTTGAGAACTGGGAACTTGGAGACCATCACCATAAATGGATGGCGTGCTCTGTGCATTGTTTAAACGCAAAAATTAAATGCATTTCTTGATTTCACTGCATCTTATCAGTATATTATGTGCATTCATAAGACAAAACTCTACAGCAAACGTGAACATAAAAACAAATTAGGATTTTTTTTTTTTTTTTTTTTTTTTAAAAAGCACATTCGTTATGAATAGCACTTAAAAAAGGCAGACTATTCCTGCAAAGCCTGCCTATGCATGTAAAGATATTTTTACACTTATATTTTTATCTTCAATGTCGTGCGTACTTCCTCTTTGTCATGCACTTCCTGCACACTGAATGTTTGTTTCATACACATGGGCACATTTCTCCACTGTTAGAGTCCTTCTTAGCTTCAGTAACCAACTTTTCCTCTCATTCATGTCTTCAGCACCACCGGGAAGCAGGCAAATCCGTTTAGACTGCCCTTTATCATTAATCAAAATGTCAACATTTAGCATCAGTGAATCAATTCTTTTATTATTACAGATAAGGCAATATTTTGCCATAACAACATTTTGACCCGGACCTATAAAAACCTGAAAAAGCAGAGACTTATTTACTTTTCATGCTTCTTTTGATGAGATTTAAGAGCAATTTTAATGTTTGTGACTCCACTTTAATATTTCATATCTCAACGCTTCATTTCAGTTTTTGCTCGCGTAAAAAGAAAAAAGGTAATTTTGTGATCCAGTCCTAATAAAAAAGACTGGATAAAAGTTTGAACAGTGAGCAACGCTTTGAAAAGAAATCGTTGGTGGGATCCCACCATCTCAGACAACAACTTAGTTTTTGTCTGAGATGGTGGGATCGAGTCTTGGATTGATCTTTTACTTTTGACTTATTTCTGATGAACGACGACTATTACGTGTTAAAAGCATCAAAACACCAAGGAGTCTAAGGGAAATGGCTGGATCAACTCTTTTTAGTAACAGAAAGATCAAGATGAGAGAGGAGAGAAAGAAATCTTCCCGTCGCGCACAGTGATGCAGATTCAAGCACACAGACGCTCATTAGTCCGCATGTCGCTGCGGCGGCATTTCATGTTAAAACTGGGTGTTCTGGTCTGGTTTTATAACTTGATAAAGATACAATGAACTTGTATGTATGGTTTCCTGTATGATACTGGTATTCAGTCTGAAATCTACATTATTTAAACCCTGTCCAGACATGGGATATACAGAACATCAATAGCATCAACTTTTTACAGCAACATTTTTTTAGTCCTTCCACCAAGTTTCTGGCCCTACGAGATGTACACTACTGCAGGAATAAACACTTCGTTGCAGTTCTTTAAATAATTCATATCTGTACTTTTTAAAGGGTTCGTGCCAGTGACAATAACCTCATACTGTAGGCTACAAGTCTTTTTCTTTTTTTAACTTAACAGTTACAGAATTTAACCCACCTTTATATAAGCAAGTCAATCACTCTTTAACACCACATAAGGTTTTAACAGTTATTGTGTTACTGTCCCTTTAAGAGAGACGGTCCTCTGGCCGTTTCTCTGTTCCACGTCCAGACTCGAGTAGCTTGGTTCCTACAACTCTGGAGGACGTATGAGCACATGTCTCTTTCTGCAGTTGGAACATCAGCGTACTTTGTACTTGATGACACATCACAGCTCAGATAACAGGCAAACGTGTATTAAAGAGCATCAACAGTTCAACGGGTTGTAAAAATAAACACCCTGAACATTAAAACAACTGACAATGGGCCACACATTTCTCCATTTAGACAATGTGTTTTTAACGGAGTCTACGCTTTTGTATGCCAGCCGGGTTACAAAGTTCGATGGATGTGAAAAGAAAAAACTCTGAAAACATCAGAGGAAATTGTAAAATCGATAAAAGTCTATCTTCATAATCTTCCAACAAATATGACGTTATAACAACAACTAGCTTCTCACATGAAAACGATATTGTGTTAAACAAAAATAAAGTTTTAACTTTATATTTACTCCTCTCTCTTCTTTTATTACTTTTGCTTGTTAGTGTAAAATGCATTCTGGGAACTTTGCCATCTCAAGTCTCAACAAGTCTCTGGATGCATCCTCAATAAAATGGGTGAATCAAGCAGACATCTGGGATTTGGACCGGACTAGATGAGATGTGGACTTTATCATCTGCAGAAGTACGGTTCCGATTCTCAAGTACACACAAGTACGATTGTTGAGAAACAGCCACAGAATCTCATGAAATAATCAAATACATTTTTTTGTGATGCAGGTCTGGGAACTTGTAATTCACCGTGTGGTTCGCAGACCCAGATGAGGGCAGCAGCATCCTGCTCCATGTGTTGCTCCTCACACCTTTACTCATCTTCATATCACAAAGAGCGGTCTTCTCTTGTAATCCTGCACCGAGGTAAAGTAAATGCAGACCACTCTTTGGAGAAGGGTTACAATTAAGTTAAATGTTGTGAACACAGCTGTGAAGGCTGTTGTTCTGTCTTTGTGGAATTTTGCCAAAAAAAATCATGTCATAGATTTTTAATTCAAGACGTTCTGTCAAGCTTTAAAAACAGATTAAGGGCCTTTAAGACAGATGACTGAATGGGGAGCATTCTCCAAATCCAGCAGGTTGCATAAAACAAAATGACGCTCCAGTTCTATAATAATTACCTCAAACTTGTATTTCTCGCCATCGCCTGCTCCATTTCTGTCTTCTCTCTAAATATTTTACTGGCTGCGGGCCAGCCGACACCTGGTGTACATCGTATTGATTTTTACTTCACAGATGAGGGGATATTTTGAACAACAAGTCCTCTGAGCTGCATGAAGGCGTTCAGTGATTTAATGATTTGGGGCTTCTTTTTTTTCCTGTGGTCTGTTAGCCCAAGTGTGTCAGTCAATACCAGTAAAATGTGTGTATGTGTGTGTTCGTGTGCTGTCGTGCATTTTTGGCATGCAAGCATAAATCTTCAGTCTTCAGGTTTCCACGGCAGCAGCTGTAAAGCCCTGATAGGAGGTCGTAAAGAGTTCAAGGGTTTAAAGGAGTCAGGATGATAAAACATTACGACAGTTTACATTTAAAAAAAAAAAAAAAAAAAAAAAAAAAAAAAAAAAAATGGACCCGTTTTGATTAACGCGGCTGAGGCAACAGCCTGAAAAGTTGTTATTCATCTACTTCCAACAATGTTTCTTGTCGTATAACTACAGTTAAATTTCAAAAGGCAGAATAATAATGTATGAAAAATGGCCTGTCTGAAAATGAAAAGTCTGAAAATGAAAAGTCTTTGTGCCACTATGAGTATAAAAATAAAAAAAAAATAAAAAATAAAAAAATCACTATTCAATCAAGCCTATCAGCCGTGGTGATTGTGGAATAAGTGTTGCACATGCAGTCATGACCGGTTGGCATGGCAACCATCAAAACATCAATCATAAATCTGCTTTGGATGAGGAACTGGACTGGATAAACTAACAGTTTTTATAGTTGAGACAAAGCTGGAGCAGCATAAATGCATTGTGTGAACGCGCAGCAGTTTGACATTTCTATGTGTGTGCAGGTTGTGGTTTGTTGTCGTGACGGGACAACAGGTCACTGCCACCCGAACAGGTGTGTCTCACTGAGGCCTTCTTTATGCAGACAGCAGAACAGCCGGCAGTTGCAGTGAACATCGTCAAGATTCGTTTTCTTTACCGTTAGACACGAGAAAATTGAATATGATGGAAACGGAGGAAATTGTGATGTGGCGCAGTGGCGTGATGAACACATGGGTTGATGATACAGTGAGGTAAAATCGTCATTGATTTGTGACAGTTTCAGAGTACTTGAGTTTTTCTTTTAAAAGTGAAGTAATATCAGGTTATATAGACTCTCACAATGCTGCTCTTCACTGGCAAAGCCGTTACTATGTCCTACACCAATAAATCATAAATTGAATCATTAAAGCCACTGACAATTAAAATGGGCAACAAGTCGTTAAAAATGCAATGCTCTGCTGGAGAAGCACGCACAGCAATTTAACTTGTACTTCCAGTCATGTTAAGAGTTTGGTTGCCATCATCACTAGGATGTAGAAAAGGCTCATCCTTGTAATTTGCCATTATGTAACGAGGTGTTTGTTGGATGAAATAAGCTTTGAAAAGAAGAAGAAAAAAAAACGTCAGACGCCGCCTGATTGCCTCTGGAACAGAAACAGAGATGGAACATTACTGAGGAGATGAAAAGAAAGAGAAAATAGCAGCGGCTGTAGCTGTGGTTACTGAGAGCAGGGAGGCAGGGAGGGAAAGAAGAGAAAAGGCTGGAGAGACAGAATGAGAAAGAGAGCAGGAGATGGGCAGCGCAGGGTAATACGTCTCTATCTCTTTATCATCCAGCTGCTCTCCGGCATTCACCCCGAGGCTCTGCTCTTAATGGATTCACACTACGGGGAGTATTGTGCTCGTTCAATAACTGCAGTGGCCTTGCAGAGCTGCGCATTTCACATGCCTGAATCTACCTGAGTGCAAGCTCAAATGACTAATCACCAACATCCGTGCCTGTTAATGATTTTTCTACGTTATGATGAAATACGCCGGCTAGAAAAAGTCTGAAAGTAGCGCAGTGGTTAGTAAATGTCAGGTAGCAGCAGGTTATTTAATCCTAACTAATGCCACGAGGAGCTGCTCATTCTTTAAAAACAATTATCCCTGAAGATGTAGCTGTTTTGGAATTAGATTCAAGCAAGAAAAAAACAACTCAACTAGGATGAGAAACATACACATCAAACATCACATTACTCTCAACATGACGCAAGATGCCAAACATAAAATCATCTGGACAGAGCAGGCGAGACAAAAATCAAAGAACATGATCCTCAATTTCCACTAAATTACTACATACAAAACACCAGAATTTACAGGTGGATGCCTCTGAAATGGCCCTAGTAAATTATTTATTTGTGAGATTGGATGGTTGTGTGCGTGAGCTGCTGGTCAGCAGCAGAGGAGCGCCACAGGGGGCTGTACTCCCACCACTCCTCTTCACTCTGTACAGTCCTGTCACTTGCAGAGATATTCAGATGACACTACACTTGTCATCCTCAGCTTGTGGCAGTCATCCTCCATAGCACACTGTCATTCCCCTCCCATATCAACATCACCCGGTCTGCTCATTTCCACCTTGGTGACATAAACCGACTGCGTCCCTCCCTCACCGTTTCCTGCTTCCATCCTTGTCCACTGTCTTCTCACCTCCCGCACTGATTACTGCACCTCTCTCTTCTTTGGTCTCCCCCACAACAGCTCAAATTTGTCCAAAACTTTGCTGCTCAGATCACAACACCACCCCCATCATTCTATCACATCACCCCATCACAACACCACCCCCCTTCAGCAGCTCCACTGGCTTCCAGGATGGCAGAGAATTAACTACAAACTGCTCCTGCTCACCTTCAAGGCCATCCATAACCTCACCCCACCTTATCTTTCTGACCTCCTCCAGATTGCAGCCTGCTCCCTCAGATCCTCCTCCTCCATCCACCTCACTGTCCACTCTGCCCGCCTCAGCACCATGTGCAGCAGAGCTTTCAGTCGCTCTGCTCCCAAACTCTGGAACGCCTTACCACCTGACATTTGCAATATTGACTTTCTTCCCATCTTCAAATCCAGACTCAGCTATTTACTATTGCTTACTCACTCCAAGTTTACACACTACACTGCCCTTAATGTTTTTATTTTGCTGATTTTATCCATTGTTGTTTTGTTTTCGTTTGTTGTAAAGTGTGCTTGGGTTTTATGAAAGGCGCTTCAAAATAAAATGTATTATTATTAGTATTAGTATTATTACTACTACTACTACTTGTGAGGTGCATCAGTGGTGGACAGCAGACAGAGAACGAGTGGACAGCTTTGTGGCATAAGGTAAAAATAATTAAACACATAATGGACAACACAGAGTCCTGCTTCAGGTCTGTTAAACTGCAGACTTGCATGAGATCCTTCCAGCCCATAAGTAAACTTATCCAGTGACTCCTCAGAGGCTTAAATCCTCACTGTCAGTTAGTGCAACACAGACTGTAAAATCAATGGACGATGCATTAGGTCAGGTGACCCATTCGTGTTCGAAGACCGTTTCTGAAGCTCGTTTTTCTTTGCAAGGGTGCAGCCATGTTACTCGAGAAGCTGATGGGGAAAGGTTCAGTGTTTGTCAATGTTAGCTTTGCTCTCAGCTCCTTCAGCTGAACCCCACTAAAGCATCTGCAAAGATGCCGTCAGACATGTACAGTGGGATGTACCGTTTAACACGTTAACTCGAAGGTGAGTTGTCATGGGCGTGAGATCCATGTGTGTCCAACCAAGTGGTGGCTCCAAGGTAGACCCAAGACACGCTGGAGAGATTATGAATGCTTCTCAGCATGTGCACTTGTGTTCTTGCTTACTACAAATTTACAGCCTGAATCAAGACAAGCACAGCGAAATCCCACAAATGTCATCTTGCACCACCCATTTTAATCATTGAATAAAATCATCATAGTGAAATTTAAATGTGAAAGTGAATAACACAGCACTTCTGGTAAAAAGCCCCTCCTCTAGTGCAAAGCTGCATCTTACATACATTCACTTTATTTTTTTTTGCTTATTTTGTTTGCAATTCTTCACTGGGCTGAACGAGTGTGCTTTCAGGCCTTACAGTTCGGGCAGTTTTCTTCTGCACATTTGCACACATGAAAGTTGAAACACACACACACACACACATACACACACACAAACACACACACACACATCGACTGTCCATGAGCCTCCCACTGTGTTTGTATCTGCTGTCGTACTTTAAAGCTGCTTTTGTGCCACTGTTAAAAACTCAAAAACAGGAAAAGGCTAAAGCTCTCAGACATGCAGAAATGACTGAGGTAGAGCAAAGAGGGCAACATGATGAAAATGAGAGAGCTCTGTGAAAATCCACAAAAAAAACACGCCTGTGATGTTAATGGATGAATCAGAGCGGGTGCTACTACTTCATAAGTCTATATTAAAGAAAAACAACTGAGCAAAGCAGACAGTCTGGTCTCTTACTGCACGGCACGCTTCTGTTTCATTTCACACGGCTCAATCCTCTGTTGGTTTCTTTTTCCTCTTCATGTGTTTTTTGATTGCTGCAAAAATTCCTTTCAGTCTGGCAGGAGATGCTCCTGTGGTTATCAGGAATGCTGACAAGTGAAAAGAGAGCCACAAGCTGTTTGTGAGGATGTAAGGTTGTGGTTGTTGGCTTCTTTTAAAAGTCCCAATAGCTGGACTTAAACACAAATGCTGCAAAACAGTACAATACTATTAACTATCAGAGTTTCAACATTATTATTGTTAAACCATTCAGATTGAAAGCCTGTGGTTTCCTGATCATCTTGCAATAGAAAATAAAGTGATATTAGAAGAGAAAATTATAAATGAACCCCAGTGTTGAGTTCACTGCAGTATTAATGACAAATTTACTGAAGTGATGACAGCTAAGGCCTGGCACGTACGTGCAGTCTGTCTGAGCAGTCGCTTCCGTTCCCCCCCGGAGCCAGCCCCTAGTGGTCGTTTGAAGAACTGCATGTTTTGCCACTTCTGTGTTGGTAACAGTTTAATTAGTAGTAATGCCAGCAAGAAGCTCAGAGTCTGAGCGAACATCAAAAATGAGCGTGGGTCGAGAAAGTCTGTATTTAGAAGTAAAGACTGGATGAAGCATTAGGCAAAACACGAGTCCGTATTTGTGTGGCGTTTCCTTGATGTCAGTAACTAAGGGAACAGTAGAGCCTGAAGAGCAGTAAGTACCATGACGGCTGTATTTCTGCTGGGCAGCTAATTATCCTTTTACACATTTTACAAATAGCTCCGGGGGCGTTCATCCCTGGAACTACTACCAACGTTGGTGGCTCAACATAGATGAGGTCGTATCATATCTTTAATGTAGTCGTCTGGTTCGGCTTATTCATATGCTCATGTTTCTGGAGGTGTGGTTTATGAAGGAAGTTTAAAAATAAAGGCTGAACATTTTGGTTGTTTACTTTTAATATATCAAACGTTCAAGCAAATGTTCCCTGCATCACGTACTCCCCCTCTACCAATGTACGCGTAGCTGTGCACGTTTATATTAATACCGGTTAGGAATCACTGCAGTGCTAAAATAAATATGAACAATTTAAATATAACTAAGAATGTACAGTCATTTTCACACTTTTTTGTTAATTTCTTTCCATCTATAAGTTACCAAAATCAAACATCACGATGCCCAGTTTCAAAAGTAACTAAACATTTTGGTCATCATCAATGTACCAAACACGACATCAGCGCTGATAAACTGACACACAGAAGAAATATAAATAGCACAATCCAAAGACTGATTTACTGCATGTGCACACCTGCACCTGAATGAGCACACCCACCCGCTGAGGTTACACAAGCAGCCACACGCATGCAGATCATTCGCATCCTGGTCCCGGCCTGCGGTCTGCATTAATCAAAGGAGAGAGGTGCACCTCAAAGACATGAGATAAGGGGACTCCGTCCAAATGGGGGAACAAGACGGCTGGAAAAGCAGAGTGGGCCGGAGTTCAGAGAACAGAGAGGCAGCGACTACAAAGACGCAGGTCTTTTAGTGAGGATGCTGCGCTCTCATCTGCACTCACATGCTCCCCCCTTTTGTCATTCTCACACACTGACTTTGCCGTTCTCCATCAGATGCCTGCTGCAGATATGAGCCAATTAACAAATAAAGAAATAAAAACTTTAAAAATGTAGAACTCAGATTTACAGTTTTGCTTTTAATTTGCTCTAAAAACCACTTAGAGATAAAAAGGACTGAAACTACAGTAATTTGCACCAAGATCTGAGGTATGGATAATTAATAATAAACCACATGAGCATACAGAGCTCTGAGCTCTGTAAACTCTGCTTATTCATATTAATGTTAATGGAAGACAGATAATATTTTTTTTAAATCCTTTGCTTGAGAAGATGTATTTGATTGTCTGAAGTGACAACCAAATCAAAACAACATATTCTTATCACGTTCTTCGCCATTTAAGTCTGCAAATATGTATTTCAGTGAGGTGTTCAAACCTGCAGGGTTCTATGACATCACAGGCCCAGACGAGACAAAATCATATTTTACATCACTGAATACATTTATGACAGGAGATAAAAACATCCTGGAATTAAAACCCTCTTCAGAACCGACATAATTGTAACTGCTGGTAAGGGGAAAGAGTGCTCACGTAGAATAGAAAGACCTCTGAAATCTTGTACTTTTACGTAAAAGCTACTGCTGCTTAACATTTATCGGGTCCAAATCGCATAAGATGTGCTTCATTTGTTCCGTCGTCAGGTCAGAGAAACGTAACACAAGTAAACGACAGTGAGCTCAGCACTGCGAACCACAGTGCTGAATAAAAAACAGCAGCTACGATGTTGGTTCTATGCGTAGATTATGCGTGTAGTTGACACAAAGAAGCATAAATCCAGGTTTACACTGTACTTCAGCCGATTATGTAACAAAGTGAGGAGACTGTCACAAAACAAACAGCACTGAAGTACGATAAAAGACGAAGATGCTTTTGAAAATGTACTCCAAAGCAGTCCAAATGCACTTGATCTTACCTTGATGTTGTCAAAGGATGTTCTGTTGGTGACGTCATACAGGAGGAGAAGAGCTGGGAGAATAAAACAGGAATATAAGTTTAGTGTTCATCAATGCGCCGTTTACCCAGCATGCATTTTTTATTTGTTGTCCCTGTTAACCAGTGTAATAAATCCTTTATATGTTTCAAAGTTCCTGCGGGGGTCATGTCAATGGATGAACTGCATTCTGCTTCACAGATCTAAGTTTGGACAAAAAGGCAGAAAACTGTGGGCACTTGGATACAAAGATTTCAATGAGAGCCAATGTGCCAAGTGAAGTCAATTCAATGTGATGAATATGTAACAACACAAAAACGCAAAAGCTTTTCATCCTATTCAGTTTCTTCTATCGCATTTTTCCATTTATAAAACTCCCAGACTGCCTTGACACCAAGGCTGACAAAATAGGACCAAATAATGTTAAAATATATGTCTTTCCTATGCAAGCTTTACAAACTTCTGCTGTTAAATTAGTTTTGTTTTAGTTTTCCCACTATTGCTTCATAATAGTCCTTAGTAAATATGTACATAGTTAACTTCAATGCACTAAAATAATACTTTCCCTTCTTTAAGCACCGGCACATACATCATATACTAGTAATATGTGAATACTTCGCAGCTATTGGAAATATCTATTTATAGCAAAGACATAAGAAGCTAAATATTAACCTTAATCGTAGTTAAAAAGTACCTGATCAATGAACACGTGTAAGTCTCAATAAAACATTAAATGTAATGGCTCGTGTTAACTTCTACATCGTAATCCATTCCACCTTCACTGACAGGACAACCTTTTTGGGGTTAGTAAGAAAGGTTTTGTTGTAATTGATGACGCATCTGGAATAAGGAAACCAAACTGTTTCTCAAATATCCTAAAGCCACCAAATCTTTGAGATGTGGTCACATGCAAAGTAAAAATTCTTTCATTTGGAAACCACAGCATTGTAATATGTGTAGCAGGTGCTACAACATTGTCTGCATGGCAGGAGAACCATCTTATGTTTGAGTTGCAGTGGCAACGGGATAAACAGGGTGTTTTATAATATGTTCCTCCCCAGTGAAACATTCCCATTCTTTCAGGAATGCCAAGGCATTCCCAGGCCAGAAGATATGTCTAATCCCTCAAGCCAAGTCTGGATATGTCTCAGCTGGGAATGGGATCCCACCAGATGGTCAAATCAACTCAACTGGCTCCTTTAAATGGGAAGGATCAGCGACTCCCAGAACTCCTTACCACATCTCTAAAGCCAGGTCTACCCATCCTACAGAGGCTTCAGCTGCCTACATTATCACATTCACCCTTTTAGTCATTTCCCAACTCGCATTGCTTTTGCAAAGAGCTAAAACTGAGTCACATATGGAGACTCATGGCTGTCGGCATGGGGACGGTAACCATCTTACATGTAATGTCAGAAGTGCTGGGGACAATGGCAAGTGCATCTGTTTGCAATGATGACCTGCTCAGGGTGTACCTCTTCCGTTTGCCCAGTGAGAGCTGGGATAGGCTCCAGCAGATCCCCCGGACCCCAAGTAGGAATTGGCAGGAATATACAAGTTCTTATTATTGAACAGCAGAGCTGTGGTAAATTATGTCGAATCCTAAAAAAAACAAAACTTTAGGTCATCATGAAGCAGCATTTGCGTTACAATTATCTCTGCGGAGACTTTAACAACTTTGATCCATTTTTTGATGCTCTTGAAAAATTATGAGATTTCTGCAGGTGAAATACAGGAACAATAACTGTAAATGACTTTCATTGCTACCTCAGAAAAATACTAAAGTCTACAACGTGCCACAGCGTTAGTCTATTGCCTGAAAACATAATTGCAGCTCTTTTGACCTCCAACTGCTGCAATAGTGACTTATATGATTTAAGTTATTGTTAGTAGAAAAAAGGCATTTATCATCAGGCTCTGCATAAGAGGAGGAAAAAGAAATAATTACACCTACAAGGGGATTTGTAGCTGATTTTTAAAGCTGGATTAACCTTCACCTGGATGAATTAGCATAATCCTATTACCTCCACTGCACATCGACTCCTCCAACAGAACATAATCACATAAGTCATCATCTCTGTTACTTACATCTCACTTCATCTTAATTCTTCTGATCCCTACACATCTCTCCTCTTCACTTCTACACCCTCGACCCCTCCACAAAACAAGCCATGCCTGCGTTTTTGCCTACTCATGCCGTGTTTGTGCGTTTGTCCCAACTAGACAAGTCCAGGAAGGGTGTTTAATGAGTAGTTCTGACAAAACACAGAGAAAGGAGTGAGGGATGCACAGAGAGAAAAACAATCTGCCCCACAAGTTAATTTCCTCTTGCGTTGCTCCTGCAGTTATCTGCCATCAGAAGAAGACCCGAGTAAACCACAAGGAGTTGATTTCCTTTCTCCTCCCTTTTAATCCAATTATATTCTGCCAAAGGAAAGACAGATAAGTTGAGCGAACTGTCTTGCAACAGTGGAGACAGAGTTTTTACTTCGTGGAGACAAGAAAGAAGAAACGACTGACAGCGAGAGATCGCAAAGCTAAAAGATGAGAGGCACAAATGTAGCAGCAACAGTAAAATTTCAAGATAGACAAGAAATTGTGTAAATCTGAATCTAAATATATGCAAGTTCCAGGTGCACAGATACCTGCAAAGTTGTAAAAGCTGTTCAATTTGTGTCAAACTTGTAGTAAATTAAAAACAATCGGGATGCAACTGGTTCCTTATCAATGATTTCAAGAGTTTAGAGTCAAAAATCATATTTGGTTTCACTTTGACCTCAAGTCTGCCTCCAAGTTGGATGATCTTGTTATAAACACCTTAATAACGGCGCATTGTATTTAGTTTGAGCTCATTGATAAGTGTTATTTGAATTTTCTCTAGCACAAAGTGCCACACAGCACCTTCTACTGACCTAAACTAGAACTGCACAACAAAAGGAAACCAGCGGAAACCAGAGTTCTCGGCTTTGCAGTACCGTGGAGGGAAAATTAAACAAACTAAACTTTTTAAAAAAAATTTTTTTTTAAAGTTTAGTTAGTTTAGTTTAAAGTCATAATATTTCAAATAACGTATCACTACTGAAGCTGCAGCAATTGGTAAACATAATCAATGAAGCCGATTAGAAAAAAAATTCAAGGATGCAGATTTAAAAAAAAAAAAAGTGTCACAATCAAGCAGCAGTGGATTTTTAGCTGTTTGCAGTGTCGACGTGACAGCAGTGACATCACAAGGGTTTGTGGTAGCAGCTGCATGTGCCACCCTCTGCCCACGGTCCGGGCGCCGGTGGTGAATTACCCGCGTGAGCTCTGATAAACAGCCGTCGCATCCGAGCAGCATGCATGGGGGGAGTGTGATGCATGGGGGGAGTGTGATGCATGGGGATATCCGTGGAAAAAAATTGATAACTGAATGACTCATAGAAACAAATCTTCAGTTAAACGCTCTTTAGTTGCAGCACAATTTTCCATGTGAAGACACAATATCTCCGTCTCGTCTTCTGTCAACATTAGGCTACTAAACTACTTAAAGTGTCTTAAGAAGGTGAAGAAATGTCAGACAGACAGTCTTAAATATTGAATAACTGATCACAGAGCTTTGAAACATTTAATAAAGTCTAATCCACTGTGTAATCTTTAAAAAAAAAAAAAGCATTGACTAATTGTAAAAAAAAAAAAAAAAAAAAAAAAAAAAAAAAAGGCTTTACTTAAAAATTCAGCGGTAGCGGAGGAGGGTCACGTGATCGTCCAGATGTAGTCTGTTCCAGACTGATGGTCCAACAGACCAAGAGCAGCAGTGGATGAAGCGATGCACCCGACCATATCTAGTGACCACGAAGGCCTGTGATGGTGGCATTACGATGTGGCGTCGGTTTACTTGGTCAGGTCAAGGTTCAGCAACCTTATGTGGTCCCAAGAAAAGAAAGTGGTTTCAGTCGATGACCTGGACGTCGTGAGTTTCTTTGAGCTTGTGACTGGTTGAGGAAGCGTAAGGAACCGTGGTCACACGTGGTTGGGCCACCACAGTCTTATATTAGGTCATAAACTGGACTGTATGATGAACTTTGATTTCATTCACATCCATCAAGAACCACAGTGGTCGTTTTCGTCTGATCAGAACTCAAAAACCAGGTTAGATTGTGCAGTCTAAATACACTTTGTTTCATCAGCACCCTCTTTGCCCATCTGCCTCCCTCCTGCCGTCATCGATTACCTTCCTGCACTAATAAGACACATTAATGCTACTCATGAGATAAAACGATTAGAGGATGTTTTTTTTTTCCACTTAAGTCTAAAGGACAATCTGCATATGGAAAGAGGTCATTTTAAATAAAAAAAATATTGCAGAAGAAGTTCCTGATAGTCTTTTAAAACATTTTAGTGCTAAATCATGTGTGTACCTCTTAAAATAAAGCTAGACAACCTGAAATACATATTTAATAAAGTTTAAGTTCATTTTTCACCTTGGACAAAAAAAAAAGCCAACAGGAAAAGCATAATGTGTGACCTTTAGTCCCATTGAGAACCTCTGGAGAAGACTTCACACAGATGTCCGTCACTCAAATTATCAATACAACATACGTGAGAAAAGGTTAATGCAACTGTGGACGGAGAGACGCTGAGACACTGCGTAACGTTCAAATGACAGCGCTGTTGATGCTGCGATCAAGGTGAGACGTGATCACGCAAAGTGTTTTTGTGATTCGTTTTTTTATTCTAGGCAGCGGACACAGCACAATACATGCAAGCGTGAAGGCAAGAACATGCTTCAAACTGAGCTTGGGATGAAATCCTTTCACACACATCTTCCTGAATATCGCCATCATTTGTACCGAGTCCCAACAGTCACAGTAAGCTGCTGACCTGCCGCTGATCTTGCTGCACAACAAAATGCAAGCCAGATTGGGAAATTACTCCCAGCTTCCTCCTCCTCCATTATTCCTCCGACAATTCCAGCAGCAGTTGTCATTTCAGCCTTTTCTCCGAACTAAGTGCGGCCCTCAGGGCTCCATTCTTCAGCATCCAAGTTACAGAGAGCGGATCAATCAAAAGGCAAGTAGTGACTTCGTTCTCCAGGCATAACAACAGCTGAATTCATTGATGTTTGGAGCAAGTCTTAAGAATCGTTTAAAAACAAAGATACGCAGTACGACAGCTGGGTCCTCAACAATAAATCGAATAAGCCGGCCAAGACATTTCTTTGTACGGACATTAGGTTCTGTACAGACAAGACAAATATATTGGCATGCACATGCAGCCACTTTGCACATCAGTTCTAATATGCAAGAAGCTTTAATTTGCGTGTCTTGGAGCATCAGTGTGTTTTTGTGTATATAAGAAAGGAAACAAGCTTTAGTGATGTATTGCACTGCTCCAGTTTCCAGTTGCATTTGCTTCCTTCCATTTCCTTTTCTCCCACCATTGTCAGGTTTCCACATTGTCCCTGCCTGCTTCATACTCTGCCTGTTCATCTCTGGGTAATCATTCATCCTGCTGCTGTCCGTTGCCCCGTCCAGGATGGTGCATGCTTCGCCAGCATGAGCTGCTGTTGCTGACTGAGTCCTTCGGTTGCTCATTAGTGATGGGAGTGGTGGCCCGAGAAGTGAGAATAAAAAGGGAATAAAAAATGGTGCAGGCAAGGTGGGATGAGACGGAGGAGGGTTCTTGTGCGATAAGGTGATCCCACTGATTTAATATGGGATATCTTTAGCACCTCGACATCTCACAGCCGCCGTTAGTCAGTCTCTGTGTTTTATTAAATAAAAGACATACTGGAATTTTAAAATGCATGCGATATATCACACTTCTCAGAGGTTGACTAAAACTCAGATAAAAATGCAGGGGGCTGAATCACTCATGCATGTATGTTCACAGAAAGAAGACCTGTCTGAGGTGATCTCTACATGCTCCACAGTTCCTGACCCGGACTTTGGCCCAGGATTAACAGAAGCAGCCAGCCTAAAAAAAAAGATATGAAACAGAACAAGCACAAGGTGTAGCCTGCCTCTTATTTGTAAATGGTAAAGTGTACATCATGCATAACGCACAGAGCTGCAGGGTTTTCCAGTTCACTGCTCAACGTGGCACCGAATTGCCAACATCAATTCACAGAAGTTGTCATTGTGACCAAATGTACATTAGGACAAAGATGGCAGTCGACTAGAATTGGAAAATTCACCTGGACCAGGTTTTTTAATGCCCTTAATGGAAAATTCACAATGCCTTTTATGAAACAAACCAAAGCTTTCAAATAACATATGCCGGTCCTCGCCTGTGGTGGGAGAGCACCAACAATTACTGAAGGAGAAGTCAAGACGGACAACAAAGAAGAAAACTCTATCTATTGGTTAATGCAGCACTACTTCCACACTAGTTCGTTTACAAACTTCATTGCTCTTCTCAGTGTTTACTCATCTGACCACACTTCTATCAGAGCTTTCGTCTCATCCTCCCTCAACATCTGCCTGCATACCGTTTTACCCAAACGTCACGCTTCATGTGCATTTGTTTAGGTCGTGCTGTTTGGCAGACCAAAGCCCGTTCTTTGACCCAAATCAGAGTTTGATGTTGAGTTCGAGAGTTGTGCATTCACAACTCCCCAAATGAACTGAACTTTCCAAGCCAACAAACTCTGGTTCATTTAAAGTGGACCAATCAGAGCTGGTGTGAATGTTTGTAAACCTTCAGAATAGATGACGAGAACCCAACCAACCAGAGTTCAGACTTCACCTCCCACAGTCGACAGTTTGCCATAGAAATCAAAACTTGGTACTGTTGTCACTCTCTGTTGGTGTCGTCTTTCAGTAAAACATCACAAAGGTCACAAAGAAGTCCAGGGTGTCTTCAAAGCATCAGAGGTCCTTTGCAGCATTGTCCAATGTTAATGTTGTTAAATCTGCCAGGAAATGTACAAGAAAATCAATCACCAAGAGTACAGACACTGAGCTTCAAAAAAAAAAGAAAAATTCCTTTCCGTACAGCAGTAAAGAAGCTCAACTGTCAGGAAAAAAAAGTTTTTATAGATGAACAGGACCAAAACAGAATGATGCAAGAAGGATAAAGTTTAAACTTTGAAGTGGTTAAGTTAAAAGTCTTCACCTTATTCCCACAGTAATAGAAAGAAGATGCAGCATCTAGATGCTGGTGTGACAGGTAGGACTGTGTGAGGTAGATTGTCCCTTATGGGATGTGGTAGTCTACCCTTGATGGCCACAGCTGGCCCATGAGTTGGGATTGGCTCATGAGGCTAATAAATAGCAGCTGGGAGAATCCCAATTTGACTTTGGTTTCCTGGCTTGGGCATGACCCTGGGACATGAGAGAGTTACCACTGCTGTTTTGTCTTGACTTGTATTTGGCTTTTATTTTTTTTTTTATATAAAGCAAAACAGCAGTGGGCACACCAAAGGACCTGAAGAGGGTGCTATATCGTCAGCTCCGAGACGTCTCATTGCAGTAATGGCCGACGAAGTGGAGCAGTTAAGAGACCAGGTTCGACAGCTTCAGGCGGCCAATGATCGCCTGCTGCAGCAGCACGCTCCTGCCGGTTCTGCTAACCCCAGAGACTCTGTTGACCCAGCGGCCCCGGCTCTGTTGGACAGATTGATGTATCTCCCAAGGGAGCGAAAGTGTCCTGTGTTCCGGGGGACAGTGGGGGTGGGTATTGATGACTGGGTGGAGGAAGTTGAGGCTTGTGTACGTGCTAGACGCCTAGGTGCTCTTGATAAGGCGTATTTCATCTATGACCATTTAGACGGTGAGGCTAAAGAAGAGATACGATATAGGCCCCGAATTGAGAGAGAGGATCCAGAAAAGGTTATAAATATCCTGAAGGACCTATATGGGTGTTCAAGTTCCTATGTAGCTTTGCAGGAACGATTTTTTTCTAGGACACAACAGGAGGGTGAATCCCTTCAAGAGTATTCCCATGCCCTATTTTCTGTCATGGATAAGATTAAGCAGATCTCTCCTGAGTCTGTGCCACAATCAGACAAGTTACTGCGTGACCAGTTCATTGAACATGTGTTGGATTCGGACCTTCGTAGAGAGTTAAAAAGGCTGACACGTCTAACTCCTCAAATGTCTATGTGGGAGGCACGGACTGTAGCGATTCAGTGGGAGCGTGAAGGTAGGCCAAGGGAGGGTCGACATAGCAGTTATCCACTCCCTTCTATTTGTGCTATCCAAGGGTCGAAGATGAAGCCTAGCCCCTCTCCCCCTGTAGTCAGCGTCAGTGACCCTGAGCTGGTGGAGTTGCGTGCCATGGTCTTAAAGCAACAAGATCAGATTAGTAAGCTGACTGATGCTATGGCGACATTACAGAGAGTACCACGGCCTGGCCGTGCAGCCATCATTTGTAGGAGATGCCAGCAATCGGGTCACTACGCCAGGGAATGTGATAATGAACGTGTGCATGCTCAGAGCCCTCCTACCCTATCCCCACAGCAGGTGGATAGTGGTTCTAATTCCCAGGTTGCGGGAAACTAGTTCCCTCCAGCATGCAGAGCCACATGTTGGATGGGGACCTTACTGGCTCTGAGAGTGAGAACTTGGTTGACCCTAATCTGACCCCCCTTGTTGCACAGTGCCCTAAGGTAGCTGTTAGAGTGGGAGGGGTAATTGTTACTTGTTTGCTAGATACAGGTTCGATGGTGTCTACTATGGTGGAGAGCTTCTTCTTAAAGTATTTTAAGAAGGATCTTCAGCACTGTCATTGGTTGCACCTGCGTGCAGCTAATGGTTTAGACATTCCCTATACAGGCTACGCAGAGTTTACAGTTGAGGTACTGGGTAAGGTAATCCCTCAGCGTGGGTGGCTGGTGGTCAAAGATCCCCCAGGCCAGCCTTCTTCTGCGGTGCCTGGTGTTTTGGGGATGAATATAATTAATCAGTGCTATGATGTGCTCTTTGGTCAGCATGGTCCTTCTTTGTTTGACCTCCCACCAGTAGTGCATGCTTCACCCCCATGGCAGCAAGCCTTACAATATTGTCACCAAGCCCGGCGTCACCCAACCGAAACAGGGCTGGCTAAAGTCAGAGGCCGCAGGCCCATCCTAATACCGGGAGGCACCGTTAAACTAGTAGCAGCCACTTGCACGTCACACCTTGCCAAGGTCTCTGCTGTTTTGCTGGAACCCGCTGATAACCCATTACCAGATGGTCTCCTGGTTTCACCTTGTTTGGTTAATGTGGAGAATGGGACAGCTTTTATTCCAGTTGTTAACGTGGCACTTACCCAGGTTAAACTGTACCCCCGCAGTATTATAGGTCGCCTATTCTCAGCTACCGTTCAGGGGCTTCCAGCAGAGATTTCCCAGGTTCCAGAGGAGACTGGGCTTACTGCCTCCATTGAAGCCCATGGTGATCAGGGGAATAGTATTGGCCAGCAGTTGCGAAATCTTGACCTGTCTGAGCTGTCAGAGGCCGAACAGGAACAAGTGAGGGCATTTCTGTTAAGGCACGAGACAGTTTTCTCTGCATCAGAAGGTGATATTGGTTGTACTAACCTGATTTCGCATGACATTCCACTGCTCGATGATAAGCCGGTTAGGCAGCGATATAGGCGCTTGCCCCCCTCTGATTATGAGGAAGTTAAGGCCCATCTGAGACAGTTGTTGGATAGCCAGGTTATCCGGGAAAGTAGTAGCCCCTATGCCTCTCCGATCGTGCTGGTGAGAAAGAAGGATGGGTCCCTCCGGATGTGCGTCGATTACCGGCAGCTTAACCGCAAGACTAGGAGGGATGCCTTCCCTCTTCCCCGTATCGAGGAATCTTTGGATGCACTTTTTGGGGCCAGATGGTTTTCCACGCTCGATCTGGCTAGCGGATACAATCAAGTATCGGTGACAGAGAATGATCGCCCAAAGACGGCATTTTGTACTCCATTTGGACTGTTTGAGTTCAACCGGATGCCTTTTGGCTTGTGCAACGCACCAGGTACCTTTCAGCGGCTGATGGAGAGGATGTTTGGGGCCGAGCATTGTCAATCTCTCCTACTATACCTGGATGACATTATCGTGTTTTCTTCAAGTGTGGAGGACCACTTAAATCGTCTAGACCGGGTGCTGAGCCGTCTTCAGAAAGAAGGGTTAAAAGTTAAGTTAGAAAAGTGTTGTCTTTTTAAGAAGGAGGTTCGTTACCTTGGCCATCTGGTCTCCCTCGAAGGAGTGTCAACAGATCCATCCAAGGTGTCAGTCGTGGCCAACTGGCCACACCCCACAACTGTTTCAGAGCTGCGGTCATTCCTGGGGTTTGCTAGTTACTACAGGCGGTTCGTGGAGGGATTCTCGAAGCTGGCTGCACCTTTACATCGCCTGGTTGCTGACTTGGCAGGCAGAAAAGGGAAAAGACCGTCACTGGACAGTGCCTGGAGTACTGCATGTGAGGCAGCCTTCAATGAGCTTAGGAGGAGACTGGTGAGTGCACCTACCCTGGCATTTGCCAATTTTAACCTTCCGTTTATTTTGGAGGTGGATGCTAGCCATACGGGCCTTGGAGCAGTCTTGTCCCAGGAGCAGGATGGCAAGGTAAGGCCAATTGCCTATGCCAGTCGTAGCCTCAGCCTGGCTGAGAAAAACTATAGTTCCATGAAATTAGAGTTTCTTGGAATGAAGTGGGCTATGACTGAAAAGTTTCGGGAGTATTTGTGGGGCCAACATTGCACCGTATGGACTGATAACAACCCTTTGAGTCACTTGGAAACAGCCAAGTTGGGGGCAACTGAGCATCGTTGGGTGGCAGAGCTGTCTGCATTCAGCTACGACATAAAATATCGACCGGGGCGGTCCAACAAGAATGCAGATGCTCTGTCCAGGCAGCCGCCCAAAGTAATGGAAAGGATGAGTACTGGACCAATGTTGGAAGGAGTAGCCATTCCGGTTGCCGTACATCGCGCTGTCCGACAAGAGCCGCAGGTCACGCAGGTGTCCATCTCGGCCTTTCCCTCCCATTCGGTAACGGACCTCCGAGCGTTGCAGGAAGGAGACCCGACTATTGGTGCGTTTCTTGCATTCTGGAAGGCACAGAAGCCCCCAAGTTCCAGTGCCCGGGACGAGCTGTCAGGACCAGTTCGGGTACTGTTACGACAGTGGGACAAGATTATAAGTAAGGATGGCTTAGTTTTTCGTAGGATCCACCGGCCAGATGGAGGGGAGGATGTCCTACAACTGCTGCTGCCTGTCTGCCTCAAAGGAGAAGTCTTGCAGCAGCTACATGATGACCATGGCCACCAGGGTATCGAACGTACAACTGAGCTAGTAAGGCAGAGGTGTTATTGGCCGGGAATGAACAATGATATTAAACAATGGTGCAGAGACTGTATACGATGTACCCTGGCCAAGACCTGTCAGCCCAAGCTTGGTGCACCTATGGGGCATTTGTTGGCATCTCGCCCAAACCAGATACTGGCGGTGGACTTTACCTTACTGGAGCCAGCTACTGATGGGAGAGAGCAGGTCCTGATAATGACAGATGTGTTTTCTAAGTTCACGCAGGCGGTGCCTACCAGGGACCAGAAAGCAGCAACTGTGGCCAGCATCCTTGTCCGGGAGTGGTTCTTCCGTTTTGGGGTTCCTGCTCGTCTCCACTCAGATCAGGGACGAAGCTTTGAAAATGCTGTGGTCAGCCAGCTGTGCCACCTGTATGGAGTCCAGAAATCCCGGACCACGCCATACCACCCTCAGGGAAATGGCCAGTGTGAGCGGTTCAATCGGACAATGCATGACCTGTTGCGCTCGTTGCCAGCAGAGAGGAAAAGCCACTGGCCAGAATACTTACCACAGTTGGTGTTCTGCTACAACACAACTATTCATCAGTCTACAAGTGAGTCACCACATTACTTGATGTTTGGTCAAGAACCTCAACTGCCTGTCGATTTTCTTTTGGGCAGGGTAGAAGAGCCAGAACAGGGGCAAGTAACCGACTGGGTGCGAGAACATCAGCGGCGCCTTGCAGTGGCCTTCCATGGTGCCAGAGAACGTCTGCAGGCAGCTGCTCTAAGACGCAAAGACCGACATGACCAACGAACTCTCTGTGATCCATTGGCAGAGGGGCAGTTGGTATACCTGAGAGACTGTTCCATGCGGGGTCGTACAAAGATCCAGGATGTCTGGAGTCCTATGGTATATAAAGTAATACGGGCCCCTGCACCAGATGGAGTTGTGTATTCAGTTGCACCTGTTCAAGATCTGGGCAAGACTCGTCAAGTGCACCGAACTATGATTAAGGCTGCCAATGTGGACCCAGCCTCGGTGCTGCCTCACATGCAGGAAGTTCCCCAAGCAACCAGAAGGCCATCTAGTGGTGGTGAGGACCAGGGTGCATGGGTCATGCTTGAACCCATAGGAGGCCAACCTGAACCATCTCAGGTACAAACCCCCGCTCAAATTGACTGTCTGGGCAATGCTGCACCTCAGAAACACGGGGCCCACCCTACATCGCCGGTCCAAGCCCCAGCGAGGCCAACTGGGCCTGATGTAGAAGGTCCGAGGAGGTCTACGCGCACCACCGCAGGACGACATGGAAACGTGCATCATCTCCCGGAGTCGGTGCTGGAGCGGGCAAATGGGGCTATGAACTCCCAGGTAGCGGGCTTAGAGGGGTGTATGACTGCAGTTTTTCGGCCATGGTGTTGAGTAGGAAGGATTTGTTAGTTCTATCCGTGGGTCACGGATAACGAAAGGGGGGGTAGAATGTGACAGGTAGGACTGTGTGAGGTAGATTGTCCCTTATGGGATGTGGTAGTCTACCCTTGATGGCCACAGCTGGCCCATGAGTTGGGATTGGCTCATGAGGCTAATAAATAGCAGCTGGGAGAATCCCAATTTGACTTTGGTTTCCTGGCTTGGGCATGACCCTGGGACATGAGAGGTAAAATGAATCTGTGATGATGTGTATGTCCCAGGGAAAACTAACTTATTTACTTTTGTTTTTATTTGCAGAGTTGCCACTGCTGTTTTGTCTTGTTTTGTTTTGTGTTTTTATTTTTGTTTTGCTGTTTCCTGTTTTACGTGGGTTTTGTTGTACTGGTTTTTACGGTTTTATCTTGTTTTATTAGTAGTGTTTTTAGTGAATTTTTACTTTGTTGGAGCTTGACCATCTTTTAATGCATTTTTAACCAGTGGTACTCTTCTCTGAGAGTGTTGGACCTGGCTGAGGTGGCTGCCCTCCTTTTTCCTCCCCTGTATTTCTGTAGCTTTTGAGCCACTTGACGCTCAAGGGTAGGAGGGACTCAACCTCAGCCCCAGCCCAGTACTGGGTGTCCTGCTCAGGTATACCCCCCCTTGCTTTGTGTGCTTTTACTTTTGGTCACTGTGTGGGGTGTTTTTGGTTGTGTGTAGGGGGCCCTGAGCAGGTGTTCCTGGTGGGAGGACTGGACGTGGGTCCCTTAGATACGGGTGGTGGTCCAACTACAGATGTGGTAGAGCTGTGAGGGGGGGTCCTTGGAGGCAGCCATCCGCACCCAGCGCCGGATTGAGGTCCAACTTTTGGAGTACATTTCTTTTTTTCTTTTTTTTAAAAACTTTCGTCAAGGTTGTTCAATAAATTGTATACTTCGTCTTCACCAAATCTTGTCTCCAGTCGGGTGTTTGTCAGAGGACGGTCGGTCACACTGGCAGGAGTGAAGAGCTGTTACATATGATACCATCTAAAGTCACTGTGGCATAAGGTCATCACACCAGATACTAAAAGCTTGTTCACTTCATTTTTCTAGTCACTGATCTGATAAATCATATTATTTTCTGTCGATTTGTAATTATCAACCAAATATTCTATTCTCACTGGTTTAATTTGGTTCTCTTTATCGGCTTTCACAGCTGATGATTTAGGCGACGTGGTTCCATGCTTCACAAACCTTTGAGCACCTCTGAACGTGTGCTGGGACCCAACTACCAAACTGAGCTACGACTTTGGGAATGAGTGCATGTTTCAATGCAAATGAAGGAATCAGGTGGGGCTTCAGGATTATCACAGCCTCTACTACAGCTCCAGCTGCTGAAGACGCTGACACGCATGCTTAATCAGCAGGCTGATAAAACAAAAAACAAAAACAGCCAACTTTCCTATTGCTTCATGCACATCATCTTCACCTCACCACATTCCTTTACTGCCATCCTTGTCACCTTTTCTACATCTCCCGGTGGGGGCAGGCCATTAAAAAAAAAAACTCTGAAATGGACCAATTAACTGAGAAGCTTAAACATTCAGAGTCGATCTTCATGCAATTTTAATGACTTCCATAATCAGGAGATCGTCATGGCCTGTACTTGTTTAAGTTGGCTCTGCTGAAATCACAACCAGCTTTCAGCAGTTCCTGCACGGCAGATTAACTGCAGCATATGATAAACAAAACAAAAAAAAAAAAGGGAACAAATTGAGACTCGATCCCTTGTGACATTTTTGCATCCGAGCCGTTTCTGTAATGCTTGCGAGTTGGTTTCTTTCCACACATTTGATCAAATTAATACTGCACAGATGACTGATAAACCAGAGTGATCATATTATTTTTATTTTCCTATTCCACTTATTCATATCTCAAAATGGACAACAAAGAAGGATCCTACATCAACACGTAGAGAAGCAGTTTATTTGTTCTGTACTACAATGAGTGCAGCAATTGTAATAAAATCTGCATGGTAGATGGGCTGTATTCATGCAGCTCTTGTTTTTTTTTTTTTTGCTTTGTGAGCCTCTCAAAGTGCTCCGAGATAAAAAGGTACCCCTAACCACCACATTCAGTCTGCACCTAGTATTTTGGTAGTAAATCATCTGTCTATTATCTTCACACAAATGTGAAAGTAGGAAAAAAATTGCAGTTCATTGAAAATCATTGAAAATACAAAAGCATGTTAATATTCATAGCTAGATTTCACATCCAAAAGAGATTAAACAAAGTCTTAAACAAAACAAAAAAACAACCTATGAGTGAGGGATTTATTCAGTGTTTTTTTACAGCTGATTGTGCATGAAAATGACAAATGAAACATTTCATTATGAATGATAACGATCTGCTAGTCTGGGATTTACACGTTTATGATTTTGCAGAAAGATTCTACAATTTTTATAATCAAATATATCAACTAATCGCTGCAGCTGCATTTGGGTACCCTGGGAGTTTTAGGTTTCTACACTTTGGACTGATGAACCTGGGGATCAAACCACCAACGACCGAAGGCAGTCAGAGGAAACTGTCGTCGTCACAAAACTAAAAACAGACAGCAGCTCAAAACAACCATGAGGTTTATGTTCCAGTGGTCAGACCTGAAGTAAATATATACCAGTTAAGAAGCTGGTCATAATTGTGGTTTCAATCATCAAGAAAGTTTACAAGAATGTTAAGACTTGTGCAGCATTATTGAGTATTTGCTGAAAAGTAAAAACAACTTAATGCCTCTACGAGCTAATCCAATGACTACTACAGTGACATTAATATTTAACATTATTGAACACCCACTTCTCTGCAGGATTAGTATCGAGCTGGTTTGTGTTCTGCGATGAAGTTTCAAAGGAATTACCGCCTTCCTTACACCATGGGTAACAAGTAGAAACCAACGAGGCCATCAAAGGAAAATTAAGCTGTCTGAGTTTGCTGTTCGGAAAAAAATGACCCGAAAAACCATTTCAATCATCAAGAACCATTTGGAGGCATCATCAGTTACGCAGCCATTACCTGTCCGACAGAATCCATTCATCAGGTTAGTCTGTTTTTAAATTCATCATGTTGATAAGCTGGTGTTAAGACACTGCATGGGTTTCATTACCAGCTGAAGTGTCCGTCAATTGCACAAGTGACATTGATGCCACAGAGCAATTGATCACATCGAGTCAAATGAAGAGATTTTCGTGAAGTATAACAACAACAACGAAAACAATCTAGTGAGAGCAAAGCTTTCAATATCAAGAAGCCTTTACATTAATTTCCAGTAAAGATAAAGGCCCAGTTGGCTGGAATGAAGCACTCATTTTCTGTGCACTCTTAAAAACCTTCAACGCCGTCTTCAACAGCACCTCTGTGCTCATTTAGGTGTGTTGCATTTTGCCCAGAGACAAGCTTTTCTCTGAATGAAGAGGCTCCATCTAGCTCTAAAGTGTTTCCACTAAAGCCTTTTGTTCCTCTCCATTAGTTGTCTTTTTTCCCCCTACAGTTCTTATCTGGAGCATTTTGTATTTGAATGTTTCACAGTTTGCTCCACTACACATCATATTTTCCTTCCCTGTAATAAATTAACTTGACTTTTCCCACCTCTCTTACATTTAAGTCCATGTCCCTCTGTTCTCTTGAAATCCTCTTCCTCGTACTTGTCTCACTGTCTGAGCATGTTTTACTCTTATTTAGGAACCTGAGGTTTTGCTTCGTGCTGTGGAAATGACAAACTGTCAGCTTCACTTTGGGAGAAGTGGCGAGACGACGTGTGAAAAGTAAAAAAAGAAAAAAGAAAAAAAAAAAGGCTTCTGGACCCTTCTAGACCCTCTCAGCCCCCTCCACACCTGGCAGAGTGCACTGGGCTCACTTCAACAACTCGCTCATTTGCACTGATTCCTTGGATCTTCTTGCTTTCTCATTATGAACTTAATAAAAATTAGATTAAAAAAAAAAAAAGCTTAATGAAATACATGCTTTCTACAGGACATCATTTAAATTGCAAAAACTACTGACCTGTCATTAGGCAGTGTTGGTCTGTTGGTCCACTTGGACAGAAATATCTGACTAAATAACAGTGACCAGAGGATTAATCCTAATGATGCTTCTGAAGTCCTAAAATTCATGTAGCACCAGCTGTAGATAACGTGTGTTAGTTATCCATTAAAATGTCAAGTTGATTGATTGGCAGAAACTGTTGAGCGGACACTCATCGTTTCTGGGAGATGGAGTCTAATTTACTTTTTCATTAGCAAGGTGCATACTTTTCAAAGTTTAAGCTTTTGAAACATCTCAAACTAATGGACTTGTTTGATATTTGGCTCAACCATTTCTTGCAAGTTGACAGCAGTTGTGATTAAGAACATACCTGTCCAGTATCAGTACACCACTAGCCTTCATTGTCATAGTAAAAAGAAACATTTAACTGAAACCTTAGTGCCCAACAGAAAACATGAGCTCTCGTTTTTAAAAAAATATTAATAATCTCAAGAAAAACCTGGGGGGAGAAAAAAAAAAAAAAAAGAAAGATCCTCTTGCACACCTTGTACCTTTACCCAAATCCCCTACTGTGGTTCAAGCAGCACAGCAGCATATTCTTTACAGCACCAACTGTCCCATGAGGAGGGCAAAAACGACTTATTTTCCTTTTAACTGAAGCTGTTAAAAATTAGACTGGCACATGGTTAAACTCATGCAACAGCATCAAATAAAGAATTTCCTAAAACGGTAAATCTAGAACATCTACAAACAGCAGGTCGCTATATTTAATGTGTTTAAGAAGGCATACCTCACCATCTGCAATCAGACTAACAGTCAGACTAACAATCAGACGCATTCTCTTAAATCAAACATCGTGCAAAAACTGCCTCTCAAAATACACAGTTGAAGAATAAAAGAGACTAAAACTTTCACTGCAACTGAAACCTTCCAGTGGCACTTTGCATGCATCATTACACAGCAATTTTCTAGACTTATAAACACGATAATGATTAATTTTATCAACAGTACTGCATACAATTCAAAGGAATCATAATTTAATAAGTTGAATGACTGAGCTTTTAAACTTCCAGCCTCGAGAACCTGGAAGACTTCGGCTCTGATAACGAGCTTGCACCTTGAAACTGATTCAAAAGGTGTAAGAATAGCTGGTTCAGGGAGAAAAACAAATGGCAAGCTCACCTCACCCTCCAGAGGATTTAACGGCGTTGTGTTGTTGTCAAACCTTTATTGCCAAGTAACTTGGCTCTCATGTAATCCATGTCTTGCTCATCTTTGCAATTAACCATAGATAATTTCTTTTTTTCTTCAAAGCGAAGGACAAATTTTTACATGCAATGACGTGAAC